>JAVRQT010000012.1:600000-1192054 GCA_035926095.1 Elasticomyces elasticus
CGTGATAAGCAGTGAAGTTGTAGCACCATACCCAGACCGCAAGTTCGATGGCGTCTTCACAATCAGTTGCGAGATGAGTCCATTGATGGGTGCGGGAGTAGATACAGGTGGGAGGTGCGTGCATTCATTTTTTAGGAGGTAGTGTATATCTCTGATAGTGTACATAGACCCGATCCAAGCGAAACAATCCTTACAACCCTCCTCGACAAGTCCATCCGCCGGTCAAGAAGTTTAGACACGGAATCCCTCTGCATTGTCGCAGGACAGAAGTGCTTCTCTATCCGCGCTGATCTGCACATCCTCGACCACGACGGAAACTTACTTGATGCCTGTTGCTTAGCTCTTGTTGCTGCGTTGGCGCATTACAGAAGACCAGACTATGAGGTTCATGGCGAAGACGTCAAGATCTTCACTGCACAAGAACGGGATGGCGTCAAATTTACCCTACGTGACTGGCCTTTCTGTATTTCGTCTTCTTACTTTGACGCTGGTACTATTACCATCACTGACGCGAATTTGTTGGAGGAGCAATGCCGCGAAGGCGAGGTGGTAGTGGCAATGACGAGGCATGGTGAGGTTGTGCAGGTGGCTAAGTATGGCGGTGTGGCTGTGGATGCGTTGGGGATGTTGCAGGTGGTTGAGCAGAGCTTGGCGAAGGTGAAGATGATGGACGGGGTTGTTAAGGAGGCATTGACGAAGGACGAGCGGGAGAGAGATAAGGGTGGAGTAATGAAGGCCGAGTTGAGTGCGGAGAATGAGAGGGTTATGGAAAGGCCGGTGGGCTGAGGATGTGGCTGAAGTGAGATCTTGAACGTGTTTAATGTGAGGTTCAGCTCAATGCACGAGCATTTCGAACACTGCATACCACTACCTTTGCAACAATACATACTATACCTGGTTCCTCTCTGGACGGTCTTTCTGGTGTCGCAACGCTGTGACCTGCTTTACCGCTTGTGATGGCTTTCGGGTCGTAGCTGCTTATCGACATAGCCGAATTCAGCTCACTTTTGGCCGGTGCATGTGATTGCGAATTGGTATATATTACGGGCCCGTTCTGATCTTTCAATTGATCAACCACCAAGCAACGACAACATCGACTTCGGTTGCTCTCTTATCAGTACCAATACCTCTGCCATGGCCGCCCACACACCGCCAACGATCTGACTCACGCGTGGGGACAACATATCTTGCTGTGCTGGAGTCGTGCGACACATACACTTATCAACGATCTTGCGTCAGAACCAATCAGTCATATGCCAGCTTGACTTGGCCATCCTCAAGCTCACCAGATACGAACTGATCAACAACGGCCTCCCACCACTCAACTACACAATCACACCCAAGATCATCCAACAAGCTTGCACTTTCCGCAACAACCATGTCGAAGCCCTCCACCCACCGCTCCTCTCCATTTGCTGCCCAACCATCATCCAACCGTCCACCAGACTACCGTTCACGACCTCCAGCACAATCAGCACAACCACAAACTTGGGACTTCACGCCTCTGCACGATACCACTAGCCACTACCGCACCTCGGGCACCATGGACATCGACGACGACAACAGCGTCAAAAGTATTGGCAGCAACATCGTTGTGTCGTCGGGCACGAGCAATCCAACGATGCAGGCCGAGGGTAGGCGGAAAATTCCCGAGGCCGGGCGAGACAGTAGAATGATATCAAATGGGCAGCTTGGTGTACACGGCAGTACGGCCGCAAAGAAGAGGCCGGCGTTGAGTTCATTCGATGAAGTTGAGATCATTGAAAATAGACCGATGAAGAAGGCGAAGGGCGATGAGCAGGCGTTTCTAGATGCTACCTCGAGGGGTGGCACTGGAGCTGGAGCCGGTCTTGTTGCCTCGATGTTGGGTGGCAGACTGGGGCTTGGCAAGGCTCCTCTTCGTCAACAAAGTCAACAAGCTATCACGCCAAAGTTGAATGAGAAAGTCGAGCTGCAGGACGCCAAACCTGTCATCGGCCATCACAACACCATCGCGAGGTCTAACGGCACCCGGCCGGCCGTCATGACACCATGGACGAAGTCCAAGCCCGAGACAACAACGAATGCAGTCGACCGCAGGCCTGCTGCTGCACCTACCAAGAATCACGCTATCTTCGACCTGGACTCCTCGGATGACGAAGCTACAAACGATGTGGTGCCGCAGAAGCCAGTGATGGCCGCGCCGAAAAACATGACGGAGAAGCAAGCGCAGAGGGAGAGGCTGCAGGCTGCACAACGTATAGCTTCCGACAGGCTGCGGCAGGAGGCCGTGGAGAAGAAGCAGGGTCGTAGCAGTACTAGCAGGAGCTCTTCCGTGCAGCAGGAGGCGGTGAAGCATCCTGTGAGTATTGGCGAGGCAAGCGGCAAGGATGCAGTGCAGCAGCCGGTGCCTGTGCCGGTTCCGGTCCTGGCGGCGCAGAAGCCAGATGGCAAGGTCGCTAACAGCATCATCGTGAAGGAGGAAATCATGAACGGTGTGACTTCGGACACAGTGAGATCAATTGTGCCACCGAAGCCGGCGAACAGAGTCAATCGAGACCAGGACATAATCATGCTGGACTCGGATTCTGACCACGAGCAAGATCGTCGTCCACTAAAGGATCCCCGCAGGCCAGCCGGGCAAATGAAGGCTCCTGGACTGCCTGCCACTGCAGCACAACCCGCGAGCAATGCCATGATCTCTGCGACACCGAGTCAAGCTCGAGCCGCGAAACCGACTAATCAGCGCCCATCCCAGTATCTCGGCCGTGAGAAGCCACATGTCCAGACTTCCTCAAAGTCCAACTTACCTACTCAACCACTGCCCTCGACAAATGCCATGCAGGCACCATCTCGGCCACCCGTTCACGCTCAGATCGATAGATCGGCCATCGCAGCAGCTGAAAAGGCACGTCACGATGCAGAGATCAAGCGCCAGCGCGAAGAGCAAGAGAAAGAGCAGCGCGAGATCGCCGAAGCCGACGCTATAATTGAGGCTGAAGCACGAGAACGTGAAGAGGAAGCGAGAAGGTCCGATGGCGCGCGTCGTCGAATTCAAGAGCAGAACGACAGGGACGCTCAGGTGGTTCGGCAAGCTCGCGAAGCGGCCCTTGCAAAAAAAAGGGCGGAGGAAGCACAGCAACGTGCTCGTGCGGAGGCGGCGAAGAAGAAGCGTGAAGATGCAGCAAGAGAGCAGGAGCAAATTGCTGCAGCGGAGAGGGACCGTGTCGCCGCTGAGAGAGAGTTGCGCAAGCAACGTGATGCTGACGAGGCGACCAGAGCTGGCGAGGAAGCAAGACGCAAGCAGCAGGACGTGAAGGATAAGATTGCGAGACGACTCGCGGAGGCCATCCCAGAGACGCCGCGATCCGGTCCAGCCACGACCACGGCAGACCGCGTGTCGAGCGAGCGCTGTGCGCTGGAGAGGACACCATTGCCGGCTCCAGAAAATGACAAATGTCCTCTCCAAAACCACGCACCGGCTGTATCCGACGCAGAATTGGACAGGCAGCGACGCATTCAGGCAATGAAAGATCGCAACGAGCGTAACCAACGACTCGAATCTGAAAATGCGGAACGTAACGATCTCACGAACGAGGAAGTCTTTCAGACCAAGCCAGCTCAGTATCGCGGCCGAAGCGAGGTTGGACACTCCAGGGATGACGGATTTGCGCCTCTGCCAGGTCCTCTCGCTGTCTCACACAACAAGCGCCTGGTACCCTTGAACAACAAACCTCAACTACGAAAGATTACTGTCAAGGACGTCCGTCTAATACAGTTGAAGCATGGAGGCTTACCATGGGACCAAGTGCCTGTAGCTTACCGCAAGGCCACGGACATCCAGCAGTCCCAGGATGCCCTGGAGAAACGCTTGGCTCAATTGAAGGCTTTGCTAAATGCCGATGATGAGCCTGTTCTTGATTTCGACGAGGTTGATGAGGGCATCTCGGTTGAGCAGCTGAGAGATATGCTGCCGAATGGCCCTGTGAAGCCCCCTCCACGCGGATATACTATGAGGCTTGGCGAGATTACAGCCAGCGATGCCAAGATCATCAATTGGAAGGCCGAAGGCATCACATTCGAGAGTATGGTCGCCCTCCATGAGCGAGAGACCCGCTCAAACCTCTCGAAAACAGCTCTTCAAAAACGGTACAGTCTATTGACAGCTGCGCTTCGAGGCGTTAAGCTAAACGATATCGACCTGTTGGCAAACGTGGCCAAAGGCGACCGAGCGGCCCAAGAGCGCCTGAACCGACTCGTGAGCGAGGGGATGGCAACAAATACGCCTCCGCCGACTCCTCCTCCGAAGAAAAGACCTGATACCGCCTTAGGCGAGGTGTCCTCGGCAGATATTCAGCTTGTTAGATGGCGCGACAATGGAACAAAATTCTCCGACCTTCCCGCAGCGTATAAAGCGTTATGTGGCATCGGATGGAGCGATACGACACTGCGCGGGCGCTACACCCAGGTGAAGACTGCAGTCCGTGACATCGATTCCGCTCTACTCGATCGAGTAGTAGCTGATGAAACCGGAGCAGTAGACCAGCTGAATCGACTAATTCATGGCGATCGATCCGAAACAGGCAATACTCCTGCTGGATCCTTTGACTCGTCATCCACGCTCTCCGGAACGCAACGCGCGGATAGCCCCACTGAGTTCGTTATACCGGCTCTTGCCAGCGAGGAGATTCGGGGATGCCGACCTACCACTGCTGGCAAGAAAGTGGACGAGACCTTATTGGCATACTACTTTGAGGCTCACGCCCTAGCGCAGGCTCTTGAAGAAGCTGAGACGTCGGACGAAGAGGATCTCGAAGATGAAACACCAGATCCCTACTACAACAAGTATACCGTTCAACGACGTGCAATAACACAAGCCGAACTCGACGATGATCTTGATCTGGAGGATCGACCATGGATCACTTATGGCGAGGATTGGCTCAGCAAGCAGAAGGCGAATGGTAAAGCTCGCAGTCTGACCCTAGAAACCATCGACCCTGCCATCTCTGCGGAGATGATCCAGGGCGCTGGCCTCGTCTGGAACCTGAACGAGCACGGCCTGGTATATGCCACGATCACCACTCGAGGTGGCATCGTGGAGACTAGGGTTGAACAGCGGTTGCATGCACGCAAGCCTAACGAGCAGCAGCCCAAGATCGACCCGGATGAGCTTCTCAAAAGAACGGTCTATTACGTCAAGGAGCGGAGAGTGAAGATCGAGCGCTGTGTCGAGGCCTCCGAAGACGAGAGTGTTAATGCGGAACTCTTTGGCGAGGACACTGAGGTCACCACAATCCGGACACTGCTTAGCGACAAGACCGTCGACGAAACTGCTTACAGCGCTCTCGAGCTTGCGAACGAATACGCTATCAGGCACTGGACGAAGAAGGTATGGCAATCAAGTTCGCGGAATTTGGACCAGCGGACTTTGGAGGAGACGGAGTTGCGGCAGGAGTTGGTGCATGAGCTCCAGGACCAGCAAGATGATTCCCTCTTTGAGCGGACTGAGACTTTCGAGTGTGCCGATGGCACCACGGAGGAGGTCAGTGTGTATATTGCGAAGGGTCCACTCTGCGGAGCGAGAAATATATAGAAATGTATCTCGTTTCCAATGGCCTACCTCATGGCTCAATAGTTCCGTACCTTTGCTGCACAACCTTCAGCGACTCAGAGAGTTCGATACGACGCATCTACTAAAGGGTGGACCGTAGTAGCCTTGAAGAGGTCGAGCTGTGGTTTTAATCAGGCATTACTGTATCTCGTCTACAGTATGCTAACCTGTGTCTCCAACGCTCCATGTGGCTGCTACTGGCCCCCAGCTATCCGGAGAATGCGACAAGACAGTCCTGCACTCTGCGACTCCCTTGCTACTGCCATGACTCTGCGCCTGGACTATGTGAGGTTGAGGGACGCAAAGTGTTGCGACAATGGGAACAAATTACCTGTCAACTCCAACCTCACTTCTTCGGACATTCGACGCCCGTCTCGTGTGTGTGATATGCACACGTGATGAGCTTCGCGAGATCTGCCTTGCTCATGATTGGCGCCTTTTCCTCTTTGAGCTTCCAGAGGTATTTTGCCAAGTCCCAGACAGCGGCCGCAGGCCAATCCTGTCTGTGAGTCTCCCCCAGAAAGCCGGAACCGCCAATCTGACCGAACAGAAAGATGATGAACCGACGTAATCCCGCAGATTCAGCTGTGTTATCGTATACGTTCTGGAGCTTATTTGTTGGTAATTGCCAATTCCGGACTGTTTCGTCACGAACGGCGTCGAGTGACTGATTGGCGAGGAGCGGACACTCACGCCTGTCTGCGAAGAGCCATAGGTCGATCAGGTTCTTGAAGTTGTCTCCTGTCGCCGGTGGCTCTGGAAGCTTCCTGGTGTACAGCCAACGCACAAACATTTCGAAGGTAGCGACGTCTTCGGTTGGCAGTTCGATCAAGCCAAGCGTGCCTTCTTTGAAGTTGTCCTTCATAGCAGCTTCAAAGTACCCGGAGTAGAATCCGAGGACACCTCGATGAAGTGTGAATGGCTTCTTCCTCTTCGTGCCCACCTCCACGTTGATCGTTCCGTCGAACATGTCGCTGCAGCAAAGTCAGCCGAGGTCGTACAGTTGAGTGCGGCGGTCGATGCACACGCTGACGGCCACTTGTCCGGTGTACTTAGTGGTGCCATGGTCGGCGACTTTGTGTTTGGATCTGTGTCGATGTGTTTGAGGATGCAGTGAAGAAGAAGGTGGAAGTTGCCCGCATATGACTAGCGTGAAGCTAAGCCAAAGCGACCGTGCGTACTGGAGGAAGGAACGTCCCACCGTCTCACGCAACCATCATGCCGGCTTCCCGCACCGCACACCCTCCTCGTGCACATGATACTCGCACAAGTCCATCTTCACCACATCCGCCTTCAGCATCCTCCCGCACTTATCATCTTTGAGCTTCCATACCGCGATCACGATGTCCCACAACGCAGCTTCAATCATCTGGCCCCTCTCCCTCTCGCCTTCCATCTTGGAGGCATCCCACGTTCCCGCCATCAGCTGTATCACCAGGCGTCTCATGCCGGCTTGAGGTGTGGTCGTGTCGTAGATCTGACGCAAATACTTCGTTGGCACCTTCCAGGTCCGCACGAGCTCGTCTCGCACTGCGTTAATGCATTCGTTCATCAACAGCGGAATCTCTCTCCTGTCAGCGAACGACCAGAGCGCGATGATCTCGGAGTATGAGCTTCGGTCATCTCTGGTGGGCACGTCGATCCTGTTGGTATACAGCCACGTTCTGAAGCGCGTGAAGACCTCGTCGCTTTCCTCTGGAAGCTCAATGACACGGCTCTTGCTCTCAGCAAAGTTGCCGCTGAGCGCTGCTTGAAAGTAGCCGGAATAGAAGCTGACGAGGCCGGAGTGCAGGTAGGAGCTTGAAGTGTTGGAATCCTTGCCGACGCGCACCTCAACAACGTTCGTGTACAGATCGCTGGAGTTTGTTAGTCTGTGGATATGTGTAGATGTGTCCGACGTACCTGGTGGGAGATGCATTCCGCGTTGATGGGAGTACCCTCTTGTGTGCCATTGCAGGGGCGGCGCGTGTTGTGTTCAAGGTGTGAAGTGTGTGCCACGGTGCTTGGTCTGATGAGCTTTTCGTGTTGCTGGCGTGTTCAACGAAGTAGAGTTAGTAGTATTCCATAGTGGAGGAAGCGCTTCACTTAGGCAACAACTGCGTTTACAGATCGCTGGTAGTGAAGCTGGGGCTAGTTCTCATCAGTGAATCGACAGGTCTTTGTTCTCGGTTCACAACAACGATTGCAGCAAGCCTGGGCCGAGAAGCATGGATTGCCGTTCGTGTGCGAGGATGCTGCATGGCGTTCGCAGTGATCCGCATTGCGAGAAAACCTCGGTTGAGAGACAGCTAGTCCCTACTATAGATTCCTAGTCCCCAGCAAACTCTCAATAAGCCAAGCCCAATGGCCATGCCAATGCTATCCTTGATGACATTCAGCTTGCTGCCCATGACCTCTTTCCAGCCCACAGGTACTTCCACCATTGGTATATCAGCGCTCTCAGCCAGCATCAGCATCTCGACATCGAAGATCCATCCTTCTGAATGCATATATGGTATGATATATGGCAACGCAGGTCGAGTGAAGAGCTTGAAGCCGCACTGTGTATCCCGTATCTGGGCTGTGCGTGGCGTCGTCAGTAGCCAGATGCCAAGGTGGAAGGCACGCATGAGGAGGTTGCGCAAAGCGGAACGCTATATACCAAGTAAGCGTAGATCACATCGCCAGATAAGTGCAAACAAACCTTAACCACAGCATCCGTGCCAACCATGTGTGCTCGCGAGCCCACGGCCACTGCTCTTCCGAGCTTGTCTTTCGCTTTCTCGCTCCCAGTCACAAGCTTCCCAAGATCGCTGAACTGGCTCGCTCCGTCCGCATCGGCGAACACAACGTACTGCCCTCGCGCATGTCTCATGCCATGCGTGACCGCACCACCCTTGCCTCTGTTCTGCTCCAGCTCCACGATCCTAATAGCTCCAGGTGTGATAGTCGTCGGTGTCGAAGGTCTGTCCCATGGCCCTTTTGGTGTTGGAGCAGGCCTTACATAATGCGTCCTCGCGAAGTTCAGGGCAATATCTACCGTCTTATCTCGACTTCCATCGCTCACTATGATGATCTCCCAGCCTCGTCTGGGGTCGCCTTGCCGTCCACTAGCCTGCAAGCTACCGTTCGTGCTGCTTTTGCTTTTGGTGCCATGGTGCCCGTACTGCTCCTCCAGATACTCCACCGCCTCCTCCAACATGCCTGGCAACCGATCTTGCTCGTTGTAGGCGGGCACGACCAGGCTCATAAACACCTCGGCATCCGTGACCTGATATGCTTCTTCCGGAGGTATCTGCCCTCGCTTCGCCATCTGTTGGAGCGCAACATAGTTGTCGTACCAACATGGCAGAGGTTGAGGCTGCGAAGGTTTGCCGTTGGGTTGTACGGTTATGTACTGCTTCTCGGATGTCCTTGGTGCCCTAGGAGTGGGAGCCAGAAGATAAAGTGAAGTATAGAGCTGTTAAGACTGGCAATTAGCTTGTGTCTGGACGGCGACTCATGACACCAAGCACGACTTTTTCTTTCTATATGAGACACCGCAGAAAGGAAATACCAGAATAATAGTACCGGATGCGCCCAGGACAGCTGCTGCAATCCACACCCATATCGGAACCGATGTAATCGTGTCGAGAGCCGACCAGACGGTCTCGTTGACCGAATCTGAAGAGTCCATATTGTCGTATACAATTATGAAGCAGTCGAGATCAAGCTAGTCGTGAATTTCTCGCCATGTCGTGGTGTTTATGTACTAAACGTATTTTCCAAGCACAGCTGACGTTGGGAACACGTTGCGGGTCCTGACTCGCGCCCCAGTCACCACGATGGAACAAACCTTCTTGAATCACGAATGTACAACATATCAGCGATCACACGCAGTGCTTCGGGACAAGAGGCGTCTGCCGCCCCTTCCAAGTGCGTCTAGGCTGCATCTGCCACGTCCATGTCTTGGAGACATCCTCATCTCCTGAGCAGCTCATGTCTCGACACTTCCGTCATTGTACCCAGAGGTCTGGTCACGACGGGAAGACTGTTTGGAGGGCGCGAATCGCACGAATCGCTGGAGTCTAGCAACTAGGTTTACGAGACACAGAGCAAACATACCTTATTTTCGACACATATATCTGACAGACAAAGCACAGGCCTGCATTCACTTCGAGAAATATTGCTTTGCGACAGTCTGCATCAAGACAGTCGCATATATCACAACACTCGCGCGAGCTCTTGACAATATCTCTCACTCATCATTGCCCATACATTCTTCAACGAACACACCAGATCCCTTACCATGCATACACCTTCAAGAGATCTTCACCACCCGAGCAGCGTTCTCGACACGCTCGTCGAGGTCGAGGTCGGCGAGGGCGAGGAGAAACGTACCTTTCAAGCTCACAAAGGCCTACTTGCGTTTTACAGCAGCTACTTCGAAGCAGCCCTGAACGGACGCTTTCTCGAAGCCAACAATGGCATCGTGAAGCTCACAACCGAAGATCCCGCTACATTTGAGCTCTTCCTACTATGGGCGCATACTCGTCGCTTCCTACACGACTCTGATCTACAGCCCACGTTGATGGTCAGCTACTTCGAGCTGGCGGCCCTCTGGGTCTTCGGCGATGCTCACGAGATTTTGCCCGTATTTCAGGATGAAGTGATCGATCTCTTCGTTCTCAAACTTCAAGGAACGCCCGAGCGTCCGGACACAGAGACTATCGAGTTCATTTGGAACAATACCCCACCCAGTGCCACCTTACGGAGACTGCTGATCGACTTCGTGAGCATGTTGCTGGAGACGCCACAAGATCAACGCGATCGTAGCGCGCGATGGATTGAATCAGGCGTAGAGCAGGAAGCGTCAGCAGAGTGGTATTCTGAAGGCTCTACAGATATCAACGACTTCGTTCAGACGCGGCCACGGAGCCTTACATATAGGCGGCAATGGGAAGCGTACGGTTTCCCTCCGTGCAGATGGCATATCCATCCCGAGGGCGGGACGTGCGCAGTCAACACTCAGGAGACGTAACTCATCATTACCCGACTCCCCACCAGCGCGCAAACAATGGTCGGACAGCCGCGATCGCTCAGCACACCGTATGATCGCAGAGGAGGCAAAAGCGATGACACAGACGCAGACCTCGTTCTCGCCCTCCACCTCGCAGACGCCACTGGAGATCTCCAAGCCGAAGCGCACTCGACGTGTGTCGAGTTCCCGTTCGCGCTCTCCGCCACGCAAGAAGCGACCTCCAAACATCGATGTCGACCTGATCGCCAGCAAGAACCTGCCTCGACGCGACGAGCCAAGACTCAGTAGCGACCACAGTCAGTCCGATTGACCGTCTGAGCTTGGCACGCAACTTTGGTAAGGGGTTCAGACAATCAATCGGATTGACTGTGAGCCGACTCTCACACTCCCCGAGGAAACACGTCTTCACCGGAGAGCGACAGAAAGCCCACGAAAGCTGGTGCTGAAGAGGTGCGTAATGACTTCTAATGCACTAACTATCATCAGTTGCCGTCTCGGACGGACAAGATTAGCTATGTGTATATATTACGGCTAGGCTTCATTGCAGGGCTGACGAGATCCTGTCTTAAGTTCACTTTTCTCAATGCTGCGGCGACATCATCTAGCGCTCCATCTCAACACCAGGAACATTGTCCCACCAGCTCTCCCAGCGATGCCGCGAAGCGCCAGGCCAATGTACTCCGCGAGCAGCTGCTGCGTGGGAAGTCGTTGCGTGGAAGAGGTGTGCGTAAGGACAGCGCCAAATCGTGAGTCTTTTCGTCATCCCCTGACGTCGCAGGCTGCTGGAGGTTTTGAACAGACGGTGGAGAGGCGGAAAATGTGGTTGGATGAGGAGGAGATGATGACAGGAGGTTGGGGTTCTACGGTCTCTCGGTGGCAGGATATGCGAATTGTGGTCAGTTCACGTGCATGAGGGCGACTCGGCGGTACCGGGATGCTGGCAGGTGGTACGTTTGACCCCCAACGTTCTGGAATTTCTATCGATTGACATGGATTTTAGCCCTCTCCGCAGTGCCTTGTTCGTTTCAAGCTGGTATAAAGCACACGAACCGCTTTATCCCAGAGTAAATGCTATGGAGAGTCCCTTGCGCTTGCTACCTCATTGCACATTCTCTGCGCTGCGTTGTTGAAATCGTGGTCGTTGCACGAGCATGTGGCACAATTGGCGACTTGGGGCTGCCCAGTAGGTGGCCTCGATCAAGCCTCTCCGACACGACATGTGTTACGCAACGCATTGTATCGCCACGGCTGCCCTCTGAACCCGGTTCCGCATCGCTGAAATGCTAGTAACGCGAGGCCCGCTGTGTCTTTTCCGTCGAACTGATTGAGCTTCAAGGCAGTGTACTTTCATGGCTAGTAGGAAACTCTACAGTCCGCCCAGGAGATACTGTCATACTCCAAATGCCACTCCGTACTCCAGGCACTATATCGCCATTGTTGATCACCGTTGCGCCGTTGAGATGCTGGCAGCGCAGTCCAGATACGTGCTGGTCCAGCTACGCCGTCTCGTGCACAGGGGAATACACTGCCATTGCTGAGATTCCAAAGCATTGTCGTGTCACCAAGACGCGCCTCGCCGCCGCCGGCGATACTGCGGCGGATTCATTTAATATTGCCCCGCGGTCGAGCAGGGAAGCTTTGACGCTGACGTCGCTCATCCGCGTTCACCCAAAACATTTCGTTTGCGACTTGACTACACACAACACCAGCCTCTCAACACCACTCACAACAGCCACCAACACAATCACTCACCATGGATAAGATCAAGAAAATATTCAAGAGCGGCGACGAGAAGCATGCCGAGCACTCCTCCCCCCCTGCCTCTTCCTCCACCGCTCCCTCCCACACCCCAGCGGCAGCCTCAGCGCCCTCATCTTCGACTGGCGGCGAGATCCCCGACGGCGTTGTGCTCCACACCACACTGGGAGACATCACCATCGCCCTGTACAAGGACCAGACGCCAAGAGTATGCTCTGATGCCTGCGCCACCGAAACACTGCTAATACTTTCCTTGTCAGACCTGCAAGAACTTCGCTGAGCTCGCTCGCACTGGCAAGTATGACAACGTCATCTTCCACCGTATCATTGTAAGTACTTCCAATCGTAGGCCATAATCACGACATGCTAACCTTGCGACAGCCCGGCTTCATGATGTAAGTACCCAAAGCGCTAGCCAGAATGGCGACGTGCTGACTCTCAACAGCCAGGGAGGTGACCCGACCGGCACTGGCCGTGGCGGTGCCAGCATCTACGGCGCCAAGTTCGAGGACGAGTTCGTATCGAGCTTGAAGCATGAGGACAAGGGCACTTTGTCCATGGCGAACAGCGGCCCGGGCACCAACGGCTCGCAGTTCTTCATCACACTCGGACCGGTGAGTCGAACGCACGAAAATATTAGACTCCCGTGTAGTGCTAATCACCACCTTTGCAGACCCCGCACCTGAACGGCAAGCACACCGTCTTCGGCCATGTCGCCCAGGGAATGGACGTCGTGGACAAGCTCGGCAGCGTCAGGACTGGCTCTGGTGATCGTCCAGTGAGCGAGGTCAAGATCGAGAGGTGTGATGTTGTTTAAGATACCAAAAGTGCATAATGAGCAAGCAGGGCGCAAGGAGTCGGACGTAATGCGATCACGGCAGACAGCGAGCAGGAAAACATGGCAGCACAGTTGGTGGGCATGAGCGCGAGGTCGATACAAATCGACTGGCCGAGTCGGCGCTTTTCTTGCCATTCCACACACCTCTCATCCTCGTTGCTTCCGCGAAATCCGATGCTAGAGCTCGCAAAATCCTCCCAGCCCATATTTCGTCCAGTGCCAGCTGCTCGCCTGAGTCACCTTCTTCTCCAATGTCTCTTCGACCATGCTTCGTTCTCTGAGTACGATGTTGAACAGCCGCACGTCTGGTTACTTTGCGTAACGTCGTCGCACAACGGATGCTATGTAGCTCATGGTAGTCTATGCATCCTTGGCTCGTATCGCTTAATCTTCATAAGCCCCGTCGTGCATCGGATGACGTTTCGAGAAGTGTCAATGTGAGGAACGCTCACTGCTACTGTGCACGCATGTGACTCTATCCTCACTTTGCATGCGTCAACATCTGCTCGTAAAGGTCCTGCGGGATCTTGCGGGCAAAGTTGACAGTGTATTCGATCACCGGACGCGCCTTGAGTGGCTTGAAGTCTGGCTTCGGACTGTGATGAATGTCAGCTTCACACATATGTCGCCTAGATCCTATGACGACGCACCTATGACTGTCTAGCAATGTATCCCTGACCAGTACCAATTGAGCAACGATGCAAAGTAGATTCAAGTGCGGTCCATACGCCAATAAGAAGTCCCATAGTAGTAAGACCTCCGGCAGTGGTGGCGTACAGGCGCACAGAGTCAGTACGCTTGGAAAGGCGTAGATCTCAGCCTTCATGCCCTTGCTGAGTAGATAGGACGAGAGTCTTGGATCGACGATAGCCAGGATCTGATCCACGAGAGCAAGACCTTTGTGCACTCCGTCCATACTGCCTCGCACATAGCCCGGGCATTCGTGCGTGATGAAGCGATCAAACGCAGCAAATGCCTCCGCCTCGCTTTTGGCTGCGTACAAGAACGGAGCAGCGAGCACATTCATGCCCTGTACGTAGCCCACAGAACCAGAATTATCACCGCCAGCTTCTGAGCCCTCGGTGCCAGTCACAGATCCACGCCCATGGCGGGTACTGACCGAAGCTGGCGAGTGAAACATGTTGTCAGTGCCATCAAGGCTCTTGGGTATGCCGAGAGTGGGAGGTGACATCCAGCCATTGACCCGAGACTCGTTCGCGTCGTGCAACTTCCATGCTATGGCATTGAGCACACGCGTGAGACTGTTCTCCGTCACACGCCGCCGAAACAAGGGGTCTGTCGTAAGAGTTCGAAAGGTGTCGTTGCGGATCTTGGCATATGCTGGCGAGGCTCCTTGGCGCACGAGATCTAGGTATGTATCGGTGGGTACAGGGGACGCGTTGAGCAGTACTAGCCAGACATGTATGCGCAGTTCGGACTATGCGATCATCAGTATCACGTCTTGGCTGGCGGAACAGGTCCATACCGTACCATGCCATCACTGTTAGACGGTATGCCATCGATCAGTATTGCATGACGAAGCTCATCTAGTCCAGTGGACAGGTCACCATTCAGCGGCCCCTTCTGGAGGAACAGCCCGAGGTCGAGTTGGGTCATGTTTGCTGCTAGGATTTCCGGGATTGAGCGTTACGGTAGCGTAGTATAGCTCTTGTCCGTCGCGTAGGTCTGGGAACAGCCACGCGAGATCACGCGATGCACGGACCACTTGTCAAAACGCAACTCCCACTTTGACGTCGACCCAGTTTGGATCTACATACATAGGGATGAGATTTGATCTATCTCTCCTGCAATCGACTTGAATCGCCTGAGTGTTGCGTGTACCTGCCGACAATGCACCGGGATTGAGTCCGCTCTCGGATAGTCGCAGGCCAAGACCTGATCACCATGACGGCAGATTGGACAGCTTCAACTTCAGCAGCGTGCAACTTCGTTTCGCGGCCCCATTGGCAACCCAGCGGACAGCGGACAGCATCATCGCCATGCCATATCATCTCATCGTCGTGCCTTGGCGCATTGGCCACCGCCATGCCGCCGCAACAGCTCCACTATCACACAATCTACCCCATTATTGAACAAGATCTGGTCAGCCTTCCGCTTTGACGTGGAGGCACAAGAGCACGCCTTCGGGTTTCAAGATGATTGGCTTTGGTCAAAGGAATGCGGCAGCACCCTGACAGCCTCTTCCCCGAACAAAGGCCTGCCATGAGCAGACCCTGGCGAAAACTGAGTGGAGGCCTTACCGCTTGCGGAAGTTTCCTATCACATCATCCACGCTATCCAACAACATCCTCAACCGCGGGCTCCACAACGGTGCGTAATTGAACGTCGTGTGTGTCGAACCGACAGTACGGCAACCATGTTTGTACTATCCTCACGTCTCTGCTGTTCTATCCTCCCTTTGCGGCGTCTCCAGAACACTGATTTGATGGTCATCCCTTGATTTGCTGGCGGGCCATTATCACAGGACAACCGTTACACCTTGGGCATATCGCGCTCTTTTGCCAGGTATAGCTGCATCAAGCTCGAGCGGCGTCAATCCCCATCCATTGGGACATCAGGCAATCCTGGGCATTGCTTTTGACGTTGCGTGCTCGTCGGAATAGGCTGGTCTGGTCCACGGGTACACTCAAGAGGCACGATCTCCTACCACCCCAAGCAGACCTTCGACCGTTCGCTCCAAATCCTCGATCTTTGGACCCACCGAGAACATCTGTGGCGTGCCTTGGCGCATAACGCCATCACCTCCCTTCTCCGCCGAAGAGCGTGTGGTTGTCTTCATATAGCAGACAAGCTCCGGTCTGAGTCCCAAGAGTTCGGTTCCTTCGACTTGTCTATGCGAGCTTGTCACACCATGTCGACACGCACGAGGATTGGCCATGGCCTGGCTAAGGGTCTCGGCATCAAGCTCAACTATCGCAATGAGACTGGCACGACCCCTGTGACTCGTGGAGAGTCTACCTTCTCTGTTGAGACAGCGGAGAGCTACGTGGAAGCAGAGCCTACCGCCGCCGAGTGGCTTGCAGATATTACGCCCTCGCGCCGAGATTGCTTAAATTACGTCAAGAGCTTGTTCCCCTTCGTCCACTGGCTTCCATTTTACAACACACAATGGCTTATCGGAGATCTGGTCGCTGGTAAGTTTGTACGACGTGCAAGATACAAGGCCAAACTGACGAGATCCAGGTATCACCATTGGCGCCGTTGTCGTACCACAAGGTATGGCCTATGCCAAGCTCGCAGAGCTCCCGGTCGAGTTTGGACTGTACTCGTCGTTCATGGGAGTGTTGATCTACTGGTTCTTCGCGACGTCGAAAGATATCACGATTGGCGTGAGTTCACCCCAACCGATTTACAGCTGTCTTTGACTGACAATGTGACAAAGCCTGTCGCTGTTATGTCCACCATCACCGGCAACGTGGTTCTGCACGTACAAGCTACCCGCCCCGATATACCAGGCCACGTCGTCGCGTCAGCCCTCGCAATCATCGCCGGTGCTATCGTTCTCTTCCTTGGGCTGGCAAGACTGGGCTGGCTAGTCGACTTCATCTCACTCGCTTCGATCTCCGCGTTCATGACTGGATCGGCAATCAACATTGGCTGCGGGCAGGTTCCTACGATGATGGGCATAACAGGGTTTTCGACTCGCGCACCAACCTACAGGGTCGTGATCAACACCCTGAAGAACCTTCCCAACACGAAGCTTGATGCGGCCATGGGCTTGACGGCGCTCGCAATGCTGTACATCATCCGCTCAGGCTTCAACTACCTCGCCAGGAAACAGCCGCAACGCAAGAAGCTTTGGTTCTTCTGCAACACGCTGCGGACTGTGTTTGTGCTTCTGCTCTACACCCTGATCTCATTCCTTGCTACTCGACATATCCCCAAGACACTCAAGACGCCAAAAACCCCATTCAAGATCCTTGGCCACGTTCCTCGTGGCTTCCAAGACGCAGGAGTACCGGTCATCAATAAGGAGATCATCAGCCTCTTTGCTAGCGAACTGCCTTCGTCGGTCATCGTGCTACTGATTGAACACATCTCGATTGCGAAGTCTTTCGGGCGTGTCGGCAACTACATCATCAACCCTTCCCAGGAGATGATTGCTATTGGTGTCTCTAATCTGCTTGCTCCTTTTCTGGGCGGCTACCCTTCGACCGGCTCCTTCTCTCGCACTGCTATCAAGGCAAAGGCTGGAGTGCGCACCCCTCTGGCTGGCTTAATTACAGCTGTTGTGGTGCTCATCGCCATCTACGGTCTCACAGCGGTCTTCTATTACATCCCAAGCGCTTCCTTGTCGGCTGTCATCATCCACGCAGTCGGTGACCTGATCACTCCGCCGAACACTGTCTATCAGTTCTGGAAGATCTCGCCTTTGGAGGTTCTGGTCTTCTTCACTGGTGTCCTTGTCACAGTGTTCTCGTCAATCGATTATGGTATTTACGCCACAGTTTGCTTCTCGCTCGCGATTTTCTTGTTCCGTGCGTTCAAGGCGCAAGGACGCTTCCTCGGCAGAGTTGCTGTGCACTCCGTGGTTGGCGACCACATCATCGATGGAGCGGATGCCAAGTTCAACTCAGATGGCGCTCCTACAAACGACCCGGATAAGTCGAAGAGGAATATCTATCTGCCGATCGACCACATGGACGGCTCAAACCCGACACTTCAAGTAGAACATCCGTACCCTGGAATCTTCATCTACAGATTTTCCGAGGGTTTCAACTACCCCAACGCTGGCCACTACCTCGACTACATGGTGAGGGAGGTCATGAGGACTTGCAAACGTACAAACCCCGTCAGTTTCCCAAGGCTTGGTGACCGGCCGTGGAACGACCCCGGTACCAGTAGGAAGACCGTTGTCGACGTGGTCGATGACCGACCCACGCTGAAAGCCGTCATTCTCGATTTCTCCTCGGTAAACAACATCGATATCACCTCGGTGCAGAATTTGATTGATGTTCGCAACCAGCTTGATCGCTACACTGATCCCGAACGAGTGCAATGGCATCTCGCGTGCATTAACAACCGGTGGACCAAGCGCGCGCTGGTATCTGCAGGCTTCGGTTACCCGACTCCCGATGATGATGGCACTGGCTTCAGCAGATGGAAGCCGATTTTCAGCGTCTCAGAGATTGGCGGCGCGGACAGTGCTGCAGCTGCAGCGGATGACGAACTCCGCAGGCGGCAATCGAGGGCGCCACAAAATCACGACATTGAGAACGTGCAGCCGGAGGTCGACAGTCTGGAGGGCAGCAGTCAGCACAGTCTCGACAAGCAGCTGCACGCGAGCGGAGCGTATGCCAAGACTGGCCAGGACATCAGAGTCACTGTGGTGCATGGGCTGAACAGGCCGTTCTTCCACATTGACTTGACGAGTGCGCTGCAGAGTGCGATCGCGTCAGCAGAACTGCACGATAGCCATCGGCCTGTTCATCCCATGCCGAAGGAAACCTCGAGCATCGACAAGCGATCTGATTAAGAGTATTTAGCGATTTACGGCATAGCATATAAGGAGTCTTTTAGATATGTCGGCAAAGGCTATGATGGCATGCTTTGTACAGCTTTGCGTAATGAATGCATTCAGTCCTTCTCTGTTGTTGCGTTCTGTGGTTGGAGGCAATATTGTGGTCAATCTATCCACGTCCGAATGCGTTTGCTGCTGCGGGGCCACAATCCTTCAGCCGCCATCTCACCTTCCTGACCTCCATCTCCACCACGCCATCTTTCACATTATTGACCAGTGTTGACACAAGACAAACACACCAGACCAGACATAACAGCGCAATCGACAAGCTGGATATTTGAGCTCCGCCGTGAACGACTCGGAAGCAATCTAACGGCCATGTCGATTCCGATCTCGCCTGTTGGTGCGTCGAAGCCTGAGCTCACGATAAGTGCGGCTGCGGTCAACGCAGAGCCTATCGAACTAGACGGCCGGCCTACCTCTCCGGAGCATGCCCGGCGTGGCTCTAAGGCAGAACTTCACAACGAAGTCAGTCCACAAGAGCGGGAGGTATGATGATCTTTCTCCGACTTGTAGTTTCGAGCTATGTATGCTGACTATCTCAACAGAGGAGAGCTCAGCTCATATCTGAACGCAAGGAGGATCCTGCGGTCTTGGTTGATATTCCTCAAACACCAGACGCAGACGAGTTTGAACGTGCTATAGCAATAGACGAACAGGGTCTGGCTACGAAAAACTAGTTGTGCAAAGCCGTCTTGACAGCACGCCGACGGTCGAGGGTGTTGCTAGGGACGTCATTCTGAAATGAAAGACGAAAGATCCAGTGCGATGGCCCTGCGCACGCTCAGCACGCAACATCGCTCACGCACAAGTCCAGATTCGCTTTTACTCGGGACTGTGTAGTCATGATCGCCGGATAGGGCTAAGATGGTGTTGGTTTTCTTTGTTCCACGATGTTCAATTGTGTGGAAGTTCGAGAGCCAAAGGCGGATGGGTCTGCAAGACAGGCATTCTTTGTCTTAGAACGTGGAACACCTCAAACGGCACGCATCTCTGCTGCAAAAAGTATCATCACCGACATGTACGTTGACTCAAGGCCACTTTCCACGTTTGGGCAGACTCAAGGCTGGAAAATGCCGAGTCCGGAGCCATCAGATTCGTTGAAGCGGCCACCCTTCACCAAAGTCCCTACATCGTCCTCTTCGTCGTTACGTGGCATGGAGCAGACGGCACCCTCATTCCAAGATTTCGTTCGACGTACTCCACCACCCGCCGACCAGGCCAAGCCACTGCCTCCGACCCCACTGCGACCCCGTCGCCCGTCTTCTTTCGACAGTGCTTCATCACGAGCCAGCTCTCGGCTGACACGAAGATCATCGAGTGTCTATAGCCGCGGTACGAGCATTTGGGACCTGGAGCGAGAGCCTGAAGTTCCCGCCATACCATCATGGCAGACCGCCGACTTCTCTGATCAGGACCTGCTGCTACGACCAATTGCCTACAGCGCAAGCACATCTCAGCTTGACACTAAGCCGCCGATCCAGCAACAGCTTGAGCAGCTTCGAACATACAGCCCGCTGCTCCACACTCCATCACCCACCATTAGCAGACGAACGACGCCATCCCCACCACCAGGCCCGAGGCCATCAATCTTGTTACCGCCGCCGGTCGGGTTCGCACATGTTCCGAAGAAGCACCTGCGGACGGTCTCTCTTGAGAAAGCGAAGGAGATGTTGCAAGCCCCTGGCGCTGTGCACATGCTTCCTGAAGAGCTCCGTGCACTCGCTCTAGGACGGTCCAGATCACAGGACCCCATGCGGGTAACGTCGATGGAAGTCATGTCTGGTAGAATGACTCCGCCTGAGCTACCGGAAGCGCCCACGCTCGTCGACAGCCAAGGCAGGGAGCGGCTCCTTAGTTCTCCGAGAGCTTCCATGTCACCAGTCAAGCATCATGACTACCCATTCCCGACGACCATGGATCTACCCGAAACTCCTGAAACCTCGTTCCACGTCGGGAGTGGGCCTGTCAGAACGATGGCGCCTCTTCTGACGCAGACTCGAGAAGCTTCGCGAATGAAGGTAGCTCAGGCGCTGGGCTTAGCAGACTTCGACGACCAACGGGGCCGGCAGAAAGAGCGTGCCCCTCGCAACATGTCCTACGAGCATTATATGCCAAAGCAAACGAGCACAGTGCACGATGCTACTGCATCGGACACGCTGATTTCCGATGCGCAGATCATTGCACAGGAGTACCACTCTCTGCTGAGTGAGCAGTACCGCCAGCCATCGTTCTCTTCCGCCTCACAGCAAAGCACTAGGTCGGATGAAGGCGTCGCCGCCCACATGAAGATGGTCCCGCAACCGCTATTCCATACAAAACCTGCGTCTAGATTGCCTGGAACGCCCATCATGCGCAACGACAGTGCAGCTTCGGTGTCGCCCTTTGGCATGCGAGCTGATAGTGGCGTAACCGTCAGCGAGCGGAGACGATCTAGCGGCGTCAAGGGCTTCTTCCCGATGCGTCTATCATTCTCCTCTCAGAGTGGTCTACGGCGGCGCAGCACGAGTGGATCTATCCCCATCTCGCCACCGAGTCTGCATATACTACCTGCCGCAGCTCCTCCTCCAGACCCTGTTGTTCCAAAACCACGCACGCCTTCAAAATTCAGACGAACGAGTGAAGACAATCGTGTGTCCGCATACTATCCACATGTGATGTCTCGAAAGAAAGGCAAGGGGAAGAAGGAGAAGGATGCTTCGCATCCACCAGCTATGCCACTGCTCGCAGCGGACATTATAGCACAGCGAACACGAGAGGCGACGCCGGATGACTCGCCCCTGAAAAGCCATCCACCTATGCGTGGGCCTGTGGACCGCAGTGATACAGCGTCCATCGGATCAAACGTATCGAGCAGGCGGCTTCCGAACCGCATGTTGAAGTACACCGACAAGTTCATGCGTTCATCCGAATCCCCCTCACAAAGTCAGGAAAGCCACCACACAATTACGAGCAGCGTCGCTTCTCCCCACTCGCCTCACTTGCTACCCAGCCCTTCATCGATGAAGCAGCCACCAGGCATTCACCTTGGATGGTCAGACGTCGCTAAGAACGCTTTCGACGAAGCCAGGTCGTCCATCCAACCGCGCAAACGACATCCGGAGCCCGTGATTACGCACCTGCAAACCCCTGCGCGACCACTGGACGAGAGCAGAGATGGCCTGACCGAACCTGAGAGCCCTGGGGGACGGAAGGCCAGTATGGCAATTTCGGCGGAATCATGGAAGGGTGGCGACACAACAAGGCGGAGAAGCGGCGAGGCGAGCTCAAGAAGATGATCAAAGTTGTTACGCCAGAGACAACCGAGGCAGAGGTTAGTGGTGCGGCACAAAAGAGGCCAAGTCTAGTCTCATCCAGAAGATGGAGTGCATATAATTGGGTTTGACAGATCAAATTGTAGTGATTGTTGCGATCAGGCACCATTCCAGACTTCCGTTGAGCAAGCTGGCCACGTAATCTTGGAGATATGCCTTCCTTCCACACACGTATCTTCTTGCACGACTATAGGCCACCTGAGATGGCCTGAGAGTATTACTCGATGGAGGGTGGCAAAGAACGCAGCTCGGAGCGCACGCCTCTTTCCCGTATGCCGTGAGTGCTCTTATGCAGGGCTAACGACACGCCTCAGGATCTTAACGTCCGTGCTCAGCGCCTGTAGCGCCTCGGCCAACTCATCAGCCGCAAGACCTAAAGCCTCGTCGGTCAAAGGTGCCAAAGCATCCAGTATGAACAACACTCGCGTCGTGTTCTCATCGAGCGCCGTACGAGGGCCTTGCCGCCAATTCCAGCGACGACACGTCACGCCGAGGTCGTCGCACCACACAACTTCTTCAGAATCCGGGTGCTCGACGACTATTTTGCCGCCAGCAGAGACCTCGAAGGCTTCTGTGCCAGTCGCACGGATGAGCTTCGCAGGACCGCTGTACTTGTCTAGGTCTTCTCCGCCGATGGGAATCGAGTGCTTGACTGAGATGGCCTGCAGCTACGTCAGCATGGCTGAAAGATGTTACTATGCCGTTTTCATACCCAAGAACGGCAAGCAATGGAGTGTTTTGAATGACTTAAACTCACATTATAGATATCCGTCAATCGATTGACGCGCGGCAGACCAATCTCCGCCCTTCGAGTCAGCGCTTCGACGCTGTTGCGGAACTTGGTCGGTTTCGACCCGATCGCTTTGTAGGCCTCGCGCCATGCTGCAATGTGTGGGATCTCAGTAACAGGCTGTTCAGCCAACTTGGTACGGGCAGAGGCCTCGGCGGCTTGAAGGAGAGCCTCGCTGGCGGCATCGCTTGGGCCTTGTGGGATACCGTCCACGATCATCAGAAAAGCGCGGTAGTCTGGTCGTAACGCGAAGACGTCCGGTGAGACTGACGCTGCGTCGAGAAGGGCCTGTGAGCTTTGTGGTGCCATAGCATGGAGTGCCTGGAATTGTTCAGAGAGTAGTACTTCCTGTTGGACAACCGTTATATGTTGTGTTAATGCGAAAGGCGGGAAAAGGTATACTGTTGAGACGAAAGAGGAAGGCCTAGCCGCGACTATGCCCAAAACAGGACCGAGGGAGCGATTGTCAACCCACAGTGCCCTGTGCTATGTCTTTGGGCTGAGAGACTATTAGCGTTTCGGCGCTGCGAAAATACCGTGAATGCTGCGCATCGGCACAAATTGTGCTCTGCTGGTAGGAATGCGTTCTCAAAATTGGTGGAGTTCGCCACTTTAGGAAGGCACGCTTCATCTCCAGTCAGCAGTAAGAACATCGAGTCCCTGTGAGGTCCTGAAGGCTGGTGGTAGAAATCGAGATCCTTTCTTGGGGGGTGAAAACTGTTGTGGCTCCTACGCGAAAGCGCCTACGAAAGCCATCAACATACTCCCACCAACAACCGCAGCACAAGCCTCTATTCTTTTTCTTCCTCGCAGTTCAGCATAGCTCTGCTCGGACAAGAAGTCTTCTGCTAGCAATTGTACCAGGCCAGCATACAGCAGCAAGCCTGAGCTGACGCCATTGACGCAGCCAACCATCAGTAATCCTACCTCAGATCCAGGATCGTATAGACGATGTACTGCTAATCCAATGGCTTGACCAATGGGTGTCGTGACACCGTACATGGCGCTCATAAGCCATGGTTTCAGAGATGTGGTGCTGAAGGATGGGATGGCCGCTATGCGGGAACCCAGTGCAAGGCCTTCGAATGTCCTATCATAACGTTAGCGAGGTCACGCGCATGAAGAGGCAGAGATAGTCGGATGTCCGTACTGGTGGAACGAGATAGCTATGAGTAAGACGTAGAAAGGCGGACCTGTCGACACCGACAGCGCAAGACCGATGAAGATAGAGTGAAAGAGGATGCCAGCTTCCAGGAGCAGGCATTGTAGTATCAGCCTCTGCTCGTTGGCTTCGGGCGTAAGCGTAGACAGGTGATGAGATGTAGAAATGGGCTCTGCGAACGAGACTTGGTGGTTTGGTCGAGGTCTGTGATGTCCATTGGCGAGCGAGGATCGCTTACGATTGCCATTCAGCGGCCTTTCGTCGTCTGCTACCGGGTCCAGCTCGTCTAGATCTAGATCGTCGTCATCGTCGTCGGAAAACGGCGGCTCTGGTGGTAGAGGTTTGTTCAGCGTAGCTGTATCCGAAGAGTCTGAGAATGCTGGGCTCCTCTGGCCGTTCATCTGCCTATCCTCTTCCACCTCGTCGTATTGTTGTCTCTGCCCTGTGCTGCCATGGTCCTGACTGCCCCTCAATCCCTCTACATCCAGTCCGCCATGACTATGCCTTGCAGCCCCTTTACTCGCGAAGAACATCTCCACACCCACAACCACCATCACGGACACCATGCTCACGAACCCAGCCATAGCAGGATATGTTTCGTTCCAAAACTTTGGTAAGCACGGGTCTGTCAGACTCGTGTACGCGGTCGGCAGCAGATGCACGAACGCTGTCGCAAGCAGTACGCCAGTCCCAAAATGCCGCGAGAGGAACAGTAGTCGTCCGCCATCGTTCCCTCTACTGTTGCTGGACTTCTTGGACCAGAGAACAAATTGCGGAAATCGTCGGATGAGGAGAGGGAGAGAGCAGGCTAGAGTGCTGAGGGTGAGGATGAGAAGGAGCGCGAGGACGTGGATGGGCGTATTGTAGGCATGCTGGCTGGTTCCAGAAGAGCACGCTGGGCGGGTAGAGGGTTTTGGGAGATCGACATCGCTTTGACGGCGGGCTAGCTCGGCGTGCAGGAGGGAGAGGGGCCAGTCTGCTGGGTCTGCTGGCTGTTAGTAGACGGCGTGAGTGGTGGACTGGAACAGCGTACGGGTAGAAAAGACATCGTCGGGCATGTTATTGCTATCAAATATGGAGATGGATGTGCATGATATGTTAATATGGAGCTGACATAGGCGCGTTCTGAAATGGGAAAGGTACTCCCGCTGGCCGCGCGTTAGCTCGTCAAGAGTGAACATCAGGCTTCAAGGGTCGAGGAAAGAAGTCGTTACATAGGTGGATGGAGAAATACACTAACGGAACGAGTAACTACACGCTTCTAGTGTTGCTACGCTTTTATCTAAGGTACACGATGATCTCGTAGACATTAGTAACCTGTCAGCACAGTTTCGGCGACGGTAGCTGCTACTTCCTAAACGGCACTGCTGGGATGCCGAAATTCAATGTGGGCATTGATTTAGTTCCTCGACCCAGATATGGACGTCGTGGACGATGGTTCGCCTGGTGCACCAGCTTCCCGCCCGCGTTTTCAAGGCAAGGTATCTTCTCGCTGCATGTCAGAAAGACAAAAGCCAGCTACGAGGTACATGCAGCCGACCATGGGCGCTACAACTGAGACAGAACGTCCTGCAGCGCGGAGAAGCTGCGTTTGCATCAATCGGGCAAGTAAATCTCAGCGAACAGGAAAGTAGCTGCAGATAACTCCTCCAACACCACACGCAGGCCATTGATTTCACACAACCCAGTTCTCGAACAATCGCACCTGCTCACCGTTCCATCAGTATGCCCATATCTGGAAGCGAGCGCCATGACTGCGCCAGTGTTTTTCGCTTCCGTTTCGACGCAGACACCACCAAGCTTTCTCATCGGACATTTCGTACAGCGGTCGAACCACTACTTGCGTGTCGTCTACTTCCCAAACCCGTCGACTCGCCCTGAACTTGTCAGAGTTGCTCGCCATGGAGCACCAGAGCGGTGTGCAAAGCAAGCCTTGAACCATAAGCCTGCCGCTTGCCGGCCAGTCCTGCCCGATACCAAGTTCCAGATCGAAGAGAATGTCCATGTCAAACATTTGTGCCATCTTCACAGCTTCGGCTTTTCCACTGGACGTGGCCCAGGTAGTCGGGTCAAGCAGATCGATACGTCCGTCGAGGAGGACAGTGATCGTCACTCGAGCATCAGCGTGGACATGTGCACCCAGCAGGACGATGAATTGGAGGAGCTTTCTTCGAAGTTCTGGATGATATGTCAGTGCGTGTCGGAGTCAAAGCAGAATTGGTGGAGTTACGCTTGGTAGGCGTCCACTTCGCGCTGCGTTGATTGCCCTTCTGCTCGACCATATGAGCCCAGAAAGGTACGAGCTTGTCTGCATCGGGATTCTGCATCACCATGCACCAGTGAATCGTGATGTCAATGGCCCTGACTTGACCAAGAGCGATTGGAGGGACGTTCGCTTGGAGTTCCACACTGTCCAGAGCCGAGAGTGTGCAGCCGACAAGATCGACGGAGAGAATGCTACGAGGTTGCGTGTACTGTATGTACTCATCGCGGATCTGATGATTGAGAAGCAACAAGCTGGGCGTAGTTGTGCTGCTGAGAACGAACTTTCCTTTGGTTATGATGCCGGGAAGCCGATGTGATTCGATGCCCTCCTGAGTGATGTCGACGTCGATGGTGAGGTAGTGGTATATCATATCACGGAGCTCCCTCGATAGTCTGAGAAAATGACATGTCGGGTCCGCAGCGATCGATCGTGGTGTGCAGGCAGAAGTGCATGCTGTTGTAGAACACATATGCCGCTCGTCGTTCATTGTGTATGATGTAGTGGTTGAACGGAGAATCCGTTCAGCATATCACCCTCGTTTGCATCCGTTGGGGCTCGATGGTGTTTGTGCTGGTTGCGTCAGAAGCTGCAGGCATCCGTGAATCCCAAGAGAGCGGAAGGCGCTAGCGGCAGCTTGGCAGCGTTTCAAAACTGCAGCTGGATCAGGAAAGCGAAAGGTCATGTATGCAGTGCAGTAGAGTTTTTCACCACATCGTACGTCTCACCAGCTGTCAACCAACTCTAGCGGTGGCATACCGATGACGCTTTCGGTGTGAGTGATTCGATAGCATGCGCCAACATAAAACCTTTGAACCCTTGCGATGGTTGTCTATGTAGCAGCGGACGAGCATTAGGCGTCGCATCGTCCTACCAGCATGCAATACGCAGTCATGCCATAAACGGGTCACCGCAGTAATATGCCAGGCATCGTTCCCACTTCAGTGTCTGCTTTCATACCATTACCACCTGGTAGTCGAAGCAGTGCACTTCCAAGAGTTTACATGGTCGATGGATGAGCGGCGGACTGCCAGATCTGCAGCACCAATAAGTGCGTGCAGTGGTGCGTGTGCGTCTGCCTATGCCAGTAAAGATGGTTGCGTGGTAAAGATGTGATCGGAAACGATGGAGGTTATCGTTGCTCGCAATGCCAAAGACGAATGTCAGTCAGATTGTGATATTTGTGATGTTTGGGCCGCTTGCGTGGAGAAGCTACAGAAACCGCAGGCTTGGGCGCAACGGAAACTGCTAGCCCTGGAGTGTATGTGGGCAACCACGAAGCCGCTACGAAACACCTTCCGTAGATATCGAGTGAAGCCCACCTCAATTCTCAACACTTCCTCTACTCTCGTTCTTTTGCAAACAAGTTGTGTTCAACTCGCCACTTCAAGTCATGATGCCCAAATCCGCTCTTCATCCTCACGATATGCCCAAGGAGCACTGATTAGCGCTTGGTAGCCTCCTCGCGAACTGTGCTCGCCCACGTCAAGTAACAACTTCACTGCGACCCTATCCGTAGACTCTTCATACTGTGGCAAAGTCACTTGATCACTAGATCCTTGCCGCCAGGCATGCAGGCCTTTCACGACCTCAGCGGAGTTGGCTGCCAGAGAGCACCAGAGCGGCATGAGAATCATCCCCTCGATTTTGAGAAGCCCAGGCGCAGGCCACTCAAGCGTTGTATCATGCTCAAGTCCACAGACAGTTCCCATGTGAAACGCATGCATCATGCCGGTCACTATGGGTCCTATGGTGCCAGCTGGTACGTTGCGGACTCGTTTCCAGGTGAAAGGATCCTCGGGGTCAGGGTAGTCGCCGACATCGATGTGGATGACGACTTTAGCGTCATGGCGAACAAGCGTGTTGATCAACCCGAGAAAATCGCGTAGCTTGTCCCGCAGTACTACGAGAGTCAGCAAACGCAGGCTGGACAGTATGAAATCATTACATACCTATAGAGGGTGTCCAGGACACACTCTCTTGGTCGAGCAATTTGAGATTCGTATGGTCGGCGAGAAATTTAGAGTATCGCTCATCCGCAGCACTGTGCAATACGGCGGACCAACTAATGAAGATGTGGACACGCCGAACACTCTTCAGAGCGTCGTCTGGCGTATCTTGTGATGATAACAGGGAGTCCAACGTTTCCGGTATATCTTCGTCGCCTAGATCCACGAAGAAGGTTTGCCGGGGTTTGACGTATTCGACGTACTCATCGTGGATCTGGCGACTGATCAAGAGTATGTTGAGAATCATTACGCCGCCAATACCAGCCATTGGGTATATGTCCATGTCATCTTCATCGATTTCCTCTCCATCGTCTTCCACCTCTGCCGCTTCACCTTCATCTGAGGAATTGTCTGAGTCTGAGGTGTGAACAACGAAGCATTTTCGTTTGTAAGTCGTGTGGCTGTATATTTCTCGTCTCATTTCGAGAGGGATGCGTAGGAGGTGACAGTCCTGATCGGAAGCCATACTTGCGTATGTTGTCTCAGAGATGCAGAGATTTCAAAGGAAAAAAGCAGTATCGAAGGAGCCAAGCCGTCAGGCCACCGTAGGTGAAGTGAGCTTCAGCAAGGGTGCGTGTCAACAGTGGGGCTGTTGCAGATTCCTGAACCGCTGCCAATACCATTTCGACTAGGAAGGCGCACTTCACTTCAGTTCACCTCAGCCCACTGCCGCTTGCATATGACGAGACAGGCTCCCCGCAGGCCGATCACCACTCAGCATCGCACCACTAGACCTCCTCTGTAGATCAGCCAACACTTCACCCGCCACCTCAATCGCACTCTCTGGCAGCCCAGCAAGCCTCGCTACCTTCAGCGCATGGCTTGTCCGGTTCACTCCTTTCCGTAACTTGTGCACATAAGCCCAGCTTCCACTGCCATCCTCGGCGACATCAGTACAATAGCACTCCAGCTCCTCAAAATCGCGCGTCATGTCCGCCAGCGCATGAAAGTGGGTGGCGAATAGTGTACGGCAACGGTTGACGTACTGCAGATGATGCAGCGCAGCGTACCCAACCGCAATGCCATCCTGAGGCGTGGTACCCCTGCCCACCTCGTCCATGATGACGAAGGACCGCGGCGTGGCCTGCTTCAGTATCTCCGCCGTCTCTAGCATCTCGACCATGAACGTCGACTGGTCTTGGTACAGGTTGTCAGCGGAGCCTATGCGACTGAAGATCTTATCAACAAGGCCAATCTCGGCGTAGTCAGCCGGAACAAAGCACCCAGTCTGTGCGAGGATTGTAATGAGCGCGTTCTGCCGAAGATAGGTGCTCTTGCCTCCCATGTTTGGCCCAGTGATGAGATAGGTCTTCGCTCCAGCACCAACTGCGCAACCGTTGGCGGTGAACGGCCTGCCTTGCTCTGTCAAGCCAACATCAACGGTGGGGTGACGGCCGCCGACAATTTGATGAGACGTACTTTCGTTCAGAATTGGACGGACGAGATTGCGTTCTTTCGCCACTGTTGCCGAAGAGCATGCGACATCCAGCTCGTCCAACACAGCAGCGTTGCGCCGAAGCTTCATCAGATTCTCAATCACTCTGCCACGTAATCTGTCCAGAACCCGTTCCTCTTCCTCTCGGATGCGAAGCTTGTTGCTGTCGAGCCGCGCACCAAGCTGGGTCCATTCTGGCAGGGTGAAGGTGACAGTGCTCTTCGACGACGCGATTGCATGGGCCTGTGGCAATTTTGCCAGCGTACCTTCCGCATTCTTGCTCTTCACATGACAGAAGTGGCGATTCTGCGAGTTCCACTTGAGAGTTAGGCTTTCGGTCCGCAGCTGTCCTCGAAGCAACTGCTCGAGTTTCTCTTTCGCCTGCATAGCTTCACTCAAATCGTCATGCGCCCTCTGCAGTCCACGTGAGGCCTTCTTCCGCACGATCCATATGTCATTGGCAAAGACGTCAGATGAGGCGGATGTGGGCTTCGCTTTTGTTGATCGCTTTTCCAGTAGAACATCCTCTGAGACAGCGAAATAGCCCTCTTGGTCGACCATCTCGTCTTCGGCTAGCTCGTCCTCGGTCTCAGCCACGTGTTGACGGTTCAAACTTTCTTCATCGATAGCCTCTTGAATGCCCTTAGCCATATCAGCAGGACCGAGCATCTGCTTTGCCAGTCCCGGTGGTCCATGAAGATCCAAACGTCCAAGTACCTCCCACAAGCAGGCCAAGTCTACCAGCTGTGCCGCCTCGAATACGCTAACTCTTGACACGCGATCTTCATTGGCAAGGATGTGCTCGTGCAGCACTTCTGTCAGGCGAGTCATCACATCTACTGTTCTCGCCAAATCGAGCAGATCGTCTGGACTACCCTTGCCAATCACGAAACGTTGCAGCAAGCGTAAAGTATCAGCTGTCCGTCGTAGGAGAGCGATGATATCCTCTCGCAGTGCATCTTGAGTCAACATTTCCTGCACCAAATCTAGTCGGCTGTTGATCACCGAAAGTGACATCGAAGGTGCTACTAGACGTTGGCTGAGCAACCGTGCGCCGCTCTTGGTGACGGTATGGCGCACTGCGTGAAGCAGACTGCCTTTGAACGTGCTATCGCGCAGAGTGGTCCGGATTTCAAGACCACGGAGGCTCTGCTTGTCGATCGACATGTACTCCTCGTCCGACTTCCGCACTGGCGGGAGGAGCTTGATCCGGGTATCGTGGACTTTCTCTGCGATGTAAGCGAGTACCAGGTTACCCGCTGTGACTTCGACTGTGGCAAACAACTGGATATCCTCTTCAGCTACAGCTCGATCCAACATTGAGGTCCAATCACGGACAGATACTGCAGAATTCGGAGGTGAGTGGAAACAAATAGAGTGAAGTCCGTCCCCTAGCGTCCTCTGAAGCTGGCTCTGGTCTACCGACTCCATGGAGCTGTCAAGGACAACCTCGCGCGGTCCAATGCGAGCTACTAGCGACGGCAGCGTCGCTAGGTCACTGATCTGCGTAAAGAAGTCTCCACTCGACAGATCAACCCAACTCAGACCCACTTTAGTCGTCCTTTTGTACCTTTCATGCGCTACAGATCTGCCTTCCGTGCCTTGCTCGGCTGGGAGAGCACCGTCAACATGCACAGCTAGCAGGTAATTGTTCTCATACGGATCCACAAAGCTCTCATCGATTAAGGTGCCAGGCGTGATGACTCTGGCGACTTTGCGATCATAAAGTGCCGAGCCAGTGCGACCACTTTCAGGTAATCGTATCTGCTCGCTAATGGCGACTTGCTTGCCGAGATCCTGAACGAACATCTTCAGGTAGCGGTCCAGTTGGGAGTGTTGGAAGCCGGCCATTGATACGTCGCCTAGGGTTGTGGCTTTTTTCCCTATTTTGAGGTTGACCAGAGGCGCGTATTGTTCCACTTGATCGAAGTACATCTCATAGAAGTTGCCGACGCGAGTAAGAACGACGCAGTCTTTGAACTTACGGACATTGTTCAAGTGCTGCTGTAGCACAGGTGGGTAAGCTTTCGTTGGCGTCTTGTCGCTCTCAGTCATTGGCAATGGTGGAAGCACACCTTGAGGGAGGCTGCTGGCTTTCATCACAGTCCGAGTCTTCGCTCCTCGACGAAGAATGAGCCCGCCAAGACCCAAACGTCGTTGGGCCTGCCATAAGGAAGTCTTTGAAGCAGTCCTCGAGCTCGACACGATGGCCTTGATTGTGCATTGTGGTAAGTTCATCAGGGGAGTGCCGTTTCTCACTTGTGTTTCAGACAATATTAATGTATTGGTTCAAGCAAAACCCAAATCACACCATCTCGACTGTCAACAACGCCCTCAATGGACCTAAACCAGCAATGATAATAACATGCTGTGGTTGAAAAGGAGACGCGTGAGGTCGCGCTCGCCCAACCACCGGTGCAACTCCGCAAAAGCCACCCGCTCTGCCGAAAAGCTTGTTTCAAACATCAATGCCGTCGTTGCGTGTGTCCTCTTCCATCTCGACGATAGTTGCCAATTCTCAACAACCGACACTAATTGAACATGGCGACCGACCACGGCTTTGAGCCACTCCAGAACGATCTGCTCATCCGCACTGCCCGTGGCGAGAAGGTCGACCGCCCACCATGCTGGGTAATGCGACAAGCCGGCCGCTACCTCCCAGAGTACCACGAAGCGAAAGGCAAGAAGGACTTCTTTGAATGCTGTCGGGACCCTGAGATAGCTTCGACACTCACCTTGCAGCCCATAGAACGTTACGAAGGCCTCATCGACGCTGCGATCATCTTCAGTGATATTCTGGTTATCCCGCAAGCCATGGGAATGGAGGTGGTGATGGTCGATGGCAAAGGTCCGCATTTTCCCGATCCGTTGGGAAGCCCAGAGGACAAGCAATATAGCGAGGTCATGGAAAGGGAGGTAGATGTTAAGGAGAGCTTGGATTATGTTTACAAGGCTATCACTATGACGAGGAAGAAGCTGAAGGGAAGGGTGCCGCTGTATGGGTTTTGCGGTGCTCCGTTTACTCTGTTGTGCTACATGGTTGAGGGAGGTGGAAGCAAGATCTTCAAGCAGATGAAGACGTGGATTTTCAAGTATCCCGAGGAGTCGAAGAAGCTTTTGCAGAAGATTGCTGAGCTGTGTGTCGAGTACTTGGCACAGCAGGTGCTCGCTGGAGCGCAAATTGTGCAGGTATTCGATTCGTGGGCGGGAGAGCTGTCCCCTACTTCATTCCGGACCTTTGCCTTGCCCTACCTAGAACACATCTGCGACAACCTCCCGAAGAAACTTAAGGAAGTTGGCGCGGAGGTCGTACCCATGGTTGTCTTTGCTAAGGGTGCGTGGTACGCGCTTGAGGAGCTCTGTCAGACCAAGTACGATGTCGTCGGGCTAGATTGGCTGCACGAGCCGAAGCAGGCATATGCGGTAGCACAGAAGTACGGCAAAGTCGTGCAAGGCAACGCAGACCCTGGTGTACTGTACGGCGGACATGAAGCAATCACGAAAGTCGTCGAGGAAATGGTTAGTGGTTTTGGAGGCGGCAAGCACGGCTGGATTGCCAACCTGGGCCATGGTATGTTCAATGTCGAAGCGTTCGAACCACCGAACTAACATATATACAGGCATCACTCCCTTCGTAAAGCCGGATGACTTGAAGTTCTACTTCCAGGAGATCCATCGGCTGTCAGGTAGCTGAATCCGCCCGGCTCTGTGAACAGCTTGCCAACCATCGTCTAGGTCTTTACAAGGAGGAAGCCCGACCACAAAAGAACGGTCATGCAGCGGCGGAAGAAAAGATGCATCAACGCAACATGCTGCAGAGCGACTGGTAGCCAGTGCAACGACTTCGATGCTGCTTATTGGCTCTTCTTGGGCGCATCTCCAATATCCTCGTACCTACCTCTCCAGTCAGCCATTGCCACTGATGCTCAGGCCTGACAGCATCAGCCACGGAACAGCACTAACCAATCCTCGGGATGATCGTCGATGAATTTCTTCATCAGTCCCTCGCACTCGGCGTTCTTCAAGTTGACAACCTCGACACCTCTCTGCTTGAGCAGTTCGTCGCCGCCGACGAAGGTGTTGTTTTCGCCCATCACAACGCGAGAAACTTTGTACAGCAGACAAGCGCCTGTGCACATCTGGCAGGGCGAGAGAGTGGTATACATCGTTGCACCCTTGTATGCAAAAGCTGGGAGGCGGCCAGCGTTCTCGAGGGTCGAGATCTCGGCCTTGTAGACTGTTAGACAAGACATTGTGGTACAATGAGTAGGTGTACAGACTACATACATGTAAAGTTGCACTGTCTTTCTGCAGACGCATATTATGCCCTTGCCCGAGTATCTTGCCATCCTTGTCAACAAGACATGCTCCGATGGGAATACCGCCTTCTTTGGCGCCCTGCTTGGCCTCTTCAAGAGCGGCCTTGAAGCCTGCGTCGTGTTCAGACATGTTTGTGATGCTTTCTTCACTTTTCTTCTCGTGAAGTGAGGTAGATCGTCGGCTTGTATCGCTTGGCGGGCCGAATGACGTGCAATCGGACTGTCTCGTTTCACCGCCCACAGCTGGCAGAATCCCTCGCGCATTCAGGGACACGAAAGTCGGAGCAAGACACACCACCACCACCACCCTCACCCTCAATCAGCACTGCAAGCGACACTCGATATCAACCCGAAGATCAGACGCGATCGCGCTGCTATTGACTTTTCTCCTGCGAACATCGCACAAGCTGATGCTGCGACCTCTTCCTGGCACGCGTTTGGAGCTCGCACAAGCTACTCAGCTCTTGTACACTTGAACGACGACAGCGAGACACGACCAGGAGCGTCACGAGCGCTGATAGTGATCTGCGACGATAGAAGATGGACTCACGGTGGCCGCCAGGGCCAAGCGGGAACGCGCATAAGTACGTCTCAAAATCCAGCATCACGCCGCATTTTGGCATGCAGCTTCCCTTCATGCCACCGCGTTGCCGAGATGAGTGAAAGTCACTGACACGCTTCACTTGTTAGCACACCTCAGCATCACAACAATGCGCAATCACCTCCGAGTAATCCAAGCAACCTCCCACCTCCACTGCCTGGCGCACAATTCCCGCCATTTCACCAAGCCTCACACAGTCTCGCCAGTCTGGCCGGTATCAGCCAGTCCTCGCCGAGACAACCACAGCCGCCAGCTCACACGTCCGAACGGCCTCTGCAACCACCCGGCTTCCCGCTCCCGGGCTTGACACAAGCCACCGGCCAACCAGCAGCGCCGGATCGCGAAAGAGCACGGGAGGAGATACATATCAAAGAAGAGGAGGATCGCAGACACCGCGAGCTCGAGCGTCAGAGACTGGAACAGGCGCCACCACACCAGGCTCAGCAGGGTCCTCCGATGCTGCATCAACCCGTCGCCGTCGGGCCGGGTAGGGTACACGGTCCAAACGGTATCCTGGGCAATCCAGCCATCGCTGGTCCTCATCTGCCGCTCGGAGCGCCCACTGGTCCAGGTAATATCTTCGCCGGCGGTCCAGTGCAGCCAGCTCAAGGACCGCTACCACAGCAGATGCAGCCAGGACTGCTGATGCCTTTCGCACCCACACAGCAACAGTCTGCCCAACAGCAGCAGATGGGACAAGCTCAGGCGCAAGGACAAGGCCAGCAGCCAATTTTGAACGACGCTTTGAGCTATCTCGACCAGGTCAAGGTGCAGTTCGCCGACCACCCGGACGTGTACAACCGCTTCCTGGACATCATGAAGGATTTCAAGTCTGGCGCGATAGATACGCCAGGTGTCATCGGTAGGGTAAGCACGCTCTTCGCGGGTAATCCGGAGCTCATCCAGGGCTTCAACACGTTCTTGCCGCCAGGCTATCGCATTGAGTGCGGGACTGGCGATGATCCGAATTCGATCAGAGTCACCACGCCGATGGGTACGACGGTCCAATCGATGCCGCAGCCGCGTCCACTTAGCAGGCAGGACGGTCCGGATGGCTTGAGACCGGCAAATGGCACGTATACGCCACAGCCGGGTGCGCAGAGTGCCCAAATGATGTTCAGTCCCAGCGGCCGGCCTGTTGGACCTTCTGTACCAGGTCAGCAGCACTTGTCGCCTCTTGAGGCTTCCAGACAGCAAGAACAACAGGCCATGCACGCCCAGGACCAGCGTGGAGTGACTTCGCTGCAGAGCGCGATTGCTGCCAATGCTGGTGTGTTGCGATCTGGCTTATCACCACGAGCGACACCTATGCCAGGTCAGCAGGATGGGCAAGGTGACGGCCAGGGTGGTATGGAGAAGCGTGGCCCCGTCGAGTTCAACCATGCGATCAGTTACGTGAATAAGATCAAGGTATGTGGAGTCCCGAAGTCGACCTCACTGCACGTGGTTGCCTCATTCGTGGTTTTTGCGAAGTGCGGAAGCTAACATTAACGAACTTTAGAACCGCTTCTCTGCGCATCCTGACATCTACAAACAATTCCTTGAGATCCTGCAAACATACCAACGCGAATCAAAGCCGATCCAGGACGTCTACAGCCAAGTGACGCGCCTCTTCAACGGTGCGCCTGATCTGCTGGAGGACTTCAAGCAATTTCTGCCCGAATCCGCCGCGCAGGCCAAGGCTGCTGAGCGTGCGCGAATGGCGGCCGAGGAGAACTCGATGATGTCGAATATGCGCGGTGAGGGTGGCGGGTTGTACGGCAGTCCGGTGATGTCGCGCGAGACTCACATGGGAACGCCGAGTCATGGTCGCGGTCTGCCGCCAGTTGGCAACTTCGCTCCAACACCAATCAGCAAGGACAACAAGAAGAGGAAGCCCGAGCGACAAGGCACTGCGGATAGTATGGCTGGGCCGAGTGGTGGGAAGGCGGCTTTCACTGGTCCGGCTGGCAAGAGGCAGAAGCAAACGCATGCTGCAGCCAAGGCGCCGACAGACCAGCCGCCGGTCTCGCCAGCTTTGATCCCTGCGCTCCCTGTGCCGATACATCCAACGACTACATCAGCGGCGACACACGAGGAGATGTCATTCTTCGATCGTGTGAAGAAGGCGATTGGCAACAAGCAGACTTTCAACGAGTTCTTGAAGCTCTGCAATCTGTTCAGCCAGGACTTGATCGATCGGTCTACTTTGGCTTATCGCGGACGCGCTTTCATTGGCGGCAATGCGGAGTTGATGAAGTGGTTCGAGACGTTTCTCGGATCTGATGAGGTCGATATCCTGGTCGAGAATAAGCCGCGTATCCCGACTGGCAGAATCAGCTTGAGCAACTGCCGTGGACTTGGTCCAAGTTATCGTCTGCTACCGAAGCGCGAGCGTCAGAAGCCGTGCAGTGGGCGCGATGAGTTGTGCAATTCCGTGCTCAACGATGAGTGGGCATCTCACCCGACATGGGCATCAGAGGACAGTGGCTTCATCGCCCATCGCAAGAACTTGCACGAAGAAGGCCTTCACCGAATCGAGGAAGAGCGACACGACTACGACTATAACATTGAGGCCTGTGCACGTACAATTCAACTTCTCGAGCCTCTTGCGCAGCAGTTGAGGCGTATGAGTGATGCGGAACAGAAGGCGTTCCAGCTGCCCAGTGGTCTCGGAGGACAAAGCGAGACGATCTACAAGCGCATCATCATGAAGATCTACGGCCGCGACAAGGGCCACGAGGTGATCGATCAGCTGCACAACAGTCCCTACCAGGTTATCCCTGTCCTGCTCAATCGACTGAAGGAGCGCTGCGAGACGTGGAAGATGGCGCAGCGCGAGTGGGAGAAGGTTTGGCGCGAGCAGACACAAAAGATGTTCTGGCGTTCCCTCGATCACCAGGCTGTTAACAACGCCAAGGGTGATAAGAGGCAGTTCCAGACCAAGAGCTTGCAGTCTGAGATTGCGGTCAAGCATGAGGAGATGAAGAGGCAGGAGACCATGGCGCCTGGAAAGATGAAGGAGCCACAGATGGAGTTTGTGATTGAGGACCTGGATGTGGTTGTTGATGCGACGTTCTTACTACTGCAGAGTGTGCACTTCAACTTCGATACGGAGCACCCAAAATTGGCGGGCTTCGTGAGAGAGTTCGTGCCGTTGTTCTTTGGGCTGGATCCGGAGGTCTTCAACGCGAAGGTGAGGGAGAGATTTGGTAGCACGCCGCCCAATGAGGCTGCAGATGAGCCGTTCTCGAGTGGTGAGGAGGCGTCAACAGCGCGCGGACGCAGGCCGGCGAGAAATGGCAACCTACTTCGCACGACACTCAACCGCAACAAGCCTGGCAACTTCGGACGCAAAGAACGGGATGATAGCGCGGCGTCTGCGAGCCGGGCCACGACACCGGATGTCACGTCTAATGCTGGAGATCCTGAGGAGATGGCTCTCGACCCTACAGAGGTGACTGCTGAGAGGATCGACAAGCCCACGCCTCGATGGTACGAGCATCCGAGTACTGGCAACAGCAGTGGGCGAACGGACGTCGATCCCAACGAGCCGCAGCACCGCGACGTCTACAAGTTCTGGAGCAACACGTCGGTATACTGCTTCATGCGCATGTTCGTCAACCTCTACGAGCGATTGCTCAAGCTCAAGCTGTCCGAGCCTGCCGTTACGGACGCCGTACGACACGCTGAGATGCCGAAACCCGCGCTGGTGCTTGGCATTGTCGACAAGATGCCGCATGACTACTTCCCGGACAGTGACAGTGGGACGAGCTACTACAAGCAGATGCTGGTTAAGCTGCAGGACGTCATCAAGACTGATTTGGACTTCGGAGAGGTGGAAGAGGCGCTTCGGAGGTTCTATCTGCAGAGCGGCTACCCAATGTATGCGTTCGAGAAGATGATCGTTGCTACAAGCCGGTTTGCGCTACAGGCGATGAACGGCGAAGGCAAGGAGAAGAGTTGGGAGATATTCCAGCTGTTCCGCAAGGATCGTGTGAAGGATGCCACGACTGCTATGCAGCAGGCGGAGTACAGAAAAGCTGTAGAGAGGATGGTGAAGGACGGTGATCTATACCGGATCGACTACGTGAGTATAGAGTGTTGCCATCATTGTAGAAATTCAGCTAACCAGAAGTGCTTGCAGGACCAGGCGAAGCAGAAGATCGCCATCTACCTGGCTAGGAAAGGCGACCCGGCATACTTCGACAACGGGCTGTCACCGCTCGACATCGAGAACAGATGGCGTGCATACATCGCATCCTACCAGACAGTTGATGATACCGATGGCGTCAATCGCGAAAACTTGAACATGCCACTGCTGCTGCGCAATGCGCGTGCGATGGGCACTGATCCGAAGTCAGTCTCCTACCCGCCTTCACCACCATTGATGCCCATGGATCGTGAGTCCGACGTCACTGGTGGTGGGCGAAGTGCTGCGACGGAGCGGATCATGAACAGAGTCTTGGGCGCCAAGAACGAGGAAAACTTGGTCTTACGAATTGAGGTTAACTCATACATCAGCAAGTTCGATATCAGTAGCCAGGAGACTTGGGTCCAGCCATGGACGGAGAGGGAAGCGGGTCAGGAGGGCGTGAGGGATGCTGGGGAGACTAAGGTGGTGCGGGGTGAGGAGATGCAGGAGAGATTTCTGATGAACCATGCTGGCATGCGGGATGTGGCGAAGGAGGATGTTGAGAGGAGGAATGAGCGGTTCAGCAAGCTGATCAACGACGGCATCACTGAAGAGGAGCAAAGTGGCGAGGCGATGGATGTGGATGGAGAGTAGGAGATCGTCTTCATGCTTGCGTTTCAGGATCTACGCGGTCTTTCTGCTTACTGGGGGCAGGGCACGAGATTCGCCATTACGATAGGTATTGGGTATGGCGAAGGTACGATATAACGCTTCTCTGTTCTCCCAAATCCATTAATGCCTCCTCGTGGCACTCACGTGGGCTTTAGTGGTTAGATGCGGTCATGTCATACCAGAGCCTCGTCGACGGCGCCGATGCCCGATGATTCAGTTCATGCGCAGTTCCGGTCTGTTTAGCCGCGATGTTTTTGAGCAAAAATGTCATTCGAATGACTTTTACCCCGCTTGGTTGCTCCGGCCTCCACATGAACCCCATCCTCCACTTGCAGCGTGGCTGGTACGTGCTGAGTATGACGACGAAAGCAACTCTGTTACGAGATTCTTCCGCCATTCGTGTGACCGGACACGAGAACGGAAGAGTTGTCTGAGCTGTGGCTAGCTCAGGAAGGAAAGGCTGATTCGAAATAGGCTGCTTTTGAAGACAACGGCGACAAGATGCTATGCATAAGCCCATTGGACCCTACCGGATTTAGCTAGTGGGTATCGATCGACAAGGGAATCAAGCGGTTCCTGGGCTAGGCTTGGAGAGCTTGCGCTGGCTTGTTTATCCTGGGCGAGGATGAATACAAGAGGGCCGGCCGTCCTCCCAAAGGACTCCTGCTTCCCTAGGACTCTCACGAACGAAAATGTTGTCCCAAGTACTGTCCGCTACGGCCTTCGCCGCTGCCGCCCAGGCAGTGAGCTTCAGCGTCGGCTCTACTGGTGGCAATGCTACCTCGCCGTACCAGTATGGTATAATGGTAAGCAGTGTTGTGTAGGATGGTACGGAATCCGTAACATGTGCTGACTCTCTTACAGTTCGAGGACATCAACAACTCCGGTGATGGTGGTGTCTACGCCGAGCTCATCCAAAACCGTGCCTTCCAAGGGAACGATGTACGTCCAGTCATCTTGTAACAATCTTCAGAGTATACTGACCAACTCATAGGTCTACCCGAGCAACACCACCGCATACTGGAACCCTCTGGGCAGCGCCGAGATCTCGGTGCAGAACCTCTCGACTCCTCTGTCAGCTGCTCTGCCTACATCTCTCCAAGTCACAGCGAGCGGAAGCGGTACTGCCGGATTCTCCAACGTTGGCTTTTGGGGGTTTCCTGTAGTCGCGGGCTGGGAATACAAGGGAAGCTTCTACGTGTCTGGCGGTCTCGATGGCAACCTCACCGTCTGCCTCACATCGAATGACGACGTCCAGTATGCTGAGGCATCGGTCGAGGTGGCAAGCTCCGACGAGTGGACACAGTACAACTACACCTTCACACCCACTGTTGATGCACCCAACAGCAACAACACCCTCAACTTCACCTTCGCGGCATCAGACCTGACTGGCTCAGCCAACTTCAACTTGCTCAGCTTGTTCCCACCTACCTACAACAACCGCGAGAACGGTCTCCGCATCGATCTAATGGAGGCGATGGGTGGTTTGAACCCGTCATTCTTCCGTGCGCCAGGTGGCAACAACGTCGAGGGTCTGCGTGAGCCATACTGGTGGAACTGGACGCAGACGATCGGCCCTCTCACCGACCGACCTGGCTTCCCAGGCACTTGGGGCTACGAGAACACCGACGGCCTGGGACTTGTAGAGTACATGAACTGGGCCAAGGATCTTAACATGGACATCGTGCTTGGTGTACACGCCGGCTACTTCTTGGACGGTACAGCTGTCCCGGAGAGCGAGATTCAGATCTACGTCCAGGCTGCGCTCGACGAGCTTGAGTTCCTGACAGGCGATGCATCCACGACTTGGGGCGCCTACCGCGAGTCTCTCGGCTATGGTCCATGGGTAGTCAATTTCGTGGAAGTCGGCAATGAGGATTCTCTTGGTGGAGGTGGGCCGACGTACGCCGCCTACCGATTCCCTGCCTTCTACAACGCCATCTCCGCCAAGTACCCAGACATCACCATCATCACCTCGTACTACGATGTCGACGGTGTCACGCCGCCGTTCAACGCATCTGGCGACTTCCACGAGTACGCCATCCCTCGCCAGATGGCAGACCAATTCACCTACTTCGACAATTACACCTCTGCTCACCCGATCCTGATCGGCGAGTACGCCATCATCGAGTACGACACTGGTAACAAGACTGGCCCAGAGTGGACTCCTGGTGCGCCGCGTGCATTCGTGCCCTTTTGGTACGGCAGTGTTTCGGAGGCTATCTTCCTCCTGGGTGCTGAGAGGAACTCGGACAAGATGATCGGAGCTGCCTATGCTCCCGGCTTCCAGAACCTGAACAGATGGGAGTGGATCCCGGACCTCATCGAGTTCGATGCCTACCCGGGCCACACCACCTTGTCCACCAGCTACCACGTTATCAAGCTTCTGTCAGGCACTCGCATTACGGAGAACCTGCCCATTGAGTACGATGGCGTCTGGGGCCCAGCTTTCTTCGTCGCTGGCCGCAACGCTGTTACCGGCTCTCACATTGCCAAGATCGCCGTTTACAACGCAACCGAGGAAGTGTCATTCGACCTGTCTTTTGATGGCGTGGGTGCGGGTGCTACTGGCAGCTTGACCTACATTACCGCCCCTATGAACAGCACCAACCCCATCGGTGGTAACATCGTCGAGACCCACACTTCCACAGTGACCGCTGCCCACAACGGCTCCTTCACCTTCGAGCTCCCGCCTTACAGCGTCGCCATCCTCGAGATTGGCGCCGCAGCTGCTGGTCCCGGCCACAACTACGGCAACCCAAGCCATCGCCGCGGCTGGAAGGGCTTCAAGTCCTGGGGCAAGAAGAACAGCCACCATGGCTGGGGTGCTGGTGGTCACGGTTGGTGATTGCACATGCATGATGAGTGATGAACGAAGATGAATGTACATAGGAAAGTCAATACGAGCACTTGATGTACTAGTGCGTTGACACACACTGCATGCTCATCGTCTGTTGCCTACCACCTGTACGATTGAGATAGTTCATTGGCACGCTACTCCAAAGCAGCCCCGTCCATGTTCTGCACGAAAAGCGTAAACCATTTGACTAGGCAAGGTCAGCATCATCGATAAATCACAGCATCACACATCTACTCACCCATTCCAATGTGGTTTGCCACGCTGACCTTCTCGTCAACGGTGTGGATGTTGCCCAGACCGGCATCCGTCGTCGGATCATATCCCGGTCCGAAGCGGAAGATGTGCTTCGTGATCGGCCAATAGTATCTTGTGTCAGTGTTTCCGGTCATCATTCCAGGAGCAACCACGATCTCTTCGCCGTAAACAGCGCGTGTGGTACCAGCCAAGATCGAGTAGGGTGAGATGATATCCAACTGTGTTGGCGTCACGGGAGCCACCTTCAGTGTTGTGTCTGAAGGCGAGAGTGAGATGGACAGAGGTGCCTCTTTAGTACCATCGAAAGCATGCAGGGTGAGGTTGTACTTTTCAGCAATCGGCTTGGCGAGTGCCGTAAGATGGTGCCAGACCATTTCAGGTGCGTCGCCAATGTTGATGCGATGATTTACGGTCACAGTCGTCCTCTCTGGGAGTGCGTTGACTTTGACACCGCCCTCGATCACATCGACGGCTTGACTCGTCTGCATCAAGTATTTGACTGGACGACCCATCTTCGCCGCCTCCAGCGCCAGTTCGTCGGGCTTGGCCTTGCACGTCTTGGCCGAGCTGCTGCGCTTTCCGAGAAGCTTCTTCAGCTTCTTTGGGAAATCAGGAGCATGGTCGGCACCGCACTGCATTAGACCCAGCATCGGGCTCTCGTCTGCCAGGTAGGTGCGGTATTGCACAGCTTCGATCTTCGAGATTAGCTCAGATAATATCCCAATCGAAGTGTGATCGGTTGGAATCGACGAATGGCCGCCCGGGTAGCGAACAGTGATGTGGACGTCAGTGTAGCCCTTCTCTGCAACGCCAGGAAGAGCAAAGACTTGTCCCCTGCAGTCAAATCAGCTTGTCACGTCCCCAGCCACACCGATCATACATACCACTGCTCGCTGAATCCAGCACCTTCATCAACAATAGCTGCGACGCCATCCTTGCCGTAGCGATCAATCAGGAATGTCGCCAATGACCCAGCTCCCTCTCTACCGCTGATTTCTTCATCAAAGCCAAACGAAAGCACGATAGTACGCTTGGGCTTGTAGTCCGCGTCAAGTAGCAACTCGACTGTCTCCATCTCGGCGATAAGCTGGTTCTTGCAATCGCTTGAGCCACGGCCCCAGATGAAACGTCCGTCGTAGTGACCGCTAAACGGAGGGTGAGTCCAGGCATCGACTGTAGAAGCCGGCACGGGCACGACGTCCTGGTGGGACATGAGTACTAGAGGCTTCAAGCTCTCGTCGCTGCCCTTCCACGTGTACAGCAGGCCAAATGTATTGACTTTCTCCAACTTCAGGTCTTTATGCATACGAGGAAAGGTCTCTGCGAGGTAATCGTGAAACGCGTAGCGGGTATCCCATCTCTTGTCCTCGCCTACAGGTCCCATGTTGTCATAGGACGAGGTATCGATCTTGACCGCACCGGAGTGCCTGATTATCGTTGCATTCTTGAACGCCTCAGTGCCAACGAAGTCATACATGCGTGATAGCTTCTCGTCGGTCGTTGCTGGGAAGAGGGGCGGCGGCTGTATGCAAGACGCCTTCTTGGTGGCATGATGAGGGACGTCCTGACTTGCACTGTCGCCGAGGAGTGGTGCTAAAAGGTATAGTGTCAAGGCCACGAGAAGGACTGTAGATACAGTACGGCGGACGTGATGCTTTGGTGGTGCCTGAGGAGCTTGCTCCGTGATGGGGAGTGATTTCTCCATGTTGACGAGACAATGAGGAGTCGGTGAAGAGAGAGACAGTGTACTTATCCTCGCCTACGCCGCAGTGTTGACCGCTGATGCAATGCCTTCGACCTGCTATCTTGGGCGAGAGAGCTTGCCCTGAGGTCGACCATTCGGCAGGCGGCCAACGAGCGGGATGGTCCGCTTGCTGCACGTGAGCGTGCCTTTTTTAACTTCATCGCCTCGTTGTGGACTTCATTCTCTTCATCAACATGGGTCAAGGAGACCGGTCGGTGTTGATACACCCTTGTTCAACTTTCTTCCGCCGGAGACCTGTCGAATTCGCTTTGTCTTCACTTTGGCGCCGCTTTGGGCATGAAGAATGCTAAGTGCACAACAATGGAAGATGTCTACTAGATAAGTCGCGATAGTAGCCAGCATTCGTCAAGATATCCACTACCTACACCATGCACGTCTTCACAGCACTCACGGCACTTGCTGCCTCAGCACTGATTCCGTCCGCCCATGCCAGCGACGGCCCAACCTTCACCAAGACCGTTGGCTACAGCTACTCCACCCACCACAACCCTCAGCCTACCTGCGGCGGCACCATCTACCACAGCTCAGCAGCCCACTGCCCGACCGGCTGCAAGCTTGACAGGCTTACCTATGGCGCTGCTAAGCCCGTATACGAATGCAGACCAGCTGCTGTCGAGGACGCAGTAGCTGCATGGCCAATTGTTGCTCACCTGTCGTGCCATACCGCGAATCACGATTTCACCACGACTATCACGCCAGCCTACGGAAAACACTGGACGACGTGTGCCTCGCGCACAGCGGGCAGAACGGAGTATGCGCCTGCCGCTACGCTTGCCGTGACCACGAAGGCGCCGTAGAGAGTGCGTTACCTGACAGGTGTCTGCAACGGTCTTGAGAGTAGATCGTGTGAACACGAGGCGGTTGATAGCATGCTAGTCGTCCAATCTAGAGCAGAATCGCAAAAAGAAAACGCTTAAACGCTTATTGTACCGTCACCATTGTGTCGTCGACCAGTCGTCTTCGACTGTTGTAATTCAGATCGCGCGTGTCTCTCTCATCGATACCGGGTCCGTTTAACATGAGAGCGTACTTGATCATGGCATCTAACAGAGGCCAGTAACCGGGGCTCTCTAGATCTCGTGTTCCGACAACCAGGATAGCGAAACAGAGAGCAAGGATCACAATCGAGATTGCCATGTATGCGAATAAAGATGGTCTGCCAACTACGATCTCGTATCGTAGCTTGGCTAGAGCAACTCGAGTATCCGGCAGCCCATTGCGGAGGCGCTGTGCCGTAGCGTCGTCCAGCCCAAGGTAAGCTAGAAATGACCGCACCTGAGTCGCTGTACTGTCTTCTTCTGAGCTGGAAGGTGTTGGGCCGAGTATATCGTTTGTAAGAAGTCCACCTCCTTGGGCGCGCAAGGGTATGAGATTGTCGCACCACGACAGGGGGATGGCCAGAAAATTCTGCAAGAAGTCTGTGCAGATTGTGCTTGTTCTTGGGTTCTGAGCGGCCAAGGCAGTACATACCTGCAGGTACATAAATGGCACCATCGGGAAAATGGGGTTGCTTCCTGGCAGGCTTGTTCCAGCAAAAGTAGCGAAGAGGCTGCTAAAATCTGCAAGCGCGTCATCACTACTGCTCTCCAATTGCCGCTCCACCATCCGCGCTTTGACAGTGCTCCTTTCAGTATTTGACGTGCTGGAAGCGTTCAGTATGCTCTCGATTGCATCGCCAAATAGGTCGTTACTGGAAGCGGTGGATGTATCCGTCGATGCTGCTGGCGCGTCGTTGCTAGTGGATGACCACTTCTGGAATGAATTTGCCATGCTTCCGGAGCCCAATGCAAAGTCTTCGTAGGCGGCAAGGAGATCCTGTGCAGCGACAGGCGCATCCTCCTCAGTTTCGCCAATGAATCGATGCCATGCTATCGAGCTATTTGCGCGGTGGAAAGCTACATCGGCTCGGCGAAAGTTCGTCTTAAGCGTTGTGGTGACAGTATTGGAGCCACGAATGGCACCTGAATGCCAAGATGTATTGGTGAGACACTGCTGCTTTTCGTTGGCGAGCTCCAGAGGACAACTGATCATTTCTGACTGATGTAAGCAGGTAGTACTGGCGTGCGCATGTCTGAGTCGGGGACTTACTTGCTTGGATAACGTTTGGTTCGTTATTAACCAGACAGAGTCGAGCGGCGCCCTGTGCCAGACCAAGTATAATACAGTCTGATGCATTGAATGACCAGCTTCCGTCCACATCTGATTTGCCAAACCGGAGCACATAGCCTTTGATATCGAAGGCAATCTGTAGATCTGCTTCTGGCTCGCGCTCATCGGTTACTAGGGCTACGGGAACTGATCCAGGCATGTAAATGACCCTTTCGCAAGTCGGTGTTGTACTGTCAAATGGGAGCTTTTCGCATGACATTTTCCTGGCACCATCTGGTGTGATGTCTATCGCATGCTCGCTGTTGGACAACCAAGTCGTCATTGAATTCGAGAAAACGCGATCGATCTCCACAGCTACAAGAGGAGCACGGGAAGCATTGAAGAAGCTTACACCCTCTGTGTTGATCAAGGTCCAAGTGAGCGCATTCGTGGATGCTTGTTGTGTGTTCACATCGCCTGTACCGCGAATCAGCACTGCCATGTCATTCACTTCTCAATCTTCTCCTCTTACTCATGATGATTATGCCCAGTACAGGTATGACAACCATGACGAGCAGCCGGCCAAGAGCAAAACCCCTGACTGCTAGAGAAGTACTTCCCCTGCCAAACCCCAGAACCGCCAGCCCAACATAACTTGTGCCGGAGTGCACCGCTAGTGCTTTTGCGAGAGCTGTACCTCCAGCCCCGTTGATCAAGAAGACCTGGAGTCGATCCAGTGCTGCTGCAAAGGTCACCGAAAGCATAACATCTGTGATTCCGGACAAGAGCCGGAGAGTGAGGATAGAGTTGCTGATAGAGCTTCCGACGCTGGTTAGACTTTTGACGAACGTGGACGGACGAAATGCGTATGCCACGGTAACCGCGAAAACCAGTACTGTAATTAGCCAACAGAGCCATCCGAGGTACACATGGCCTGTAATGGTAAGATACCTCCGAGCACTGCTCCTTGACCGAACGTGATTGGTGGTCATGACCTCAAAATCGAGCACGTTATATGTTACTGGCGTACGTCTCGTCCACGAAGCCTCTTTGTATTCTATTGTAGCCTGGTGATCGATTATGGCAGCCCAGCAATCTGTGGTTCAGTGGCCGAAACTGGGGAGAACAATGTTGGTGCTTTCAATACTGGTCGAGACTTTGGCCCCTCTTATGGACCGATGATTGCGAAACATTGAAGGGCGGCCTCATACAGCCTTGTGTCTGTGCCAAGATTCCAAGACTGCTAAGCGGGCGGCGCAGTCTGGACTCACGCCACCAGAGCCTGATCAGCGGTACTTCTTCGAATACATCTCAGGATGTAGCGGCATCATAATTGTTCAGGACGATCGTTGGTCTTCTCGTGTCCTGTGAGTGTTTACCGAGATCGTCAGCCCCATTTCATTCTTGACTCAGTGACGGTGCCGAGCCATCCGCATGAGAAGGGTTGAAGGTGCAAAGTCTAGTAAGTATGTGACAGCCCAGGCTTAAGAGTGACATTGTGACTACTTGTTGAAAGGCCAAGTAATATCCCGTAGGCCTGACCAATGTGACACTTGCCAAGCAATACATCCAGAGGTACAAACACAATACGTCAGGTCAGGCCATCTGGCTTGACAGCTGCGCCATTAAGTAGTCGTGTGCTTTGACAAAGGTACTTGCACTTGCCAAGCATACTTTAAACAAGGCTGTGAGGTCACCAGCAAGGTACACCAGAGCGAGCAGGGAGCTACTTGGGCGTTGAACGCAGGTACACGAGTAGGCGCATATGTAGGAAAAAGGTTCTAGCGCATCGATTAGCACGAAGTTGGTTGTGGTCGCCTCCAACTTGTCCGTTCCGAGAAGCTTGTTGTACAGTGCTCGCTTGAGTCGCACATTTGTAGTCCTTTCCAGAATGGTCTGTCGTCGCAAATTATAAGGTAACAAGCTCCTCGTCCTTCGCCCTAGTCTACAGAGAACGACTATGAGCTTACTGAGAGGTTCGAGACTTACAAGCAATATTCTATGTTGATCTTTGTAGTGGCTGCACGAGCCTCTCTGAGCTACTGTGCACACAACGGCCGGAGTCCCGCTAGTCCTACATCCTGCTCAAACCATCGACACCGTCACTTCATATTTCGATGCTGCCGTGATCGCAGCCATCATGAATCATTTCGCCACGGCAGCCGCATTCGCGGCAACCACCTTCGCCACCTCCTCTGCGAACCCAGTAAAGTTCGTCGGCAGCTTGTTGTACACATCCAGATCCGTAATGTACAGCCCAGCCATTGCGTCCCGACCTGTGCTCAAGATGGTGCTGACGTCCCTCTCCAGAATAGCAGACCCACTGGCATAGTCGTGGAGGATGATCGTGGTCTGTGCATGATAATTGCCCTCCCCATTCAGCGCGCCAATGTCCGCGCCGTCGTACGCCACTTCCGTGTCCTCGAGAACGTTGATGTAATCAGCTATCGACCAATACGCCGGGTCCACGGCCTGTCCAGCATTGAACAGGACTGTGCTGCCGCGCGTGAGAGTCGACTTGGCGAAGGATGTGATATCGCTCATGTAGGTTGTGGCGTTGGCGTCGCTGGGAGATTCGTCGAAGAAGATGCCATTGATGTGCACGTCCAAATCCGTGCATTTGCCGGGAATGTTCCAGTTTTGGTACTTCGTGATATTGTTCTCGAGAGCGCTCTGGGGCTGTGTGGCAGGGCAGATCCAAGTCCCGGGTCCACAGTCGAAATTTGCAGCGGTGTGCACATACGCGAGAGTTTGGATGTTGGGGATACTGTTCAGCTCGGCCATGCTGGTGATGAAGTCCGAGTTCGGACATGCGCTATCGCCTGGTCCAGTGTCGGGATTAATGACTGCCTGGAAAGTGACAGACGGGTAAGTTTTGGCGACGTTGAAGAGGCCATCCCAAGCACCGGGAAGAGGGTAAATGTAGAGGGGGACGAGGATGAAGCCGTAGTTGACCATGGTGAAACTTTATCACGGGCGGGTGTAAGTATATCAGCAAGAGGTTAGAGAAAGATTCAGTAAACGTGGTAAGAAAAGGGTCTCTTGCAACTCCTTCTCCACGAGCATACCGTTGCACTCTCTTAAGCGTTCCTCGTGCGTGCACGGGGAAGGTCTCCGCCATTATGATGAGCAAGGACCTGCAGTAGTCGTCGCGCCAGTGTTGCGGATCGCTTGCTTGGCAGCAGTAGGTTCACAACAGCGGTGTGACATTGTGCTGTGACGCTGTCCAGTGTACAAGTTCAGTGCACCTTCGAGATGTTCGCCACGCGTGAAAGAAGGCAGCCTGGCCTCAAGCTGTGAGGTGAATGGAGAGGACGTTCGGTTAAGGTTAGCCGTTTTACCGCACGGACGTCCCGAAGAGGTCAAGCACGTTCGGAACACATCCCTCTCGAAAACCACTCCCCCTTAGCACAACCTCATCGTCAAACTCGTCCAGAGACGGCCACCACGGCCACGCCGTTATGTCGAAGGCAAGGCCAAATACTGAGATTGCCCAAAGTACCCTCGCAGAAGAAGTCGAGGACGTCACGGAAGATCAGCCTTTGAGGACACTCTCCCACGAGAGCACTGACGAGGATGTTGAAGACTTTGCGAATACACACGAGCTGTCAGATCACTACGAAGCACTGCAGAAGGCGTCCACGCTCTTGAGATGTCGAGGCGACTATCAACGAGTGCTGACTCTGACCGACGAGGAAGCGGCCGCATTGTCACGCGAGACGACTCACAAATGGAGGCAGCCGAAGTTGCTGTATTTTACCATCTTCATCTGCGCACTCGGAGCTATCGAGCAGGGATGGGCTCAGACTGCAATGAACGGTGCCAACTTGTACCTCCCAGAGGCAATGGGAATTGCATCCGACAGTTCACATGACACATTTGTGCTTGGCCTGATTAACTGCGGCATCTTTGTGGGTCAGGCTTTACTCGGAGTATGGCTGTCAGATCCGATCAACAATCGTGTCGGCAGACGGGGTGCTATCGTCGCGGCAAGCTTGCTTTGTCTTGTAGGCAACATAGGCTCTGCCATCAGCCCATCTTGGCCGGTGTTGGTTGGGTTTCGCTTCGTCCTGGGAACTGGTCTTGGCCTGAACTCAAGCACTGTCAATGTCTACGCCGCCGAGTGCGCTCCAGCTTACATCAGAGGCGGCTTGGCAGTCTCATGGCAAGCCTTTACGGCATTTGGTATCTTTCTTGGGTTCCTCGCAAATGTGGCCTTGCATGACTTCAACCCGTCAGTAACCTGGCGCTTACAGCTGGCTGCGCCGTCATTGCCTATAGTTCCACTGCTTTTACTCGTCTACTCTTGTCCAGAGTCAGCTCCATGGCTTTGCAAGTGGGACCGCTACGATAAAGCTTACGCATGCCTGCTTCGACTGCGAAACACCGAATTACAGGCGGCCGCTGAGGTGTACTCGACCTATGTTTCCAGTCGACGCAGTAGCAAGCTACATGGAGACGAGCGTCGATCCACTAGCAAGATTTGGTCGCTGTTTAAAATCGCGCGAAACCGACACGCCTTATATGCATCGTACACCGTGATGTTCTGTCAACAAGCGTGTGGAATCAATATCATCGCCTTCTACAGCTCGACTCTCTTCTCGTCTTCAGGCTTCTCGGCTACAGCAGCACTTTGGGCTTCCGTGGTGTTCGGTTTCATCAATTTTTTGGGGGCTTTCCCGGCCATTTGGGCCATGGACTCGCTTGGCCGGCGTAGCCTGCTACTGTGGAGCTTGCCTGCCATGGCCGTCACCATGCTTCTTGCGAGCTTTAGCTTTCGTCTTCCGGAAGGAACCACTCGGTTCGTGGCGCTGGCCGGTCTCATCTACACCTTCTGCGGCCTCTACAGTCCTGGGATGGGTCCAGTCCCTTGTGCATACTCTGCTGAAGTATATCCATCCGACGTGCGCGAAGTCGGGATGAGCTTCGCGATCTACACTGCCAGTATCTGGGCCACAGTGCTCAGCCTGACATTCCCTGCGCTTCTGCATGGGCTGGGAGAGCAAGGAACCTTCACTTTGTATGCCCTGCTTAATGTTCTGGCCTGGACATGTTGTTTTCTGCTTGTTCGGGAGACCAAGAACATGACGCTGGACGAGATGGACTCTGTTTTTCAGGATTCACCATCGACATTTGTCAAGCAGCGACTCGGCGTTGCAACATGAAATGGTGTTGATCCGGGAAGACTACAGCTGATAGGCTTCATCCCATCTCGCTGTACCTCGACCTGAAAGAACTCGCAATCGACGCTATCATCAATAGGGTGACTCCTGGGAATTTGGGAGAGTCATAGCACTATTGAAAACTCGACGCTTGCCCGACGCAATTTGAAAGGTCCTTAGGGTAGCTTGCCGGGACAAAGATTTCGGCCAGATCTCGTTGCTAGTCGGGCTGAAGTCGCATAAGGGTGCTTGATGGTGAGCCTCGGATAGAGCCGCTGGCCTAAGTGGTCTGGGCTGAGACTCTGCCATATATTGAGTGCCTTGAAAGCGTTGTGCTGTCGAAGCAAGTATGATACTCTTTGGGAATCGTAATGAGTGGACGTCCACGTCGTATATAGTCCTCTGTCAAAGCCATACCTCATGCCGAACTACAGAATACTATTTGCCGATGCCGGGCCCTCGAAGATGCGTCTACAATGGACCACCGGACGATGATGGGAAGGTGGGTCAACTTGCTTGTCAATGTTTGGAAGGTGTTCGAAGAGGACGCCTCGTCCGATCTAATCTTATCGTCGGAGATTGCGGCGTTCGCCTTCTCGCAATGACGACGCCTCCATTTCGTCGTCAACGAGACGGCGATGACTACTACATATTTACTGAACTGAGGAATCGTCAGTGAACAGTGACTCCTATAGTAAACCGTCGATTGCGCTACATTCGATCAGTAAGCCAGACCGATATCGCACTGCTTCGCGTGATGCAGAGCATAAGAAGGCCACTCACAGCAGCTTCAAGACAGCTTCGACACACATCACTCATATCACGATTCTCCAGCAGAGTCACGTCCCTCCCATCAAACAGAGCCATGACATCTCTGTCATCACCACTGAATCTGCCCAAGTGGTAGGCAGGTTTTTTTATTAACTAGACAAGCGCATACTAATCAACACGTCAGGCTAGAGGAAAACTCCCACCTCCTCAAACCACCCATCAATAACCACCTCATTTACAACGATCCGCTCACCGTGCAGATCGTTGGCGGGCCCAATGCTCGTACGGACTACCATATCAACGAGACACCCGAGTTCTTCTACCAGTATAAAGGCCGCATGCTCCTGAAGACCGTCCAGGAAAAGGACGGCACTCCGGAGTTCAAGGACATTTACATCAACGAAGGCGATCTCTTTCTGCTACCAGCCAACATCCCGCACAACCCTGTGCGATTTGAGGATACTGTAGGGGTTGTGCTCGAGCTCCCACGACCGCAGACGAGTCTGGATCGGCTAAGGTGGTACTGCAGAAAGTGTGGCGGAAAGGTGCATGAGAAAAGCTTCTATTGCACCGATTTAGGAACCCAGCTGAAGGAGGCGGTGGGTCAGTTTCAGGAGGACGAGAAAGCAAGGACGTGTGGGAAGTGTGGTGAAGTGAACGAGGCGAAGCCGACGCAGGAAGCGATGGAGAAGATGCGGACGGGTGGGTCGTGATGCTGAGGAAGTGTTGACGATGATTGTAATGTGTACTGCAAACCGATGATCATTCTAGAATCCTTATTGCGTGAATGGGCTACTCGACTGACCTATCAGTGATAGACGAAAGACAAGCATCTGCGGTTCATTGTGTATGCTTCAAGCGACATCGAAAATCCTTGCCACACGAGGACGAAATCCATGTTGCAACCTGCCAAGGCTGGACACAACTCCTACCTTACCACCTACACTCGACTTCAGACCATCAATTGCACTGCGAAGTTCGCGATGAAGCCCACCATGCGTCGAATAGCAGAGGGAGGCATGAGAAACAGATACCGGCAGTCCAGTCCTATAATGATGTTCCCGCAAGTAGGCATCCGCCACCTACCCACCCACCACCACGAAATGTTGCACGAGTCTGTCATCGCCGCTCGAAAAGGCCTTGCAAGCATCCATATCTACCATAGCAACCAAGCTGAGGCAAAAGCATATTGCAGATGCGGCCGCCTGCAAACATCACCATCGGACATCTCCTGGTTGGCTTGGCGTTTCTTCTTCCAACACATCCTCACCACACACGCCATGTCCTCTAAACTCCGCCATATCCTCTAAACTCAACTGTGAAATGGCACTACTGGTTTAACAATAGTGTTCCGGGCATGAATCGCAGCGATTCCGAGGCAAGTATATCTTTCGCACTTATTGCCCCTGAGATGGTATCCTTCAAAGCTATTACCGTGTACCGTCAAGATGAACGTATTCACAGGTTACTACCAACATTATCCCCACCCCATCCAACCCGAACATGTCTACTTCACCGTTGGTCTAACCCGGCATCGTACAATCCTTGGCTCCATCCAATACGCTCCCGGCGGCCTCATCCAATCACCAGCCACCGGAACGGTCTACGACTTCTCCTGCGACAAGGTCAGCGCGGCGACAGACCTAGTCATGGACCTTTACGCCACCAACAAGCCAGATAACGGTTGGAAGAGTGGTTTCGTGTACCCAATCCCACTCACTATCATGTATGACTACTACGCCTCCAATGGGCTGGACCTCATGTTCACGAGGCTCTACAATGAGCTCCGCAACCAAGTCTCTGAAGGGCAGCATCGGGGAGCTCTAGCCGTAGCCGAAGCCATAAAGAGGGTCTTTGATTTCGGATCTGCCCACATCGACGCTGCGACACAGTGGCGAGACTCCCACGCCGTCCAGATGCGAGATGCTGCGATGGTCCGGTACCAGAGCATGGGAATGCATGACCTCACGGGAGTCCTGACCCTCAACCAGGTTCAGGCACAAGTCGACTACATCGCCGACCTGGAACGTCTTGCCACGGCGCAGCACCAAAGGGTGACAGAAGGTGCCCTTTACTTTGACGAGAGGCTGTCGAGAGAGCTCCACAGTGCCTGGGCGCTGCTCCGTGCCATGATGCAAGCCCGAGATGCCGTGGCGCAGGCCCAGAGCATGGCAGGGTATGCTGTGGACGGTAGTGACCATGCCGTCGGAGGCGAAGCTCCCTCGTTCGTCCCTAGCCGGGCCCACGGCAGCCACGTCTGCGGTTGGAATGCTGCTATCCCAATAGTAGCACCATCGCAAGACGCTGCCATAATGGACGTCCCGAGAACAGGGGAGACTACTTCCACGGCGGGAGACTACACCGAGCCTGGCACGAGAGCAGCAGGCAAGCGACCTGCTCGGCAGTATGGCGGCGAGGATACCGGTTCCAGGCAACCGCTTTACATCTCGGAGGCGCGAACGGACTCGGAGCTGCCAACTTGGACTCCGCACGTCGCTCAGGAGACGACGGCGACGCAAGAGACAGTAACCTCTGTCGTCGAAACCCAAGCCTCACCTCGGATTCCTGCCAGCATGCCCGCGACGCAAACACCCGTCACGCCTCCTACAACGCCCCCGAGCGAGACTCCCTACTCCCAACCCTCTCCCCGCGTCCGCAACCTCCTTTCACATCTCTCCCGCCTATCCACCTCGAGTCCTCGTCCATCACGGGCGGCGCTGCTGGCTCAATTCCAGCCCCTTGAGCGCGTGGCGTGGGAACCGTGTCACTGGTGGGATACAAAGAATGGGATACATTGTGGGCATTGCAATCTCTGCGAGCCCATCTTCGAGATAAGGAGGGAGGAGGCGCTTGCGGCGTTCCGTCCTCAGGGTGTTGTGTTTTTTCAGAATGGGCAGTCTGTACGAGAGGTCTGAGACCGCGCGGCGGACGGATGTTTAGGTGCTTGATCGGCATAGGGCGGAGATGATCGACCTCTTCGGAGGGCATTTAGCGGGAGGTATGGCTATCGGCCGTATTGCTGCTTGCGCAGGCTAAGGAAAAGTGATTGTGTGTAAGAATAATAATGTACTGTAGCAATAGCTGTAGTCGATAGACCGATAGTGTCAACTCAACTCCAGCTTACCTTTCTTCCTTGCTTTCTTTCTTGGATTGGTCATTCATTCGCAGGTCTGTATGACGGAGTGTCTAGTGGCCTGTATTCGTGCTCTCACAAGGGGCTCCGATACGGCCGAACGGGCAAGATCAGAATTGATGCCGACTATTCTTTCCAGACCGCTGCAAGTCATTTATAGACATGACGTCTCATATGGCTGGTCTTTGTTGTCCTGGGAAGTGGTGGCTGAGCGAGACATGGCTAGGAGTAATCGGTTAATTGTTTCTTGTTCCTGCTGCTATGCTTGCCATAGGAAGGCTTGCTTCATAGGAGCATGATGGCTAGCCTGCATGCTGTCCCTTACAGCGTTCTTTCCTCTTTGATCGATACACAAGCAGAGCATGCCTCATTCTTCGTAACTCATGCCATCTCATAACTCATAACGTCGTAACTCTGTTCCTCAAGCCCACACCTCACTCCTCGCCACTATCCGCACCCACAACAAACGTCTCCCGCCTCAGCCTGCGCCTATCATCCTCGTCCATATCATCCGAAGGGCCATCTCCAACCGTCCCGAAGTTCAACATCAACCCATCACTATGATCCCCACTACCCCCCTCATAAAACGTCGGCGGAGTCTCCGGCCTATCCACCCACTCCGGATAGTCCCTGGCCGCCTCCACACCGTCCTCCCACGGCTTCGGCGTCCTCAGAGCCCTCACACAACCCATCAACGGCTCGGGCGTATTCGGCCACACGAGCAAGAAATCAATCGTCGCTTTGCATTGTCGCCTCACTCCCTCGTCTGTGCTAAAGCGTTCTTCGCGTAATGTCTTATGTGCATCGGGTAAAGCGGCATAGCGCTCGATGACCAACTGGATGGCGGACCTGGCGATATTGGGGTTGGGCGAGCGGGAGAGCGTAAGGAGTGTCGCTAGACTTATGCTGTCTTCGGGGTTGACCTTTCTGATCTCTGGCGCTTTTTGTATCGGTTGCAATTCGGTCAGCTCGATGATGTCGGTCAGAGCATAGCGGACAGCGAAGAAAGAGGCGGTAAGGAAGATTGGCAGAGCGACGTACAAGTATCTGTCCGACATTGTTGTGTTGGTAGAGTGTGAAGTGCAGCCGCTACGCACGTAAGCGCTTATCGATTACAGACAGCTCCTGCCGCGACTTCTCGAAAAAGTTCCCATCTAACCGCACAACACAACCATGCCGCCGTCGCAACTCAAAGCGCTCAAATCGCAACTACGCGAAAAAGGTATCACAGCCCCATCCAAATCGAAAAAGGACAAGAAGAATGGCCCCTCCACCTCCGGCAAAGACCGCGCGACGGCGCTGGCCAAGATCCGGACAGAAATGAATCCCTACGAGTACCGCCACATCTCCTCGCGACCAGCCAAGTTCCCCTCGACGTCCGTAAAAGGCAGTTACAAGGATGTGCTGCTGCGACGACCAGGGGTGAGTAAGAGTGCGGGCGAGGAGGTGCGGCGGAAGCAGTTGTTGCCTGAGATGAGGGGAAGGTTGAAGAGCGGTGGGCTGGTGGACAGACGGATTGGGGAGGGGGATGGCGGGATGGATGAGGAGAGTCGGGCTGTGGCGCGGTTTGCGAGGGAGAAGAGTAGGAATGTGTTTGATTTAGAGGGGAGTGAGGATGAGGGTGGAGGTGGGTTATTGACGCATGGAGGCAGGGCGATAGCGGATTTGGAGGAGGATGATATGAAGATTAGTGGTGATGAGGAAGGGAGCGAGGATGATGGGTTTTTGGTCAGGAAACGGCAGCGCGAGGACGAGGAGGATGAAGTCGTGGACGAGCAGCCGGATGTGAAGAAGAGCAAGAAGGAGGTTATGACTGAGTTGATTGCGAAGTCGAAATTGCACAAGTATGAGCGCCAGAAGACGAAGGAGGACGATGATGATTTGAGGGATAAGCTTGATGCTGGCATGGCTGACCTCTTACCTCTTCTGCGTGCTCAGACCGCCCATCCACCGCCACCACCAAAGCCTGTCGAGGTGCCTGGTGACGTTTCGAAGATCAACCCGGAACGGCAGAAATTGCTGGATGGCATGGATCGTGGTGCGGCGGATCGCGAGTATGAAAAGCGCTTGCGTGAGTTGGCGAGAGATACTCGAGCTGCACCTTCGGATCGCACCAAGACGGCGGAGGAGAAGGCTAAGGATGCAGCTGAGAAGGTGAAGGAGTTGGCGATTAGGCGAGAGAAGCGAATGAGAGGCGAGGCTGTGTCGGATGATGAGGAAGTTGAGCAGGCGAAGGACGAGCGAGATGACAGTGAGGAGGAGGCTGTGGTAGATGAGTACGGTAATGAGGTGCTGGGAGACGATGCTGAAGAGTTTGGACTAGCCTCCGCTGCCATGGCTAAGATTGAGAAGGTGCAGCATGTGGATGAGGATGACTTCGACTTTGCCGCCGATCTCGTTGCCAGCGCATCAGAAGCAGACGAGGAGTCAGCATCCTCAGACGACGCCTCAGACGACGCAGCACTCCCGAACGATGTCGAAGAAGAAGAAGACGAATTCGTCTCCGGGATCCTCGGCCGCGGCGCGAACGCTGTCCCCATCGCAGACCCAAATACCAAAACCGTCACCCTACTTTCAACCCACGACTGCCCACGCACGCACGCCGACCTTCTGGCTTTGATTAAGGACTCTTCTGCCGAAGGACTGCCGACACTGATCCAACGCCTTCGAGCGCAGTACCAACCCTCCCTCGCCGCGGAGAATAAAGGCAAGATGGAGGATTTCTCGCGCGTGTTGGTTGAGCATTTGGTGTGGATGGCTGAGCAAGGGCAGGAGATGAAGGCGATGGAGCAAGTCATCCGCCATCTGCACTCGTTGAGTAGAACGTATGCTATCCCGATTGCTGAGGCTTTTCGGTCACAGCTCGGGGCGTGGCTGGAACGTAGCAGTGGTGAGGGTGATGGGATGGGTGTGAGTAAAGGTGATTTGATTGTGTTGGTGGCGATAGGAGAAATATATCCGACTAGTGATCATTTCCATCAAGTTGTTACGCCGACTTTTACGCTTGTGGGACGGTGGTTGGGGTTGAATGCTGGGGTCAAGGGGATGGGTAAGGAGAGAAGTCGGGTGGGTGCGTTGATGGTGGGGTTGTGTGTCAAGTGGGTGGGTGAGAGTAAGAGGTTTGTGCCCGAGGCTGTGAGGTTTACTCTTGCTGCTCTTGGGAATGCAGGTGGAGTGGTGGGTGAGCACCTGGAGAATCTGAAGGGTATGGCGGAGTTGTGGAAGGAGAAGAGTGCTTTTTTTGAGGCGTTTGAGCCTTTTATCCCTGTTCTACGGAAACTCGCCAAGCCCGCTAAACCCACTCTGCTGCATCTCACCACTCTCCTCGATGCTTCGCGGAAAGCTCGTAAACCTTTGATGCTGCACCATCACCGTCCACAACCACTGCGGACTTCCAACCCCAAGTTCGAGGAGGGCTTCAATCCGGATAGGCATTATGATCCTGATAAGGAGCGTTCCGAGGCGGCGAAGCTGAAGAAGGAGTTCAAGCGGGAGAAGAAGGGGGCGGTGAGGGAGTTGAGGAAGGATGCTAGTTTTGTGGCTAGGGAGCAACTCAGGAGTAAGAGGGTGGAGGATGAGGAGCATAAGAAGAGGGAGAGGAGGTTGATTGCTGAGATACAGAGTGAGAGTAGGGGTTAAGGGCAAGATGGACGATCGAGTGGTATCAGGCGTGGTATTTGGTTTGTAGGGCTGCTATGTGCGGTCATCGTCGAGGCGAAGCCATTGTCTATGACATCTGCACGACGTCTTTGCTTATCTGTTGCTATTCTCTCAGTCCTCCGCCATGTCAATTGCTCTCCCTCGGCTCCCCAATCGCGATCTGACTTGCGTTGGCTAATTATTGATCACAGTGTCTAGCGCCCTGTCAGTGTCTTGCATGGATGGCATGATATCAGTGTAGGAGACTGACTATCGCCTGCAGAACGATGGATCGAGTGGCGTGGAAGGTTCCTGGCTGGGACATTGGACATCCCGGATCCGTGCTCTGCACCGTAGATAGGCGGCGGCAAGGCAGGTTGATGGACCGTAACGATGCTCTCTGTGCTCGAGGAGTGCATTCCTAGTTCTATGGGTCGAGTAGCATGCGTCGTGGGCGATGCATGGACTGGGGATGCTGATGGGCGACGATATTGCCGAAAGCCTACGACTATGCCGGCGACTGCGGCGACAGTGGCGACGATGCCGAAGGCGATGGTGAGGGCGTTTGACAGTGCTTGGGAGTTGAGATTGGTTGTCATTGGAGGCATTTTGGATGCTGAGTTGTCGAACCCGAAGAAAGTAGCAGAAATTGCACAAGCTAAAGACGAGATGGTATGGAGGAGCAGGCATTGGACTGGACGCGTTTTGCGCCTTATCATCTGGTGGGAGCTCAGGCCGTGCAAGCAAGACCAAAGAATAAGACGTCAGACGGAACTTCCGGCGGTGCTGGCCACAAAAATGTCCCTCTGACATGACAGCCCCCAGACTTGCAGACTTGGCTTAAACAGACCGCACCACCATCACGTGTGCGGGAAAGCGCCAAGATCTTACTATCATCCGATTGGGGCTATGAAAGCGGCTCGTGTACGGTACCTGCATACCACACCCACTAACGCATCGGAAACCCAGCCACCCCTGTTCACCGCAGACAATCAGGCAGTGCGGTCTAGCGAGCTTTGTCTCCCTGAAAGATCTCGTCTCCTGGGTCTACCATATTCTGCGCTCTCGAGGAACAAAACCCTAAGTCTGGCAACAACTGCTTGTGGGTGTGTAGTTCCGCTTATTTTCACGCTATTCTGGATTATACAGGCTTGTCACTGGAATCCTCTGTGTGCAGAAGATTGACCGGAGCCAGCAATAATGGGATATGAGGACCAAGACTGCCGAGACGGACCCAACATGCTGTCTGAACGGACTCCTGAAGATGCACTGTCACTACCCTCATATGAACCTAATACAACGGCCGGTCCCATGAACGTACACAAAACGCCCCTCCAGAGCATAATACCACAGAAGAATGCTGATGGCAGGTACCCGTGCCCACACTGTGCAGGGACGTATTTGCACGCCATGAATTTGAAGAGGCACCTCAGAAAGCGCAAGTACAGCTGAAGTTCTACGTGGAACGGTCGTAAGCTAACATGCATCTAGACACAGGAGACAGGCCTCATAAATGCTACCTTTGCAACGACACCTTTTCACGTGATGACTACCTTAAGAGACATTTCCTTTTGTGCTCCATCAGACGAGGCACAACAGTGGGACTAGGGGACTCTTATGGCGCGCCGACTACGCCTGCCGCACTGGAGAGAGGACGGTCACCTTCTCGTGCGTCTACTTTACCTAAGCGCGACTCCTCAGTGTCAAGCGTCCGGTCTATGATCGATGATCGAATGCAATGGGCTAATACAGAGCGGTCGAGCTCGCGCGCGTCTTCTCTCGACACATCAGCTTCGCCCTTCAGATCGGAATCGCCATTTGAGGGGGAATATCGACGAAATTCGGGCTACGATTCTTCCGACTCGTACGATCGGCCCCTGCTCTCTCCAGAGTTTCAGACCGTCGTTGAAGCATTCCATGGTATGCGCACGAAGTCAGACAGTGAGATCGCTGAGTGCGAAGACCGCTTCGACCGTACTCCAAGCATCAGCCCTCCATACATGCGTCCGCAGGGTAATCCGCAAAAGCATCCCGCAGATATCGACGCTCTGATGAGGAATCCCACGATGCTTCAGTACTCTGAAACCCGTCTCACGTCCTTGAGAGCCCATTGCCGACACATTACTCCGGCTCAGCCACGCACGGTGGAGATTGCAAGGTCGCCAGAAGAGGCGCTGGTAGCCATTCTACTCATCCGTGACTATTTGGATCAGCAGCCCGATGGCTTCGTAGATGATCAAGAATATCTGACTATCGAGAAAATAATCGATAGGTTGAGACTTCAGTCTTATGCGAACACCGATCGCAGGCTGCCTGTGCAGTCTGCCAGATCTAGGAGTCCAAGCTTGAACGAGATGGATGACCATTGGCAAGGGCTCGGCAGAGCCTTGCCACAGTCACCACGGCCTGCCGCTAGAACATCAGACAATCGCGTGCTGCCCAATGTTTCGACTGTGGAAGTGGTCATGACAGAGAATATAGCATCAGATGCTTTGGCTCAAGCTCCTGGAGATGTCAGCACGGCCACGCTAATACATTCGGCTGCGCTCTGCAATGGCAATGTTGGGAAGTCCACCAATGCGCTGGTAAACGTACCTACCAAATACTCGTCAGCCGCGAGCAGTAACACCGCAATTCACAGCGGAGTCGTGTCAGCTGAAGAGCTACATCAAAGCGACATGCATCGTCTAGACTCGTTGGATCGCGCTCATGGCTTCGAGGTTCCTTCGGATCCAGTGCCGACCACGGCAGATCAGGGTAGCATGAGCACCTTCACACCGGACCATCGTGGACAAAAGCGGCGGGCTCAATCGCCCCTACAAAACTCTGCCCCAGGCTCAACACCCTCCTTCACCTGTGATACCTGCGGGAAGACCTTTAGTCGCCGGACACTTCGTGACAATCACATCCGCACGCATAGCGACGATCGCACGTTCGCCTGCTCTATCCAAGGCTGCGACGAGATCTTCAAGCAGAAGAACGAGCAAGCCAGACATGAGAAAGCACAGCATGCGCCTAAGCAATTCGTCTGCGGTGGCATTACCTCGGGGCGACGGTGGGGCTGCGGCAAGGCCTTCGCGCGCCGAGACGGATTACAGGAACACCATACCAAGACTGCAAAGGGCGCCCAATGTTTCCAGGCTGGCTCCGGGCTAATGTAATAATTTGCTGAAGTCAACGTGCATAAATCTTACTAGATGCGTATACTTGACATGGCTTTATCTTCGTGCACCTTCAGCACAGCTTCCATCTTGCCATCTGCCACTTCCATACACTGGTCCTTGTGCTTCTCAAGCCATTCCTCCACACTCTTGATCCTACCAGGCAGGATTTCATCAAGAAAAGCGTAATCACGCCGGATCAGTGGCTTGTCCCCACCAGAAAGCTGCCATATCCGCCAGAAGCCACGGAAGTTCTCCTCGAAAGTCATCATGCTTTGATCGTCATCCTTCATGCCAGCATATGCTTGGCCGAAGCGCAGGTTGCGAGTCGAACTAGGAATAGCTCCGAAGTACTCCTCTTCAGACACGTCGACGAAGCGTGCGGGCTTTCCAGTGATTTTCGTGAATGCCTCAGCGAGCTCGTCGAATCGTGCGTGCTGCGTGGCGACGGCTAGGTCGAGCCCAGCTGCCCTGCCCGGCTGTCCGTGCGAGTCGAAAGCGTTGTCGAAAAGCCATCTGACATACCTGCCACAGTCCTCGAGGGCGATAGTCGCTATGGCGCCCTGTTTCAGCGGGAGTCGCCACTCGACGGCGCCATCAGAAGCGATATTGGGAGATATGGCAGTGTAGGCACTGAGACACATATCCAAGTACGGCCCAGTAGTGAAGAGAGCCGAACGCATGCCTGCTTTCTCGCTCGCGTGCTCGGTGTGCCATTTGTCCTGTGAGAGCACCCAGTCGCCGATCACACTCTTTGCGTCGAAGTGACCGCATTGCACTGCAGGATCGTAGCCAGACTCGCGGGCCACGTAGTCGAGATTGCCCCAGACGTAGAACTGTGGTCGTCAGCATGGATCAAACTACCTCTTGAGGCTCCTATACTTTGATGCCCGCCTCTTGCGCCAGCTGATACGTCCTGATGCCCCAGAAAACTTCCGTCTTCTGGCCCACAACGAAGCCGTCGATGTTGATGGAAGCACCCCAACAACCTTTCAGCCCTTGCCGAAGTTGCTCAGCGTTGTCCAGGTTGCCCTTCAGCAGCTCGACGTTCGGCAGCTTCGCTAGCTCTTGTGCTCGGCAGCCATTCGGATCGCGTGTCAGTATGCGGACGGCATATTTGTTGTCCTTTGTCAATTCTACGAAATCATCAGCGTCACTGATACTTCCAGCAAAAAATGGCTATACCGTGGACAACAGGCACGCCTTGAGCGCCACTGAGCATGTTAGCTGAACGTCCTCGCAGTTGGCAGGTCTCCTGCACTTACGTGCCGCCCACGACGAAGATCGTCTTCGTCGGTACCGCCATGCTTGTAGTACTGCTAAGACGTCAATCGTGGACATTGTCATATATATTCGGTCCCCTTCATGGCTTCGTTGAGACGCTTGTTGAACCATTGGAAGTTTAGTGATCATCTTCTCGGCCGGAAATCACATTGAGTGACGTCCACCACTAGCCATGGTCAAGGCGATCTATCAGTAAACATATACAGTCTGTCAAGTTGACCAGTGCCTTAGTCTTGGGGTGTAGATCTTGGCCTAAGAGAATGGTCGTATTTGAAGTGTGAATAGGGCAGACTATTGAAAACGTTGGGATGCGCACTGTGCCGAATTCAGCATTGCCTCGTAAAGCCCATATATCGACTCTGAGACAGGAAGCGGTTGACGGGCAATGCAAGGTACACCGGTGGCTTTCTTCGAATGTGTCAAAGGGCCTTGCAGAATATTTCGAAGATGTTTCGAGACAGTTCGTCCATGTGTTGTACATCACTTCTGATTTTTGCAGAGCTTGTTGTTCTGGCATATGAGACTCACCGCTTCCGCGCGACAGCCCGCAAGCGCGTGTAGCCCAGCCACTTGGATCCATCTTCCTCCCGGGTCACGACCGTCTCAAGGGTCTCGCTGACTTCCTTCAGTACTGCCTCTCGCTTATCTTCACTCACCGCCTCCAAGAACTGCGCACCCATCAACCTCAACCATCCCACCAGCCCACCACTGCCATCAGCAGTCTCTGGGTTGCATTTTGTCGGCCGATACTCCAACTCGCATTTCTCCACCTCGAACCCAACGTCAGACAGTGTCTTCGACATCCAGTCAACACTCGGAAAGAACCAAGGATTAGCAGCTCGAGCCTTGTCGATCGACAGACCGGCGTGCGTGAGTGCAGATATGAACGCAGCTTGAACCTCGCCCACGTTACCCTTGCCACCCATCTCGAAGACAAGCTTCCCACCCGACTTCAACGCTTTGTGTGCGTCACGGAAGACGGCTACTCGCGTGTCCGGATCACGCAATATCCAATGCAAAGCAGCGTTGCTGAACACTTTATCCCACGACCCGTCGACCGCATCGGAACATTCGTCGATGTGAGTGCAGTCTTGGAGTGTATATGTGCAGTTCTTGCTCGAATACTTCTTCTGAGCTGTTGAGACGAACGACTGCGATGCGTCAAGGCCTAGCACCTGTCCAGAGGATGCCGTGGTAGCAATTTGTATAGATATTTGTCCGTCGCCGCAGCCAATATCAAGAACACGATCGTTCGGTTGAACGTCGAGATATGAGAGCACTGTAGTGGTGAGCTGCGGCACAAAGCTGGCAGCAGAGCTGTATTTCTCAGCCGACCAGTGGTCTTTTGCTGAGGATGTCATGATGCTGATCGCAAGTCGTTCGCCGTACTCGAATGCTGCTTCGATGTATGTTAGCTAGAGCTGGAGCTCCGAAGCCGGAGGGGCCTGCTGTTTATCTGTTTATTGTGTCTAATCTATACATTTCTCTATATGTACATCTCGTCGCCTGGCGCGTGAGTGTGTTTCGCCGGCATACAGTCGCCCAGGAACCATATCTTGCACTTCCTCGCTTGTGAAGCAACAATGGCCCATGTCGCTCTCCTGCACTTTGACCTCACCCCAACGCACTGGCAAGTAGCCAGCATCGACGTCTCCTTTCGGCGGATGACACGCAGCAGAGATCGCGACGCTACAACTTCCAGCGACCGGTATGTGCGAGGCGAACTTCCGGCAGCCCATGCTGAGCGCAAACGCTAGCATGGCTGTTCCCAGCAGAATGACCAGCAGAATCGGCAGGCATGAGTACCCAACACTGGAAGTATCGCTCTGGTCGGAGCTCACGCCGTCGTTGTAGACACTGATACGAGCGAGGAATATGGACTGGGAGATGAGCCAGTGCAAAGTGCCGGAAGTTATGAGCAGAGGCAGGCTGTACGTATAGGGTAGCTGTAGGTAATAAGTAGATCCTATTCGATCGTCAGCGGTGATGCTTTGCAAGGGCGGAAAGGAAACTTACTTTGCTGCCCATGTGGCGTAGTCACACGTAGTGGCTTCTTCCGTCCATCCATTGCGAACTTACTGTACTCATGAGAGAGTAACATGGACGTGAAAAGTCCGTTGTAGGTGAGATAGAGGAAGCTTACAATCGCTTGCGGCAGGTTGGCAAGCAACACGGCGGAGACCTACGTCGTGTTAGTGGTGTCATTACGCTCGGAGGGATATTCTACGCACCAATCCACCTGAACCTGATTGTGGCAGACCAGCGTTGACCAACGAACGCGAATCGACTGCGCCGAAGCCCAGGCCAAACACAGAACCTCCGCTAAGATATGCTTGAGTGTTGGCTGTACCAACTCCCAGCAATGCGGCTGCAGTGACAAGGGCGCCGGTACAGAGACCCATCGTAACGCACCAACGCCTGACGGTCGCGCCTGCGAACCACCTTCGTCGTATCGGCGCATAATATGTGATCGGCAACGGATTCGTATTTGGCGTATTTTTTACACCTTTGGCCTTCCACGAGAGCGGTCCTTTTGATACATCTACCTTGCCCATAAGACAACGCCCTTTTGTGAGCTCGTCAGGCCGATCCAGGAAGCTGGACAATGCATCGCCGACTGTGACCAGCGTGGCCTCTCGTTGTCGGTAAAGTGTCAAAAACATGCAAGCAGCTTTACCGGCATTCATTAAGATGACAGTAATGAGAATGTGCAAGCTGAATTGTAGCTTGCAATGCGATGGGGCGATCTGGGAGAGACAGTAGTCGATCTTCGCGTTATTGATTGTCCAGTTGGTCGCGTTTCGACGAGCGGTCGGAACGTCACAGTTATAGCCTGGGCGGTACGGCTGGTCGGTGCATATCCAGAAGTAAGGCTGTCCACTGCCAGTACCATCAAATTCGTACTCGGCCTCATCGGTCCCATAGACGGTGTGGTTGGCTGCCGTGCTTGTTTTGCTGGTAACGGCGAGAACGTGATTACGACCTGACACGAAGCCGGTACCATAAGCGGCAATGCAATCACTGTTTGAAAGTTTCTGCACCAACGAGGCGTCGGTGGAGCTGTTCGCGAAAAAAGATTGCATGTAGCTCAGTGTCGAGAGAGAATCGATCGATGTGTTGTAACCCTGTCCGGCAATGTCAGCGAGCTGGCATGTGTGTAGTATGTCTGACTGCTCTTACGTAATTGGTCTCGTACAAGGTGTTGAAGTCAGATCCTCCAGTGAGGAAGTCGGGATTGACAATCGCCATCTGTAACAGTTAGCATCAAGACAAGGCAGACTCCGTCAACTTGCAGTATACTCGTTCGCATCCAACGTCTTGAAGATGGCCGAATTGTACAAAAGATGGATGGGAACGCTCGAGAGCGCTAAGCACCACCTGTAAGGAGTCAGTAAACGTCTCATTCTCCGGACCACCCTACACATCACCACTTACCACACGATCCTACGCGACCACCGAATGCGCCAGATGTTTCTCACACTTGCCACGCCGATGTCCATCCAGTCGCCTTTGGCATGGGCCTCATCAATCTCCTTTCGCGTCGGAGAGCAAAGACACTGCATGGTATAGTTCGACGCGCTGAGCAGGATGGAGCTTAGGGCATTGATCAAGATGTGTAGCCATGTCGTCCAAGAGTTCACACTGTCGCAGCTGCCTTCCAGCGCTGTGCCCACCCCTTCGATCGAACCAAATTTCGCCGCAGCAATGATTGTGAGTATGAGGTTGAGTATAAGCACAGAGAAGGCCGTCCATGCGCTACAGGTCACACCAAACTTCCATCCTTGCAGCTTTCTTCTCTTCAACCTGTTGCTCGCTACCGTTGGAGTCTGCGAGACCACTCTGACCGCTCGCTCTGTAGCACTGAGGCCCGACTTTGACCTCGTCCGGTCATGTTTGATGAGGGATATATCGTCGGCGTCGTCGTCGGCATTCCAGGTACTGTTCCTCGAGACATAAGGCGCCCTGCAAGACCTTAAATCAGCGGCGCTTGCTGGTGTAGCTAAGGGGGACTACCTCGTTTTCGGTAATGCAGCCAGTTCGATCTCGTAATCGCGTCCATCGTAGCGGTCGCTGGCTCTGTTCGAAGCGGACGCGTTAAAGGCGAAGTCCGCCATATCACGCAGCAGAAAGAAAGAAAGCCATGAGAGACTTCGACCTACAACGCGTTTGGAAAGACAGCGACACCCGTCTCCGACTCCAATCTACTGCCATGCCGGCGTCAAAGCGATCCAGGAGATGCGTTTGCTGATCTGGCCCCCAAATGCTCTGCAGGTGTTTGCTAGCCGAATCCTTCCGGAAGGGTGAGGCTGATCTGGTCAAAATTGGGTTCAGCCTTAATCAAACCTTGCGATAACATCAGCTGCACTTTCCATCACACACTCCACGAACTCGCTCGCAGGATCACTGATGACCTGCCGCACAGATGTCACTCACGATCTATGAGCTTGAGCGGACGGAAAGAGCATGCTTTTCGTCTCGCCCAGAGGTGAAGAGCGGCACATCATGAAATTTGGCCGGGCTGAAACTCGACGAAAAGCTCCACTGTTGGAATGGCTGAGAGTTGGGGTCGAATACCTACCTTGCCCCAAAGAGAATCTGATCGTAGGTGTTGTTCGCCTCTGTCTTCCAGCTGACTATCGTCAGCCCTGAATCGTCTTACATGCGGCCTCTGAATCCAGCTCTATTGGGAATGCACTAAAGGAAGAGGCAATGCGATACGACTCAAGAAGAGTTGCTTCCTGGCCAACATGCGAGGTTGACTTAGCAAGCAGCCTTTCGGGTTCGCTGTCCAATACTGTCCTATTACGGTCTCAACTGTGTGGCAAATCAAGATGCCTCGTGCAATAACATTGTGTACCTTGAACGAGCACACATAGCGCGACGGCCTATGATGCGGGCTTGTATCTCACTGACAACGTTTGGCAAGCATGCGTACGCGTTGCTTTGTGTCATTGTCGAAACGCCCGGTGCGCTTGACGAGATGATTGCTAGACGAGGATCGTTCAGGGTGCCCACAAAGGCATGAGACTGGCTATGTATATCAGTTTTCACTTTCTGCGGAAACGTGCTTTCTTTCGACAGCACAAGCATGAACTCCTCGCTCTTTGCATCAGCCCAGCACACGGAGGCCGAATCGCGCGCCATATCCTCGTACCTACAGATGGGATTCCTGAATCATACACATCAATACCACGCTTTGTGGTACCTCGTGTGGAGACACCTCAAAGCTCGAGCTAATGCTAACAAAGTGGACATTCGCAAGCTGAATGAGTCGCAGCTGGATGAGGTGGCCAACCACTTCATGGAGACGTACGAGCAGAGGCTGTGGCCCAGAGACCTCGACAAAGCATCTCTGCTTCGGCATCTGAACCATCCCGGAGGCGACCACGGGAAAGGACACCACGACAGGACGACCAGTGTCATAAGATATGTTCGCGAGGGTCGCTACCATATGGACAGCGACGAGCGTCGACAAGACACGATTGATACGGGCGAAGAGCCTGTACAATATGAGCTGCGACGGATGTCGGAACTTGTGGGTCTAGTGGCGAAGTACATCGAGTTCGTGAAAGATGCAGAGGAACCGGACACGGGTCTGACGCAGAAAGAGCTGCTGAGATGCGTGCTGGCTGGAGTTGATTACGTTGGTAACGGGCAGACCATGGCGGGTGTGCCCGATCTAAGTGAAGAGGAGAGAGTGCTTCAAGCCTTGTAGCTGACCTTTTACCTTGCCGGCCACGGATAGTCTGGCATTGCGAGCTTTTTCTCGGACCAACCTAGCATCGACCCAACGCTCATGGCCCACTGATCTAGCTTCAACACTCCGACGACCCTCAAGATGGAATCTCGAACTGTAAGGCCCCACGCCGACTGTGGATTTAGGTATCTCATAACTTGTTCCCCTCCGCCATCATCCTTCCTGACGTACGGCTGCATCAATGCTTCATACTCTTTCAGAGCAGTCGCGGTATCTCCAGGATGTCGCAGCAGCTCTCCTGCCAGCACGTATCCGCCCATGATCGCCAAACTCGTACCAATCCCGGGCGTCGCATAGCCTGCATCACCTAGCAACACGACGCGACCAGAGTGCAATACTGGAGACCTGACTATAGCGAAGATGGAGCAGTAAAGATCGTCAGACTCCCTCATGCCGCGTAGCATCTCTTTGCTGAGCCAACCAGCATCCTGGTACAGCTCCTCGATGAGCTTCATGAAGCTCTCGTTGCCCTCACTCAGTGCCTGATCAAGCCGTCTCCTTCTCGCGACATCGGTCTTGCTGCTCACGACCATAAAGTGTGCCCGAGTCCGGCCTTCCGGGTTTGGGTCCGGGCGCAGCAACGTGACTAGCCCGCCCGCATCATTATGCCACTTGGCGAATTGACCATGCAGCAGATCCTGCTTCATCGTGAAGTACGCGACATGCAGACCCTCATCCTTGATCTGGTCGCGCGGGTCGCAATTCAGGATCTTGCCCCTGATCTTGGAGCCGAAACCATCTGCGGCGACCAGGAGATCGTAGGTCTTGGTTTGCTTGCTGCGCGAGAAGGTGACATCAACGCTGTCGGCGTGTTGCGTGAACTCGGCGACGGACTCGTCGAAGATGAGGTTGACCTGCTCCCTGACAGGGTTCATGAAGATGCTGGCTAGTCGGCCGCGGAAGATCTCGAATTCTGAAGTGAAGCTTTGAACGTCTGTGCGGCCTGTCGCTCCGAGGGTAGCTATTGGCGAGCCGTCATTGCGAACGAACTGCATACCCTTCTCTCCGGTACAGTTATTGCGGATCTCCTGTTCGACGTTCATCATCTTTATGATGTCAACCGCCGAGGAACGGATGTCGACCGAAGCGCCGGTGAGACGAAGAGATGGTGCGCGTTCGACGATGGTCAGGTTGGCCTTGGGAAAAGCTCGTAGCATCCAGAAGGCGAACACGCTGCCGGCAATGCCAGAACCGGAAATGAGGATGTTTGGGGCTGACATGGTGGGGTTTGAAGGTATCGACGGGGTTTGGAGGGCGGGCAGGCATGGTCGCAGCGAACAGGCGCCCCATACATATATTTCAGGTAACGTGCGGCCGTCCTGCTTTGTCCGTAGCAGATATGCGTCAGCGAGGACCCGCATTCGGACCCGCGTCGCAGGCTCAAAATCTCGTCACGTGCAGGGACAGCCCGTCTTTGCCCGCGCATGCAATGGTGTTGAACGCGGTGCGTAGTGTATGTGTAATGATGACTACAGACGTGCTCGTTCAGCATCGTCTCTTACACACAAGCCACGTATTCTGCTCTTCTCCCGATCGTTCGCTTTCAGTATCCGTCTCAACAGCTTACCCGTTGGCGATTTCGGTATAACATTCGTGAACTCAACCTCCTCGATCCACTTGTACCGCACCTTCTTCGCCTTGACAAACCGCAACAGCGTCAGGCCAGCCTCCGGAGTGGCTTGGACGTTTGACTTGAGCACGACGTATGCCTTCGGTCGTTCGCCGGCGTACATGTCTGGCACACCAAGTACCGCACAATCTTCCACTAGCTCATGACCAAGAAGTAGATCCTCCAGTTCCGCAGGTGGAACCTGCTGGCCTTTCACCTTGATCATCTCTTTTATCCTGTCTTCGATATGGATCAAGCCTTCTTCGTCGATATTGCCTACATCGCCAGTATGCAAAAAGCCATCCTTGAACGTCTCGGCAGTCGAAGTTGGGTTGTTGAGATATCCCATGGCTATCTGCGGGCCGCGAGCGCAGATCTCGCCAGTCTGACCCGGTCCGAGTTCCTTCGTTGGATCATCCAGATCAACGACCTTGGCGACTGTGTTCGCGCAGAGCATTCCCGCCGTCGCGGCGTACTTGTAGTCGAAGTGTGTTGGCGGATGGCAGGAGATGCATGCGGTGGATTCTGTCGCTCCGTAGCCTTGTCTGAATCCAGTGTCTGGAAACTTCTTGTGCAACTGTTGTATGATCTCAGGTGCTATAGGGGCGGAGCCACTCGACCACCGCTTCACTATCCGGAGTAGATCGGGCATGTACTGCTCAACGATTGGGTCTCTTACCAGACGGATCACAATTGGTGGTACTAGGATCAGCTCTTCGACCTCGTGCTCTACAATGGTCTTCAACATGAAGTCCATGCTGAAAGACGGAAGCATAATGCCGTCTCCGTTCATAAAGACAGGGTAATGACAAAAGCGGACCATGCCTAGCGTATTGCAAATTAGCTGATAAGATTATAACCCTGTTGCACAAGTGCTCACCCGTGATGTGAAAGAGCGGCATCACAGCCAAGATCTTGTATCTCTGGCCTTGTGGCACAACTTGAAGCTGTTTTAGCTGATGACACTGCGCTATCAGATTCCCATGCGACAACATGACGGCCTTTGGCAGTCCGGTAGTTCCGGAAGAGAAATTCAGATATCCGCACACTTCTTTGTTCGTTATACCAGCAGGTATGCAGTAAGATGGATCTGCGGTCAATTGCTCGCCGATGTTCACAAGATCATGAAGGCTTGTAAATCCGGCCTTCGTGCCTTCTAGAAGGAACACATTACTGCGAGCCAGGCCCGCAGCATCTGCTGCCGCCAACGCCACGTCCAGAGAGCTCGGCAATGTGAACAAGAACTTCGTGGAGGCTGTTTTCAGGGCGAATGCCATTTCTTCTGCATTGTAAGCTGGAGAGGCTCCGTTCACTCTACCGCCGGCTCGGACAGTAGCCCACATCGCTACTGGATACCAGATCGTGTTCGTAGAGAACAACGATACCGTGTCACCAGGTTTGAGGCCATATTTCTGGATCAAGGCAGTGCTCAGGTTCGTTGCCTTTTCCTTGACTTCAGCGAAGTCAATCCGCTCTTTGGTGGCCGCATCGATGTAGCTACCAAGATTATTCTCGGAATGCAGCACGGGAGAGTATGCTGGCGTTTCGAAGGCCCATTGCCAAGTCGTCAAGTCTTCCGGTACTGTCATGTGTGAGCTTCACGTACCTGAGTACTCATGGCAGTGCTACTGACTGTCGAGACGGGGATGGGGCGATTTCCAGAGCATACTTGCTGTTGTGTCAATGTCTCTCGGAGTTGCGACGTGAAGAAGACTCTGCTCGCGCGAAAGGTGATAACGAGTAGATTGCGACAACGACGTGAGGGATTCCACCTACCTTCACATTCTGGCGATTGGACAGATAATTGATCAGCCCGTCTGTGTTGTGTGCCGTTCTTCCACGGCCGAGGAAGTCGTTGCGGAGAAGGAGCCGGGAGTCTGTTTTGACCTCACCTCTTCCTTGACATCGACATCATCGTGAAAAGAGCATGGAATTTGAGTATGAATGAGATATGAAGAGAGTCGAGAGAGTAGTATTTGGGAGTAGTGGACTCTGCAGATCTGACACGGCAGGCTCATAAGAGAGGCGCGGCATATTTTCAAGACAACGTCCACGCGGCCACATGTCAATCGTCTCCCAATGATCAAAGAAAGATATCATGGCGGCGTCGAGTTTCGGCGTCTTTGCCATATCCTCGTACATAAGAGGTCGAACCTAGACTGGAGTTGGCTGCTGTTCCTAGGATCATCGGATCCGCCGAAACTGGGAATCAGTTTTGCTCCCCCGTGCTATGCCGACCGCCATCCTAGGCAGCATTGGACACGCCTGTCGCGGCATGAACAAAACTACGCGCGCGTGCTCCCTCGCCTTCGGTATCCACAAATGTCGGCCAAAAGCCTTTCCAGTTGCCCTCAAGTTTGTACGGACGCAGTGACCAGACCGTCATTACCTCCGATGCTGTAGTGTTTGGCCTCAGGAGATACTCGGTCTCGCCCCGCTCCCGAGCAAGACGGTTGGCCATCACAGCCGCACTATTCTCCGCTAGACCACTGTACAGGGGTATCCTGACACATCCCACGATTTCCAAGCTTTGAGACCACGAACGTACACGGTCGGTCTCCATTCCGAAAATAGTATCGATGTCGAAAGCGGCCTTGAACAGTCTTGCAGTTCCTTGTACCGCCTCGTAGTCGGTAGCTTCGTAAGGATCGTCGGGATCGAGGAAGCCATCAAGTCGGAACTGTATTGTCACTGCCGCACTGGGATGCAGCATCGATCCCAGTATGTTCAGCAAGCGATCCAGATGACTGCGCAGCACTATTACATCGTCAACTCATCATGATCGCAAGTATACTGTGGCTCGGCCCTCACCTTTTGCTGGAGACCAATCTGCAGGAAGAGGATGGCCCTGCGACAGCGCATTCACCCAATGATTGAAATGCTCATTGTCGATGGTGAGCACCATGTGCCAGCGAAGCGTGATCTCCAGTCGCTTAACGTGGCAGAGGATACCCGTCTTCACCGCCGGCTTCAGTGCGAGTCTGAATGGGTGAGATAAGCTATTGAGCTCCAGCTCAATACACAGCCGGCTCTTGGAATGACAGGTCTCCATACACTCTGCGCGGATCTGTTGGCATACACGCAGCAGCGTGGCATCCGTCGTGCCTCGCAACCACATAACATGATGCCTTGCAGCTTGGATGTCCTTGCGGGTCGGTTCGACACTCATGCGGACGTCGCAGGTGACGTACTCATAGATCATATTTCGCAGTTCTCGCGGCAGTTGCAGAAACCTTGTGTTATTGTTCGCAACGGCGGCGGCATTAAAATAGCTTTTCGACAGGGTTCTGCGGTGAGCCAATCTTGCATACTCTGTGAGATAAGCCCGGATTCGCCTCAGGATGTTCATGTTGGAAGTTTTGTTGGATGGTTTGGATGATTGGGGTGACGAGGACAGGCCTAATGAGCGGACCTAGAAGAGGCTGCAGAATATGATAGCATATTCACTGACTTCTCGTTCCTAGTGCCTACTGCTATGCTACACCACATGAGGTGACCTGTCCGCATGCACAATCAGAAATCAGCATCACTAGCAGCCCCACGGGCATACGACTCCGCGCCGCCACACCTTGCTCCCTTCACTGCAGTGTCATCTCTGGATCGACAGCCACTGGTAGTCTACCCATCACTCCGTCTCCTGCTCGAACTTGGTCCAGAAGCTCGCAACGTCTGTCACGGGCGCCGATGCCATGCTTTGTTCATGGACAGCCTGCGGGGCGTAGGGATGGTAGACCTGCTGAGGCTTGTCAGTTTGCTTTCCATTGCGACCTCTGATCTTTGTAAGAAGTGCATGCGTCGACTCATTCACCATCTCGAAAGGCTCGCAACCGAGCAGCGCCGTGAAGTAGGACGTTAACAACTTACCGAGCCTTGAGCTCAAAACCTTGGGAAGCCTCTCTTCGGCCCATTCGCGTTCCCGTGCTTGCAGGTACATGCATGCCTGGCTTTCCCAGTGTTCTTTCTCGACACTTGGAAGGAGATGCCAGGCCGAGTGAACGGCCGATTCCATATGCAAGGGCTGCAATTTCGCATTCTCGAGGCTGCTGGCGGGCATACGGTTTTTGCGGAACATCTGGAACCCTGCGATACTTTGGCGTTAGCGTGTGGAAGACATCCTCTGGAATGAATGGCAATGCACCGTTGAGGCCCTTAGCAATCGCCTCCGGAAGAATCTGTTCAAGGACAGAGGTAAACATCGGCCCACCAATGCCCCAATCAACTAGATGCTGACGACCGTCTTTGTCTCGCGGCCAGAGAATATGTGCGTAGGCCGTGATGAAGCTTATCGTGAACTGCTGGCGTGCGTCCGCACTGAAATGCAGACCCGTGTTCTGTGTGTGCCCAACCACCAAAGCTTTGAACATCTCAAACATCGCGGGCCTAAGAAAAAGAGCGGCGTGTGCGTCCCCAAGTGGAGATGCTTCGCTGGAGGCCTCCGCTACGCCGCTGACACTCTTTCCAGTACTCTTGCGAGGCGAACCACGTTTTCCTGCTCCCGAATCGACGCATGCGGTGATCCTGGCTACCATCTGTGTGGGCCTGTTGTGTACGCACGCCCCACGCGGGTATTCCAGCATAGCGAGATAGTAACTCGCCAGCAACACTCCAAGCTCTGATTTCAGTACCACCTCTCGCGCTGTCTTCTCGTGCTTAACATTGAGGAACGCCACCACCTTCTCAGCTTTCGCCACCCACTCTTGCTTTTTTTCTTCGGTCAAATCCGACCAAGGCGTCTTGCCATGCTCGCTCCGAAGGACGCTTTCATCTCGGTACATCCTGGGACCTACTGCTTGTCAGCTGTTGTAAGCTTGCGATCGGGACGAGGAATGTCGCAAACCATTCACGATGTCCTTCTTCTTATGGGATGTGGGTAGAGGGCGGTACACAAGCCCTGACGAAGGTCCCGAGTTTGGTACCAGGTGCTTCCGGTGATCATCGCTCTTCGGCCACAGCTTGAGCCCATACAGAGCAAGCAGCCCCACAGTGAAGTCGTCGGCAGCCGCAGCAGTAAGTGGAAGTTCTTGGTCCCGTGTGTAGGTAATGGCAATTCCACGGAACTCCTCAAACGCTTCGGGGCGGAGCTGAAGGGCGCAGTGCTGCTGCATGAGTTTAGCTTTTGTATCCATCTTTGGTTGTTGGATAGTTTGTGCTTCAATGTGTTGTGGTGATGATGTGTTGTTGAAAGAGTGTGGGTTATGTATTTGCAGACTTGCTTGAGGGACGAGGGCGTTCGTTTCGAATAGCTCCACTTAATCCAGATCGGGAAGGCACGTCGCAGACCGTACCTTCCGTTTGCACAGCATTGTCAAGTGAAGCAACTCGCGATCCATAAGTGAAGCAAAGTAAACCAGGGGCATGGAAGTAAGTAGATATTAGCTGCCAGCAGCTGTTCTGTGTACGTCTCGACAATGTCGCAAGAACTCTATGCTCGTGCATCGCCGCCGACGAAGGTGGCCATCGGACTCAAAGGCCTGGAATACTGCACTTCTTCTCCGCGTTGCCTTCACTTGCCTTCTTCACTTTGAAGACGCACCGACAATAACAGCGAGCAGGGTGGCTGTTTTGCTGACTTTGCTCGCTGCGTGCTGATAACCCAGCATTGCGCGATAGTACTTGGCCAATGCAAGTCCTAATTTGGATTCCAGCAGCGCATCGTGGTTCAAGTGTACCCGCTCAAGCTCTTCGCATAATTCTGCCACTTCTGTCTCTTCCGTCGACAGCGCTTTCCTCAAGTCGGATGATGCGCAGTCCACTCCAGCAGACTCGGTGACGACGAGCAGCTTCTCGCACGACGTGTCTGCTTTCACAAGTCAGCTATCATCTGTCTTGTCATATCTCCAGGCTTACTCACGAGTCACAAGCTTGGGTACCTTGCGCCTCGTATAGCTCAGTCCATCAGCCTGTACGAGGTGGCTCCGTTTTGCGGCGTTCCTCGGCCAAATCTTCCCACCGTGCTCCTCCAGGAAGCTGACCACGAAGTCCTCGCAGCTCTCAAGGTCAGGCTGCAAAGTATGCTCGTACAGGACCCTTCTGCAAAGGCTGCGGAACTCCTCGATGACTGCGGGACGTAGGTGGAGTGATGCGTATGCCTCACGGAGGTCTTGGTAGGCGCCGATGGGGTGGGATTCGTTCATAATTTGAAGGATTTGTTGATGCGTCCGATGCTTCGACAGGAGGGAGAGCGAGCTGTATTAGTATGCACACGTCAAGCCATGTTTGGGTTGCAAGAGTCAATCGTCTCTCAAGAAAAGCCTCAGACTCGTTCGTCTCGGACCCCGTACAACTGTTTGACCTCACAGTCTCGTGTCACACAGCCTCGTAGTCAAAGGTAGGCCGGTCTCACCATTCCCTACCATCCCAGCGATAGATGTCTAAGTTCGAAAGTAAGGCATCCGATCTTGCGCCGGCGCAACGTCAACGGACCGTACCTGGAAGCACCAACGAAAGCTGCTCGAGATATACCATGTACACCTGCTTATATTCCCTGCCATCGCTAGAACGCTCAATCAATCATCATCATACCTTATACACACTCACCTCCCACCTCTACGCCTCCAACATCCCGGTCTCCTTCAAACTCCTCACCAACTCCGGCTCCAAAAACTTACTAACACTAACATCAACCGCCAACCCCTTCCTCCGCCTAGTCTTCAACACAAAATCCCTCGCCGTAGCCTGCGCGCTCGCCGGCTCCAAAGCCCTCAACTTAATCCCCTTATCCATCGGATCCCCCGGCACAACACTCCACCGATCAAACACCAAACTCACCGTCGCCTGCCCCTGCGTATGAATCCTCAAATCCGTCTCAAACCCAAAAGAATCAATAACCGGAATCAGTCCCTTGACACTATACAACGGCGTCCCCGGCACGGGAGCATCACTCAAAACATGCCCCCTCCTCCTCGCCAAAACCGTATAAAGCGCACTCACCGCATTCGCAGGTCCCAACATCGTACACCCATAAACCGGCTCCATCAACCTCGGCCCCGCCATTAAAAATGCACTATAACACGCCCGCCTCGCCGTCGGAATAATCTGCCCTCCTCCCCTAAAAATCGCCTCCGTCGCAAGTTCCACATCCGTAATCTTGAACTTGACATTCCGGATCGGCTCCTCGCACAACGGACCCTCTCTTGTTCCCCATGAAAAACCCTGTTTAATCCCATCCTTCACGCCCCTCAACACCTTCGCGTCCACCTCCCCAGGCAGCGTATCGTTGACGAGAAGATTAGGACCCATCTCCTCGGGCCCAAAAGCCCAAATATTGCGTGAAGCCAGTAAATCATACCCATACTTCTCCTCGAAAAACTTCCCCACCACTCTCACCGGATCCCTGATGCGCACAGCACCACTCTCAATATCCTCCGCAACCCCCTCATCCAACGGCTCAGCCACAATCGTAATCTTGTTCTTCTTATTCGGCGTGACAGCAAAACACTTGATGGCTGACTGATCCACGATCGTCTCCGCGAACCTCGTCACAGGATCAGAGACTTTAATCTCCATCTGCGCGTACAGTCTCCGCAAGTCGTGAAGCACGCAGTCCATGTACAACTCCCCCGTCCCCAGTACAACATGCTCCCCGCTCTCCTCCACCTTCGTCGTGATAAGCGGATAACTCTTATTAATCTTCCGCAACCCATCCAGCATCTTGGGCAATTCACTCGGATTAATAGGCTCCACAGCAACCTTAAACACGCTCTCGAAAAACTGCTTCACCGGCCGAAAAATAAACGCATCCTCCTCCTCCGGCAATTTCTCCGCCACAATCGTCGCAGACTTAATAATACTATTATCCACCCCACCAAGCAACACCAAATTCCCCGCCGGCACCCCCCCAGCTACCTCAACCACATACCTACTCTCCCCCACCCACGTCTCTCCCACAACCGCAAAAACCATATCCTCCTCGTCATCCAAACTATACCCCTCCCCAAGTACCCTAACCTTCTCCCCTTGCCTCGCAGTCCCGCTCATCACCCGTCCAAAAGCATTGAAACCTGCGGCATCGGGAGTATTAAACAACTTCGTAACATGCACCACCAGCGGCCCCTGAGCATTGCACTCAAGCATCGACTGTGCGGTCTTAGAGTCCAGCGGCCCTGTATAAAACTCCCTGCACATCCTCCCAGCGCCCTCAACTGGGGACGGGATGTGCGAGACGAGCATATCAACCATCCCTTCCGCGCCACCAAAGAACTGCCCACACACCTCCCTTAGCAAATCCTTAGCATTGGCTCGAAGTTGCGAGGGTTTCAACTGTATCCCCAGTCCCCCCAACGTCTTCCTCAACTCCTCCGGACTCTCAGAAAGCGTATGCGAGTACAACTTATAAATCGGCTCCAGCACAAAATGCACAAAACTCCTCTTCGCGCCCTCCTCTACCGCCTTTCGAGTAAACTTCCTCGAACCAGGATTAAAGAAGATATCTCCCCACAACCTCCTCCCAAACTCATTCGCCTCGAATCCCGGTTTCGGCGCCCGCGGTGTCCCATCTTCGGTGTACGTCGTTGTCGTAGTAGCGGGAGAGGCCAATCCATAAGTCTCCGCATACATCTTCGCAAAACTCGGCAGCGTGAAACTCCACCCATGATTCGAGCACGCAAAACAAACATTCCCTTTCTCAGGACTCACCCTCCACTTCTCTCCCTTACCTGGAATCACGCTCTCGATGAAAGTATTCACCTCCTCCACTACATGCTTCAATTTGAAATAAGCGTCCTGAGGCGGTAATTTCAATTCCAGAATCAGCCGGTCCATTTTATTCACCATCAGCACGATGGGTAAGTCGGAGAGAACGGCGTGTTTGATCGCTAGTTCGGTGGTGGTTTGCAGGCCTTCTACTACGTCTACTACGAGGAGTATGCCGTCGGATAGGCGCATGGAGGCGGCGATTTCGTCGGAGAAGTTTACGTGGCCGGGTGTGTCGATTAGATTTAGGAGGTGGGATTTTCCTGTTGTGGAGGGCAGGACGAGGGTCATGGGGGAGCTTTTGATTGATAGGCCGCGTTGGTGTTCGAGGACTTGGGTATCGGTGTAGCCTAGTCGTTCATCCCTAGTATCCTTCCCAGTATTCTTGGCAGTAGATGTTGATAAGTCGTGGGTTTGTGTGACGAGCATATCCATTACGCTTGTCTTGCCGTGGTGGAGATGTCCGACGATCGCTAGATTCCTGACTTGTTCGGGGAAGCTCATGAGATCCACCATGTACCCTCGGTCAAAATTGACTTTCGGCAAGTCGTCTTCGACAACTGTATATCGCTTCCGCTCCACGGGCGCCACGATAGGCTGTGCAAGCGTCTGGGTATCTTCTTCTTGGACCAAAGTCTCGACGTCTGGGCCATAGAGTTGCGAGGCCGAGGGGTAGTATTGTTTGTCTTCGTGTAATACCACTGCGTTACTCGGACCCGTCTCGTCGATTTCCATGAGCTGATCGTCTGCTGGCGGTGGTGAGGCGGCGTCATGGTCGAGGTATTGCGCATAGGTGTCTGCTGGCTGCACGACGTCTTCCTCTTCCTCCGACACCTCCTCGCCGATGTAGTTGCCGAATTCGTCGTAGAGGTCGTCCATGGCTGGTCTCGTGTGTGGTGGATGGTTGGAGTGAGGTCGCAATCGCAAACTTGAATCATGTACGACGGCTTTTTCTGCCACCGCTTTACGGGAGCTAATGCAAGGTACCAAAGCTTATCATCACCTCCAAGGCTATAGGAGGCAGCCTTGTTAGCTTCCAGGCTTCCAGCTCCCCTGCTTGCCATGGTAGTGATGCTCTCGATAACATCAAAGCCTAAACAGCAGCTCAAGCTAGTTACCGTGATTTGACGACAGTCTCCCAAAGCGATACTTACCATCATGGAGGCTAGAACTGATGCACTGATCAAGAAGGATAGCGAGCCCGAGCCTCTCCAGACGAACACTGCTCACACGTACGAAGTAGGGACGGAGTCGCTGAAAGGCAGCGTTGACAGGATATTCGGACGAGTGGTAGAGACGGGACGCCTACCAGGAGCACCGGTGGCCCACCAGAAGCTCGCCAACTATGTGGAGTATGCGCAGGCCCTTGTGCACAGCACGACAACAGTAGCAGAGGGCATAACAGCACAGCAACTCCAGGACTTTGCGTGGGGCTTACCATGTCTTGGCGGAACGCGTCCTCGAAACTCGCAAATCGACATGGGCGATATGGACAATCTAAAGGCGTTAGAAAACTGCTTGCCCACTCTCGATGCACATGTTGGTTCATATCATGTCAGCTCGACATACCACGCTGCGAAGTTACTACTGATCGCTGCAGCCAATCCACGTGCTATTGAATGGATGTTTCTTGCAGCAATTCTGGCTCAACGAGGACTTTATACCAACGTTATGGCTATGCTCAGAGCAAGAAAGGATAAATTCCTGGATGCCATGAAAGATAGGCTCGGGAATCACATCGATTACCCGACCACGATCGCTTACTCGGCGACCCTTGACCGACTCATTGCCAACGTTGTCACCTCATTACAGGCATTGAATATGGGTGAACTTGGAGCAGAGCTCGCTCACGAAGGTCACTTGCCGGACAGTTTCGACCTTGAATATTATGTCACTGGTGATGCGTTGATGTTTACCGTGGCCAAAGAAGCCCAAGCTCTAGGTTGCCAATTCCACGATGAAATCGTTCTAGTGGACTCGAATACCCCACAGCGTAAAAAAGGCTCGAAGCGAGCCTGGCCTGATGTCCGAGACCTGACGAAACAGGAGGAGCTGCGTCGAGAACAGCGCATCGATCTACTTCGAGCGAGTCCTGGCGAAGGCCGTTACTCGACAGTCAACATCGGACCGACGGGCCGGGTACCTCATGCTAGGCTGGTGTCTGGACTGGTGACATCACTGCTTTCTAGGGCAGTGCCGGAAATTCTACGGCAAAACCTCGAAACAGCTCTGGCGCAATCATGTGACATTGGGTTCTCAATCGAGGTTCACCTCAAAAGTGGTATCGGAGAGATCCTGCTGGACCAGGCCGCACCAAAGGGCATACTACATTGCCCAGCTTTGCACCTCAATGCTGCTCTCGGCAACGCGCTTTCACAGCCAGCAACCATTGAGCCAATGGACGATCTGTTGACCATATCACCGCCGTACGAAATGGGATTGCTCACTTTCCCCTTCTCAACAACAGACGGCAAGATGTGGAATCGGCTAGTCCTTGCATACCTGGTGGTAAAAGGTTGGTGGTGGTCAAAACATCTCATCCGCGATTTACCTGAGCGACTGTTTGTGCCCACACACAAGGCTTATTTCTCTACAATGGCACTCATTGGGTCTACCATGCTGCATCTCGAACAGAATACTGGATGCAGCATCACAACAAACACTCTTTTCGATGGCTTACGGTTTTTGACAAACCTCGGCGGTATACATGATTATATGACGGCGGAAGCGATGACCTATGCTGCACAGGGTCCTGGAGGTACGCTGGTGCACCACGTCCTCACCGATGATCATGAAGTATGGCCAGACAATCCATATCTAGTCTATGTCTGGCTCCAAGGGAAGTTCATGACTGTGCCAGAGGTAGCCCTGTTTGCACATGGGAACGAGTACCGCCACCCGATTCGGACCCCTCAGTACACACCGCGCTTTTCTGACGATCCCGGCACCGGAAGCTCGAATTCATTTGAGGGTACTTTACCTGCTGCGACTATCTTCGCGGACTGTACAGTGGGGCACACTCTCAGCTGCGCCATCGTCACACAGAAACGCAAGATCAGAGTACTCCCTTTGAGCAGAGTGCTCTGCGGCACACTGCTAGCATACATAGGCTATAACCCAGCCTGTACCCATGACCGCGTCGACTCAGCTAGCAAACTGGATTTCAACATCTTGCCCTGGTCCGTGGTACAAGAGGACTATTTTGGTAACGCTGAGGTCGAGGAAGAAGATGCCGTGCTGGTCACTGGGACCGAGGGCTCAAGACTTGGGCAGGCCATGGCACTGGCCGTAACAAAGGATTGTACTGCAATTGACACGAAAGGATGTTTGGAGTGTGCGTTTTCACGCTCGAGCCACGTTATTACGACGGCATGATCCGAGCGCTGGCGGCAACAGCAAGCTATCCTGGGCCCTGGCGTATACGAGCAATTGAACTTGCAGTGCTTTTGAAGGTATTCGTAACTGTGTCAGGCGTTGAGAATCTGGAATGTACTACCTCAAGACTGCCTATAGAGAACAACTTTAGAACGACAGCAGGCTGCTCTTTGGCGACAGTAAAGCAGTAGGAAAAAGTGTAGTTCGATCTCTGCTTGATCCATCAACCGTCGAAGGACAAAGTCGACGTCGATTTCGACTTTTGGCTTGTCCCAGATCCGTTCAGGTGTCGCGCAATGACACGCAGCTAAGACCGCCCAACTGATATTGAAGGCGGCTGGCACGTACGAGATCGTGGAGTGCGATATTCGCGAATGCAAAAGGCGTAACCTCCTTCTTGCGTACATTAGGCCCCTTCATTTGTAGTTGGTAACGACTTATTTCCTTGACCCTTGCCAGGCGCGACGGCTTTTTCTGCCACCGTCTCATGCAGGTACCGTCAAAGCTTAACCTTACCCCACGTCGTCTCGTATGATTGTTTCTCGAACCACAATTCAACCTAACCTCACCTCGTCCCTCCACGCACCACCAACACGATCGCCACGATGGAGAACGTCTACATCCTCTCCGCCACTCGCACGCCCGTCGGCTCCTTCCTCGGCTCCCTAAGCTCCCTGACCGCCGTCCAACTCGGCAGCCACGCGATCAAATCCGCCGTCTCCCGCTCCACCATAAAACCCACAGACGTAGAAGAAGTCTACTTCGGCAACGTGCTCCAAGCCAACAACGGCCAGAACCCCGCCCGCCAATGCGCCATCCACGCCGGTCTAGGCGAGGACACCGTAGCAACAACCGTGAACAAAGTCTGCGCTTCCTCCATCAAAGCCATGAGTCTAGGAGCCCAGACGATCCTCTGCGGGAATGCTGAAGTGGTGGTCGTGGGCGGGACGGAGAGTATGAGTAATTGTCCTCACTACCTGCCTAATATGAGGGTGGGAGCGAAGTTCGGGAACCAGAGTTTGGTGGATGGAGTGCTGAGGGATGGATTGACGGATGTTTATAAGGATGAGCACATGGGACTGCAGGGTGAGGAGTGCGCGGACGATCATGGTTTTAACCGCGAGGAGAGCGATGCGTATATGACGAGGTCGTACAATAAAGCCCAGGCTGCGCAGAAGGAGGGTTGGTTTGAGGAGGAGATTACTGCTGTTACTATCCCCGGTGCGAGGGGGAAGCCGGATACTACTGTTTCGCAAGACCAGGAGCCGTCGAATTTCAACGAGAGCAAAAGTAAGACGTTGAAACCGAGTTTCAAAAAGGATGGAACGGTCACGGCTGCTAATGCTTCGCCACTCTCTGATGGTGCCGCTGCAATGGTCCTAGCTTCTGCGGCTTACGTGGAGAAACACAACTTGAAACCTATCGCCAAGATCCTGGGATGGGGCGACGCAGCGCAGAACCCGTCGAAATTCACTACTGCGCCTGCGCTTGCGATTCCGAAGGCGTTGAAGCACGCCGGGGTGAAGCAGGAGGATGTGGATGCTTTCGAGATTAACGAGGCGTTCTCTGTTGTCGCGCTCGCGAATATGAAGTTGTTGGGGTTGAAGGAGGAGAAAGTCAACCTTCACGGTGGTGCGGTGGCGCTGGGGCATCCGTTGGGTGGGAGTGGGGCGAGGATTGTTTGTACACTGTTGGGTGTGCTGAAGCAGAAGGGAGGCAAGATCGGTTGTGCTGGCATCTGCAATGGTGGAGGAGGCGCGAGTGCGATCGTGATTGAGTTGCTGGACGAAGGCGCGAAGACGAATGGGACTGCTTGAGCGAGGTATTTGTGATGCTGGGTGTGCGAGGGGGAACGGATGGGTGGGGATGGGCGAGCGGTATATGATTTGCTGTGCAGCGTTATGAGCGTGAAGCGTGAAAAGAGCGAATTCTGCTTCCGATAGCGGACCGAGGAAGATGGCCAGAAGGTGGTGGTATGGCATGTATTGCACGTATGGCATTGCTTGATAGCATGTAGCGGGTTAGCTGATGAGAAAAAGATAAGTCGAATGCCTACTTGTTTGCAAAAGGCACTCTACCATCAATCGTGCGCGAAGTCTATGTTCTGCGTCTTGTGATCTGTTGTCATTACTGGATGAGACCACCCGAGCCTGTTCGAAGACTGCTCTCCTTCATTTTTTTCATGTAAGGAAGTTGAGAGGAAGTTGACGATGAAGTAGGCAATGTGCTGGTTCAGGAAAGATAAACATAGTGCGTGTCTGTCCACGCGCTAGCTGCCGACTTCATCAGACTTCAGGACAATGTCCAGCCATGAGACATGGCATTTGCAGCCCAATAGAGGCCGTGGTCATTTCTTACTTTACGACAAGATTCGGGGAGATCTGCCTGAAATAGTTGGACTGAACTCCCTCATTCTTGATTTGGCTTTGCTCATGGCGTTGATCAATCGAGTTTGTCCAAGGAAACCCGCAGAATTCTCTCCATATACCTGACAAAATTCATGCTGAATTCAACGTTATCCAATTCTAACGTGGAGAATGATTCGTTCGTTCGTTCATAGAAGTGTTGCGTCATGTATAGCTAACTTAATGGCCGTAAAACGAAGAAGACATAGTGTCGCAAACAAGAGCTGCATCAGCCTTCTGACCTCTTCTCTCATGCTAGTCTCCGAGGATGAGTTTTGTCGGACCTTCGGGCTCTGTATCGCCATTGATGGCTTGAGTCGACGGCGATGTAGTGGTGTTAGCGAGATCTGACACCCTTGGGGTGTGGTGGTTCTTGAGCTTCGCTTTAGCGGACAATATCTGAACAAGACCATGAAAGAGATCTTTGGCGGTAGCGTTTTGCGAAGGTTGTTGCTCGAGTCTGTCCCAATGGAAGTCGAAAATGTCGAGGAGACGGTCCATGGGGCTATCGCCGGCGGAAGAAGCGGTGTCTATCGGTGATGTCCGGATCTGGGCGCGGATGGCCTTGCAGATGAGCACATCCGCGTCAAAGTCGTTGGGTTTCCAGGCGTCGAGCTGCTGAGCCACGCTGGGCTTAGTCAAATAGTCTCGTACTGTAGGGTGCAGAAAGTTGACCTTCTGCTCTGAACAATACACGCTCGGCATACCCTGTAAGCTGTCATGGCTTTGGCTCTGCGCCAGATCCGATATGACTAACAGACCTCTGCATTGCCCGCGTAATCGGTACGTGAGTTTCGTACGCCGCTTTTCATCGCGAGGCCAATCAGTCTCGTCAATATTGTCGGTAACATCGAGTTCCAAAGGCCCTTCGGTGATACACCAGTATGCCGGCCATGAAAGCAAGTCATGGGCATGGTATGTCGTTAACAATAGGCTGGCGGCGTCCTCGTGGTAGTATTCGCTGACCTTAGACAACATGTGGTCGTAATACCGCTCCAACTCCTCGGGTAGACGATTGACGTGTTGCTGGAGCTCGTCCGTATTATCGCAATCGCAGAAGCCATGTTCCAGGGCCTCCACCACTAGTCTGACCCATAGAAAAAAGCCGTTGGATGAGCCTATTACCTCTTTGATCAGACGAGCGGCGACAGTGTTGCGGTCTTGGTAGTCCTCGGAGAGTGTGTAACGATCAAGTTCGTTGTGTACGTACTCCTCGATGTCTGATTTGTTGTACCTTTCCCTACTGAACTTGTTGGCCATATCGCCATATGCATCTACAAATGCATTTTCTGGCCGACTGGACACACACATCTTGACATTAGGCAGCTCGGCCAACACGCTGATGAGCTCGATCATGTCGGCGGGCCTACCGTCGTACTCGTCCAAACCATCGATGAGCAGGAAAAGACAGCAATTACGGTCTGCGAGACTGCGACACAATGCTTGCAGCTTCTCGAGCAAGTCGTGTGCATAAAGAGATACCTGCCACCCAGGAGCACCCCAAAGACTGGGCATGCCATCGTCGAAGAACGCCCATATCTCTGGGTAAACCTCGTTGATGATGTCCTGGCGCTGTCGTAGTATTTGGAACAGAAGAGTGCGTAATAAGCCTTCTCGTGTCTTCAGCAGTGCGTTCTCGTCGACCTCTCGGAAGAAATATGCCGCAACAAGGAGCTGTCTCTGCTGCACCCAGTCCGTCAATCCTGACATGTCTCCAACACTCGAGTACAGATACATCATCAACGTCGACTTGCCAGAGCCCGGCGCTCCAGAGATCCAGTACAATTTCTCCGACGAGCCTAACCAAGCCTCGAAATTGACAGATGTCTGATCGGCGGTCCCTTCCAGCCAGAGATAAGACTTCTCATGACTAGGCCGCTTATATAACTCGTGTATGCGATGGTCGATCCCTTCGAACCTGAGCTGGCCTAGAATACCGGCTTGGACACCAAAGTCTCTTCCAATGCCTTCCTTCACAGCGGCACGGAGCATGACTTGCTGGTTGACATCCATTCCCATCAGGTGTTTTTGCACAAGTGTCATCATGTCTTGCTTTATGCTCTCGATCTCTGCGCTGTAGTGAATCCATTGCTTTGTCGAAGGTGCGGTCGGGAGTGAAGTCGGAATCGTTCGAATCTGATGGTGGTGAGGATATAAAAGCGACGTGTAGACTCAGCCACACCCCGCCAAGATGTATATGGGACCGCCGCCTCAAGATAATATGACTATGATTGGTCGACGAGAAGGCGTCCATGTCTGTGACGTGTATGAATCATATCGTGGTGTGTGGTCGACGTGGAGGTACCTCTCCATGCACATCTTCGCCCACTGAATCACTGCTGCCTTCACACAAATATTGTCGACCTTAAGCCGTCTCTTGCGAGGCGATGCAACCCTATTGCCCTAGCATCATGGTCAGCAGTCAATGCAGCTCGCGTAAATCTGTATCTTGTAGGACCGGGTGTCGTGAGTCATACAACATTCAGCTACATCACTTCCAAGCGTTGATCACCTGCCCAGCCGTTCCCATCTGGCCCGCCGCAGCCTCCATGGTCACCAAGTTGACGGCTATTGGCTTGACACTTTGCCACACCCCATCAGCGATGAGTGCGAACTTCCACGCTCCATCTGCTTGCGCCACCAAACCCACCCGCTTGTCCGTTGGCACTGCAGCCACCTCGTGTCCTGCAGGTGCTGTGTTCGCACGTTGCAGAGCAGGCTTCGGGTCGTGCTGATTGTCTTTACCAGTCTGCAACCGTGCCTGCATCTCCTTGACCACGTTCTGCTGTAATAGTCCCGGATCGTCGAAGTGAGCGGCCGCCAAGCCCTTAGCACTAAGCTGAGCTTTTACGACTTCCGTCTCGCCTGGGTGTGTGAAGCAGTAAGCTCCAATAGCCAGCGCGATGACAGCCACGACGTAGATAGCTTTGAACCCGAGTAGCAGATACAGCGGTATCATCGGCACTCTCGCAACGGCGATAGTGCTGTTGCGGACCTGCTCGATGGCATTTGGAGCAGGATCTAGGACACCGACTGACATCGCTAGAGCAGCCTGCGACCATCCACCTGCGAAGGATTCCGCGAGGTCGATGGATGTATTCTGGATCCCGGCCTTGCTGGCTAGATTGCTCAACGCCGGTACTGCTTGTCCCAGCTGGAAGGCGAAAGGAGCGCTGATGAGACCTCCCATGTCTTCGGAAGCGGGCGTGGCGTTGAACGTGTGAACCGAGCCATTGACCCAGGTGTATGTTACATCGTAGACTGTGGTTTCGCAGCCGAGGATCTAATGAATATTCAGCACATGCCAAAAAGTCACGACAACTGTAATATGCTCACCCAATACGTTGATTTAGTGTCGTGGAAGATCTCCGTATCGTTCAACAGCGGATTGTCGATGACGCGATTCGTCACTGACTTGCCGTCGAAGGTCGGATAGCCTGATGCCCAGACAGCGAAGTTGAGTGGGTTCTTCGGAAGAATGTATTGATAGCTCCAATTCGAGCCAACAACAGCAGCATTCGGGTCGAAAGCGCCCTGTGTCTCGTTGAATCCCGGCAGCGTGCTCACGACCATTGGAAGACCGTCATAGTACTGGCCTACTCGACTGCTGAGGTTCCGATCCGGTGCAAAGGCCATTCCGACCAATGGAGACTGGAAACTATAGCTCCCATCATATGGCGAATTAGTACCGCCATCCAGGGTGCTCGCGTCGATTCTTTGAACAGCGCCGCTGAAGGTGAAGTTGGCTTTGAATTCTGGAGAGCAAGAGAAGTTGTAGTTGTAGTAGTACTGTGGGCCATCTGTGAGCTCTCCAGTAGGATCTGGCCATTGCTGGCCCGGCAGGCATTCGGCTGTAATGGGACGGCAAGTAGACGAGAGTGCAAAAGTACTCGCTTTGAAGTCTAGCTTGTTGTCCATGCCGGGGTCGGCGAGGTAACGGTAGTCGATGCCTTCCGAGTCGGTGAAGTTACGGATTACATTGCTCTTAGTGGGACCTTGGGCAAGGCGAGTGGCTTCATCCGGACCAACCAGGTATGGTGCGAGTCCGTATGCCTCACCGTTGGTGTCGTGATGGAGGTTGCAAGTGAGATACTCCAGATTGCCGAAAGCTTCGAATCCGCCCGCTCGTGGTGTCTCATCAGCGGTACCGGACGACGTGCATTGGGCGGTCGATAGAGTACGGCCGAAGTTGTGGAGAGGACCAGTATGGTTGTAGAGCTGTGTAATTACGGCCGGGGTGGTGGCGATGCCGAACCAGCTGTCGACAACGGGGACGAGGATGCTGATGCAGTCAGTATTGGACCTGCGAGAAGAATAACTGTACTCACGCAGCAAATGTAATGATGGCCAACGCGGCAGCAGCCAATGGTATCGGGTCCGCCAACTTCTTCTTGTGCGCAAAGCGATGAACGACAGTGTCTTTCAGCGGTCCGAAGCCATTGCCGCCCAACAGTCCGATGAGAATAGTCAACTGCTCAGGCGTCGGCAGATCCGAGCCATCACCACGTTTCGACCTGACCACGATCCGTCTTGCAGCGAAGAAAGCCACCAACGCCATGATCGAGCTCGACAAGTACGGAATAACACGCCCTGTCCAGGAGGCAATCGTTGTGATGGTCGAAGGGTTGTAGTGGACGTAGTATGCCGGTTTGCCTCCATGGTGTCTGATATCGAACAGTCGCTCGGTAGCGTTCATGGCGTGATGTGCTTGTGTGGTCTGCAGTTGGAGCTCCAAGTACCCAGTATGTGTCTTGATCTCGTAGTGGAAGATGAAGTACAGTAACACTGCCGAAATCACCACGACAGGTATGCACGGTATACCGACACCGCAGACAATCGTCCATACCGCAGCCGCAACATTCCGGTCAGGTTTGGCGTAGCCTCCAGTCTCTTCTTCATGGTTAAGCTCTTCCTTCTGTGTGTTGTCGCTCTCAGGTACGGCATTAGTAGTGGCAGTAACGCCATCTTTCTCGTTAGGGACACCCATGGTGGAACAGATGAGTAAAGAAAAGGCACGACAGTTTGAGGGGACGACTTACATTTTGAGCTTGCCGAACGATCGAGTATGTCCGCAAACGCTAGTTCTAGCTATCGGTTTGGCGTCTGTCTCTTCACGACATTGGTTGCTTGTACGATTCAAGGTTGCCAAGACCTGCTTTGGGGCTGGCTGAGGCGCAAACTCAGCTAGGGTTCTGGGCGGCCAGAAGCGCCACCGAACCTCGCTTCCATGGTAGACCTCGCGAGTGTGAGACATTCGCAGATCGGTTGCGGAAATAGAGTATCGCATCTCTGCAATGCCGAGAATGGATGGCTTCTGTTCACCGTATATGCGCGTTCTGGACCATGAATTCAGCGGGCAGTCGCGGGATACTCAATAGTGCCCGCATAGCGTTGATCCCCATGAGCGCGTACAGTTGATACGGCGCGAGCACTAGCCATATCGCTGCTGTCGCTGAGTCTGGTCTAGCACACCAATGCACAGCTTGCAGTCCCTGCGACGCGGCCACTCCGAGCTCGCTGGCAGACTTTGGGATTTTGTGTGCGCTTGTGAGCTCCAGTACGCATATGCTCCAGACCCGGCACTGGTTCGCCGACTTGTAGCACCGAGCATAAGGACGCAGATACGCACCGTCAGAACTTCGATAAGTGCGCATCATGTTCATCGAACAATCGCACTTCAGACTGTCAGACTTCCTAGCGCCTACGCGTTAGGAGCCCGTGTACTCGGCGGTTTGCTTCTAGTTACGGCCAGCACCGAGGAGAGGTCCAAAACACCATGGGAGTCGAGGGATGGCCAACAGTGGATGTGCATAGCCGCTTCCTCCAAGCGGAGCCCATCACGAAGCTCGTGCGCATATCGCAGCACCCAGATGAGCCAGATGTTGTTCGCGGCTGGTGGTTGCAGCGATACGAGTCGTGGTGCTGCGTTGGAAGAGAATGACATAGAGAAAGAAAGTGGAGCCAGCGGGATCGGCGGTACGGCTCTCTCCCGAACCTTTTAAACCATGATGGCGCCTGGCGAATGTGGTCTATCAAGCTCTCAACTTCGCCGCGAGACTGGCAAGGTTCTGTTCTCCAAAGCAGTTAGTAGTGTAGAGGCTTGTTTGGGGGAAGCAAATGACTCTGAAAGCTGAAATATCGTACCAACTTCCAACTTCGTCGCTGCTGCATGACCGCACGCCATGCGCACGAATCAAGATCGGTGCAACATCTACCAGGATCTCCCAGCCTCCTTCTTCGACACATTCTCACCGCATCCTGTTTTTCTCGTTATTCTGCAGCGTTCGAGCGAGGATATTATGAGATAGTAGCTGTACTACTAGCACCACCTTCGGAAGTATTCACTGCTGTGCGACAGCCCAATGCGATAGCGCCAAAATCACCGCGTGTCCATCATCTTCAACCACCACATGAGTAGAACATAGGTACCTACCAATGGACAACCGCCGCCAGTCTGGGCTCTGGACCGAGAACGATACTGGATACTACGAGCAGCAACGTCCAAACCAGTCAGGACCCTACCAGTACTATGAGCACCCCACGAGAAATTCCGAGGGGAAGAGACGATCATACTCCGACCGTGCGAACAGTGAAGCACCCGCGACATACCAGCCAACTCAGAATGGAAGCCAGTCGCGCGGGAGCAGGAATGCGGACGCGAGAGGAGGGCAGAATGCGTTGCGCATAGATCCGGACGCTGTACCAGATAACTTGCGTAACAAGGCGTTCTCGCCGGATCTGATGTCGCCTGGGAACAAGCAGAGACATGGCAGTACGGCGAGTAATGCGGCAGATCTGCTACGTCGTGGCTCCGTACCCGACCGGTCACCTCTACAGAAGCTGGAAATGGAGTTCAGCAGCAAGACAAAAAGCGACAAGCGTGCGAAGGTAGAGGAGGCGGAGCGGAGAGCCAGACAAAAACCTGTGGGAGGAGCTGCAGGTGTGATGTTTGGCGAGCGTGAGATGGTTAGGCAGGGCACGGTGCGAAACGAGAAGCCGAGGATTGTGAGTGACGGCAATCGGCGACCGAACGAAGGCGCGAAAAGAGACGAGCGGCCCAGACAAGTGTCCGAGGAAGTGCCAGGCAAGCAGGAAACTGGTAGCAGTAAATTCCGTCGTGCTACAGAAGCACTCAAAAATGGGACACGCTCTCCCATGGACGGCAATGCAGCATCTCCCATGCACGGTAATGCAGCACCCGAAACCAGACGCCCGGTCGACACGAACCGTGAAGGAGCTCCTCTTCGACAGGACATAACCTCGCATTACGGTCAGGTCGAGTCAGTCGATGACCCGGCTGATCTACAGCCCACCAGATCGAACAGCAACAGCAAGTACCGCCGCCGCGCTAGGGACGCGGGGTTTGTGGGTGCGGCTGCGGCTATGGCTGGTGAGTTGACTGCTGCTGATCGAGGTAGAGCAGCACATGAACGGCGGAAAAGCCAGATTGAACGACAGAATCAGGCTCAGGCTAGTCCGATCAGTCCGACTGCTAACGATGGTGGCATATTGGGCAGAAGTGGGAGCAAGAAGTTGCAGAAGCGTGGTGCGGCTCCTGCTGAGCGCGATGGTGGTCGTGAGGTAGCGCAGGGTACTGGGAATGTGTCCCGTGAACACGGCCACACGACGAAACAGGCACTGCAGACCGATCGCTTGGGTGGCGGCGGCAAGAAAGATGCCCAGATAGCCGTGGCTCAGCAGGAACCCGATGTTGTGACGCGAGAGCAGGTAGCACTGCCGCAGAAGAACCCGCTGAACTACAGTGTACCTCCGCAGACGGCCGCGGGTATTGATGCAAGGCAGCAAGTTGGGTTCGGGGCAGAGACTAGTCCGGTGCATTCCCAGCTGAAGGACAAGCACCATAAGTTTGGCGGCATGTTTCATCATCACGACGATAATCTGCGGTCGTACCAGGCGGAAGGGAAGGGGTTGGAGGAGTGGCGGAACGCTGGGGTTGCGAAGTTGATGGTTACTGACCTGGAACCTGACGAGCAGGCGGGCAACACTTCTGCTGCCACGAGTGCCAAGCGAGATGCAGCGTGGTGGGAGAAGAATGGTCGACGTGCCAGCTCGGGAGGCACCAGACAGGCTCCGCCTCGGCAGTATGATGAGCCGTATGAGGAGGAGGCGAAGCACTTCCGACCACCGCTGTACCTGAAGTGTGGTCCGCTGTTGCGGTTCACTGGCATTCGGAAGCAGGTCTCGCAACAATCTCGAAATACGCGCTCTGCTGGTGGTGAGAGGGAGATGTGGCATGGGAGTATCATGATTGTCACAGACGACAGGCAATCAGATTACTCTTCCGTCCCTACGTTGCGACTATTTGGCCAGACGATGGATCTGCATACACTGCCGCCCAAGCATCTTCTCGAAAGCGGCCAAGAACTGCCGCCAGAGTACGAGGACCCTGTTGCTGGGCAGGTCAAGCTTTCTCGAACCGGCAGGCCTTTGTACGTACGCCACGTTCACGAGATCGATGGTGAGGTAGATCTCAGCCGTGAGGAGAACCCGCAGGGACTGTTCGCTGCGACGCGTACTCCAATGCTGGGTCCGCAAAGTGTAAGCGGGCCTGACGGAAGACAGAGTCAGCACATCACTTTCCAGGACAAGTCTCGTGTGAAGAAGAACGTCGCTGAGAAGGCTGGCAAGTACCGCGAGGTGAAGGGTTTCCGGTTGCATGTCGAACATGGCTTTACGTTCTGGCGCTTTAACATTGAGATTGAGCTGGGCTCGCGTCAGCAGCGCGTGGCATACCGTATCAACAAAGGTCCAGCTGTCGGATTTTGGGTGCCGGCTAAAGGCGAGACGATGAACATTATGTTCCACTCCTGCAATGGCTTCTCGTTAGCTGTCGATCCGCATCTCTTCTCTGGACCTGATCCACTATGGAGAGATGTGCTAAACCGGCATCAAACCCGGCCGTTTCATGTCATGCTTGGCGGCGGCGACCAGATTTATAACGACGCAGCGATGAGGGACACCACTCTCTTCGCCGACTGGCTGCGCATGAAGAACCTGGAGCACAAACACAAAACGGAGTTCTCTGCTGAAATGCAGGAAGAGCTGGAGCAGTTCTACCTCGATCGATACGCGATGTGGTTCTCGCAGGGCCTGTTTGGGATGGCGAACAGCCAGATCCCCATGGTGAACATGTGGGACGATCATGATATTATTGACGGCTTTGGGAGCTATCCACATCATTTCATGAGCTCGCGGGTCTTCACAGGACTGGGAGCCGTGGCGTTCAAGTACTATATGCTGTTTCAGCATCAGTCTATTCCGGCAGAGACGACACGCGAAGAGCAGAGTTGGCTCCTAGGCACAAGCCCTGGCCCTTACATTGCTGAGCGCAGTCGAAATGTCTTTATGCATCTCGGGAGGAAGGTGGCTTTCTTGGGTTTGGATTGCAGGACCGAGAGAATGCGAGACGAGATCTTGAGTCAAGAGACGTACGATGTGGTCTTCGATCGTTGTCGAGATGAGATCATCAGAGGAGAGACGAAGCACTTGATTGTGCTGTTAGGAGTGCCCATTGCGTATCCCAGGCTCAACTTTCTGGAGAACATTCTGACTTCAAAAGTGATGGACCCGATCAAAGCTATCGGCAGGACCGGTATGCTTGGTGGGTTTGTAAACAAGTTTGATGGCGGTGTAGAGATTCTGGATGACCTGGACGACCACTGGACAGCGAAACATCACAAGGCCGAGCGGAACTGGTTCATCCAAGAGTTGCAGGAGCTTGCGGCAGAGAAGAGCGTGCGGGTCACTATCTTGGGTGGCGACGTCCATCTGGGTGCGGTCGGGCAATTCTACACGCCGAAGAAGTTGGGAGTGAGCAAAGATCGGGATCATCGGTACATGCCCAACATTGTCAGCTCGGCGATCGTTAACACCCCGCCGCCGGTGATGATGGCGGACGTGTTGAACAAGCGGAATAAAGTGCATCATCTTGATCACGAAACGGACGAAGACATGATCCCAATGTTCGACACGGATGTGGATGGCAGTGCGCGAAACAACAAGCGTCTGCTACCGAGGAGGAATTACTGCACTATCCGAGAATTTGCGCCAGGAGACACGCCGCCGGGTAGTCCTAGAGCCGAGGCTGGGCGAGGCATGTTCAGTCCTGGCGAGCGGGAAGGCAGAGGCGAAAAGCGCTACCCGCCCGGCTCGATGAAGCGAACTATGTCGCTGACGAGAGGTCCGGTGGCGTTAGTGCGCAGACTGTCAGGTTCCGGACGTAATAAGAATGCGCCTGCGGAAGCACCCAGCATGCAACGCGCTAACAGTCTCGGGGGCTCGACGCAGGACTCATACTTTCCGCCAGGACAGTCTGCAGCACCACAACGGCCCACCAACCAGTTCCATCGCAGACCTACCAGCTTGTCAGTCAAGCAAGCCCGCCAGGCGGCTGCCAAGGGTGGGCCTGAGCTTGATGGGGCAGAGGAACGGGATGCAGGACATATCGATCTGCAAAGCGGACTGGATATCAGCCTGAACATGGAAGTCAATCAGCGTGATCCTGGAGGTACCACCGTGGAGTATCGCTTGCTTGTTCCTGCATTGTGGTATGAAGGCAACGGCGACCCAAACACCATGACACTGAAAGGGCATGAAGGTGGGTTCATGGGTCGTTTGAAGGGCCACGGCAAGCAAGACGGAGCAGAGAACAGACGACCCAGCTTGTCTGGAAGTGAGACGCCCAGCCCGCCACCTAGCCGAGGACAGCATCAAGGCAGACTACCTGCTGCAGCAATGGCAGGAGCCGCGACTGCTGGAGTCGCAGCTCAACGCAACCACAATCAGCCGTATCACGAGCAAAGACCTGTTGGTGCTCCAATCCCGGCGCAACGCGGCAATGACGGCGCTTACGATGAACCTCAGCCCAATCAAGAAGCGTTCAAGAAACGTCGGCCGAGCTTTATTCAGCGCCTGACAGGCCGCGGTAGACGAGATGCAGACGAAGACGACTACAGCAGCAGAAGTGGAACTCCTAGTCCACCGCCAAATGGAAGACAGCAGGACATACATTACGCTGCTCCTGGACTACCCGCGAACACGCACAACGCTGGGCGGGCTGACGAAGGTATGCCCGAGCAACAAGCATTCAAGACCAGAAGGCCGAGCTTTATGCAACGCCTGACGGGACGTGGCAAGCGCGAAATCGACGATGACGATTACAGCAGCCGAAGCGGATCACCCAGCCCACCACCCAGCAGGGGTCAGCAAGACATGCCAACAAGCGCTGGAGCACAACGTCCGTCTTTCGACATGGCTGGCGGACGCAATGCTGGCGACCCACCGCCTTTCAAGACTCGTCGGCCAAGCTTTATGGACCGTCTTCGTGGGCGCAACAGACGAGAAGTTGGCGACGACGGATACAGCAGAAGCCCAACACCTAGCCCGCCACCATCTAGTCGTGGACAGCAGCTGCCGCCGCAGCATATCCGGGGCCCTGAAGACCTCCCAGTCAACGCTGGTACGAGCCGTGCTCCTGTGACCCAAGCTGGAAGGCGTATCGCGAGTGACATGCAGACCACTCGCAACAAGGGCTACAACTTGGCATCGCCACCGATCGGCTCTGCGCCGCAACCTTCTGCACGGGCCGGAGTAGGAAACAACCCATACCCGCAATCTGGGATGCGTAACTCTAGTGCTCCTATGCCGGCTCAGACGCGTCACCAACCGCTTGCGAATGAGCCGTGGCGATCAGTCGAGCATGGCAGCGATCAGAGTTTCACCGAATCGGACGAATATCTAGACGACAAGGATGTCGAGGGAAAGCGAAGGCAAAGTACACAAGTACGCAGGCCTAGCAAGGCGGAAAGGTTCTTTGGAATTGGCGATAGTGCTGGACCCTGGGGTGGCAATGGTAGTAATGGCGGGCAGTCGAATGTGCCATACAATGAGGAGTACGACGAAGAGCCTGGAAAAAGGAAGCTGGGCTGGAAGGTCTGGAAGTGAGAGGCTTGGGTATTGACGGGGCTGGATATTATCATCGAACAAGATACATATGAAACAACAACCACGACTGCTAATGATAAATACATCACATGACACGTTCAGACCCTCGGGCAAGGTAGACCCACTTCGATAAGCACGCCATCGCGAAGCTATTGTAGGTACCGTTCCATTGCCTTCCTTTACGACTCCTCCATCGCACTTGCATCCAATGGCTCCAGCACTGACAGAAGCGGCTCCCGAGCCGACGCACAAATTATCCGGCTTCAGCAAGAATGTCTTCCCGGATGGCCACAAGACATCCGGCCAACATCCTCCCGTCTACTCACGATTGCGGCCTTACTCTGACTTTCCCAAGCAAATAGACGGGCCAACCGTCTGGCAGGCCGAAGACTATCGCGAGCACCCGGAACGTTGGACTCATGTCTTCTCCAACGAGGAGATCGCCGAACTAGGCAAAGCAGCGGATGACTTCTTGGCTTCCGGTACACCATTGACGGGAATCACGAAGGCGTTGTTCCCGTTGCCAAAGCTCGCATCATTCTTTAACACTGTCCGGAACGAAATCCTCAATGGCAAGGGCTTCATCCTGTTCAAGGGCGTGCCAGTAGAGGACTGGGGCCTGGAGAAGAGCGCTGCAGCTTACATGGGCTTTGGTAGCTACTTTGGGTACTTCACCAGTCAGAATGGTAAGGGTCATGTGTTGGGCCATGTCAAAGATCTTGGTGAAGATCCGACTCAGAAGGACAAAGTCCGTATTTATCGGACGAACGCCAAGTAAGTATATCATGCCTCCAATAGTTCAAAAACTAACGCTAGTAGACAATACTTCCACACCGACGGCTCTGATCTAGTAGGGCTTCTCTGCCTCGCCAAAGCTCTCGAAGGTGGCGAGTCCGACATCGTCTCCACTCAGCACGTCTTCAACACCCTGCAGCGCGAGCATCCAGATGTCGTTGAGACCCTCATAACCCCTGACTGGTACTTCGATCGCAAAGGTGAAGTCAGCGACGGAGCAGATTCATGGTATCGCTCTGCTGTCTTCTTTCTCGAAAATGATCCAAATGGAAGCCCAAGGGTTTGGGCGAGACTGGATCCCAACAATGTTACTTCGCTTGCACGTTTCAACTCGGGGCCTGATTCACGCATTCCGCCACTCTCGGACAAGCAGAAGCATGCACTGCAAACTCTGGAGGAAACGTGCTCGAGACTGGCGCTGCATATGATCCTTGATCCTGGCGACATTCAGCTTCTGGCCAATACGCACGTCTTACACGCTCGGACGGCATACAAGGACTACCCGCCCGGTTCAGTAGACGACAAAGGCAGGCCACGCGTGCGGCGGCATCTCATGAGGCTTTGGCTTGCCACGCCGGAAAGCGAAGGAGGATGGAAGCTTGTATACCATGACACCAACGAGAAGAAGAGAGGAGGTATTCAGGTGAACGACGTACCGCCGGTATGCCCGATAGATGCTGAGTAGGCGATCAGATAGCTTATATTGTGCTTCATGTGCTCATCATAACCTCGCCTTCTCGCCACCAGCTTCCATCTTCCTCATCAGCTCTTGTATGAAGTCCCAGCCCATCTCTCCGAATGGCTTCATCTGCGCAGCGTAGTCACCGGCTTTCTCACTGCTCGCTTGCCGCAGTGCATATCGCGCAGCAATACCCTGCATGATCACACTTCCTCGATAGATGCCAAATGCGTCTGCCCACGTAATCTCAGTCTCCAAAAGCTTCCAGCCGACCACGTCCTCATACCACCGCATACACTCCTCCTTTGTTGGCATACCCGGCGTGGCTCCAAGCACGAAAGCCGGATTCGCGCGTCCTACGGATCGAGCTTTAGGTGACTGTGCAGTGGTGAAGGGCATGAGGAGGTTGGTCACGTCGCTCAAAGGGTGACCGATCGTTGCCATCTCCCAGTCCAAGATGCCTATCACGTACGGTTCGGTAGGATGAAAAACCATATTGTCGATCTTGTAGTCGCCATGCACGAACGTACTCCGGTCTTTTGGCTGAGTAGCCTGTTGTCCGAAGAAAGCAGTCATTTCGTGGTAATGCGGTACATTGCCTACGGGGACTCCGGAGTCCTTATCCACAGCTTTGGCCTGAGCTTCAGAGATAGTTGCAAATGTCTTGAGCTGCCGGTTGTAGAAGTTCGCCGGGCGACCAAACTTCTCCATACCTACGTCCGCAGGCTTGACGGAGTGGAACTTGCCCAGCGTCTCGACAGCAGATTTCCACATGCTGCGTCTGTCTTCTGGGCTAACATTGGGTAGAGCGGGATCCTCATATATACGGCCAGGAAGGAAAGACATGATGTAGAAGTCTGTGCCGACGATACTCGTATCCTGGCAGAGACATACTGCACGAGGGACAGGGACGTTGGTGTGTTCGAGAGCATGGATGATGTGGTATTCGCGATCGACCTGATGCGCTGTCTTTGAGAGGAGTGCTCCTGGTGGCTTCTTTCGCATGACATATTTCTGGTTCGTGGGCTTCGAGGTCAGGAGGTAGGTTGGATTGGATTGGCCATAGCCGAACTGTGTACAGCAGACGTATCAGTAATCAGTATGTACTCGGAGGCTGCATGTTTTTACCTGCTTCACATCCAATGGTGTCTTGATTTCTGGGACGTTCTGCTGGATGTAGCTTTCGAGCTTTGCCAGATCGATGGGCTGTCTGATGGGGCCTGCCATGGTTGTGTTGCTGAAGTGCTCTCGCAGGGAGAGCGGCGATGGAAGTGCTACATCTTTATCGGTAGAGCAGTCCTTGGGCGTGGGAGATGGAGTTGGAAGTGAGGGCTGCCGAGGTCAAAGAACCTCGGGCTGGCAGTTCGACGCTTCCAGCTGTGCATGCCCGACGGGGACGACTGCATCGACATGATGAGACAACCCTGGATAACCCGAGGTCGAGACCTCTTCAGCGCCCTCAGCCTGGTCCCAATAGTGTGGAAGTAGGGCAGATGTCAAGGATATCATCTTCACCAACAGAGCTACTCCTTCCCGGTCAACAGCTACAATACTATCAGACGGCCATCTACATGTGCCTTATTCACGTCGCCTGTACTCTAACGAGGGGTAGCGTATCTTCCCTAAGCATCGCCATCGGCCTCCGGCTCCCTGCAAGACCATCAGAGCACTTCCTACAAACCATGGCAGTGGACAGCGAGCCGGAAGGTCGGGCTCTGGACCATCGCAACGGCATCGCGTCACGAACGGCTCTACGCTAAAGTTATCCTCTAGAGTAGTAACGATGAAGTGGCAATTACAGCGAGGTAGCCAGGATGGTAGATCGACTGCTGTGGACTGAATAATCTCAGGGCGGCATTTCAGGCGTTTCTGGAGGGAAGCAGTAGCACGATCGTGACCAAGACATGAAGCGACGACAACTATGAAGTGGGTAACCATATCGCAGTTCGGAGACGACAGTATGATAGGTACATCTATCTCCTTGCTCATTTCCAGCTTTGCATGATGTGTCCCAGCTGATGCGCTCTTGGTTGGAATTGATTAAAAACTCTCTGATTCAGCATACTCCAGCGCTAACGAAGCAGACCATGTGCTCTGAATCTCTAGTGTGACGACAGCTCATCTGAGTACACATGGTCAGTGAAAGGCACCAAAAGCTCGCAGTGAACAGCACTCACTTCGACAAGCAGAACGGCTTGTGAGCTTTCCAGTCCTCCTCTTGACAATCCTTGCCGCAGTAGAGCACCTTCTTGCATCGTCCGCATCTCATCATTGCCTGCCCTCCATCACTGGTATCCTCCATCTTGCCACACGCCTCGCAGCTTGGAACTGTCACGACCACTGGACACTCGAGCTTCGCCCACCCCATGCTTGGATCTGGATACAACCTCCTCTGCTCGGCACGATGCTTCTTGAAGACCATCTTGAAAGCTTGCGGTCCCAACTTCTCGTACTCTGCCGTTGCTGCCGCGATACTTTCCGGGCCAGCCAGTGCGCTCTTGATATCTGCCAGGCGCTCGGTGATGAACCACTCGAGTGGCTCGAGCACAGATTGGCCGAGTTGCTCGACTTTGTTCGCGTACCTGAATGCCACCCCGCCCATGGGTGTGCGAGTGGACTTACCGAAGGATGGTGAGTTCGGATCGCATTCCAACGTCAAGGCCGCGAGGGTAGTGTTTGGACCTCCTAAGCTGAACATAGGATTGTCTTTGAGGTCGGGCTTGGCATAGAGCAGATCGAGCCCCAAGCGCGACACGAGTGGCAGTGGTTGCCAGGTGTTTTTTGGAAGCTTGAGAAGTTCTGTCTTTATGACAATGTAGGCAGTCTGCTCCTGTATATGAGTTGGAGGAGGAATGACGACGATCGATCCCCAGCCAAGCAACTGGTTGGCCGGGGTTGTGCTCGAAGTTGTGGTCTGCGCCATTGTGGGTGGCTTTTTGTGGTGAAAAGGCCTGGAGTTGAATGCGAAGAGAATGCATCGTGGGGAGGGAACGCAAGCAAACGCCAAAATACCTGCAGCTGCCATCTGCAAAACGAGTAATAGTCCTTGTTTTGGGCAACGGATCACGGCCACCTGCATCTTGGTGGCGAGCTGCAGCGCGATCTGTCACAAACTGACATCTGTACGCCTCTAGCCATTCCAGCTCTCTCCCCGGTACATCACGAAGATGCGAAGAGACGGCCTGCTCTCAGAGAGGGTTTATATGCTAGCTGATGATGTGGTGTAGTTGGACGGTACACGCGGCGCAATTCCGCCTTGAACGCCACCAAAACGCGAGCACGACGCGCTTGCAGACTTCATGCAACTTTCATTCATCATCGAACGCATCACATCTTGGTGGTACAACCCGACCTCTCAAACACGCCCTAAAGCACCCGTTCTCACGCAGGTCCCAGGGCAATCAAACCTCCAATAACCATGGGCAAACCGGAGAGCACGTTGATCTTAGGTACACGAATCGGTTCGCTCTTAGCCCAGGCTACGGTAAGTTCTGGGATGGCGAATGTGCTATCTTTACAAGCACTGTATCTTTGATTGACTGCTTACTGCAACGATATGGATATGCCTCCATCAACCAGAATCTGCGCACCCGACACAAATTTGCTCAGATCGCTGGCCAGAAAGATTGCCGGCCCAGCCATATCATCCGGATTCGCGACTCGACCTAGCGGTGTGCGGGTCTCCAAGTACTTCAGCTTGTCCGCATTTGCTAGATCGCCAGCTGCGAGCGCAGTCCTTGTAGTACCTGGCAGCAGAGCATTACAGCGGATGTTATACTGGCCGAGTGCACAGGCTTGCGACTGCATCATGCTCAGGATAGCCGCTTTCGTTGGAGTGTAATGCACCTGCTGAGCTCCGCCTAGATGGGCGCTGATCGATGAGATACCAATGATGCTGCCCCCGCAGCCTTGCTTGACCATTCGCTGTGCTGCCGCCTGTGTGGTCCAGAAAGTGCCCTTGATGTTCGTGTGCAGGTGGGCATCTAGGACATCCTCCTCCAGGCTAAAGTGTTGTCAGCGACAGCGTTGTATAGGGAATGTTGGATACTGACGTCAAAAAGTCTTTGAACTGGCTCACGCCTGCGTTGGCCACCAACACGTCCAAACCACCGAATTTCGCCACCGACTCGTCCACGATCGCCTGGCCAACTTCCTTCCTTCCAACGTCTCCTGGCACGCCTACCAGCCGGGCGTTGCTCGGTGCTTCTTCCTGCAGGCTTTGAAAATGCTTATGGGAAGCATTATCGCCCAGGTAATTCACAGTGACAGAAGCGCCCTCACGAAGGAAGCCTAATGCTATGGCTCGCCCAATGCCGGTAACGCCTCCTGTCACCGCTGCCACTTTTCCAATCAGAAGCCCTGCCATCTGCACGAATGACCACAAAACAGGCAGACTATGTTTTCGAGCATCCGTCAAGGCCTTCCGAACTTCGCTGACAGAAAATTGTCAGTGTTAGGAGTTCTGGTACTGCATTTGCAGTCGCTGCCACCGTGACGAGTCCAGCACTTAGCTTCGCAAGGGTACAGCCGCTGCTGAGGAGGATTTTCGGCGTGCGGGGAAACGCAATGCCTCTCGTATCGCGTCCTCTTGGACCTCTTTCCTTGTCTCCTCCATCATCTCGACGGCAGCAGCGCCATGTCAACGTCTGGTCCGACGCGGAATGAGACCGTCGTGATAGCGACGCAGGCGGACTCCAAGCGCATTGAACCTAGATCGCTCAAGAAAGGCCGGAACCGAAAGTCACGTAGCAAGGGCTTGCGCACCCGTACTGGCTGTACCGCATGCAGGTCCAAGTGAGTCTTGATACCAAGTCCTTCCGAAGGTATGTGGACTCATGGCCATTCGTCAGGCACGTGAAATGCTCAGAAGATCGCCCTTCGTGTCAGAGCTGCAAGAAAGCTGGCCGAGACTGCGTCTACAACTCTCAGGCTGCAGTCGAAGCAACTCAAGCGGACGATGCTAATCCAGAGCCTGGAGATGGCATGTCTGGATTTGAGCAAGAGCAAGATCCAGCCACCAACGAAAGCTTCCTCTTATTATCCGTGAGTGAGCCTGCAAATGCACGGCCCGACAGCAATGAGACTGGTCTAATAAGACATGTCGCGGCACTCCCGTCGCCTGAATGGCCATTGAGTACTCAGCAGATCGTCAACGATATCGATGGATTTGGAGCAAGTCCGGGCTCTTCATGGAGCGACAGTCTGCCATACAGCGCAGAAAATGCGTCGTTGCGTTGGTTCGGAATGTTGGCGACGGATGCAACTCTAGGCTTTGACTTTGCATCCTCGGCCACGGTCTTGCAGACACCGACGACTCAAGACATCGGCGGTACGTTTGGCAGCAGTAACAGTACGACGGCGACTCACGAGCAGCATTTCGGGGGGGACCTTCACAACGCGAAGGAGAGCTTCGCAGGGTATCCCAATGCTGGCGAAGCGACCCTGCGAGACGATCAGCTCCATCTATTCCAGCACTTTGTACAGAATCTCAGTTCTTGGATCGATATAACAGATCCAGGCAAGTCTTTCTCGGTGCTCGTACCGCATATGGCCCTGAGAGATCCTGGTCTGATGAACTCCATCCTGGCCTTGTCGTCGCGCCATCTTTCCCTTCGATCAGCTACTCTACAGCAAGGCCAACATTGGCCGGCTGATCGCACTCAAGCAGTCCAGTACTACAACGAGGCACTACGTTACCTCCAACAAGCGATGAAGAACCCATCATACCTGCGAAGTGACGAACTGTTGGCTACTGTTCTGACAATATCCACCTATGAGATGATTGACGGCTCGGATCGGGGATGGGAGAGGCACTTAAAAGGAGTCTTCTGGATACAGAGGTCTCAGCTGATTCACGGCGAGTCTCACGGGTTGAAGAAGTGGATATGGTCAGTACATCTCTCTCTTTGTATTAGCACTCTACTGATATATGTTCGTAACACAGGTGGGCATGGCTTCGTCAAGACATCTGGGCCGCCTTTCGAGAGCGACGACGCATCCTCAGCTACTACACAATGACCAAAGCGTGTGCGGACCTTGACTTCTGGGAGCTCGTCAACCGTGCTGTCTTTCTGCTCGGCCAATGCATCAATTACGCCAGCGATACAGAGATCGCGGCCGGGCGCCTGAATTTACCGGCTCGACTGCAAAGAGCGGAGCATCTATGGACTTTCCTGGAAGAGTGGCAAGGCTGTTTTGCGATACATGATCGTCGCCTGCCTGAACCACGGCGAACGAGCTCTTCGCCATTCGCACCAATATGGATCAATCCTCCCGCAGCAAGTACGTGCATGTCTTGCTTGTCAGAGTTGTCAGCAGTCTCCTATCTTCCTTCGACCCGGCAGTACCCACTCGAGGTCACACAGCAGTGCTCAAACCAGCTTTCTTCTCTCACATCTCCTTCGAAAGCTAATAGTTCCAGGCCTCGCTGTACAGGTTCATCACTTTTCCAGACTCCTCTTACTCGAGCACATGCCTGCTTTGGAAGGATTGAAGGAATTAGTGAGACGTGAAGCAAGCGTGCAAGAATCTGTCGATGTTATCTCTGGTATTGCAAGTTGTACTTCGGAAGAAGCGGCAATGCTCGTGTCGACCCAATGCTTATATGCAGCGGGTACGCATGTCCGTGACGCGAACAAGCAACACGACGTCCTCGAGATGATACACTCTCACCAGATTAAGACTGGCTGGCCACACTACGATATTGGCGCTGAGCTGAGGATGCGTTGGGGTACCCCATGATAACTGTGGCGGAGCAGTATCGACAGATTCGCAGAGAACTGGCTATCTTACGATCTCCCAGCCCCTGATTACTGGTCTACGCAAGACAGCATCTCTTCTCTCGAAACGAGGTTCATCGCATACTTACATGTCCTTCAAACGCTTAACAAACTGCAGATTATGTCAGCAATGTTATGCTGAAGCCTTCGACTCAGCCGATACTCACTGCCAATAACACCGTTCACCGGAATGTCAATCGAAGTTGTGTAGCTAGCTGCATCGCTCAACAGGTAAACGTAAGCACCACCCAGCTCCTCGACCTCCGCCAAACGCGGCATGCCACCATAGTATTTGAGCTGTTGCTCCCAGTCGGGTTGTTGCGGCACCCAATATGTCATCGCGGTGTTGACCAGGCCTGGCGAGACTGAGTTGACGCGGATGTTGTACTGCGCCCACTCCATTGCTAGGGTGTGCGTCATGTTCCGAACACCAGCCTTGCTAGCGCCGTAAGGTGCAGATGGTACTCGCTTATTGGGCCGATACGAGGCCATTGACGCCGTAAACACGATACTGCCCTTAACACCGAGTTTGATGAAAGCCCTCGCAGCGACACGAGCGCAGTAGAAGGCGCCGAAGAGATTGATAGCAAACAGTTCGTTGATCTCCTCTGTCGTGAAGTCGAGGGCGGACTTGTGCTTCGTTCGGCCGGCGTTTACTACCATGCCGTTTAGGGTACCCACCTGCGCAATAATCTCATCGACGGCCTCAGTAGCGCTATCTTCGTCCGTCACGTCCGCTTTGAGGGCGTGAAGCTTGCCAGGGTACTTCTTCTGTATTGCCAGAAAGTCATCGCCGGTCTCGCCGATGTCGATAGAGAAGATGTGCGCAGCGCCGTTGCTAAGGCATGAATTTGCAATCCCGAGTCCTATTCCCCGGTTGGCCCCTGTGCCGGATTTTAGAAGAGAGCAAAACGCGGCACAGGAAACCCTTCAGGCATTCAGGCACTAACCTGTGATGGCGATGACTTTGCCTTGAAGTTGGATTTGTGTTACTGGTTGGGAGTTCGTCTCTGCGGTGGGGGCGACAGTTTCGTGGTGGTTGGACGAGCTGTTCGAGACACCGTTGGTAGCTCCATTGGGGGCCTCTGAGACAGTCATCTTGACCTAATTCTTATATGTTGGGTGAACAATTTGCGATAGGAGGTAAGGTAGGGTCATGAGTTGATGTCAGATACGAGCAGATTTGCCTACCTGGCCCTGAAGGCATCAGTGATATATACGTAGCGACAATGGACGCTCGAGACGGTCTTGCTCCAGCGCGGGTGTGCAGGGCCATGCTGTGGATGGTGTTGTCGTCGCGTCGAGTGTTGTTGTTGTGGAGCTTCTCACCTCTCGCGTGTTGCCGTCGGCAAGTGGCATGTCTTGGCGCGATCTCCTCTAGCCTAAGCCCCCGAGCCGGACCGTTAAGCTTAGCTCGACTGCAGCGAGACGACGAGTGACAACGAGGGCAATGGGTTCTCCAGGGTATACATACACCCGCCGGAGAACTGCGAGGATGGCAGGAACACTTCCAGCATTGATACTGCACACCTCTGATTCGTCACGATGGGCAGCTTGCCAGACTTGACGCAGAACAAAACCGTTCGCATACTCGAGGATGCTGAGAGACATGGGTATGGCGTTATTGCGTCTATTGTGTAGGTCGAGATGTATGCAAGTTCGCTCATACCTTCGTTCTGACCGAAACTGGCAGATACAATGTCGAGCACATTCTTGGGGTCGTCAAGGCTGCAGAGAACAAGCGCAGCCCGCTAATTATTCAAGTCTTCCCATGGCAAGTCAAATTTAGCGACGGTCTTCTAGTCCGGACAGCTGCAGATGCAGCATCGAGAGCTTCCGTGCCTATAGCCATTCACCTCGACCATTGTCAGGATGAGGCATTAGTCAAGCTGGCCGCAGACACCCTGCCCTTCGATTCTATTATGGTTGACATGTCACATCACGAGAAGGCCGAGAACTTAGCCAAGACCAAGGAGCTGGTGTCGTACTGCCACGCACGTGGTATTGCTACAGAGGCGGAGCCGGGCAGGATCGAAGGTGGTGAGGATGGTGTGGCCGACACTGCCGACATGGAGGGCGTGTTGACCACGCCTGAAGAAGTCGAGGAGTTCATTGCCACGGGCGTGGACTTTCTGGCGCCTGCCGTTGGGAACGTACATGGCGAGTATGGACCGAAAGGGCCCAATCTCGACTTCGCGCGGTGAGCACGGGCGCCCGCAAACAGCACTACGCTTAGCTGACACGGTTGCAGACTCGAGAAGATCCGAAAGCAAGCCAATGGCCGCGTTCGTATCGTGCTACATGGGACAAACGGGTTTCGAGACGACGTGACACGGGCATGCATTGCCCGAGGTGTCAACAAGATCAACGTCAACAAGCTGGTCCTAGAAGACTGGAACACTCATATGCGAGAGAACGCAAGCAAGATGCTGCTTACGCAATTCATGGAAGAGGGTGTGAAGCATGTCGTTGCTATGCAGGAGCATCAAATGGATGTCTGTTGGTCGACAGGCAAAGCGCTGTAATCTGGCAGTCTCGTTGCAAAAGGTCGGCCCATATTACTCACATACTATGTCGTGTGAACTTCCACGAGTAAAACAGAATCAGCCCCTGGAGACGTCCTGAAAAGAGTTTTAAGCCTCGAACCCTTCCCGACAATTCCAACGGCGTCCGCCTGTGATTGATTCGGAGAACCGTCGGACTGATCGTACAGTAGCGACATTTCTAGGTCAGCGTCACACATCCGATTATCGCAACCACATTTCATAACATCGAAGCCGGAAGTGCAGAAAGCAATCGAACTGGGAAACACAATCGAGCTCAATGCACACTCAATCGAGCAAGACAAGCCCTTGCGAGATGCTCGGGACCGCTGACACTGCATACCATGGCAGGTCGGGGATCGTGTATCCCACTTTGATATCAGTCAAAAGCGGCAGGAGAATAAAAGTGGGACACCAATCCTGACCTGTCACTAAGCGCCTAAATATAGCACCTGGGTCATCTCCCCGTCGCGCGCACGCTGCTTAATGAGCTGCATCGATATGGAACAGTTACGGAAGCGAGGTGTTCTCACTGTAGCCCCTGTAGAGTGCCAGCCATCAAGCAACGTGTCTTGGCCGGAACGGGTGACGACTTACATGCATTGACACATTTCTAGACTCGAATGTCGAATGCATCACTGCATCACTCTTTCTCACCCTCAGGAATGGCCAATGTCGTCGTCGGCTCCCCGGCAATCCTACTATGTGCAGCAATGCTCTACCTTGCTCTCGTCCGCACCCTCCGCTACAACCGTAGCAATGCTGTGAAACGAGAGTACCCGACTCGAGAGAGCTACCGCAATATGACGCTCGAGGAAGCTTGGACGATACAGTCACTCTTGGCTGAGGTCGAGTTTCCAACAGTGTTCTCGAGCTCGATCTTCTTTGCGCTGTTCAAAGTATTCTCGACCATAGATCAAGGCAAATATCGACTGACACTCCACCAGACATATGGCATCCCATCAGTATCTCGCCTACTTGCCGCCACAGGGCAACTCACAAACGTGAGAACGGCTTCCAAACGAGGGGCTGATACTGGTGTGATACTGACGGAGGTGCTGTTACACCACCCTTCTGACCCACGTGCTATCGACGGAATTGCTCGGATGAACTTTCTGCACGAACGGTACCGGCGGACTGGAAAGATCTCTGACGAAGACATGCTATACACCCTCAGTCTCTTCGCACTAGAGCCTATTCGTTGGACCAAACGCTTCGATTGGCGCGAAGTCAACGAAGTGGAACGTTGCGCCATGGGAACCTACTGGCGCTGGCTAGGTGAAGCCATGGACATCCCGTACACCGCGCTGAAGTCGGAAGGGGCTGGATGGGCCAATGGCTTACACTTTCTCGATGAGCTTGAGGAGTGGAGCCTGGGCTACGAGGTCCGAAACATGGTACCCACTGAGACAAACAAAGCAGTCGCGAAGCACGCTGTCGACATCGCCTTGTTCAACATACCCAAAGTCCTTCATGCTGTAAGCTTTGATCTTGTGTCATGTCTGCTGGAACCTCGATTGCGGACGGCAATCATGTTCGAGAAACCTTCGCTTCTGGCAAGCTTGGCCCTGAAGGTGATTGTTGCACTTCGCAAGCTGCTGGTGCGCCACTTTTTCCTACCACGGCCATATTTTCTACGTAAGCGCTGGTTCAGCGATGAGCTCAATGCAGACGGTCGATTCAACTTCGAGCAGTACATTGCACATCCCTGGTATATCAGACCGACGTTATACAAACGTTGGAGTCTGAACTCTTGGCTCATCCGGATGGTTGGTGGATCGGTCCCTGGAGATCAAGGTGCCAAATATTGCCCGCAAGGCTATAGCATTACCGAGCTTGGGTCCGACGATATGCGCGGAAAAGGAGAGCATGACATGCAAGCTACGAGAGACCGACTGTCGAGGAACGGACGCATCGACTGCCCTTTTGACAGGTGGTAGACCCTTGGGTTTCGATGGGCCGATGGCGGCGCATGGCAAGGCAACAGACTCTCCAGGCTAGGCCGAAGCGAGCAGGGTACTGGCGCACGCATGCTCGTCAGCTCGTCACTGCTGTCACTACAGCAACCCACTGGTTGGAATGTCAATTGCGTTTCAGGCTCTCGGGTGAATAGACTACGTGTCTTATCAATACAGATAGCGGAAGTTCATGTTTTCCCGGTCTGCAGAGTATATGTTAGCATTGGTTCGCATGTCAAAGACGGCCAATACATACCAGTCATGTCGCTGAACGCTGTAGCATCAAGATCTCGACCTTCCAGACCGCCTTCCTGTTGACTCTGTATATGGTCTCTTCGCTTGTTTTCACGGGCTAGGTGGAACCGGAGAATGAGAATGATGACGACCTCGATGAGATGCGAGACAATCATGCTCCAGATGCCAAGAGGATACTCTGGAGCTTGCGATGTTTTGTAGAAGAAAGGTCTGCCACAGCGAGGAATGTCAGTAGTGAACTTCTCCTACGGACTACTCGTTGTCTCACCCTGCAATGTTGCCAGTGCAGTAACCCAAGAACAAGACAGCGTTCGTAACAACCTTCTTCGTATGGCCGGCCGTGTTTGCGGTCGTCATGGCCAGGATCATGACGAAGGCTGCATTGTAAGGTCCAGTAAGGTAATAGGATACAAGCCTGCCAGCCTTGTTGTCGGCTGCGAGGAAGCGAAGACCGAATGATCCCGCAATGTTTGGGCAGACTGTGAAAAGGTTAGGGAGAGCTTGTACTAATGCATGAATCTGACACGTTGCGGACATGTCCGGTTCTCCCTAGTTGGGGGAAAATACGATGCCCTGTAGCCTATAGCCGCTAAAAAGGCAAGCATCGGCGACAGGGTGATACTTACTGTTGTAAAGTTAGCGCATGCGTCTCGGACAAGTTCTCCCTAAAACTTACCGGAAGATCAGGATGAACCAGCATCGTGTCTGCCTCCCGTGACGGCCGAAATAGTCGTTCAAGAACACGCACGTCAAGATCGATATAGCGATGATGCATCCGTAGGGTACTTGCATAAGCGTGGTGACCTAAAAGCGATGAGTGGCAGGATTAGCGGGTGTCTCAAAGGTTGGAAGAGCGGCCTGGCTGTGAGACATCTCGTTTGTAAGCCCACCGAGAAACAAGCTAAGATCGATGGCCGTAGCTTGCAACGACTTCGGTGTCTCGAGATGTCACGCATCCAAGGGTTATACCCACAAGTGTCGAAAACCCAAAGCCCTTGATGATGAGGGTGCCGAAGTTGGAGATACCGCCGTTTGGGACGTTTCCAACGACTCCCAAGAAGAAGAACAGGTAGAGCTTGACATCCGTGACGGCATCGACGACTTGGTACCATTTAAAATGTTTGTTTTCAACGCCCTGCCACACAATTAGCATGAGTCCGTTCCTTCGGACAAGTTCTCCCCATTGATTACCGTCTGATTGTCCCGGAGACGCTCGACCGCGATGCGCTTCTCCCTTTGCGTCAAGCCTTTCGCAGTGACTGGCGAGTCGGGCAGGAAGATGAACATGACGACACCCCAAACGCAGCATAAAGCTCCAATGATCAAGAATCTAAGACAGTTGGGTAGAACCTGTCAGCAAGTGTCTGAGGAAGAGGGGACTATAGTCGAGTGTATACTAACTCATATTTCCAGCTGGGCAATGCGCCTCCGATGTGGCCTATGCCGAAGCCGAGTAGTCCGCCCAGAGCAATACCGAAGCCATTGGCAGTGTACCACAATCCCATCCGGATCGGCTGTTGTCGGCGTGTATACCACATGCTTGTTATAAGCATGAACGACGGATCGGAGCAAGCTTCAGCGGCGCCAGCGAAAGCACGAAGTGCGGCGAGACCAGCAAAGTTCTTGGCGGCGGCTTGGATCATAAGAAAGACTCCCCAGAGGAAGATCTATGCTAGTCAGACCTCAGAGACGTATCTCGCTGCTGTAGAACTCACGTTGAAGCCCAGATATCGTCCGATGGGCAAGCGTTGCATCAGGAGGTTGGTCGGCAAAGCCCAGGCAAGGAATCCAAAGTAGAAGATGCTCGAAAGCCAGCTGTACTGAGTTCCAACCAACTTAAGATCGTCCCGAATTCCAAAGATTGCAGCGTATGATAGGGTTGTCTTGTCGATGTAAAAGAAGGCCTATAACAGTGATGGGTAGTGGAGTCAGTATATGTCTCGGCTCTGGAGTACCCTACACATCAGTACTTACGTAGCACACCGCCAGGTATGGTAAAATCATGAAGTCAATCTTCCGGACTACTCTTGCCTCCTCCGCAGGATCGATCGGCTCGTGGATGTCGTCAGGCGAGTTGAACAGGGCCATAGCAACATCGCCATCGCCAGCTTTCGAGACCTTCCATTTGCTGTGATGTTCCGTAGCTGAAGCCGTCTCGGCATGCGTGACGTCCCTACCCTTCTCGTAACCAGCCTCCAGAGTTGGGCTTGCATTAGGCGTGATATCGTCCGCATGGCCTGCGGATCTTTTGAAGAGACCCATGCTGTGGGAGGGGAGTCGTGCTGACTATGTGAGTATGCTGTATGTCATCCACAGTACGGAACGGCTCGAGTCAGTGTAACAAGCAAAAGCTTTGCTGAGCAGGACAAGAACATGCGAAGCGACAGCAAGCCTTTTGATAGAGATTCTGTCCTACAATGCACGTCATATGCCGGCGTTCCCTCGTGCTGCCTCGTGCTGGAATCAGCATCGCAAAGAGTAATCCGACGGTCTTACACGACTCATAACCAATGGAGGTCATCCTCCAAGTGGGTTCTTGACCAGAGGCCAACCAATTCTTGTGAGTTCATCCCCGGACTGTCTCCGCACGAATGCCCAGGAAATAAGTCGACCCCGCAAGACGCTGGAGGGTTGTGACGAATACGGAAGGAGATCGACACTGGAGGCTCGGTCGGCAACCAAGACGGATGTCAGACGCCGAAACGTGCAGGTTTGCCGGTTGTGCCCGAGCTGATCGACAGACAGACTTGCCGAAAATCGTTGTCGACACGAAGAACGGCAAGCCATGCTGGTCGTTCGTGCGTCTATCTGTATAGATGGCGATTGGCTGCCTTATGGCTTCGCAATATAAACATTGCACATTGGCGGAGCTTCGCCAGTGTCGTTCGCACGTCTATGCAGGCATCTCACTCAAGGCCAGCCTTGGGGCGGAAGGTCCTCATTGCCTATCCCCTCCGTTTGACGTCTTGATCATACCACCCTTGCTCGTCAGGGCGATATCTCTTGTTGCCCTGCCCAGAAACATACGCAGTCGTGAAAGCATCCTGCCACATGATCGGTGTGACGGTTGGCACGGGGGGTAGGGTGTGGTCTGGTACAATCGCGCTCGGATTGGGTATGTGCTGTGCACCATATACACCAGCCTGACTCATCGGCGAAGGTTGTTGGGGCATAGGAGGCGCCGGCATCGAAGTTGCTGCCGGCTGCACTTGTGGAGGCGATGGTTGGGGTTGGCCTCCAAACGCCGAGTTCCACTGCAGGAATATACCTGATGGATCCCACGCAGGTGGAGTATGTTCGTTGCTTGCCACAGTGGCCAATGGATAGCCAGTCTGAGCATGCAGGTCAGGTATTACGTTCGTGCCGTAGGAGGTATGGGTTGGCGTCTGGTAGCTTGCAGCCCCACCGTACGCGAGTGGAGATGCAACAGGCGCACTCCCGCTATGTATACGGTCGTACTGGGCCGTGTACTCGCTCGCGGGACTCATCGTTTTTGAGGCAGCAGAATCTGGCACGGACATCCAACTTGATGTGTGCTGGGCAGCTGCACTGGTTGGACTGTGCCGTCTATACCCTGGCGGAGTAGGCTGATTCTCCATCGTCGGACTATGCAGCCCGAGTGTGGGCTTCAGCTCAAATGGTCGACTCGTATCGGACGAGAACGCCTCGCGAAGTGCGTTGATCTGAGCCTTAATGTCGGGAGTGGCAGACGAGATGCAATGTTCCAATACACGCATATGCCTCGTGAAGTACATGCGTGCTTGTGAGTTGAAGTCGGGATCGGGAGAAGTTATCGCGGCCTGTTTCAATCAGTATCAAGTCATGGCCAGTTGATATGGATACTCACCAGATGCAGCATCATGCATGTGAGCACGCAGTAGATGGTATAGCCAATGCCGCGTTGCATGAAGTGTAGCCCATGCAGACCAAAGTCTCTGATAAGCGCTTCCTGCACCCTGCACATCAGAGCTGCTGACCGTAAGCATGTGTCAAGGTGACCCTTGAAGTCCTGGTTGCGTCTCTCGAGTAGCTGTTGCATCTGCGGGCGATGGTGCATGATGACGACCAAGTGGTGGTAACAGTGCATGTATGCCACGAAGTGGTCGTTGTTCAGCCATGGTGCACCGCCGTCTTCCGGATAATGCAGTTGTAGATCGGCAGGCAGTTGATTCAGCCAAGTGACGATGTCCGAGTTATGCCGTACAAAAGCAGGGTCTAGAGCCCAATCCTTTCGTACGCGGCGCATCTTCTGCCACAAGGCATTCGACACTTTGATGTTCTTCACTGCCAGATCCATGTAAACGATTCTCCGTGAGGTTTCGACCTCGAAGGGGTCCGCGTTAGGGGTAGCATCAGGTATATCGAGGTCCACCGTGTCCGAATCAACAGCAAAGTCGCTTCGACCTTGCGGAGCACCCACTAAAAGCTCCACCAGGAAGAGGGTCTGCCACACACGAGTCCGAATCCTGCAATCTACTTGCGAGTACTTGCACGTGCCGCCAAACCGATGTTGATCGTGATGCTCAGGTATGCCAAGATCGAAAGCCATTGTGGTCATGTACTTCACAGCCATCCAGGACCGGTAGTAGTATCCACGACGTGGCACGAACTCCCGTGCTTTGGTCAGGAGTATCATGGCTTGGATCGTGCTTAGGCGTGGCACGTCCTTGAAGCTCTCCTCGTGTCTTGCGGCTAGCGCAAGCCATCTCCGTGACTCGATCGGATCTTCCAGATACCGAGACACGCAAGCGAAGAGTCCTTCTAGTAGTAAAGGTGAAATTGAATGTCGAGCTGACCTCCATTGGTCGTAGAACGCCTGTCTGTTCAGGACCGGAACATAAGGGTGGATATAGTTGAAGTAGTAGCCAAAGTAGTCCATAGCTCGCTCGTCTGAAGGCATCATCTCTGGCGGAATCCTGACCGTCGCGTCTAATCCAACTGAAGGCGGCAATGCAACGTCGTCTGCCTCCTCCATGGCCGGTGTTTCTGCTAACGACTTTTTCTCGTTCGCAATGTAAGGTGCAATACTCGTCGTCTCGATCGAGAGGTCGCCCATATGACCAGAAAGTTCCCTGACGGTGGCATCGACTTCGTGTGGATCTCCAGTGGAGGTCTCCGAAGCCTGCGTGCCCGATCGTGCAAGGCTTGGCACACGTTGGAACGTCGTGTCCACCCTACTTGGAGCGTACTGCTGCTCTTCTACGTAACCTGGATCGAGACGAGGCCCGAGCTGCTGAGAAAAATACTGGGCTGGGTAAGTGTTGCTGTCTTGTCTTACTTGGGGTAGCGGTGGTGGAGAGATGGCGCTCTGGGGTGTCGCCACGTTCGCAGCCCATTCCTGGACGCCTCGAAGAGGCTGCTGCGCTGCACTCTCAGACGGATTGACATGGTAGTCACTCGGTTCTGAGACGGTGCTAAAGGTATATTGGCCTGGCCCGGCGTATGTGGCAGACGCTTGTTGTTCGTCGTCCGGATCCAGTGTTGGAGGGACACACTTCAACTTCAACCGCGTACACGCTCCGCATGGCCACGGCCCGTTCTGGAGCGCACCGTCGCATCGGATCTTGCCTGGCATCGAAAGAGTCAGCGAACGCCTGCCTAGAAAAAGAACTGCCCGGCTTACGTTTTCGACAGCCATCGCATGCGCGCATAACTTTGAGCCGCTTGTGTCTGTTATACTCGTCCACGAAGACATACTGCTTAGTATGGCCAATGGCCGTCGACGCCGTTGCGGGCTCCATTCGACAAGCAAGCTAGACCACGGACGTGGTTCCTGATGGGATACTAGGGGAAAGCGTGCTTATGATGAAGGTATTCAGAGTTTTAGATGACTTAAGGCGAATAGGCGCCGGAGTCTCCGATGCTGACTGTGACAGTGCGACGCTCGCGACTCCTGGTATCTCATCCTGGCTCACGCTCTGCTTCAGCATAGGAGGTGGTGTGCTTCGGTGCTTCCTTGGGGTTGCGTCGCGCGAACCCCACATAGAGGATCGACGTTCAAGGATCATCATCGTGGGCCGAGCAAGAAGGGTGCCCGCGCGTTGACGTATCACATGTCAGCGGGAGGATGTTCGTATATTTCTGTGTGTTGGTGTTTGCGTTTCTGTGGCCTAAGACAGTGTGGCAACACCGCGCGTCACGCGAACATTTCGCCTTCATGCATGGTGCATCGACCGCCGCGCCGAGGCAGCTGTACAACGTTCCCAAGCGCTGCGAACGTCCGCATTCGTTCCTGGATGTGGCGCATGTTGTCCAAGCGGGTGGCGTCGCGGGTCTGCGCGGGCGAAAAACGTTATCCTCGGCTCCACCAAACTCTCACGGCGCCTGAAACACTCATCACGCACGTCAGATATCCAGCCTGCACATCACTCGCGACCGACTGCTTGATCAGGCTTCGACGTTACATCTCAACACTGCCCCTATCACCACCATCATCTAGCCTCGCCATGGACAACAAGGACAACGTCAATCCCACGATCATCAATCCTTCCGACCTGCCCTCGCGCCGCAGATCAGCCCCCACGACCAAGCGCGTTGGCCTCTTCGACTCCCTCGCGCCCGCATATCCCAGCCTAGCAGAGCCACTCTCCTCCCCCGAAGCCTCGGAAGCATCGCTATCCGACGACGAGGAGGCAGAAGAAATTGACGAGCAAGAAGTGTATGACCTAATCTCCACAATCTCGGATCCGGAACATCCTCTCTCGCTAGGCTCGCTAGGCGTGGTGAAACTAGAGGATATCGCCATCCTGCCTCCCACGTCCGCACGGTCGCGCATCAGTACTGTCACGGTGCTGGTCACGCCTACTACCTCGGCATGTTCGCTCACGACGGTTATCGGGCTGGGCGTGAAAGTGAGACTGGTCAATGCGCTGCCGCCACGGTTCAGGATTGATGTGCGCATTAAGCCGGGCACTTCGAGTACTGCGGGTGAGGTCAACAAGCAGTTGGGCGATAAGGAACGGGTGGCTGCGGCGATGGAGAACAAGTCGTTGGTCAACGTTGTCAACCAGATGTTGGCGACGTGCGAGTGAGGCTGGTGCCTGCGCTAGCTCACTGCAATATCAATCTCTTATGCAGGAGCACGGTCATGTCTCATGCCTGTCAGATCTGCACGCTCGTCGCTCAGTAACCCGGTCGAACGATGTGTCAAGTTGTGCGGCTCAACTGATCCGCAGCGTGAACGCCTCGGAGTTCTTACCAGATTCGTACTGAGGCCGAACTCGTGCTAAAAGGAAAGAAAAGCACCCCACATGAAGCGGCGGAGGACGTTGTGCTGAGTGCCAAAGGCTTCGCATGCTGTTGTCTTGCGCAACTACCAGTCTGTCGAGTGCTGCTGAGATCCACCAAAACGCCATTCGTGCACTATGCCGCTCCGAACGCCAAATACACCCACGCTATGATTCCAACACGCCGTCCACATCAACCAGTCTCTTACTGTCGCACAGCTCCGTGCATCTGACTACCTTCACCCGCCTGCTGGCCTGGTACTGGCGGCAAAGGCTGCGTGTACACATAACTCTGGTCCGCCAACACCTTGCTCCCACCCTCCGGAGGCTGATATACCGGCGGCGGCGCATCAGCATTATTGTAGGCCGGAGGCGGTGGCGCGAAGTGGTCCATTTGGTAGTCCTGATTGCGGTTCGGCGGCGGGTACTGGTGGTAACCGGCTTGAGAGTATTGTTGGTTGGGTTGCATGTAGCGGCGCACCATCCAACGATGATATGCGAGAGGTGGTAGACCCTTGCGGATGCGGCGACGGCCATGGTAGTAGCCGCCGACGAAGAAGAGGATGAGGGCGGCGAAAAGGATGGCTACGACTGCGTAGCGGACTGCCATGCCGGCCTGTGTCTACATCAGCGTCCTGTATCTCTGGGAGATGTGAGTTGACTTGTAACGTACCGGCGACCACCAAAAGCCTCCTTCATAGCCGTAGTCATTGTAACTGTCGGTGTAGCCGTCCCCGTAATCCCCGTTTCCAAGACTGTTTCCCTGCCTCTTTCGTAGGTCGACCATCATCGTCCAATGCAGTGTGATGTCTGGCCAGAACTCCCTAGGCCTGATGTTGCGGTGCTCGCGTTGATGCTTCAGGTGTGGCGAAGGGTGTGTCGAGAGCTGTATAGGATAGTGGAGAAGATAAGGCGGTAGCCAAGTGTCCTGCCCTGGTGGCCAGAGGGGTGGCAGTGAGGTAAGGAGAGTGAGTTGGTTGTTGCTAGGCACGGTTCCCATTTGAAACAGCCGAGGCGCGCTAACCCCAACTTTAAAGAACGCGGCTACCCGCAGCAGCAACCTCACTTCACCAGACTTCCATATCAGACTTCTCTATACGCGACCTCGACTCCTGACACCTGGAAGGAGCATCGGACTTGACCTGCGACATTGCCATGACCGTATACATTGGCTTCTCGCGAAGATGACACCGCGTCCATCATCCCCAACCTCCTTACTATGGGCCCATCAGATTAAACGCGAACATGGCCATCTGCTGAACCGACTCCAGAAGATGGAAGCCGCCCATGATCAACAGGAAAGCCGATTGAAGCACGCCGAGACCGCAGCGAGATCGCATGCCAACGAGGACATTGCGGCACTTGCCGAGCAGGTCAAGGCTTTGGATGAGAGTGGTATCACTGAACGCCTGGCCAGAGTGGAAAAGGACGTCATGTCTAAGCTTGACGATGTGCAGGCCGAAAGCGAGGCTATCATTCTGAAAGTCGCCAGTCTGGAGAAGGACGATGTGGTGGCGGAGGAGGAGAGACGAAAGTCTTTTAATCGCGAGAAAGCTCTGCTGAAGCGTGTTGCAGAGACTGAGGAGAATCTGAAGAAGTATGAGCAGTCACTCGTGCGTCTCGGCAGGCGCGTTGATGACCAGTCTATGGTCACGATTCGAAGCCAACTTGACGGTCTGATGCAGCAGGTTGAGAAGGAGGGGTCGACTATGAAGCTAGTCGTGGAGAGTACTGCTGCACTCGAGACTGCTAATGAGGGATTGAAGAAAGCGAATGCGAAGATGGCAATCGAGATCGAGAAGTTGGCCGCGAAGGCTGAGTCGGCGGTCGCAGCAAGCGAGAAGGCGGCTTCAGTTGTCACTAAAGCAGGCGGAGTGAAGCGATCAGCACCAGAGCCTGATTCAGACGACGAAGACGAGACGCCACAGCCACCACAGAAGAAGAAGAAGCAGTCTCACAAGTGGGCTGGTGGTGGTGCTGACAAGGACATCATCCGGCAAGGTTCTGATGTGAAGCCCTCTGGCCGCACGATCGCATCACCTTATACCGCTATCTCAAAGCCTGCCCTCAAGGCGGCACCTAAGCCGACGACCAAACCAGTGTCGAAACCTGCTCCAAAACCTGCTCCCAGGCCGGCACTCAAATCCGCTCTCAAGCCCGCGCCGAAGCCGGTGCAATCGCAGGCACCGCCGAAAGAGCGCAAGAAGCCGGTAGCATCGCAAGCTAAAGCGAAGACCACCGTCTCTCACAAGGCGAAAGCCCCTGCCTCGCAGAAGCCGGCTCCCAAGAAAGGTCTGGCGACCGCATCGTCCGCGAAGTCCCAGCGTTATCTCGACGGCCAGACTGACAAGCCCATTGTCCGTGCCGGGAAAGGCTGGGTCGAGATTGCAATGACTCCTAGTCAAAGTGATGCTGAGGACGAGTCGGAAGAGGAGAAAATGTACGTCAATCACGAGTTATTGCATGTGTGATCAGAATGTGTGGCTGACAACATGTAGTATCTTCGAGGAAACCAAGCGTCCCAAAGGTCGTCCCCGCAGATCACAGGATACAGACGACATCATAGGAGCAGCCAGCAGTACCCAGCGGCCCGCTCGTGGTGGTCGCCAGCAACTCTCGCCAAAGCCAGGCCCCGCGAAGCAGCGGCAGAAGCGTAAGATCGAAGACGAGCCTAGTCCAGCAGTGACTGGAGGTCAATACCGACCTAGCACAGCTATGCAGGCTATGAAGGCTGCGCAGAAGGATAGAACGAGAGTCTCGACAGGTGGAGTTTTTACCTCTCCTCCTTCAGTTCGGCGATCCATCGAAAGAAAAGATACGAAAGATGCTCTACTCGCTGCGGTGTTTACTTCGCAGTCGTCGGCACAGCCGGGTGAGAAGGATGAGGTGGCGGTAACAGCACCACCAGCCGTGCCTAAGCGTCGGCGGATCATTGATTTGGAGGATTGAACGATGCATGGTGACAGAGCGAAGGCTGGTGATGTGGCAGTCGAATGTGCTGATAGTTTTACTGGTGGGTTTATGGCAGTTGGAGCGGTCTGACCAAGCGTTGTGTATATGGGCGGGCCTCTCAGTGGCGAACATTGCTGTAAGATGAGTGGACTTGAGAGGAGAATGTCATCGAGTACAGAGGACAGCGTAGTGTTTGGGATGGAAGTGTTAATACTTAGGGCATGGCTTCCATCGAACGTCGGTGGTATGTACAATTCTGTGTGACGCTATTGACTCGAGTTATTTGCTCGGTCTTCTCCTCTCTTTCCACGTGGCCCTTACAACATAACAAGCAACTGTCTTCGCTGCTGGAACCCGTCTGGTTACAGGCAACATGCCTAGACAGTGCTCAGCTCAGCGAGTCGTGAGTCGAAGAGTACCCCATCGAATGCTACTGTCCACTTTGCTCCACTCCACTACTCATCCTCATCATCCATCGTCTGTCCCGCCAACCACTTCACAACAGTGGTATCGACAAGCTTCTGCTGGATGTCCTTCCACTGCACCATATGATTCGCCCGGAAAAAACAGGGCCTGTGCTCTAGCCAGCTCAGACGGCGTTCGCCTTCGGGCTGCATATGCTCCTGCATCATGCTTTCGAGAACTTCCAGCTGGCCTAGTCCATCACGTACCATATACTCGTGTACAGGCTCTGGTAGATAGTCCGCAAGGTCCGCATGTGCGGCGCTTGAGCTTTGTTTCATCATCCCAAGAGATCTCATCTGCTCAGAATACTCCTTGTATGACCTCACTTTGCTTCCTGTCCGACGGCTAAGGTTCTTGAAATAGGCCTTTGAGTCGATGTGCTCGGTTGGGATCACCAAACATGATCGAGGAAGCTCATTGCGATCAACGAGGTCACAATCGACCAATAGCAGATGCGGGAAATCAAAGACCTCGTCAGTGATCTGCAGTCCTGGAATCACCTGAGGCCGCATTGCTTTGAGATCCCTGACCGTAGTGCCTGTTCGGAACGGCAACACCCAGGTGTGTGGCTCCAGCTTGCCAGAATCAAGAGGCAACTTCCCGCCCATGCAGCGGTACAGCTCGATGTCGTCCTGGGCCCAGATCTTCGGGACGTATACGTACCGTGCGCCGCCTATAGGGATGGCTACGCCGTATGCTTTGCGTGCAGCAGCATGGTTGATTCGCTCAATCTTGTCCGATCTGTCTCTCACTGCGCTCTTGACGTGTCCGGACGCCTTGGGCTTTCTACCTGAGAGGGCTGTCTTGAGCAACTCAGTAACAACTGCCGAGTCATCTTCACTCTCCACTGCATCAGCATCTCGCGTGGCGACCATGTAGGCATTGGCTAAAGCAACGTAGTTCGTGTTTAGCGCGGTAGGTGTTGGGTTTCGAAGCACGATCTCGTATGCATGGTCAAACCAGCCTCGCTGTGTGAGATCGACTCGATACTTCGCGACGTGCTCCTTCTTCAGTGTAGTCCTCTCAGTAGTGAACCACTCCGGCCGGTATGCGTTGCACGGAATCATGTACGCTGCTTTTTCCGTGTCCGTCGTCATGAAGGCAAAGTGCGTGGGATTTGTGGGATCGAAGGCGTTTTTGCGCAGTTCAACAGGTGCGTTGTACACCACGTCACCGTTATGCTGCTCGACAAGCGTGCGTGACTTTACGTCGATGTGAGAGTCAACGTGCGAGCCCTTCTTTGCACCGTTGTTTGAGCCCTTCTTTGAGCCATTGCTCGAGCCACTGTTTGAAGCCCGCAAGGCAAAGTCGCCAGTCCATGGCTGAAGAGCAGGCATCTCAATAGTTAGACCATACTTTTCTCTGGCTGTGCCTGCGTTGTCCTCAAGACCCTTGCGAAAGATACGCATCACTCTCTTAGTCGCCTTACCAGCACGTGAGTCAGCCGGTGTTTGGAACTTCGTGGTAGTAGCTGCCCATGATGGTGACCACTTCTCGCGGTCAATGGTAACCCCTGAGACGGGCACAGTGTAGGGAGCATCGCTGTAGCGCATAGCAGCGATTGACGCGAATGCTTGCGGCAGCTCTTCTATGGGGAACGCAAGACCCGAGTGCATCCCTGGCAGCGGACAGTCATTCTGGACTAATGTTTAGCACGGTCTACTCGTTTGATTGCCGACATTTGTGCTTACCATGTTATTGCCGCGGACAGTGATGTTCCAACTATCACCAGCGAAGAGTTTAGGAATCAGTGTGATGGTTCCGGGTGAGCCTACATAAGAGGCGATGACGAAGTCAACGTCGGTCTGTGTGGAGGCAAGGATGAGGTTAACATTGCCGCGTGCGTTGCCGACCGTCTGGTCATACGTGAGCTCCCACGACAGCGATTTAACATCGAAACCAGACAGCACTTGGTCGTAGTCATCCGGATTGTCCAAGATATGTTCCAGCTTTTGAGCGTACGTCATCGCTCTAAATGCCTGCCTCCTGTTAGTCGTTTGCTCGGTGACCCCTATGATTAAGTGTTGGGCTGCGCCTACCTCCCGCTGTACACTATCCTGGATAGCGACTGCTACCCCATCGTGCGGTGCGAGTTCTTCTGACCGAGCACAGTCTGCGCCCTCAGCAACCACGAAAACGGCGGCTTCGTGCTTGATTCCGCTCCAACTCCTGAGAGCCAGCCTGAGCATGAGATAGTGAAGTCTTCGCAAGGCCTCGTAGTTAGTCATGATGCCGATGGAGATGGTCGCAGTCGCAAAGTCGGTTGTTAGAAGTCGCAGGTTGCATTTCTGTTTGCCGCAAAACTGGACAAGTGAAGACGTCGACCTAACCGCATTGGGACACTAGTCCCTTTTCCATGTGACTACAACCGAGGAACACGAAGGACTTTCTTCAACACAGGGACATGCTCCATTTTCATTAGCACCACGCCACGCCACCGTAATGGCGTCCAACATCAGCTGCCAACGAAGATGAGCCATATCGCGAGGATGATGCTATTACTCACCACGCAGTATCGGAATCCTTCACAGCTACCACGTCCGCCACGGTGTAATGAAACCGCCACTAATCGCCATAAGAACCATCCGGATTGTCCAACAATTCTCCCTCCGACATCGACACGTCCTCCTCATCCGTCACCCCCCATACCTCATCGTCCACTTCCTCGACACCGGAGGATTTTGATGCTGTACTGCTAGCGTCTTCCTCATCTGATGCCTTCTTGTGGTCATGCGTAGAGTTGCGCACCCCAGCCTTGACCCTCGATTTCCCCGTAATTGTACGGAAAGCTCTCTTCACAGGGACGTGTCTCCCATCCGGCGACGCAAAACCAAGCATTCCATCGACATTGCCATTGTCCGATGATTCTCCGTTCTTGGTCCTGGTGCTCTTCTTCGCAGTCTTCTTCCCTCCCTTGCTCTTCTTCGTCGCAGCCTTCGTACCAGCTTTCGTCGCAGCCTTCTTTCCACCAGTCTTCCCCGCCTTCTTTCTTTCCTTTCCACCATTGCTTTTTTGGGCCCCTTGTTTCCCTTCCCCTTTCCCCTTACCCTTCTTCGCTTGCACTTCACCTGCTGCCTTTCCATGCGCAGCGTCATCATCGCTGGAGGACGAGTCGGGGTCGGAGTCCTCTGCAGCATCGCGAGTCGTCGCTTGATCTGCTAATCCACGAGCAACGCCGTAACCTAGCTTGATATTAGCAAGGCTCGTCACTAGAACGCATTGTCCAACCATTCGCGGAGGTGTACTTACGAATGAGCTGATCTGGGTGCTTCAACGCATAACTACCAACAGCTTCCACAAGCGCTCTTACCTGATCTTCATCACGAAGAAGCATCGCCACAAGCTTCTGGCGGTCGACTGTGTCACGATATTCCTCTCGAAATCTGATAACTCCCCTACCAGCGGTAAGGCGAAGATATCCGCGGATATCGTACATTGGCATGGTGAGGAAGCGATGGGCGAGCAACTCGATTAGAACACCGTTTGGTATAGCTGCAAGCTGTTCAACGCTATAGATAAATGATCAGCAGTCGTGTATCGTGAATGCGACTCGTACATGCATTGACGAAGTAACACTGGTGGAGGACTCACGAAGCATTTCCAGGGAACATGGTTGCTCGTCGAGAACTTCTTCTGTTCGGTGAATGATTGGGCCACTCGGTCGAGAGCAAGTACACTGGGAGCGCGCATGCCTCAGAGGGGAAGTCTGTACCCCAACCAGTCAGAATCAAGATCTGTAAGCACGCATGGAAGATATAACTGACCCTTCCAGTACGTGGATACCATCTGGAGCTTGGAGAGCATATCGGCGTTCCTCCACGCTGTGTGCCATTGCTCGGACATGATGCAAGGCAGGAATAGGAGTTGCGGTCCTTTGAGGTAGGTTCCGGTCCGGCTTTCTCGCAAGTGATTAGTTTCGCCGGCAGCCGTACAGTAAAAAACGCCGCAGAGGGGAACTTCATGTGTCTCCTCGTATACCATAACGTGCATGGCGTCGGTCAGGAGAACGGCAAGTTGCGGAGGCATTGGCACTGCATATTGATGAGCAGTGATTCGCGCCTCAATGAAAGCCACCGAGTCCGGGCCGGGCTCATATATCGCAATCTCCGCAGTCCAGTCAGCAAGACGCACAGAGTGCTCCTGCGCTTTCGTTTTTGGGGGCATGGTTTCGAAGCCTTCTGTTCGTGTGGCACGTTCGATGGAATTGTTCAGAGCAGCTCAAGTTGAGGTTGTTGGCGGTGAGATTTAAGCTTCGTGCCAAGTTGCGCTAGTGACATGCGTGAATGTCTCGAACAGAGGTGTTTGGTGTTTGCTGAGATCGGCGTCAATTGATGCACCGAAAAATTCTGCACTTGAACAACACCTCGTCGCATACATTCTTCAACAGTTCCATCCACTTGCAACACACCCAACTCGAAGTGTTTGCAACCCCAACGCAACAAACCGGCAAGCTGCGTCCCTTCCAAACTACCCCTACAACCAATCACAAGTCGCTTACAGCAGATCCACCTGCTTACTCTGGCGACTTTGCTCGTTTACTGCGATCGGCGACCTTTCCTGGCCTGTTCGACTTGTTCACACCAACCAATATTTCTGTACTAAAGCTCAGCATTGGCCTGACACTGGAGTGTAACTATGACAGAGCCACAGCCGACTGCCGGCAGGTTCAGCAAGTTCAATCTCAACGATACCACACAGTGGTTGGCTTTGCACCAGGACCTCTTGCTGCTTCGCACGCAGATCTCGACCGGTGCTGAAATCCCCGAGAGTGAGATCGCAGACTTGACGACAGCGCTCGGTGATCGTCAATTCTACGGAACCGCATGTCTGGTCTTCGCGACACTCGAGGGTAAACGCGATGTCGACAAGAACATCAAGGATGACCTTCGCGTGCTGCTCGGTATGGCACGGGCTGCCGAGAAGTGGATGCCGCCTCCAATTGTGCCTCTTCGAGGAGGCGACTTCGCGGTGCAGATCGATCGCCGTGCACTGACTGTTCTCGGAGAGTTCGTCGGTCGCGAGTACAAGGACATGGAGGAAGATGATCGTCGCAAGTTCGCGATGGGTTGCGTTCTGTTCCTTGAGCTGGCTGGTAAGTCTCGTGTGCACCTTTCGCAGGCGTGTACTGACCCTGTTTGTAGGTGTCAGCGAGATCCCGCTCGGACTTCAGCAGCTTGCGGCGCAGTACACAGGACCCCTACCGCCAGATTACAAGCGCCAGAAACCCCAAGGCTTTCATCCCGGCGCAGAGCCAGAAGCAGACGACTGCGACACGCAGACTGGACTGTACAATGCCGGTGCCTCGTGTTATATGAACGGGCCGTTCCAGGTGCTGTCACGCAGCGATGCCATTGCCCAGCAGATGGCCGAGCTCAGGAACTCGATGGTTGGCTTTGAGGCAGGTGATATGGTCTTCGATCTGCTTCAAAGTGTACGTGCCAATATGTTCGAAATATCCAAGCAGCACCTACGGGACATCTGGGCATACCTGGACAAGCTGCACAATGATACGGCGGCCTTGCAGCATGACTGGCAGGTGCAATTCGCTGCCTTGCTTCAGCAGGCCAAAGAGAGTGGAGGTCCAGTGCCGCAGTACGTGCCACTCCCGGCGGACTCATGGGCCAAGTTCTGCACTAGATCGTATGACCACCAAGACCCGGTCGAGTTCATGACGTTGTTCCTCGAGCAACAATTCGGCGAGTACATGAGGCGGGCATGGGGCTTCGAGCTGTCTGAAGTGGTAAGTTCAAGATGTGTTGGTTGCGTCGACAAAAGTAGCTGACATCCAGCGCAGACGCAGTGTACTGTGTGCCAACATACTGGAACTCGTACGGTGACTGGAGGCTACATGTACCATGTGTCACTGCTCCCGAAAGAGAACGGCAGCAATCGTAATCGGCCTCAGAGCGTTGACCTGGTCCATCTTCTTGCCTCCAGCATGACTGAGGTCGACACCCTTTCGAAGAGGTGCGAGCAGTCTCAGCCAGGTGACGCGCACGAAGAGTGGGGAGCGACTGGGCCGCCTCATCTTCAGCAGACGATGCTGCAGGAGCTGGGTAGAGCTGAAGCAAAGGAGAAGCTCATTGTCGTGGACCGCTGGAGGGAGCACTGGTCAGGCCACGGTGTGTACGAGAAAGATGATACGCTGGTGACGTTTCCGGAGCGCGCTATCCCCATGCCAGGAGAGAACCGGCTATACTGGCTGGCTGATTTTGTGGTGCACGATGGTACTGTGGACTGGGGCCATGTCTACGCCGTCGTGCGCGACTCGTGCACGGGAGAGTGGTATCAGCTGAACGACTCCTTGCGGATCCCGAGGTCATGGAAGTGGGTGAGGGTAAGTGATGAAGCAGCGCGATGAAGAGTAATATCGTTCATGTATGGAAGCTGACATTGGTGTGCAGAGGCAGAGAATCTACATGGCGCGGGTCGTGCCTTTCCGCGGGGGCGACCTGTTCGGCCTCACCATCAACGCGAGCTTCGCACCCCGCGGCGCCTTCTTGCAGCCGCTCAGTGATGCGCTACGCCATGAGTACCGCAATGGCCGCCGCGCATTCCTCGCGAGACATCCTGGCACCACGCTGCTCGACAGCAGTCTCACGAAGCTTGCTTGTGTGCAGGAGTTGTGTAAGCATATCCACATCCATATCCATGGGCTTGTTGGCTCGGACGCGTGTGATGCGGCAACATCTTCAACCCAGCGATCACTCACGAGCTGTGGCCATGAGCTGCAGCCTGCTGTCTGGGTGGTCGTTGAGGGAGATATCTCGCAGCCAGGCCAAGCCCTCTCGTCACTTTCAGAAACTTGCTAACTCTTTCACCATTACTTCTAGGCAAGATCCTGCAGCACATCTGCTTCAACCTGGGCCACGACGTGGTCGATTTCACCGTCGAGGATGATGCATCGCAGGCGAGCGATGACGACGAGGAGGAGTTGGAGGAGCGTCGCAAGGCTGCGCGGGCGAGGAATGCTCAGCAGGCGCTGAAGATTGGTGCCGAGCAATGGGCTCGCGTTGGCACTGGAGAGGAGCTGGACACAACGCGCGCAGAGGCCTACAAAACGGCGGTCGAGGACTGCGCATTGCGCCTGCTCGGGGCTGGCTGGCAACACGACCCAGCTCTCGACGATGACTTCCAGGATGCTGTTGAGCGGACTATGCGGTTCGTGTTCCTTGGCACTAACGTCACTCGCGTGCTGCAGTCGGTCGTAGCCGAAACCATCCATCGGCAGGTTCAAGCATTGCTAGCTCGCGCTCGGGCACGCGCGCTCGCTCTGCCTCGTGCGCCGCCACCATCTGCACATCAGAATGGCAACGGCATGGATCTGGACAATGGCGACGGCGGGCCTGTTGGAGGTGATACGGCTGGTGGTGATAAGGCTGGGGGTGACAAAGGAGCTACTATTTCCACTACGACCGGTCCTACCATTGGTCCCGGTGGCATGATCCACCCACCTCCGCGCAAGGATGACATGGAGGTAGACGGTGCTACTGGCACTGGTGCGAAGGGCGCGAAGGACGGAGACAATAAGGCTGGTGGAGGCAGTGGTGGAGGGGGAGGCAGTGGTTTTGGTGGAGGGGCTTTGGGTGGAGGTCATATCAGTGGTCCGAAGGCAGCGGGAGGAGGCACTGGCGGAGGAGGGCACTTTGCGGGAGGGCATATCGGTGGTCCGAAAGCACCAGCGGGAGGCAATGCTCCTGCGCCCACTATCGTCATTGGCAAAGGCGGCGTGATATCGAGACCGCCTCGCGGCGATGATATGGAGTTGGACAACGCTGCCGGTGCAGGAGGGAAAGATACGGGCAAGGCTACAGCCGGCGCGAAGGTTACTGCAGACCAAGATGTGGACATGCAGGATACCACACAGGTTGCGGAGCAGAATGCGCAGAAGGAGAAGAAGATTGCAGATGATGAGGCTGCTCGGGTTCGGAAGGCACACGAGGACACCGCAGCTGAGGAGCCGGCCGATGAGCTTGCCAAGCAGGGCCAGAAGGAGGTGGAGGGTGCAGCGGATGCAGAGGATGCAGCTCGCCGGAAAGCGCAAACTGCGGATCAGGCCAAGGCTCGTCTGCGGGCGCAACAGGTTATTGACGACGCCAACAAGCAGCGCAGGACTGGGCCACTTGCGAAGCAGCGTGAGGTAGAGAGACTGCTCGAAGAGGCTGGACGCCAGCAGCAAGATCCGCCCCGCCCTAAGCTTACCACCTTGGCCGACACCCTGAGGCGCGACCGGGAGGCCAATGAGGCGAAGCTTTTCGAGGCGCGTGAGGCTACCAAGAGGACCATGGCGTCCCGCACGCATGATGGTGACGACTTTGTCATGAGTGACGGCCATGACGTCCAAGGCGGGAATGTCGATCTGGTCAACGAAGCAACGTCTGGTGTTAATGCTGCCGCTGCCGATGCAGGGCAGCCAGCGACTCAGCAAGGTGGCCGGCCAGCCCATGAGGAGCAGCCTGAGGTGTTGCGTGCGGTGCCTGCTATTGACCGCGCGCCAATCCACCGTCTCTTGGCTCCATTACTCCGAGCAGAAGACCACATTGACGAGCTAATGGAGACTGGAGCGCAGCGGGCAGGAGCAGCGGAGGGGATACGCCAGTCTCGGGCATTGATCAGGGCTGGGCTGCCTGCCGCCAACGCTGCCATCGCTGATGTAAGGCCTAATATCGGACCTACGGATGCAGCGTGGTTTCAGGACGTGGAGCGGACTTTGGCGGAGCTGGATGCTGCTGCCGGTGCTAGTGCTGCGGTCGACCAGCGAGTGACACAGCAGGGCAGTCCACCGCCTGGCGTGTCCCCCGAGGCGCCGACTGGGGACTCCCCGGCCACTACTCTGACTGTCTATGACCGTGTGCCAGTCAATGGTCCATTAGCCACACTCATGCGTGCGAGGAAGCGAATCCGAGAGCTCGAAGAGACCGGCGCACAGCGGCCACAAGCAGTAGATGAGACTCGCCGTCGGTGGTCGGAAATTCGGATTGTATTGCCGGCACTCACTCGCGCTGTAGTTGATATACAGCCTCGCATCACCACGGCGGACGATGCAGCTTGGTTAGAGAATGTTGAACGCACCATTGCGGAGGCAGAAGCTTCTGCACCTGCCGATGGTGGTGCCAGTCAAGAGACCAGCGAGCGAGGAAGCCAACAGGAAGCATCGCTCGAGGATGGTTCTACCGCCCCCGCTCAGCCAGGAATCCAGCAAGTCGGTCGGGGTGACGTGTCGCCTGCCGCGTCTGCTTACGTCGACCGTGGCCCCTTTCAGGATCAGCTATTGCCACTCTTTGATATTGACGAGCGCATTCAAGCGCTGAGGGCTGGTGCACAGCGGTCGGACACATTAGATGAGATCCGTCGTTTACAGGAAGAGACCAGGGCTGGACTACCGGATGCCTACGTCCTTGTTGCCGAAATGAGGGCTCGTGTAAGGACGTCGGCGGATCTGACTTGGTTTGGGGACGTGGAGCGAGGTCTGGCGGAGATAGATTCGGAGATTTCAATCGGTCTTGGCCTTGTCACCCCTGGCGCTGGCGCTGATACCGGTGCCGGTCAAGAAACTGGTGAGCGAGCGAGTCAACAGGCTGAGCAAGAAGCTCCTGGGCTACGGCGCAATGAGCCTGCTGGCGACTCTCCGGTGGCTGGTACCCGTGGTGCCATGAGGCGGCAAGACGAAGTCGACAGAGCTCAGAGGCGTAATGAGGAGCCGAAAAAGCCCATGGCTACTCCCATGCCTGGTAACGACGTCAACATGCACGAGAGTCCTTTCGATAACGTTGACCGTACCAGCGCAGCCACTCGCCACAATACTGCTGTTGCTACCCAGTCCCAGCAGACTGCTGCTGCTAGCCAGTCTCAGCAGGCTACTGCCCTGCTGGCGGAGGTGGATCGCATGGTCGCACAAGCTTCACAGCTTGGTACTCAGACTCAGTATACCACCGTGGTAGCTGAGGCAGGCGCAATCCTTGACAGGCTCAACGCAGCCCGGCGTAACATGCGCGACAACGACAGGCTGCAAGCCGACTTGGCCACGGGAATGGCTACAATGAACGCGATCATCAGAGAGGGTGCAACGAACCCCATAACCCAGGCGCCTGCTGGCACCGCTACCATCAATCTCGACCGTGCTCCGGTCAATCGCCGCGTGGGTACACTGACTCGTGTCCTTGATCGTATTCGAGAGCTGGAAGCGATGGGTGAGGTGGCAGAGACTCTTCATTACTGGGCAGAAGTCAGAGCTGAGATACCGAGCCTGAATGTCGAAATCAATAATGCAAGGCCTTACACCCGAACAGCAGAGGAGCAAGCTTGGCTTGAGGAAGCAGAGCGAGTGGCGCGCCTGATGAGGGAAGCACACGAGCGACAGACGATGGCGCCTCCCGCAGCTCGTCTGGTCCAGCCTGGCATGTTTGCTAATCGAACCGAGGTGCCTGATAGCGATGCCGCCATACCAAGCGACAATTCTCTCGGTCTCGATTTTGGCGGCAGTCCGGACCTGACACTCTCACCGGCGCCCCAGAACCCTTATATCCGCAAGCGTACCAACACGGCTGGGACGACAGCAACCACTGGCACGACCGGACCGCCTGCCCCTCCTCCACCTATGCCTACTGGACCCGGCAGACAGCTGCCGCATCGGCCGGCCTCAGCTAATGCTTCTCCCACGGCAGCAGGTACAGTACGCCCTCGCGACGGTGCGTTCTCACCCACCGAGGATCGGGTCACCAAGGTTCGCGCGACTGGCGATTCTCCGCGTCTCCCGCCTTCATCGCAGCGAATGCAGGCGCCACCAGATCCGGCTCAACCACCTCAGCGTCCAGCACCACGTCCGCAAATGCCCAGTATTCAAGTCCACCCAGCAGAGCCTCAATCCGAGTCCAATACAGAAGTGCACCCTACAGCCCCTACCGGCGATCGTGCTGCAGCACCGGCAGGAGTGAGCACACCTAGGCTGCCCCAGACGACGGAGGGACGATCTGCGAGTGGTAACTTTCTCGATCGCCTGCGTACGAATAGGTCAACATCTCGCACTTCAGCTCGCCCTACGCCGGTTACATATGCTTCGCGTAGACCCACTCGTGCAGATAGAGATCGCGAGGCTGCTGAAAAGAAGTTCTACGAGGAGACGCAGCAGGATGGCTCGACCGATCAGCGCCCGCCGCAAGAAGACGGTGCAGCCGATCAGCAGAGGCCGGTTACCGGATTGCGCAGATTCTTCCATCGTAATAAGGCCAACAGGACTGCTTCTACGATGTCGCTCCAGCCCCAGGCCGAGCAGCATCAGCAGCAAGCGGTTCGGGGCGCATCAATGAATTGGCTGCCATTTCGGGGCAGAAATGCATCCTCGCAGCAAACCCCAGTCCAGTCAGCTCAGCCGCGCCCACAGCAGCCGCCAGCTGAGCCACGTGAGGGTGTGAGGTCCACGTCCCAGAACGTGACCAATCTCCTTAACCCTGGCGCCGGTCGCGCTACGGCCGGCCTCACCGCACGCACCGCGACGTCTACGACCGGTGCAACACTGCAGCCGCCTGGGGTGGATAGCAATACAGGGAGACTGCCTGCTGTTGAGGAGGATTCGATAAGTGGCCATGGTGGTCGGTTTGAAGAAGATGAGGATAGGCTCGGAGATTGAACGGGAGACACTGTGCAGCGATGATGCGTGATGCTGAAATGATGGAGTTACGCGATTGATCAACCAGGGGAGCAAACAAGCTTTAGGGTGGTGAGTTCCTGCAAGCCTTGATCTGTCTCCAATGGTCTATCCAAGTCATAGTGCTGCGTCCCTAAACTCAGGATGAGGGCAACGGCAGAGAGAGCCACCATCACCATCCACACAACGATCCTGCGACGACGGTCAGTAATTACATCTCACTGAAGTGCAGATCGACTTACAAGGCGTTGGCAAAGCTCTCCAGAAGATCATCCCTTGCCACCCCATGTTCCATGTGCTTGATCACCTGCACTAGCGAGCTGGCTTCCGCCGACCATTCGCTTGCATGTTCTGCAATTGACGCATGACGGCTGATCTCCCGCTTCATCGAGTTCTGGAAAATGGCTCCTCCTATGGCAACTCCGACGCACTGTCCGAACGCTCTAAAGAAGGTAAAGAGACTCACGCCCTCGAAGGGTATTAGCCATCCGATTCTCACGTAAGGGTTATATCTTTTAGACTTACATAGGCTTGGTCCTTGTTCGGAACGGCAGCTTGGACTGCGAATGTCAGACTGGGAATGAGCATGCCGAGCCCGATGCCGGATATGAGATTGACGATGACCCAGGTTGCAGTGGAGGCGTGGACGTGAAGGACGACCTATGGGGATCATTTAGCAGGGATCTTCAGACCGTTGATGGTGCACCTACCCTTGTAGCCATGCCAATGAGCACCAGTGTCCAGCCAGACCAAATCTGCGAAATAGTCAGGGAGAGCTTGTACTAATGCATGGATCTAAGACATTGCGGGCGTTTTCGTTTCTCCCCAGTTAGGGGAAAACATGATGCCCTGTAGCTTATAGCCGCTAAAAAGGCAAGCAACGGCGACAGGCTAGAGGTTGCAGCAGGGTGATACTTACTGTTGTAAGGTCAGCGCATGCGTCTCGGACAGATTCTCCCTAAAACTTACCGGCCCATCGATATACGCCGAACTTGCTGATGAGTATACCAACCACGATCGCGGCCGGTGCCTAGGCCAATGTGTCAGTAGACGATCGCAATGCATCGAAGAAGACACTTACGACCGTGAAAGTTCCGGGAAACAGGTCGACCGCGGACATGATCGAAGACTGTCCCTTGACAGCCTGGAAGTAAAGCGGCATGAAATATAAGTTACACCAAAGTAGCAACCCTTGTAGGAAGTCGCCAGCATAGGTGAGTGCCACCGTTCGGTTCTTGACGATGCTTATCCTGATGAGTGGATCTGCAGCGTATTTCTCCTCCCAGACAACGAAGGCGACCAGGCCAGCGGCGCTTATGATGAGCGGCACGAGGGTCCGCCAGGAACTCCAGGAGTACATCACACCGCCCCAAGTCAGAGGGATCAAGAATCCGGTTGTCGAACCGATGAATAGGACGGCTCCGACCCAATCAATGCGACGAAGTTGTTGCATGATCGTGGTCTGCTTGAAGTGCAGGTTGAGGAAGATGATCACCAGTGGAGTGCCAATTGCCAGGAATGGGAGGTTGATCCAGAAGCTGCGAAACATCAGCTACCAGTTGTGACGTTGATAAAGTGGAGACTTACATCCATCGCCACAACTTGGGGCCTACGGAGAATGCTCCTCCTACAAGTGGTCCAGACACGCTGCCTATTGCCCACATAGCGCCCATGAGACTGTTCGAGCATAAGATATTAGCTTGCGTCATGTTTGTGCCAAAGCTTGCAAGTTCACCTGAAGTATTGACCTCTAAATCGCAGCGGCACAAGATCAGTGATAACGATCTCCGTCAACACTAAAACGCCACCTCCACCCACACCCTGGATCGACCGACCAACAAGCATAAGCGCCATCGATCCATGTGCGACAGCGGCCATTATTGCACCCAACCCAAAACAGAACAGTGATATCAGGATCATGGGTTTTCTGCCGAAGATGTCGCTAAAACTTCCGAACACAGGCTGGAAAGAAAGAAGATTAGATGCCATAGGGGGTCATTGGTCGTTCAGATTGTCTACCTGGAATACAGTGCTCGTCAACAAGAAGCTTGTTGCGGACCAGAAGCCTTCGATGGCTGTTCCGTGTAATGCACTTGTTATTCGAGGGATGGCGACGGCGAGAGAGGTTGCGTCTAGTGCGGCCATGAGTGTGATGACGAGGAGGGAGATGAAGGCGAGGTAGAAGCGCCATCCTGGTGTGAAGGTCGTGGCGTGGGCGTTGTCTTCAGTGCCTTGTGCGAGGTTCTCATCTTTGAGAGGTGTATCAATTGGACTTGGGAGATCGGTATCAAGTGTCTCTTTCTCGAACTCCAGCGAAGGCGTGCTGGTGCTGATGTTGGATGCCATGATGTAGAACGTCAGATAACGGAGACAACAGAGACGTGAGTGCAGTGGAATGTGTATTGCTTGGAGACGCATATAAAGAATCATCGCATCGCATACTTACGCTTGTCTTCATCTAGTCAATGTTATGGTCGGCAGCCATCGCGACAGTAACGTGCGATGCGTTTCCAGACGATCATAAGGGAGCCGTCCTATACGTCAGTGTATGAAGCGCCATCGACCGGAGCAACAGCATAGCAGAAACAGATTAGCCCGACGCCCTTGCGTGAGGCCGTACTTGTGTCGGCCGTACGAGATTGGGTTTTGATTGGCGCGTCCGGAAAATCCTTCCTGCCAAGCGCTATGTTCGCATACCTAACCCGTTCGAGACGACCGGACCATACTGATCTTGCACACCGATCCAATGCCAATTGTTATCATGGTGATCTCACCTTCACCCTCATAGGCATACCCTCCCGCGGCTTCGCAGTACCTAATTGGATTTGGTATGCTTCGTCCCCAAACTGCTCCTGGATGCCCGTCGCGTCGCTCGGATACCCGGATTTGTCGCCCTGCAACTTGTCTAATTCGTCGTACGCGGAAGCGAAGTCAAAAGCACGGAGAGTCATGGCTAGGATGACTTTCGTCTCGATCTGCAACAACAAGTCAGCGATCTCAATCGAGTGGCGGTGCATGAAGATATACATACGATTGCGAGTTCCTGCCCAATGCAGTTTCTCGGTCCTAGCGTAAGGAGTCAGCACCAGATCGCACCCTACGGCCGCTCGATTCGGCTACTCACCCTTGGAGAAAGCAACCCAAGCAGCGTTCGAAGTGAAATTCGCACTCCCATCTTCCTCCTTCCCACCATGCAAATGCCGCTCCGGACGGAAGACATGCGGGTCCTGCCAATACTTCTCCGACCTATGCAGTCCAACATCTACAGACCACAACATGAATCCTTCGGTCGGCAACGCCTCACCAGTCACTGGATCATGGATGAAGAAGCCCTTCTGCCCGATTCGGATCGTGGATGCCGGAGGCTGCAGCCGTAGGACTTCCCGAGTGACAGCGAGGGTGTACTCCAGCTTGTTAATCAAGTGCGCCGATTGCCGAATCTGTTCGCTCACGGTGCTGAGATCGGTACCAAAGACGTCATCGTGTTCCTTGCGTATACGGGCCAACGTTGCCGGATTCTTGGAGAGGTAGTAGTAAGCATAGCTGATCGTTGAGCTCGTTGTGTCGTGTCCAGCAAAGATGAAAGTCTTCATGTTATTTATCGCCGCTTTGCGAAACTCGGGATCGATGGCCGCGGCCTTGCTCGTATCGCCAGAAGAGGTACCCTTGACTTCTTTCATGTACGCCTCAAGCGCCAGGTCAATGATAGCCTTGGACTTGCCCCTTCTGTCGCGAGTGGCGAAACGCTCATCAATCTGCGTTCCGATGTAGCGATCCATGGTCCAGTTCAGATACTTGTGAATCACATACCGTACCGGCCAGTCAATAAGTTCGATAGGGTTGAATTGTATGCCAATTTCTTGCCACCGGACCTGCATCATGAAAGCGTCCACGAGTTTATTCGGAGCGCGCTGCGAGTTGAGCTTGTGGTCTAGCACCACTCGGCCGATGATATCGACGGTCAGCTGCGTGGCATCGCGCTCCATGCGGAAGAGATCGTTGTTCTTGGCATGTTTCGTCAGAGTGTCAACGAAGATGCTGCATTCGTCAACCAAGATAGGGACGAGAGACATGAGATGCGTCGCAGAGAAGCCTGGGTTGAAAGCGCTCCGCCACTTCTTCCACTCTGCGCCTTCGCTGCTAACCAGATTGCCTGGCCCGCCGAAGTTGAGCAAAAATTTCTCTACTTCGGGGTGCTTGGGCAAACTGTTCTTGACGGTTATCTCGTGCATGATGTCCGTGTCGAAGATCATCAGGATGGGGTCTCCGGCAGGCCAGACGTCAACGTAGAAGTAGTCTCCAAGTCCGTACTCCTCCTTGACAAAGCTCGCAAACTGCAAAAAGTTAGAGAGAGCTTGTGCTAATGGAGGAATCCAAGACAATGCGAATCTACGACATTGCGGGCATGTCCGTTTCTCCCCATCTGGGGGAAAATACGATGCCCTATAGCCAGCAGGGAGGCCACAGGTCTTGCGAGCTGGTGCGGGATGTTAGAAGGACGCCGGGATAATACGTACTGCCGCTGAGTTAGCACAAGCTCTTAGTTCTCGGACAAGTTCTCCCTGATATTTACCGGTCTGTGGTGCGGCATTCTTGGGCTGCTTGCGAAGGACGACATCCATGGCGCGGAGATGACCCCATATGTAGCTGTGTGGAGGACCTGGCAGACCCTTCATTTTGGTTCGTTGGATATGCAGTTTCGTGGCGAACCGCACGATGAGTGAGATGAGCACGATGCCCACCGCCCAGCCGAAGCGGGCGGCGCTGAAGTATTGCCACATCTCTGCGACGAGAAAGCTCGAAGGAGAAGAAAGAGAGAGGATGCGGTCGACTTTACAAGTAATTTGAGGGCGGTGTTGGTGATATATGCAGCCAACAGCTTAGGGAACGGACCATCTCGCTTCCGGGAGCGAGTTGTTCCTCAGCACTCTAGGTCTCAGCCCTCGTTGATCCATCTTGGGGTCATATAGAGAACGCTCGACAGCTGTGTTCGTGCAGCGGCCAAGAGATGTAAGTTTGCCATGTGGTTGAGCTGTATCTTGCGTATCGTAGGGCTGTTGTGAGGTTAATATGGTGGCGTGGCGAAAACGTGCATGACGTCGTGTTTGTTGCTCGTTTAGGTGCGGCTTTGGCATTGAGAAAAATCCAAAGAAGGCAGGCACGAATATTTGTGATGTGAAGTTTCGAGCATGTGCAATGGCGAGTCTCACAGCATCTTATACTCGCAACAACGTAACATAACTGTGCATCCTAGCAAACCCTCCCAAGGCTGAGATCTATCTGAAACACGTGCAGCTCGGCACCGACCGCGCAAGGGTGGGGCTCGTCATGTCCCAAGCTCTTTCCGACGACGAGCTACCAGGCCACGATGTTTGGAGACGTTCAGAGCTGGATCGGCCATTCAACAACACCATACTAGGCAGCAGTCCTGCGAGCACTGACGGCTTCTCCATTGTTGAAACTCCAGTGCACGCTGAAGAAGTTGAAGATTTGGACTCGGACTACGAGAGCGTAGGGCAGGATATAGCACAGGCAGACGGCAGCATAGAGGCGCATAACGGGATACACCACAGCCACATCAGTGAGGATTATACCGGCAGAGGACACAGGCAACGTCTCACCGGCGCCATGGAGGGCGATAGCAACAACAACGAGTACGACCCATCCTGGCAACAAGCAGGTCCCAACGCCGATGCGCAAGACCTCGCTGGGCCCGGTCTGCATGGCCTCCTCCAATGCACGGTCTCCAAACCTCAGAAGGAAGGCGAGGGCACGCAGAGCGTCTACATCTCCTACCAGGTCACCACAAACACCGACTTCAAGTCATACCAATCCACATCCTCCCAAGTCCAGCGGCGGTTTACAGACTTCGTATTCCTCTGCAAGACTTTACTACGAGAGTACCCACAATGCGCCGTTCCGCCTCTACCAGACAAGCATAATATGGCCTGGGTCAAAGGCTCCGATCGCTTTGGCCCGGACTTCACAGCGCGGAGAGCATACTCTTTGCAGCGCTTTCTGAAAAGACTAACATTGCATCCTGTACTACGTCGCGCCACCATACTCACACTATTCTTGGAGTCCAATGACTGGAACGGCATAATGAAGTCACGGCCACAACGCTCGATGTCTTCCGGCGCAGGCAGTGACGGCAGCGGCGGCAACCCGGGAGTCTTGGAAGCATGGACAGACACTTTCCTCAATGCCTTCACCAAACCTCACAAACTCGATAAGCGTTTTCAAGACGTAGCAGACCGTGCCTCTAAACTTGAAGCCGATCTCGGCACAGTCAGTAAAACAGTCGCGCGCGTGGCGAAGCGGGAAGCAGATCTGGAAGCCGACTACTCGGATCTCGCTATCCAATTCCAGAAGCTCGCCGCGCTGGAGCCGGGCGTACAGGGTGAACTGACCAACTTTGCGGCTTGCGTGCAGGAGACTGGTGAAGGTTGGCGGATGCTGAAAGAGCATACTGACCAAGACTATCTGGGCTCACTGAAGGACATGGACCACTACATCTCTTCCATCAAAACTTTGCTCAAAACCAGGGAGCAGAAACAACTTGATTTTGAAGGTCTGACGGAGTACCTGCAGAAAGCTGCCCAGGAACGCGATAGTCTCGCGTCTCACGGCAGCGTCGGTGCGTCCGGCTTTTTGCGACAGAAAATCGAAGACGTCAGAGGTGTCGACCATGAGCAGAGTCGAAGAGAACGGCAACGAAGGTTGGAGGTCAGCATCTCGAGATTGACGACCGAGGTGGAGACGGCGAAGATGACGAGCGACGCTTTCGATAAGGAAGTTATCAAGGAGGTTGGAGACTTCGAGCGCATCAAAGCTCATGAGTTCAGAGACACGTTGGGTGGCCTTGCGGATGCGGAGATGGCTTTCTTCAGAGGAAGCATTGACGTGTGGGAGAGGTTTGTCAAGGACATGGAGAAGGATCAAGGCTCAGGAGAAGCAGTGACGCCACAGTCGGCTTGATCGGGAGCGGTGGGATCGAGTAGGTTAATGAAATAATGTTTACACCACATCCCAGGGCCGAACAAATGCAACACGGCTATCGTGTGGTTGATGGGAGAAGATTGGAGACTGCCACTGTCTATCCGCAGCAATATCGCCAGACCATGTCGACCACTTTCTGCCTCTCTTCGCGAAACACGAAGGCTTCGGCGTGATTCAGACCATCGAACCACAGCATCTCCATCTCCTTGGTCCGCACGATCTCACCACCCTTGAAAAATTCGGACGAGATTTCGTGGGCTGCGAAGTCTTCTAGGATGTAATCACGACATCTTCCGGCAGCCATAATAATATCCCTCCCGCCCAGCACAATGCCGAATTGTCTACGCTTCATCTCGGTCTTAAAAAGGACGTTCTCTGTCCACGGAAACCGGCGGGTCACTGCATGTGCTGCGCCGATGTCCGTACATGCGAAGTAATGCAGCTGGATCTCGCTTGCGGATTTGGGCACTCTGGCCGTGAAGTTGTGGGCGACATCGCCCATTTGTACCCAGAGACTGATGGGATCAGCAAGTACGACAGGACCTATTCTTGGCGAGATAAGTGGATCGTGAAGCATGTGTGTCGCAATGACTGTTCCGTATGAGTGGGCGGCTAACACGAATCGTTGCTTGTCCCAGCCGTGGTGGCCGAGGATTTGACGGATCTGACGGACCATCGCCTGACGTCGAAGGGTTTGTGATGTGAGACGGAAGCTGATGGGCATTATTTCGATGGCCAGGATACCGATCTGATCGTGGGATCCGTCCTTGTTGTTCAGCTCGACGAGGTCGGCGAAGAAGTCTGTGTAGGTCCCAAGACCAATGCCTATACCGTGGAGGAAGAGTAAAGGCATGCGATCTTTGGAGGTACATTTGTGTGGTCGGTACCAATAGGAGAGGTCCTTCGCTACTGAGTACTCGGTGCAAAGGGTTGTGAGAGGCCGATAGGGAAACGATCGAAAGTATCTAGACACGGGATAATGCTGCAAACCACAACGCCACATGTTGATGAACATCAGAGTGTCCAGACTTCCCACGCCGAAGATATAATACGCGAGCGGTCGATGTTGGATGTTGATGGGGTCGCTACTAGGTCGTACTGGCTGGTGAGGGCCACGTCCTTCCTTCAGCTTGCGACCTAATTTTCTTTCGACAGCCAAGGCGTATTCCTCGAGCTCCGCTTGATCAGCAACTTTGGAGGCGGAGTACTCGTTCCAGAACCCCCAAGCCAACCACTCCTTGAGGTCATCCCTCCTGATTTCGTGCATCGCAGCGCCTTTGAACCAGGTTCGCAGGAAGTGCTCCATGTCTGGTACGCTGTTGCAGCAGGTTTCGAACAGATCTCGGCGTTCTTGACTCGATAAGTTGGTCCCCGATGCTGGCAATTTCTGCAATGCATGACTGCGTGGTAGGTAGACTAGTAGGTAGAACAGAGCTTCCGGGAAAGTGATAATTTCGACAGGAATCGTAACGCCTTTTATGGTCATCTCTGGTGCAAGATTGAAGAAAAATAGGATACAGTGCAGAATACACAGTGGCGTGATTGATCGAAAGCATAGGACACTGACTCTCATCAACACGGTCCAAATCGGACCGTCAGGAACCATTGTAGTCCAGTGCAGCTCCTTCGTGTCGTTGCGAAGTAAGTGGCAGAAAACATAAACCAGTAGAAAGATGTGTCGAACTCTCGGAGGTACATCTTCTGTCAAATCATTTGTGATTGTTGACAGCTTCGAAACAATTGATCGTGGAGTGTGCAAGGTGCATGTGACGAAATGCAGACAAGTGGGCTTGTGACTCGCTACAGCAAGCTCTCGATTTGGAGAGCTCCTCTTCTTACTCTACGCCTATGCTCGCAGTATTTTGTAGTGAGTCAGAGCTGTCGATACATTTCGACTTTGTGAACCGCCATGCCACCTACTCGACCTGGAATCATCCGCTTCTCGTCAGATCCAGCAATCAAATGGCTACCACGAACACTAGAGAAATCTTCATTAAAGCCATCGGCAACGATGTAAAAGACCTCGCAGACATCGTGGAGCTCTTCAAAGCCTATGCGCAATCGCTAGGCATCGATCTCTCCTTCCAAGACTTCTCGAATGAGCTGGCGAATCTGCCCGGCAAGTATGCAAGTCCGTCAGGCGCACTGTTGCTCGCTCGCAACAGCTCGAATCAGGCCGTTGGATGTGTCGGCCTGAGATCACTGTCGGACCCGGGCTATTGTGAAATGAAGCGATTGTTCGTCTCTCCTCAAGGCAGAGGTGGTGGGCTTGGCAGGATGCTTGCGGAGGCAGTCGTGCAGGAGGCGGAATGTCTTGGCTACAAGGCAATGCGTCTCGATACTCTCGAAAGCATGAGCTCAGCCCGTGCGTTGTACAAGTCGCTGGGGTTCAGGGATGTCGAGCCGTACTACGAGACGCCGCTGGCTGGGACGATCTTCCTTGAGTTGACGTTGAGCCCATGAGCCTTAGGCGCATAGCTCCATCGCGGTGGACGTCAGTGACAGAGCGATACCTGATAGGACTTAGTTTCTTCACGCTCTTGTAGCAACATCAGCTGTTGCAATGATAGTCATCATATCACGCGTATCGAGTGGATTTGCACCAGGGTCATCTGCGCTGATTGAGCATCAAACTTCTGCCGTTGACTGAACGATCAAATTAGTGACCTCCTCGTTAGCATACCTGTAACTGACTTTCAAAAAGTCGCTGTATTCACTGCCTTTCTCATGGTGCCATGCGTTATCGCTTGAAGTCTGTACATTGCAAAATCGTGATCGATCTACGTTTTAGTTCATTCTCCGAGACGCCTCGCTAGGATAACCCATCATAGTTCTCATGTAAATGCCAAGTTGTTCCCAATATGCCCTTGACGCCTCGCTTTGACCAAGACACTCGGACAGCAACGTCCACGATGCTAGCAAGCTCACGAGCTCAATCTCGCTCAAGAGGGATCCGGAACGTTGTGATGGACCTGGCAGGGTCTGCTACTCCTGGTAGCCGACAGACTTACAGTTCCCTGAAATCTGGACCTTTGAACTCCCAGCTCCGAGGCCTCATCGGCTTCCCGAGCCAATAGTCCCACAACCTACTGAGCTCAATCAAAGCGATCGAGCCCAGCTTCTTCGGCGCTCCGACCCATGACTTGAGCACATACACCCAAGCCTTGAACACCAATCCAAATTCCTCCCAGAAGACATCAGTAAGCGACTGTTCAGCAATGGTAGCGTTCGAAGCAGTGTCGACGAAGTCGTCCAGCTCGTCCAGACTAGCAGCCATCTCGGCGGGGCTGGCTTGTGGTAAGCTTGCCTCATCTACGACCTCCGTCCCGTCTCGTTCCGCGATCATCATATTCCGGAAGCGTTCCAGTGCCTTCATAGCAGCACTGATCTTGTCGAGCGTGTTGATCAACGCCACAAGCTCGGTCCGTCTCAGAAGCGGCTTCTCCACTCCAGCATCGTCGTTGCCAAACTCGAACAATACCTTCAACGCCGTGCCGAAACCATTCGTCTGGATCTTGCCCCAAAGACGGCACTTGTCGCAACCCACGCAGTCCATGATCCTACTCACGTTCCTGAATCGGTTGCGGAAGTCCTCCTTCAAGCTGATACCGTCTGCAGTGTGATCGGTGAACATGACGCTCTCATCGAAGATCTGCGGGCCAGCTGGGATAGCACCAGCGAGTTTCTTGATCATGTCCTTGGTGATCTGGTCCTGCTCCGAGTCTCCAGTGCAGAAGGTGTAGTCTTGAACGTAGTCGCGAAGCTTACCGACTGCTCTCAACACGAGTGCATAGTTGAAGTACAGATTCGAGATGCGCTCAGGATGCTCATGAAGGCGCTCTTTGTAGCACTCAAGATTCGGGCCCCATTCTCCAGTCGTCTGGTTCAGATAGTCGTGACACAGATGCGTTGAGATGGAGGCGTGCATGCCGGAAATGACACGGTAGAAGACACGCTTCTCCAGGCATTCTTCCTCGTCGTCCAGTCCTTCGTCTGGAGATCCAGACTTGATCGCCTCTTGCCGATCATGAGCCTTCATGACCTGCTTGAAGTCCATTGCAGCCTGCGCTTGATTCTGTGACAATGCCGGGAACGGAGCAGATAAGCCAGGTACACCAACACCACTGCCGCTAGTCGCTGGCCTCGAAAAACAGTTCTCTCGGTAGATAGCCTCCCAGACCTGGTGTGCGCCTTCTCCGGAATAGCCTGTGAAGCGTTCCGGGTTCTCGGCCAAGCTGACATAATCGCCTTTTCCACTCGCAGTCTCATCTTCGGGCACGCAGTAATCACGATCGTCGCACTCGTCATCATATTCGACAACACAGCTCTCTCCAACTCCCGCACCTAACTGGTCAAGCAACGGTCTTTGTCGTTCTTGTTGCTGTTTCCGGCCTGGGTGCTGAGCCTTGGGGCCTTCAAGCCGACTCAAATTCTCCGCCCGCCATATCTGTGGTATCTGCGTCTCGTTCTCCAGAGTCGTCACCGCACATGCAATGTTCCCACACAGTCCATTCTCATCGTTCCAGAAAGGACATTGCTTGTCGTATAGGTTTAATCTGTAGTATGAGAAGAAATCGGTGTTGTTGGCTAGGTTTCGGATGTATGGGTACAGCTTCGTGTTGAGGCTGTCCAGGTCCGCATAAGATGCGCATGCGTCTGACACTTTCGCCTTCGGCTCGAGCTGGAAGGCTGTAAGAGGACGTTTGGGTGTACATGCTGGGTTGGGTGAAGTACTTACAGCGCAGACATCAGGGCTAGTATGCGAGGATGCAGGAGAGGCAGCTTTTACCGTGCAGTCTCCACCAAAGAGGGCGAAGACTGCGAGGTAGAAGGCTTGTGATCTCCGCATGGCGTTGTTCCTTACAAGCCAATGTCAGCGCTGCTGTATTGAAGATTGGAGGATACTCACTATCAGGCGGCTGCCCGCCTACCTGTGTCCTGCTCTTCGCTATTGGCAGTCGTATGCGGGTGTCTCGAAGTTGAAAGAGAACAATGAAAGTGGAGGTTTGAACGCTTCCAGGTCGGGTGATGCCCGGAGGTCGAAGTTGGAATGGATGTGAAAGATCGCAGGAGACAAATGGAACGAGCGTACAGACCGTGTGGTGTCCTTTCTTATTTACAAGTAATCAGTGTCGTTGGCTTGGTAAGGTGTCTTTTGCCGCGACGTCAAGCTCCGCGCTAGCAGCAGAGCCTCAGAACGGCTGCCGCCGCGACGGATGTGGCGCATGCCCGTCAAAGGCTGCGAATGGAATTTCTTCGAGTCGACCGACTTCAGCAGACACAAGACCACCTCGCCAATGCCTGTGAGCCCGGAAGCTCGTGCAACAGCACTGAGAGTGGAATGAGCCGCTGATCTCCCAGGGTAAGTCCCTCCCTTCTTCTCGCAATGCACAGCACATTTCATGATGAGATATCACCCTTTTTAATCTTATAGGAAGAGCCGTATAAGGCATGGCTGGTATCGACACATCCAGACGTCGGTGCTTAGAACATGGGACTCTGATATACTGCAAATATTCGCATACTTATGTCTTTCATTCACTGTCAAGGCAGAAAGCTGATTCGAGAATTTGAGCAGATCCAGCTATGAAAAATAGGACCCGTTGTGACGACACGAGTAATGGCTTCATATCCTTCAGCGTGATTGAACGGCGCATTGTACCTGATTCTTGGCCTGTGTGGAGCGGTTCAGGTTCAAAATGTTCATTTTGAAGGCTACGCTCTCAAGCACGGTGGGCACTGCAGTCTAAGTACATACGCCTTTCTTTCTCATCCGCAAACTCGCTGCTCCACCTGTGATCCAGGTGCAGATGGTATCTACCAATACGCAAAATGCCTCGTGAACGCCATGGCCTCATCATCGCTGCAAGTTCTCCTCGCGGTTTGCACAGACGGACGCAAATGGTCCGTAGCGGCAAGCACAAGAGTCACTTGGCATCGTTACTTCGCCGTGCTGCTAGCCTCGGATATCGTCCGCTTCTGCTCTTCTTCCGCCTTCAGTTCTCGCACCTTTGCGAGGACGACCTACGCGTTATGTCAGCCGCTGTTCGAGCACACAATCTCTGCATACGTACCTCGCGGAATATCGCAGTCTTCGCCAATTTGCTCAAACTCCTCTTTCTGGGCAGGTCTTGCTCCGGCGGCTTCAGCCCACCCGCGCCGGACTCGTGTGCGTGCATAGCCTCCTGAGCAGCTTTCTTCGGGTCCGCCGGTATCTCCGCTTCCTGTGGCACATCCTCCTCCTCATCCTCCTGCATCTTGAGCGCTTCGATGCGGTTGGCCAGCTTGACTAGATCGATACCTCTCCGCAGCTTCGCACGAGCCATGTACGCCTTGATCTCGGGCATCAAGTTGTGCTCCGTGGCTCCTACGCCCTTGATCCATGGGTCCTTCAGCGCCTGAGCACTGGAAGCGCGATCCTTGGCTTCCGGCTTGAGCAGCGTCATGATGAAGTCCTTGGCTTGCTGGGAGACGTCTTTCCAATATCTTTCGTGGAATACCACGCGTCCGTGCTTCGTCTCGTCGATGAGGTCTGCAAGGGACTCAGAGCGGAAGGGCGAGTACCCACATAGTAGAGTGTAGGTGATCACGCCTAGACTCCACATATCTACTGGGTAGCTGTGGCCTTTCTTGAGCATGACTTCAGGTGCTGCGTAGCCGAACGAGCCGGCCATGGTCTTCAGCATGCCATCTGCAGTGTCGAGATGCTTGGCGATGCCGAAGTCTGCCAGGACCAAGTCTGAGTCCGGAGCGCGTGTGAGGTAGAGGAGGTTCTCGGGTTTCAGGTCGCGATGGACGATGTGGTTCTGATGGAGATAGTCTACGGCTTCGAGCACCTGCTTCATGGTCTGCGACGCATCCTTCTCGGTGAACTTTCCTTTGTCGCAAATCCGGTCGAAAAGCTCGCCGCCCGTGGCTAGCTGCGTGACGATGTAGTATTTGTCTCTTGATTCGAACCAGTCCACGAAGCGGACGATGTGAGGGTGCTTGAGCTTCTGCAGCATCTCCAGCTCGTCGTAGACCATTTGATCATTGCCCTTGACGTTCTTCTTGAGGATAATCTTGACGGCGACCTTGCCGCTTGGGCAGTCGGCCTCCTTGACTATACCATAGGTGCCAGCGCCCAGGGTTCGGCCCATGCGGTACTTGGACTTGCGATCGTAGGATTCGGGTTGTCCGTGCAGCTTGTTGAGCATGTTCGAGACTACGTCCGCCATGGTTGGTTAGGCGAGGACAGATAAGGTGCGCGTTTGTAGTGGTGTCAATAGAGATTGAAAGGAGATCGTGCAGCGTATGCTGGGCGGCGTAGGGTGTTGTGGTATAGCAGAGGGAGTCACTCACGAGAAGACATGATGCCTGCTCACTCTGCAGCCTCGAGGCCGCCTTCCTAGTGTGCGGTCTTTGTTCCCGACTTGATCTGCCCTGCTCTTGCCAAGCTCAATCCTTCAGTAGCTGTTGCTTCAATGGCAGCTTCGAGCCTGCTCTTGTTCAAGGAACAGCCAAATGGGTGCTGCAGATGCGCAGCTCAGGTCGCAATGCTGTCGATTTGTTGTGTGTTGCAAGCTCCAGGAGGCTGACTTTCAAGATTCGTGAGATCTGCTGCGCCTCCAGGCCCGCAGCGTCGTGTTGTTGCTTCTTGGTGGGGCTGGAGCTGGGTCACCGTAGATCAGGGGTCCACGTTTCGTCGATCTGTTTCACAACAGTCGAAACAGTCGCCGAAAGAGGCAGGAACGCACGCTGCGCAAAGTGAGAAAACTCGACACTCGCACTCTCACTCACGTCCAAACATCGGCGATATGCATTATTATAAGTACTGTTTGAATCATCGTCACGTGTGCAGCGCATGCAGCTGCTTTGGGAAGAAGCTCGGTGTCAACTCGCTTCCTTCGCGACACCAACGCCTGGACTGTTGCGACGTATGAACAACGCCGCGACACCAGTCACTACGTTCTGCAGCCTTGTGATCGTATACACTGCGAGCCAATCGTGCCACGTGGGGTCGGAGGAAGTGCCAACTACGCCGAGCGAGGCAAAGCACCCCTCCTTCATCACACTGATGGACTAGCATCCACCACACTACGAGCCTCATCTGCCCAATCCTAAACGAGTAACAGACCTGACTCTTGACCTGAGACCTTCCGCGCACACCTCGAGCCTCCAACACCTCACTTCCGGTTGCAGGAGAACGACCTACGCACTGAACACGACGCCAGCGCGATCGCCATCATGGCGGGCATGAGCGGAAAAAGGCTGCAGAAGGAACTTGCTAAGGTACATGCGGTGACGTGCAGGGGCATGGAAGTGGTGACATGACGCAGCGCGCTGACTACCAGCTAGCAGATCACTGGTGTCCTTCCACCAGGCATCACCCTCGTCTCGGCTGAGAATCTACGCGAATGGCAGATGGATCTTACAGTCCCCGACAACCCGATATACCCAGCAGACGATGTATACCGGCTCAAATTCATGTTTTCGACAAACTATCCCATCGAAGCACCCGAGTGCACCTTTATACAACTTTCGGCGCCTGTGCGGAAGATTCCCATCCACCCGCACATCTACAGCAACGGCATTATATGTCTTGACTTGCTAGACAAACAGGGATGGAGTCCGGTGCACAATGTGGAGAGTGTATGCATCAGCATTCAATCGATGTTGGCAAGCAACACGAAGAACGAGCGACCACCAGGCGATGCTGAGTTCGTGAGATCAAATCGCAGTCGACCACGGGACATCAATTTTCTGTATCACGATCCGTCGGTATAGCAAGAGTGGCAGACAATCATGCTACCTGTAGTGCCGTTATTCTACTCGAGCACACGGCGTCTGGGCTGGGATGGGGAAAGCGAGATGGCACATGGACTTTGTGCGAAGCACTGGTGGTGTTTAGACGACTTGACGATGGAGCATTGCAGCGGCGTTTGGTGGCAGCATGCAAGTCATGTCCAGTGGCAAGCTATGGACTCAACGGCTACTTGCGTGGCTCATCGATGGTTGGTAGAGATTCTCCAACCTTCATACCTCCCCTCCCGAAGTTCGGCTACGCACTTCCATGCTTACCGTGCCTTCAACAGTCCCGCCGAAGTTGAGCTGTCGTTCGGTTGTTCTGTGCCGAGTCTGTTGCTTGCCCGCTGCGAAGAGAGCTCACACGTCATGTTCGAGGTGCCGCCGACATCGTCGCTTCTTGTATCAGCCTACACTGCACCTCGATAGATACTCACTGACTACTAACACTACGAGACATTGATCATGCAGCTCATACGCGCCTCGCACAAGCCGGAAACGGCGTCACGGCAACCAACAGAGACGTTCACTGGTAAGAGGGCAACAGTGATTGATACGCTTGATATATGCTGACTGCTGTACCAGGCACTGTGCACATGGTACGCCCCAACATATGCTTCTAGTTGACGACCGTCTGACTTCGTTGCAGGATCCGATCTTCAGCGCAAACGACTGTATGGGCAACAATGTCTGCTTCACACCTGGCGCTCGAACATTCTGGCACTATCATGAACGAGGTCAGATTCTCACCGTAACGCTTGGCTATGGTTTAGTGTGCTCCGAGGGCCAGCCACCACGCCGCTTGCAGGTCGGTGATATGGTGCATGTTCCGGCCGGAGAGAAGCATTGGCATGGCGGCACCAACTCGACTTGTATGGCACATACCGCTATTTCGCTTGGTAGTACGTTGTACCAACATCTCTTTTCCGTACTGAGCTGATGAAGCCGCGTAGAGACGACATGGCTGGACGAGGTCAAGAAGGAGGACTATGAGGAAGCCCACGAGACCGCTACATAGTGCTCTATGATGCTTTGATGAGAATCTTGACGTGCTTCTCTCTCTCCGTGATCAGCGCCTCGAAACCCTTCTCTACGCCATCGGCGAGCGACACTCGGCCTGTGATCATGCGTTCCGGTCGTTCGATCCGACCATCAGCGACTGCTTCAATGACTTCCTCGAATTCCGCTCGACTGTAGACGTTGCTTCCGACGTATCTCAGGCTCCGCCGATTTCTAAAACAGATGAGTGTTAGCGGCGTCTCTAACAGCCGCAAGGGCTTGGCCTAGCTACGAGACATCTCTCTCGACTCTACCGAAGAAAGCAAGCTGTGACCGGCGGCCACAGCTCGCTGGCGCTCGGCAGTCTTGAGAACTGTTGCACGCATCCAAGGGTTACACCAATCGGTCTGCTTACACAATGTTAGGGTTGAATGTAATGTCCTTCTCGAAAACACCGATATTGACAATCGTTCCTTGTCCACGCACGCCGTATAGTGCTGTATCGAACGAGGCTTGAACTCCAGCACACTCCAGTGCGACGTGGCAGCCTAGCCCGCCGGTGAGATGCTTGCTCTCCTCCACGACGTCTGTCTCTAATGGATTAAGTACGTGAGTCGCGCCCGCATCTTTTGCTTGCTTCGATCTCAGCTCAGATATCTCGGAGACGATGATGTTTCTAATCCCGTGAGCTCTCAAGCACAGAATGACTGCGATGCCAATAGGTCCAGCTCCGAGTACAAGAGCACTGTCGCCTGCTTCGGAGGTCGGAAATCCTAGCTTTACGCCGTGCCACGCTACGGCCAGAGGTTCGACGAGAGCTGCGACCTCCAGAGACATGCTATCGGGGATAGGGTGGACGTCGCGGGCATCGACACAGATGTACTCTGCCATGCCGCCGCCGTAGCCTGAATAGCCCAGGAAGCCCCATTTCGGGCACATCCCGGATATATCTCGTTGACACCAGTAGCAGGAGCGGTCGCCCAGGACTGGGAAGACGGTGACCTTCTGACCTGGTCTCAACCTTAATCCCTCGAGGCCCTCGCCAAGCGCTTGGATGGTGCCAGAGAACTCATGGCCTAAGATACTTGGCAACTTCTCGCCAGTGAGAATGTGCGGCGTTGTTGGCGCGTTCTTTGGGCCGACGAGGTACTCATGTAGGTCTAGGGATTGTCAGGACTGTATACTTGTCATATGTAGCAGGTATCAACGAACCAGAGCCACATATTCCCGCCCACTCGTTTTTGATCTTCACCCAGCCAGGTCGCAACTCGGGCTCATCGATCTCATCGATGCGAACGTCACGATTGCCATGATAGCGTAGTGCTCGCATGTCAACTAATATGAGTTTGTGTCGTTGTTAAAGTGTCAACGACATGCTGAGTTCCCGAACTACGGCTGCAAAGAGACCGAGGTTGACAGGAGATGAAGGATTGAGAGGGGCTGCCTTACCTCGCCAGAAGTCTACCGCTCTCGCAGCTACCTGTGCACTCATGAGCAGTGGCAACAGTCGTTGAAATGATGGGATCTCTGGACCGATGTGAGCTGACCAGGTTGGCTGCACAAAATCAGCTAACCGACTATTTCTGACCTCATGGCAATCCAAAGCGATTCGTCTTCGTCTCAAACCATAACTCTTCCCCTACTTCCAAACGCGAGGGCAACCCATCCTCCGATCAGGCACATTCTAAAGGTGATGGTGGCAGGGTTAGCGCGTGTTCTGAAAGCTGAAGAGGCTTACTCTGGCTGCGAAACATCTCTGTCTAAGTCCGCCGAGACAACAGCGAAGACCGATGGCCGAGCTTATAGACATTCGGCGGTCTCGAGATGACAGGCCTCCAGGGGTTACACCCATCGGTTTGCTTACCCGCCGATTGGTGTGACTGGGCCTGCAATGGTTGGGTGGCATGATTAGCGGATGTCTTGAAGGTTGAACGGCCTAGCCTAGCTGCGAGACATCTCTGTCACGAAGGCGCTGAGATAACAAGCCAAGACACAAGGCCGCAGCTCGTACACAATCGGCAGTCTCGAGATGTCACCGCTCTAGGGATTACACCCATTGGTTTGCTTACCCATGAAGCGGAATCGTGCTGGATCTGAAATAGGATCGTTAGCCTGGCAGTGTTGAGCTTCCGTAATCACTTCTTACCTAGCACGAGCATATAAAGGCTTCCCGAGAACATCGTTATTCCCTGAGGACTCTTCATTAGCCACAAGCGTCGTTGTAGCCGTACGGGCACGGCAATCTTACTGCGGTGAACAGGTACTTCGCAACGACGTTCTTGGGCGCCGCTTGCTCAGCGACGAGGAGCGCAACGGAGTGCATCAGCTTCGCAGAGTGTCAGCGTGTCTCATACTCTGTACATCTAGACCCCCTCTCGCACCTGATACTGAGCAGCAGTGTGCCAGTTTGCGAGACGAGCCGGGTTGTCGATGCGAGACTTGAGGCCATGCGCGCCTTAAACGTCAGATGATCGTGAATGGCTTGTATTAGTCGATGTGAGACGCACCGAACGCGCCTAGCATCACGCTACTCGCGCCTGATAAGCACCCTATCATAAAGAACGTGGAGGACATGATGGATGTAATGGTCGTGAGAGTAATGCAACAGAAACGATGTTGACGGACGGCAGGTGGAAGCATGGAAGCTCGGACCCATTCGCCTCGATTTGGACGGCAGGGGCAGGACACGTCGAATATCATAATTATGCATCTGTCCTACACAATGGGCAACTGTACAGCTCTGCCGTCGGCTTCCCTGCTTCTCTAAACGCGGGATCCAAGCAGACCCGATGGAAGACGTGCCGGCAAGCGAACACAACCAGTGTCAACTTCCTAGACTCCTCGCCTTGGGTATCGTTGCGCTCCAACGAAACGGCAGCCTTTGCTTTCGCTTTGCCCCTTTCGAGCCGCCGAGCCTCTTCGCCTCCGCCTCTCTCGACGATCTTGCGTGCTTTCTCAGCTTCACGGACCTGTTCTTTGAGCATCCACTCATCCCATACAATCTCACCGATACCCTGCCCCCAAGCTCGTCGCTTGCAATGCTCGCAGACCTGTGCTCTGGGACGCCAACCTCTCTGCCGCAGCTTATTGGCATCTTCGATATCCGCAAACACATCGGAGCCCAGCAGCTCGTTGGCAACGGAAAGTATGCCTTGCTCGTAAGAATAGGCGGCAAATATGTCGGACAGTACCGCACGTAGTTCTGCCAGCGATGGCGCCGTTGTTGCAGCACGAGTGAGAAATGCGCGAAGAATCCTTAGAAAGCTTAGATTGTCGTGGGCCGGCTTTGATCCGATGGTGTCGGAGGGCTTGGGTGGCACCGCCGTAGCAGCCAACAATGCCGTGAATGTCTGTTGTACATTGGTGCGGAGCGATATGGTGACTCGCGAGAGATTCAAGTTGCCGAGATCTGGGATCGTTGTTTCGTCAACGTGACGAGCCGCGTGGCTTGTGTTATTCGACGCCTGCACCACAGCATCAACGAGGTTGAGCCATAGCCATTCGTCAAGGTCGAGATCGTCTTCTGGCACATCCCACGCGAAGTTCGTCCTGGGACGTGGCCGCCGCTGAGCAGTCGCGCTCTGACCTTGACATAGCCAAATACCGACCTTCGTGTACTTCGCGATAGCTTCAACAAGATCTTCCGCTGCTTCTTGTGTGGATGCAGCATCGGGAGACTCCTCGGCAGCGGTCACCAAGCTAGTAAGCGCTTGCTCCAGGCTTCGAAGATGCACCACAAGGCGGTCCATGGCGTCTCTCGTCCGTCCATCTCTGCTCAGTAACACTACAGCGGCATCAACGACGCCAGCTTTTTCAATCTCCGACAGGACACTCTCGAGCCGCAAGTTGCCAGTCGGTAAAATGTCCACATAGTCGGCGACATGACCTGGATCGTGTGTACACATCAAACACACGTACTGCTCACTGAAAGCAGCCGCCTCATCAGGCATCAACAGAGCTGCTGCTTTGAGGTCGCGAGCAGCCGACACAAGACCAGGCTCCAGTAGTGCTCGAAGGAAGATAAACTGCTGGTAAGTGTCCACTAAACTCGCGACTGCCGGCTGCAGGAGATCTTTTGCATTTGCATGTAGCGTGCGGGCAGTGCGCACTACGTTGATATTGGCGACCTCCTGTAGGTGCTGCATGACCGTCCGCCTGATCGCCTGCACTTGTTTCGGGCTCGCCCCAGTGCTGGGGCGGAGGCAGTATGCTATACAGTCAAAAATGCCCTGTTGGTCTTCAGGATCCTCAAAGTACACCTCCAGTAGCTCAGTGAAGAGCTTTTCGCTTCTGTACACGGACTTCAAGACCCGGAAGAAGTGTGCCTCGTGCAAAGCCCGTACAAGCGCAGCGACATCAGTCGGTCGATAGGTCGACAGGAGATACTCGACGCTCAATTGACAGTCATCGCGTAGGTCGTCCGACGGCGGCTGACACAACCTCTGCAGCACTTGCGTGAGGAGTGAGCCGGACAGGACGAGCTGGCCAGGATACTTGGGCAAGCTACGCGCAATGAACATGTCGAGGTACACGACGTCTTCTTGGCCGAAGTCATGCTGTCGCATCACATCGAGCATGATGCTTATGATATGTTGCCTTGTCATCTTGTACCCCGGGCGACTTGCAGAGCCATTAGAAAGCGTGCCGTGGGCGTCGTTGTCTTCATCTGCCTCGTTGAGAAAGGAATCTTCAAAAGCTTCATTCAGCATGCTCATGAAGTTCGCGGAGTCAAATTCGAGAAGCAGCACCAGATATGGGAAAGCTGGCTCATCTTGATTCTTGTCTGTGGTCCTGAACACTCTCTTGCCACCAGGTGGCCAGGCCGTCGGCGTTCCTGCAAAGACATACTCGTAGAGATCGGCTTTGACTCTGGTTGCTTCCAGATCGTCCATTGTTTCTCCTTTTGGATATCGTCGACCAGTGAGTGAGTATGCCAGATATGGGAAGACCTTCATGGCGGACTCGTAGAAAGGATTGCCGGTCAGATCGTCGTCGTCACCACCTTCCTGTATCATCTTGACCAATGTCAGAATATCGATCAGTGGACTGACGAAGTCCCCAATGCCCTGGGTCCATACGTAAATCAGTGCATCGTATAAGCCATGCTGTTGGCAAAGCATGGTAATCTGGTCAAAATCGAACGACAACGGATCCAATCTACACAAGAGCTCCTCCAGCCTTGACGCCTGATTCTCGGAGATGAAGTGGGACGCAATGCTTTGCACGACCTCTGTTGGCAGCGCCTTGATTTCGCCGTCCAGTACGTACGGCTCGAGGGTGGTCACGTAGACCGAAGACTCATCAGCTTCTTCAAAAGCTTCAAACACGGTGCCGAAGAGGTAGTCCGTCTCCTGCATGCTAGTGCAGGCTTCGAAACACACTTCAGCAAGCTCTCGAAGCCTGATCTGCCGCTCGTCATCGTGTTGTGAGAAGCTGTAGCTGAGAGATGCCGAGATCATAGCAAGTAGCCTTTCCCTCACCATATCATGACGAGACGAATCATGCTCGGGTAAGCCCACCGTGACGTTATTCGAGCTGCCTGCGTAGTACCCGGTCGCCAATCTAATTGCCGCAATGTGATCGCCGGCTTCCATGAGCGCCATCAGTCGGTCAGCCCAGTTCGACAGCGAGCCGACAGTGAGATCATTGAAGCCCAACAAGAACATGCGACCTTTGTACGCACGGAAGCTCATATAGAATGCATCGGCAACAACGCCGTGTAGTGACGGATCATCGCTGTCTAGATTCTCGACCACGGAGCGCAACTGCTGTGAGAACAGATCCTGATGGTATATGTGACGGTGCAGCAAATCGATCGAATCAGTCACTTGAAGAGAGCCATCTTCGACAATGAGCAGACGCTGGCTTACTGTCATGACGCCCAGGACAGAACGACCGAGCCACTGGACAGCGACAATTGCCTCCTCGGCGCGCCATCGGCTACGAGACTTGAACTCAAGACTTGCCGGCTTCGCTGGGTCATCGTTCTCGGTAACTTTGACGTCCATTACGGTCAAGACGTTTGACCAGCAATACACCAACTTGGTGTCAGAGTTCTCCCGGTCCTTCTCGGCATTCGAGGCTTTCAGCTTGACAGCCGGAAACCATGCTAGGCATCCGCTCAGCGTGCTATGTGGTTTTACTTCTTTTGGCCGAGGTGACTTATGCTGCGTCTGTGCGATTGGTGTCGTCGATACTATCACCAGAAGATAGGGAGTAAGCAAGGCTGTGATACCCATACTATCTGTTGCCTGCTCAACATTGCCGAGGGGCAAAGGTGAGAAAGCCAGGACAGAGCTGGGTTTCCTGTTCGGCTCAGCTTTAGAGCTCGCAGCAGAATATCTGCCAAGTAAGCGAGTACTTCTGACTACCCGACTGACTGGTCCCAGACCACGAGTGGCAACATGCGAAAAAGCCATACCTGCAGCGTCTGCGGACACAAGGGCGGTATGCCGTGTCCCCAAAAAGCCGATGTGCAGTATCGCGCAGTCTGACACGTGCCCGTCATGATGCTGCGGCTGTTGTAGAATACTTCGGTCAATGGGCGGTATTTGCAGAAATGGTCGCGCAGGTCGGCTAATTTCCCAACTGAAGATGTGTCCGTTAGCATGCCCAGCTACGATTGTCGAGTAGTCTGCTGCAATAGCAAGAGCTGTCACGCTACCGCACTCGGTAGCTTTGGTGCCTTGACCGATAATAACCTTTAAAGTCTGGTGGTAGTCGAAGCCGAGTACGAGTCCTTTTGACGTCCCGATCGCAATCAACGCCGAGACGGCGAGACAAGTTGGCCGACCAAAGTTGCGTTTGCCAGCCTCTGACAATGCCTGACCAGTGATTTTGCGTAGCTTCGTCCATCGAACTACCTCCCATGGCGTTTGCGGAGTGTCTTCGTTCGACAAAGCTCCGTCTTGGGACGACGCTTGCGAGATTTGGGAGAATTGCGAAGATATGGATATCTGACGTGAATGCGGGCTCAGAAAGGCAGGCGAGACGGCTCGTGGTGTCCCAACAGGTGAGGCGGAGAGACGAGTCTCGAAGCGCTTCTCGAAGGGCTGCAGCGCGCCCGATACTGTCCTGGAGACCACCCTTCGTGAACCACCAGCCGCCGACGGAGAAGGTGAAGCCAAGCGTTCAAGACCCGAACGCAACGAGCCTTGTAAAGAAAGCGTATCATCTGGAATCGATCCTGAGTCTATAGGGCTTGCCAAGGGATTGATGTGAAGCGGTGCCACAGGATCGTCGTCTGGCACTTCTTCTGGAACAGCTCTCTCGAAGTAGTCGCCGTCGTCCAAATGCGCCACATCCTGCTCAGACATATCCGGGTTCAGAGATGCATGGTCATCGTCCAGACTGTCATCTGCTCGCACAATGACAGAGCCCTCCTCGTCATCATCCACATGCTGCTCAGCATTCACAGATTGTCTATCATCCTCATCGTCCGCCACCTCCCGCTGATCTCCGGTCCTGCTAGACTCGTCCGCCTCGACATCCTCGTTCTCGCCGCCGTCCTCGTAGCCTCCAGCGAAGGAGCTCATGTAGTCACTCTCACTATCCACATCGCTGAATCTGCCTCGTGTTTCACTCGAGTCTCTTTCCAATCTGGTGCACTCGATGTCGTTCCAATTACTCGTTACCCGGACCTCTGACCATGCATTCCAGCTCCCAGTCGGTTCTGCAGTGCAACAAGAGCTCTAGAATATGAAAGAACTTTGTGTGCGATGTCAATGCCGTTGCATGTGGATGCCTGTGGTCGAAGCTCTCCCGCGGCGTTCACAAGCTCAGCACCTCGAACAAGCACTGCCATACACATCACAGCACCAAATCTCCGATAACACCCAGAACGATGTCGGCTATAGGCGCAGACCTTCCACCGCACCTCTTGGCAAAGCGTAAGAGACAGCAAGAGGAGAGTACCAAAGATGAGCCGACGACAGCTTCCGGCGCAAAGCGTCCAGAGAGCCCAGCAGACGGGGAGAAGAGAAGGAAGATCATAGGACCAGCTATGCCGCCAGCACCACTCGAAGAGCGTCCCTCAGAGCCCCCAGTGCAGCCTGTACAGTCCGTACAACCAGACAGCGACGACGACGATGACTTCGGACCTGCACTGCCCGCCGCAGCTTCCTCAACCACCACGGACCAAGACTCTACAGCTGGTATGGCAACATTCGTGCCAGAGCCGGCACCGGAAAAGCTGCGCAGAGACGACTGGATGACGATGCCACCTAAGCAGGACGATCTCGCCGCGCGCATGGACCCGAGCAAACAGCGAGCACGAGCGTTCAACACTGGCAAGGGCGCAAAAGGCGCCAGTGCGGCCGACGACAGCAGCTCGGCATGGAATGAGACGCCGGAGCAGAGACAGAAACGACTACGAGACGAGATGATGGGTGTAGCGAAGCCTGAAACACAAGGGCTGCCAAAAGCCACTGCCAGCGTGAAGCACGAGACCGTAGATGCTAGGACGAAGGAGCAGATCGTAAGTGTCAATGATGTTTGTTGCATTGCCCATACTAACTATTCCGCAGGAGAAGGCTCGTGGCCCGTCACTCATGGACAAGCATAAGCAGACTACGGGTCCCGAGGCCGAGGACGATCCAAGCAAGCGTGCATTCGACCGCGAAAAAGACATGAGCACTGGGATGCGCATCGGCCACGCTCAGCGCAAGGATCTGCTGAACCAAGCTGCCGGCTTCTCCTCCAAGTTTGCTGGGGGCTCCTATCTGTAAAGCGTGAATCAAGTTGCCATTCCAATTCATCCTTTGAACCCCGAAGCAGTATTCTCATCCCGGCTTGCGTAAGCCCAGGCCCGGGTCGTCTCCATTTCGTCATGGTCTTCTGACTTTGCCGAGTCGAATCATAACCTTCAAAGCGGATTTCATCTGGATGCTGGCGACTCCAATCAATGGTCCTTCCTCGTGTTTTTCGTTTTCTTGAGTTTGTTCTTTAGAGTCCTTCCAAGCCCATTTCGTGCGAGGGGCAGATTCACGGCCACAGTATCCTGCAGATTACTAGGCACAGCTGCAGTAACATGTCGTGATGTTGGTGGTACGACTTGCCAACCGTACTCTGCGGCCTCTTCCCTCAGATCCGATAGCCTTTTGATGGCGTTCTGGCTTGTCAATTCCGTCGAGCGTATGAGATGAGAGAGGTTCAAAACTGGCTGATTGCCTTTCAAAGATGACAAAGCTAACCCCTTGAGCAGCTTTGCGCCTTTCTGCTTGCGTGCTTCACAGTCCTGTTCGTTAAGAGAAGAGGTTGAGTCCAGAATTTGACCAGTCCAAAGGTCCGCTAGCCTCACGATAGGTTCGATGCGAGGCTCGAACGTGGTGAGCTCACCTGCCTCTTGCAAAGCATGGACGCAGTGCTTGACGGCGGAGAGGAGACGATCACGCGCTGGGGCTTGATGACTGCTAGTCTAGACACAGGTGAAGCGAGGTCCATGATGGCGCCCTCAATATAATCATGATTGACACCATGACGCCAGATTGGGACGTGTATCTGCAGGCTCCGGAGCCGGCCCACGTTGTTGGCCCCAATCGTAACGAGGAAGGACTCCAAAAGCATCCAAGCGGAGGTTGCAGATGGGAATGAGAATGTGTTTTGCTCGTAGAAGACGCGGGCTGCGACGTTGTGCATCGCCCGAGATACAAGCAGTGTTGAAGTGGTCAGGCCAATACACGGACTCTTCTGTGGGCGAGCCTTATCGGCACGTTGCTCGAGTGCGACCTTGAAAGGCTCCATGTCTCTCTCCATAGTCTGGACATCCTGAAATGCCTGCTCTGCATCGTGCTGGCTGTAGCTTGATGCTGTTGGCACTCGCGCATGAGCTGTGAAGAAGGACCGGAGCCACGAGAAATCGAGCTTGACGGGCCAGGGACTAACAAGTAGGTATGACAGAACACGCGCTTGAACTGGTTCGGGAAGCTTTTCGAACGGGAATGGCTTCAACACGCCATTCAACCACTATTCCTTCACGCAATCATGAATAACAATCAAGTGTGTCCTTCAAAACCAACACTGCTACGGTAAGTACACACACGCCTGTGGTCAACGCCATGTCTGCGTACAACTGCCACTCCCACCCGTCTCAGATATCGTGGGAGTATCGCCCAGCCCGAAGCCACTGCACCCGAACTCCACCATTACAAGGTACTCTCGTAGCCTGACTGAGGCTTGACAGCGTCCCCGAAACCACCACTGCACATCACTAAGCCTCAACGTCCTTTCACCATCTCCAACTATGTCTGATGGCGTTGCGCAGTCCATTTTTCTGCAATTCTTGTCTTAAAGCTCGCGCCCCGAAGCGGATGCACCTCTTGCCATTCTCGCTCGCATATTCTGCCCGTGTCGAGTGCCACATCTGCGTTCGAGCGCAGCGCTTTCATAGAACTCAAGCTGCATCGAAACGCCCAACCAAGTCTTGACCCATCATTCTATCCTTGTGTCTTCTGCTTCACGAATTGGCGTCAATCTCCGCCCACACAGCCTTCATCTTTTGCCTCTTCGCCATCGCATCCTCTCTGTTCTTGACAGTGCGATCGACTCGTTCGGCACGGAGGCACTTGTTGACATCTTGCTTGAGACTACTACACATGCCCATTGACTTCCACAGCAGTCCGCGAGCATGGCATGCCTCCAGTGCACTCATGACTTCCTCGCATCCTGTAGCATGGTTAGCATCTATTATGGCGAAGGAGTATGAGCCGAAGCTTACCTGTGTTGTCCTTCGTATGCAGATGTGGATGCATCTTTCTAGCTGGTACAAGGCCGCCTGAGAATATGGAGGCGTTAATGTGAAGCAGAGCAGACGTTGGTGACGCTTTGGACGGACCTTGGCAAGGCGCTTACGGACGTAGCAGCCTTGCAGCTTTGGCCTATTCGGTCGTCACCTTGAGACTTGTGCACCGACAAACACCAATATGGCACAGCAGGTAGCCTCTGCGAAACGACAGCAAGGTAGGAGACTTGATCGCACATACGTGACCCACACTGACACACAAGCCAAGACCTTCAAGTGCAGTACTCCAACTACAAAGAAACCCTCCAAGCCATTGCTCAGAAGATCGGCGACGTCGAGCAGGAGGCTGAAGAACACAAGTACGCAAAGTCCTGCTATCCTCCTTTCGTTACGCGTCACAAGTTCGGTGTATCACCGCCTTTTTGACCGCACGGACCGGTATCCAATATGCTCGCTCTGGCTTCCATTGGCGCGCAGAACCTTCACTCACCGCTCTGGTGTCATCCTTCTCGGAAGTTTCCTATTAGATTGGCAGGCGACAGTAATGCCGTCTGCCGGCCTGCAGGCTGCCGATGCGCATGTTGTCGTACCTGCATTGATCCGCCTCTATCACCCTAGCATGACTCGTTTGGACATATGTCGGTGGCTAACATTTCACGCAGACTTGTGCTGGAGACTCTGACACCGCTGCCGGAGTCCCGCAAGTGCTTTCGCATGATCAACGGTGTACTCGTGGAGCGAACAGTAGGCGATGTACTCCCGGCACTTCAGACGAACGCGGACGGCCTGAAAAAGGTCCTTGAAGACCTCGTCAAGCAGTACCGGACCAAGCAGGACGACATGGAGAAGTGGAAGAAGAAGAACAACATCCAAGTCGTTCAGCAGTAGTACCGGCACTCGACAATGCTTGGGCCAACTGCGGCACTCTCTGGCGACTATGCTCGACCACCTTCTTCGGTGGCACCAATATTACTAGCAATGTGAGCAACCGCTGTCACCGCCATTCCATCCACCCTCCAGGGCCGGAAACATGTATCACAGCGCCGAAGCTTGTGCCCATCACCCCAGACTACCGGTATGCGGCCGTGGGTGATCGAGATTCGTACCACCACGGACCGACTTGTTGAAAATCGGGACAAAGACATGAATCACGAACAGAATGTCACGAGCAGGCCACAACGCCACGGAAGAGAGGCTCTTGGTATTTCAACTGCTTCGCGAACTTGTTCTGGGTTGTGAGACACTCTTGTTTAACGCTGGCGTAACATCACGTAAAGCACATACTCGCTTCTTGAACGGTATGCACAGCACCCCGTGCACGTCCGGCACATCCCCTGAGATCGTCTAGTTCAGGTGGCGTTGCTGGTCAGATGTACAGGTAGCCATTCGCGTCAAGCATGATATTTCTGATGTACAACACACGATCTTCGACACATGATCAAGCAAGCACCACCTCAAACCTCATGTTCGCAGATCTGGGGTGGGTGGGTACCTCATGCAGCCCGACCTTCTCTGCATTAGCTCGCGACAGCTTGCGCCTCAAGTATTGGGCACGAAGGGCGCGCGGAAGATCGATTGGCTCCCAGGAACGACGAGGCTAAGTCAGGTCCAGCTGAACGATCACTGGTCCTGCTTGACCTCACATGTTCTTTGAGGTGAGGACGACAACGAACAACAAAGCATGTCTCTTCGCTACGGTTGTTGGAATCTTGTCCGGTGCTGTTGACGCCATAGGATTGCCAACGCATGAGCTGCAGCTAGGACGGAATGTCATCAGCAGCCGCGAGCCCTTTGCATGCGGACGTACTTGGGCTTCTGGCAAGTTGGGCGGCTATGCTTGCTGCACCGTAACCACACGTGTACCTCGTCGACGACTGCGCCTCGTTCTGGTCGTCTCGGCGGTATCTGGTAGCTGTGCGTGAGGCGCCCGGAAAACAAAGAAGAGTGATGAAGTGATAGTGATGCTCATGGAGCGCTGTGCGGACGTTCATTCGCTGTACAATTGGCATCGGAAATTGTATGTCGCCGACTAACGCATGTATGTATCGATAGCGATGACTGTATGCCTACCTCGTCCCCAACTGCTCAGGATGTACGGTCGGTGAAGTTGTAGCCTTGATGTTCTCCGTTGAATCTGCCTGTCGCCACTTCTCCGCATTCATAATTATTAAAGCGGTCAGCCACTCAAATTAGTCGTCCTCTTCGCGGACTTTTCTCATTCGTTCATCAACCACCCAACCATCAATTTCCATCGCGTCGCGTTCCACGCAGCCATTGACTTGCGCGACCGCCCTGCAAAACGGACAGAACGAATTCCTCGCTAGCAGGACAACCCGCTCTCTCGTGATAGCTCGCGACTACTGCGCTGCTTCGCTGGCGTGTGGCGGGCCGAACAGTCTACGCCTCGTCATTGGGCTCGGACGCTGATTTGTGCGCATAACCACGTCCGCTGGACATCACGACTCTACAGCTTCCGCGGGTTGCAGGAGCACACCGCCGTGCCTGAGAAGCCGCGAACGACTCGGGTGACGCGACCTTGCCTGCCGGCATTGCCCCTTGTTACACCGCTTCTGCAAAGAAGCCTGCATCTCGCCTCCACTTGCCTGCATCGACAGTCTAGTCGCACAAACATCGTCGACGAGCTGCAGCAGGGGACGCCACTTGGGAACGGACGGTCAGCCAAGTGCAGTGACGTGGTCGACCAGCGAGCGAATTGACAGCGCAGCGATTGACGGAGCGGTCGGTGGCAGAGCCGCCCTGCAGGCGTCCGAATACAATATGTCGCAGGACAGCCCCCGAGAAACTGAGGAGCTCGAGCCAGCAATTCCGTCACCCGAAGACCATGAGCCGCAACAGCAAGAAGGCGAGATGATGAGCCGTGCAGACGACCATGGTGACCAGGCACTCGGCTACGACTTCGAGGTCAAGGAGCAAGACAGATGGTTACCCATTGCTAATGGTAAGTCAGCACCTTACACCTTGCGTCGCTGTTCTGGGACAGACCCTGTCCCTGTCCTCCCGTTTGTGCGATGCTGCTTGCCGAATCCCTGGACTCGATGTGTCCTCTTTGAGAGCAGCACCAAATCATCTGGCGTGCACGGCGTCGTTGCTCTTCCACATATAACACTGCAGCGCGTCTCGCATCTGCAGGTCCGTCGAATCAGAGGCTCATCCGCCAGCCTACGATCTGCAGCCTCCGACACGCGCGGCCAACTGGACGAATCGCGATGCCTTCATCATCCCCGCGATCATCTCCTTCGCAATTGCCGACGCGTTCCAAGAAGCCCTCACAGGCAGTCTGCGACTCGGATGCTAACATACACAACTTTGCTCCAGTTGCGCGAATCATGAAGATGGCATTGCCTGAGAATGCGAAGATTGCAAAAGAGGCCAAGGAGTGCATGCAAGAATGTGTTAGCGAGTTCATCTCGTTCATCACCAGCGAAGGTACGTACTTCGAGATCGTGCTGGGTGGCGTATGCTGTGTCGCAAGCGCGGCTAACACCTGAAACAGCATCGGAGAAATGCCAACAAGAGAAGCGCAAAACGGTAAACGGCGAAGACATCTTGTTCGCCATGACCTCGCTCGGCTTCGAGAATTACGGCGAAGCACTCAAGATCTACTTGGCACGATATCGCGAGGTAAGCATGACAGCGTTGTGGTATAAGCATATTTACTGATCTACCAAGAATCTCGTTGCGCGAGGCGAGCATCAGAAACCCTCTGCTGCCAACGCAAGCGGAAGCATCGCTACCACATCGTCCGGCTTCGATCCGTCCACCGCTGTGCTTCCTATGGATCCCAGCGACGGATCCGATTTTTATTCAAGCGCGCATCCCGTAGCCGGCGAGTACTGAGCAGCCACTGTCACGCCTTTCAGGTGATTAATGCGACTATTCACTTTGGAGACCTTAGCAGGCCCTGCCCGCAAAGTAGCCGCCGCCGTACGCGAAGTGGCCACAGTATCAGCACTCCATGCATCTCCGCCGCTGCAATCGCCTTCCGACGACGGTCGTGAGGTACAGGGGCAGTAGAGCACTGCTCGAGGCTGAGAGCCAAGATCGCTACGCTATACGATATGATGCCAGTGGGGCCGAGACGTTAGAACTGTACATTGGACAAGCTGCAAGCCGAGAATGCTCACGCAGTCTATTTGATATATGATGTATGATAACAGTGTGAGCAGATCTCTCACTTTATAGCGTGACAGCAGGACGCCCGGCTATAAGCGTAACCATCGCGTGGCATAAACGAACACACAACTCCGCGACTACGACTTGAGTGCAACGACGAAAGCTGCTTCAAGAGTGGACGAAAGCTGACAAGCATCGAGTACATGTGACGCGACATGCTGACCTACTGATGGGGTCCTGTTTGACTTTGCTGCCAGGCTGTCGCCTTTTCTCGCACTTTAAGATTTCCCTTCTCGAATCTTGTCACTGTGCCTTGACTACGACCATGGACCAATCTCGCCTAGCAAAGCTTCCAAGAGAGCTGCGCGATGCCATATACAACATGGTGGTGCGCGCTGATCATCCTCTACTTCTGACCGTCCTGGACGCTGGAAAGGGCAGAATCCGCCTTCATCACCCGAGACCGAACGCAGCAAGCATCCTCATGACATGCAAGCAGCTGCACAAAGAATGCGCGCCAATACTGTATTCCACAAACACGTTCAAGCTCCCGGCCTGGATTACCGCTCATCTGGCACACTTCATCCGTACCATCGGCGAGACCAACGCGAGGTCACTATGCAGGATAAAGATGTCGATGCCGCCTTATATACGCCTGAGTTTGTGGCACGAGGGCGCAGTCCGTGCAATCAAGAACTCCGCGAAAGCCATCGAGTCTGTGCCAGCATGCAAGGTCTCACTCACCAGCAACATCAGATACTACGGACCCCGCGGGTCAGTCTACATATGCCACGAGTTGGAGCTGTGGAACCTTCCTAGAACATGGAAGGTCCTGGAGAATGACTTCCGTCGGAGAAAACGGGATTTGCGGTATGACTGGGAAAGGCGACGTCTCGACAATACGCTCGAGCAAATTATGCGGATGCGCTTGCGTTCGGCGAGTGCAAGATGGATGAGGAGCGAGGCACACGAGATGAGAAGCAAAGTATGGATTCAACAATGAATCAGTGGGCTGTGGAACAGCGCGGTAGCCACGATCTCCTTCGACCTGTGCCTTGTGGTCGGCGGAAGCTTCAGCAGTCGAGTACCGTAGCACCGCAGATGGCATCATTCAGCCGGCTCGGCTAGATACTTTCAGCTACTGTACAGTACTCTGCTTTCGAACAGCTGATCTTTCCTGCCCTCACCTTCCCTGGGATCTCCTTGATCGTTGAAAACCTCCGACGAACAGCGACGCGCTGGAGTGTTGCGAAGCGTGCTGGCTGGTCGGCGCCGTTACGCCGCACTGGGGAACATCGCCGGAGAAATATGCATTCGGCATCCAATGTCCTTTACAGTTCAGCAGGGCAGCAAGGGTGAATATGCGGAGGAATAGGCTGACTATCCAGGAGTAAAAGAAAATGGTCGCAGTCGTCGTGATGGGGAGAAGACAAGAAGACACAAAATTGGGGCCTAAGGCCAGCAAAATGTGCAAGGTTAACCTCGCACGTTTCAGCACGAAGTTCTGAAGAACATTGGAATATCAGTGCATGTCCACACCTGCTTCGACGTTCACCTTTGATCGACGATATTCGCGAGTCTCGCACTCAGAGAAACGATACTCTCTACACGCAGCCAGACTTGCACAACAGGAGGTAGTCACCAGACGAAACAGCCTAGGTGTATGAGTCCGGCGGTATCGTTTCATATAGAGAGTAATCCAGAACACCTAAGCTCGCCCTACTCCCCACAGTCGATCCCCATCAATATGCCGGCTAAACGTCTCGCCAAGAAGACTAAGCTGGAGCCGAAGTGATGCTTGTAACTTACTGGATCGAAACACCATCCTTGCACCCTTGAACAACCGGCGTCATATTCGGTTCCTCCTCCAAGGGGATGCGAAAGCTTCGCAGCGTGCCTGCTTTCTAACCTCCTCGTGACACGTTGTGTTAGGCTCGGCGCTCCGGCTGCGACGCTATGTACTATACGTTGTTGCACACGCAGCACGCTATCGACACGCGAGGGTGTCAGGTGAACGGAACTGGCTCGTCTGGCATTGGTATCATCTCGCGGATCGATGGGCGGCAAAAGGCTGACTTTGGTACGTTCTCCTGTGTTCGTGCACTTCATCCACGGGACGATATAAAGTTGCCTCTGCTGCTTTCATATTTCAATTCTCTCAAGCCTTTGCTCAAGCACCGATTACTCCTTGGTACTCTTGATTCACTACCTTCATTCACTTCAGCCAAGATGCATTGCTCTACTCTCGTCACCCTTCTCTCAGCATCTGCTGCTTTTGCTGCGCCAGTTGATCTGGTTGAGCGTGCCAGCACCACGAACTTGGATGCTGCCTTCAAGGCTCATGGCAAGAAGTACTGGTAAGCTACCGATGAGTAGGGGAGCCTGGGATGTGCGACATACGCTGACTACCCTACCCATCACTTTTTAGGGGCAATATAGGTCGGTAGGATGGTCTTGAAGCCGAGACATGTACTGACTCCCATACCTATCGGTTAGCCGACCCTGGTACTCTCAGCAACAGCGCCAACACGGCGATCCTCAAGGCGGACTTTGGTAAGACTTTATCACCTTTGACCTGGCCGCATGATCGCTAATTGTCCGCTACAGGTCAACTGACCCCCGAGAACTCCATGGTACAGCTGCTTGGGCAAGTACTTTTGTGTCGCCTTCTAACATCTCTCAGAAATGGGACGCCACTGAGTCGACTCGTGGCAAGTTCACCTTCGGCAATGCCGACACCTTCGCCAACTGGTAAGTTTGCAATTTTTTGCAACATCATATGTCGACGTCTGCTGATATGGCGTTCTCTAGGGCAACGTCCAACGGCAAGCTCATCCGCGGCCACAACCTGCTGTGGCACTCTCAGTTGCCCAGCTGGGTGTCTGCGATCACTGACAAGGTGAGTCATCAGCATATTGATATAGCTTGTTTGAGCAACGCTGATACTGTCTTCAGGCCACCCTCACCTCGGTCCTGCAGAACCACATTGCCAACGTGGCCGGCCACTTCAAGGGCAAGGTCTACGCATGGGACGTAGTCAACGAGATCTTCAACGAGGACGGCACTCTCCGCTCCGACGTCTTCTCCAACGTCCTTGGCGAGGACTTTGTTCGCATCGCTTTCGAGGCTGCGAAGAAAGCCGACCCGAACGCCAAGCTGTACATCAACGACTACAACCTGGACTCCGCCTCGTACGCCAAGACCAAGGGTATGGTCAGCTACGTCAAGAAGTGGCGCGCGGCTGGCATTCCCATCGACGGCATTGGCTCGCAGACTCATCTGAATGCAGGCCAGGCTTCCGGTGTTAAGGCTGCTCTCCAGTCTCTGGCTGCTGTAGTGCCTGAGGTAGCAATCACCGAATTAGACATTGCCGGTGCTTCCAGCAGCGAGTACGTCTTGGTGGCACAGGCATGCCTGGCTGTCAGCAACTGCGTTGGTATCACGAGCTGGGGTGTGTCGGACAAGGACAGCTGGCGCGCGAGCTCCACCCCGACGCTGTTCGACACAAGTTACAAGCCCAAGGCAGCGTACACCGCTGTTCTTGCTGCTTTGTAGGTGGATGAATATGATGAGGAAGGGATGTAAACGAAAGTCGAGTCCTTCGAGTAAAAGCATCTGTTTGTAGTCAGCTCAGGTAGCGCTATCATGTCTTGCTGCTCACATCCACTTGGCTCTCCCGTAGCTTTGTGGTTCATTATACTGTGACGGACCGTGCATATGCATGATCCGAGTGTGTGTCAGAGACGCTTCGGGGTCGTGTACAGTCCTTCTTGGCCACTGACGGAAATATTATCTTCCATCTCCACGGCCAACGTTGCCGTGATCGTACAATAGAAAGCCAGCCGGACGACAAAGATGGAACATGCGCAGTGGCATGCGAGGCAACTATCCTCAATCAGGATGTACAGTATATACAGCCACATCTTACAGGTAACAGCCATAGCATCGGTTCATGCTTGTTCTAACACCCAAACGCCTCGCTAAGTGATTGATCGCAACCTGTACCGATCCGTCAGCCAGTCAGCGCAGCAGGTCTCCCGACCGAAGCACCAGAACGCCACCTTGACAACTGTCCCGTGATGTTCCGTCTCAAATCCCCAGTCGATGAGCCTCTTGAATCCCGCGGTGCATCCTGATAAGCCCAAAATTGGTCCTTCAGCGTCTGCAGCAGGTCAAGGTCGGCGAGCACAATTTGTCCAGAGTTGAAGGCGTCGAAGATGTGCGCGTCTGTGCGTGCTGTGGTGGATGCTAAAAGTGCTTCTGAGCGTTCTCTATCCTCCCCAGTAGGAGTAGGAGGAGTCGTTTCTTCGAGCGCAGCAGTGCCTGACGGGTTGAGAGCCTGCATCTCGATGTCCTGATGCTCGCCTGAGCGCCGTACGCCACGCTCTTCAGCATCGTGGTCTTGGCGTGGCGGCACTGCGGCTGGCGTGTAGCGTCGACCATTCGGTGTGGTGACGGATATCGATGCGCTTTCTTCGAGACGTTGCCGCGTGATGTGCGCGGAGAGATGCACTACCTGCAAGATCATGACGAAGAGATCCAGTAAGAGGAGATGTATCTTGCTGGTCGGCCCTTTCTGGCCTATGAAGTCAATGGCTAGGCCACCGTGCATGTAGCCTCTTGTTGCTTCGCCAGCAGACGGTGCGGAGAAGTAGGCATGCAAGAGAAAGCACAAGATGTTCGTCCCAAGAATTACGCCAACATAAGGACGGTTCGCCGGCGGTTCTGGAAACAGAGGCGGCTTGGGCGTGAGAAAGACGAACTGCACTACTGCTCGTAGCATCAGGCGGAGGAAGGAGCAACTATCTTAATCAGCATTTCACTGCAATGCAAAGTTAATGAGCAGCATACTCCATATAATAGATCGCGCTCAGCTCGGCGTAGACCAGTATGTCCAGGTTGTGAAGCACATCGTCCAGGAGCTCGCCTCGCTTCTTGTTGAACATCTGCCGGTTCTTCTTGCGCTTCTTCGCTTGCTCCGCTGCAGTGGGCGGCGCATCGTGTGCTCGTTCAAGGCCTCCATCGTTCGAGGGGTCGGCAGCGGCGGCGGATGACGAGGCTTCATCGCTCATTGCTCGTGGATGGTCGGTGAGAGTATGCGCATGGCTTCATGCTCATTCGAAGTGGTGACTGGCAATGCTCTCCGTGTGGTGTAATGTTGAGAGTACACTGTTGGTCGCTTGCATGTGGACCGGCTCGACTTCGGAAGTGGTCGCGTCGACGACATCGAAACGCGTCTTGAAGTCTTTCAAGACAACACATCCCACAATGGCAAACTTCTTCGACATACGAGCACGCCAGGCAGCGGCTGCAGCGACAGCGGGTTCGTCGAAGCAGCAAGGACCGACACAGGACAACCGCCTGCAGCCATGGGTCGAGAAATAGTACGTCGACCATGTTGATAATGAGAGGAGACACTAACGCGCCTCTACCAGCCGGCCGAAGTCTCTCGACGATGTCACAGCCCAAGACCACACTGTCACAGTCCTCCGGCGTACTCTCCAATCCGCCAACCTCCCGCACATGCTCTTCTACGGCCCACCAGGAACCGGCAAGACCAGCACAGTCCTCGCCCTAGCCAAACAGCTCTACGGCCCCGAACTGTTCAAAACCCGCGTCCTAGAACTCAACGCCTCAGACGAACGTGGTATCAGCATCGTGCGCGAGAAGGTGAAGGACTTCGCCCGCATGCAGCTCAGCAATCCGCCAGCAGGGCCCGCAGGAGTGGAGTACAGGAAGAAGTATCCGTGTCCGCCGTACAAGATCATCGTGTTGGACGAGGCGGATAGCATGACACAGGATGCGCAGTCGGCGTTGCGAAGGACGATGGAGACGTACAGCAAGATCACGCGGTTCTGCTTGATCTGCAATTACGTGACGCGTATTATTGATCCGCTGGCGAGTCGGTGTAGTAAGTTCCGGTTCAAGAGCCTAGATGAAGGTAATGCTGGGAGGCGGTTGGAAGACATTGCGAGGCTGGAGCATGTCAAGCTTGAAGATGGTGTAGTTGATACGCTGCTGAGATGCAGTGAAGGCGATCTGAGAAAGGCTATTACGTTCCTGCAGTCTGCGGCAAGGCTGGTGGGCGCGTTAGGTGATGCTCCAGCGCCTACGGACAAGAAGAGAAAGCGAGGAAAGATCGCAGATGACGACGAAGATGAAGACGCCATGGATGTTGATCAGCCGGCTAGCAGCTCTACAGCACCTGTCACAGTCCGCAACATCGAAGACATCGCTGGTGTCATCCCAAACGCTACAATCGACAACCTCGTCTCCGCGATGCAGCCCAGCTCGAAGGGTACGATGTACGGTCGTGTTGCCAAAGCCGTGGAGGACTTAGTCGCGGAAGGCTGGTCGGCGACGCAGATTGTCACGCAGTTGTACGAACAGGTTGTGATTGTGGATCAGGTGGCAGGAGACTGGCAGAAGAGCCGGATCGTGCTGTGCTTCTCGGATGTGGACAAGAGGTTGGTGGATGGGAGTGATGAGCATCTGACCATTCTGGACTTGTGTTTGCAGGTTGCAGGGATACTGGGTGAGAAGTGAAGTGAGTGTGTAATTGAATGAGAATTAGCGTGGGAGTTGGGGCGCTTTGCTGTGCGATTGCGGACTGTAGATTGGGAGGGCTTCAAAGAACTACAGTGAAGCCTCATCCTGTGCTATAGTTTGAAGGTGTGCAGTAGTCATCATCTGGTAAGATCACATGCAACCAGTAGCTTCCATTTCGATCTTGGCGAAGCGCTAGTGCCGCCTACCTCGTCTTCCTACAATTCTGAGTTTGCTCATCAACACAATCATCGCAGGAGCAGAGACTGGCCGAGACACCGCATGATAGCATGACAAGCCCGCACACAGTACATGATCTCTGTTACTACACTAGCGCCAACATCAACCGAAGAAGTGCTCGTACTCGATCGCTATACTTTCCTGAGCACCTCCAGTAACGATAGCATGGACTCGTCACCACTCGCTCGACTACCTCGGGAGCTGCGAGATACCATCTACGAGCAAGTTCTACGTCACGAAAAGCCTCTACGCCTTTCCAGAACGGAGAAGGGCTGGTGGAACAGGAATGGGGACATCGTCAATTCCCTCGGCATTCTCAGGGTATGCAAACAGCTCTACGCCGAAGCCGCGCTGTCGCTGTACTCCACCAACAATTTCGACCTATGCATGAGCTATTACAAAAAGAACAGCGTCTTCTCGGAGTTTCTCGTAAACATCGGAACCACTAACGCTCGAGCACTACGCCATGTCACGCTCTCCAATTGTTATACTAGCTTCGGGAACGAGCTAGACCCTCCCATTCGCTGGGCCGTCGAGTGGGTGGCACGCGAGAAGCTCGAGGAAGGCATGCTTCACCCCAAATGTGAAGTGAGGTTCCAGGGCTTTGCGACCAAGACATATATCTCTCTCGAGGCGATCATCACGGACCCTGCAAGCGCATGGGCCGCCGTGGAATCTGTTGTGCGGAGCATGCTAGAAGTGGCTCAAGATACATCAACGGAAGCCCGTCTGAAAGACATGTTGAACCAGGTTGAAGCCTCGCGCATCGACCATATCGGTGTCTGACGTCCAAGAGGTGGTCTGTGGGGCTCAGGGACGATTGTGGTAGGTACGAGTTTGGCTGGATCTGACAGGCGTCTTGTTGAAGGAGGTCGAAAGGGCTCAAGATGGAATCTTGACCAGCCGATATGTTCGCGCACTTCACAATGGCCGCTCGAAATATTCCTCAAAGAGAGGATTTCTCTGTGGAGCGGCCCTCGTTGCGCCAACCCGCCGAAACGACTTGTGGACCCTGACCACCTTCTGGCGGCGCATAATCAACCGCAGTACCTCAGGGTCGTCGGTATCATCGGCTGGGTAGGCGGCGACCTCGCGGAAGATTTGTACTTGAAAGTTGACCCAGATGCGTGCAGGGTTGAAGACCAACGAGTGCTCGCTACGGAGACTGCTGATCTCGGTCCGTCGGCCATCGTGGTGCCACAGCGTGAAAAGCTCAGGGCGGGTCTTATGATGAAGCGCTACGATGTCACTCCATGAGTACGGGAGCCACAAGGCGTTGGCGAGCCCGCGTAGACGTTTCTGAGTACGCGCATTTGGGACCTTCCATAGTGGCGCCACCAAAGCCGGCAGTAATGGTGACTTTGCGGGCTCGAGGATGTTGCTGCGGAGGATGTCGAGGTCGCTAGAGGGGATCGCCGCCAGGTGTGTTGGTAGTGGCTCGCCCTTTCGATCGAAAGAAGCGATGAGGTTGACGACAAATGCACAGGAATGGAAAGGTAGTGCCGACGGCACTAGAAGATCGAACTTCGGCCGTGGAGAGTCGGTGAGGGCTTGAATATCCGGCGGAAGATCCTCTGTGTCGATAGGCGTACCGACAAGGGCCTCTTTGACCATGAGATCCAGGGTCCTATGGTAAAGCTGCACGCTGGGCTCGTCCGAGTCCTCCCAGTTGTACTTTGGAAGGCCGCTGAAGACTGCGACTCGCCTCTCGAATCGCGACGGCCCTGGGGGTCGCCCTCGGGGTCGTGTTGGGCGTGGTGGTTGCACCGGCCGTGATGGTCGGACCGGCCGTGATGGTCGTACCGGCCGTGATGGTCGTACCGGCCGTGATGGTCGTACCGGCCGTGATGGCCGTAATGGTCGCGGCGGTGCCCGCTCGGCAGTCTTTAGCCATTTCACAGGACGGCCAGGGTAGAGTACCGAGATGGCGATGGTATAAAGCTCCTGCGACAGGCGGCACACGATGTGCTGCACGCTATGGATGAGCTGGCTCTCCGGATGGTACAGCAAGAAGGTTAGGCGCCTGGGTAGCCTGGTTGTTGCCGTCGAACTCGAGGTACGCGTGTACGTAGTCGCCGTACATCTTGGTTCCAGAGAGCTTGATCCTGGTCTTGTTTTGAATGGAGGCCTTGTACCGTTTAGCATTGTGGCGTCTAAACACAATACCCGCAGTAGCCTCCGACTGAGCCCAGATCTTCTTGAAATGCTGCCGAAGAATCTCCTGGCTAGCTGGTGAGACCACGCGGGCCCATACGTGGTCGTTGCTGCCCTGTCGGTTCATTCGAATCGGAAAGTAGTCGAAGAGGAACATGTCGGCAAGGTCTGAGCGATGGTGAGTATAATCGGTCAGCAGATGTCTCAGACATACAAGGTTTTTTACTCAGAGGCGACGTACCGAACTTCTCTACTAGCCAGCGGATGCACGGGTTCGAGAGACCGGCGATCGACTGGTATTTACCATTGGTAGCCGTTGCGCTTGTCGGGTAGTGCATCATCGCAATCGTCTTGCTACCTTCCAGGCTGCCATGGAAGTGGTTCATGTCCGCTGCGTCGAGCTCCGACTGGGCCATACGCAAGGCCTCCTGCATCTACTTGAACAAAAAGCACTCCACATCAGAGGAGAATTCTCGCGGACTGTCTGGATCCTTGTAGAGCGAGGACACCAGCGAGGACTTTAGTATAGGCTGGCCCCGTGCCAGCTGTGGTGTGTGGAGCTTGGTAAGGAACGCCTGCAGCTCTGGAGTGCTGAAGAGCTCGAAGAGTTCATTGGAGGTAAGCGGCGGACTGGTGCCGTCGGCAGTAGGTGTGCTTGTGTCGCATTAGCTCCTCAGCGTATGCAGTCATTTTGTTGTTCTTATTTTGGATATCAGCGATGTCGACCACAACATCTTTATCAGCCTCGTCAGCACCCTCATTAATCGTGCCGGTGTCCTCGTTCTCGTCCGCACTACCATCCTCATTCTTGTCATCACCCTCCACCGTAGTGATCTGTATTGGCTGGCGCTTGCGTGGCGGCTCGTCGTCGTCGGTGAGCTTGCCTGGCGGCTGGTGGCCGTCGGTGTCGTCCAGATGTCCTTCGTTCGCATCAAGACTGTTTCTTGCCCGCTTCTGGCGACGAGCGTTTGCGGGTGCGGTAGTGTAGTTCGCAGAATCGCCCTCGTAAAAGCGATTCACGCAGTCCCGGAGTGGAAGCATGGGACTAGCGAGCCACGGAGGCAAGTCCTCGCCAGTGATGTTTCAAATGGTGGTGGCTTTGTCGGATATGTGGTCGTTAAGCTGTTCGGTGTCTCCGAGAGTGCGTGCTGTAGACGTGTCGGCCGCAGACGATGCTGTAGCTGGCGGTGGAGGATGATGGAGCGTTGCGAGGTTGGAAGAATACATGTCTACTGCAAGATCAGTAATTAGGGGTTTCAGAATGCTTCGACTGTTCATCAACGCTCGTTCCCACCACCCATGAATAGACAGGACGTCTTATGGGTACTGCGTAAACGATTAGACTCATTCGAAATCGGTGTAAAGTCAGTATGATAGCATGGAGTGACAAGGGCCTGAACATGCTTGTGCGGAACAAAGCATGAATCTGATGGTCAAAAGGTATATCGTCATATCGTACTAGCTCACAGAGCACTTGACAGGTAATCCACAAGGTCCCTTGCTCTCGTTCTCTTCGTGCGCTTGTGGGGCAGTCGATGTCTGCTGCTGTCCAACCGCAGGCGCACCGGACGGTTTGCTCGTCGTTGTGTTGCCATTTGCTGATGTCGCACCCGCAGCCGCGGGCGGAGCCTCCTCCTTCGCAGGCTCCTGCCTTCCGGCAGCTCCTCCATCTAGTCATGCGAAGTTGACCTTGGCCACGGTCTCGTAGAAGGCCTTGCCCTGCCTCTGGGCGAGGTCAAGCTCCTTTGCGCTGGGTTGACGGGATCCGTCGCCACCCTGCAAGTATTGTTAGTATGTGAATCTATATCACACTACCGCAATGCTACTCACGGAGAAAGTTCCAGCGCCCCATGGGCTACCACCGCGCACCTCAGACAGATCAGCCAAGATGTCAAAAGTGGTCTTGTAGCCAAGCGGGACGTAGATCCAGCCGTGGTGGGCCAATGTGCTCATGGCAGCAATGGCGGTACTCTCCTGTCCTCCACCCTGAGTACCGGTGGAGATGAACAAACCAGCATACTTGCCCTGAACGATTGTGAGTATAACCGTCAGCAGATGTCTCAGACGTACAAGGGGTTTTACTCATGGACGACGTACCCAGAAGGCACCAGTCTGCCATTGGCCGCCTGTCTTATCCCAAAACGATTTAAATTGGGCTGGGAAGTTGCCGTAGCGGGTAGGGATACCGAAGAGAACGGCATCGTACTGCTCCAGGACCTTAGGGTCGTCGATGGTCGGGACGTTGCTGTCCTTGGCAGGTGCGTGCATCTTGGTGAGGACCTCCTGGGGAAGAGTCTCGGGCACCTGGTAGAGGTCTACGCTGCCGCCAGCCTCCTTGATACCCTTGGCCTCAGCGTCCGCGAGCTGCTTGATGTGGCCATACATGGAGTACTGCGATCATGTCAACAACCATTTCTCGCCATTGAGATTGTGAGAACTTACGTAGACGATCGCAATCTTGGGAGCCATCTTGCTGATAGTGTGAGGGCTTAGATAGTGATAGGATGTGTATGAGAGTGGTTGCGAAAGATAAATCGGCAGAGGAGAGCTGTACTATATACTGACATCTCTGCATCATCTTCGCGATTTATTCCGCCCTCCATTGACCCCACCCGATCGCCATTTTGCTGGCTTTCGAAGACGATGTCCGAGCTTTGCTCCACTATCTTCTGCCGAGGAGGCTCCGGCACGTAAATCGCTTATGGAAGCTTACGGCACCACTGATAAATCGTCTTCAGAGGTCACTCCACCGACTACACGAAGGCGAGCTGGACCGCGTCACTATCGCTACTACTGCACGCCGCGCCGCGTCGAGACTGGACCTCGAGCTTGCTGGGAGGAAGCTGCCGGATCGAGGCGTTGGTGGTCACGTAGGCATTACTACTCCATTAGCACCCGGACCTTGCACTGTACCTGCATTAGACTGGTCGCATCGGTAAGCTGTGAGAGTTGGCCAGTGCCGAGTCTTTGCAGATTTCAAGCAGTCCTGTTCGCCTGAGTACACCAAGCTGCGGACGGGAATACAAGGTATATCAGGGCAGAGGAGCGACTCCGACGCGATGGCATCGGACGATGGCGAGGATGATTATCTCTCCATGGCGTTTGGCGAGCCTGCCACGCCTGCAAAGGAGACTTCACTTCAGCGCACGACGCGCCTGAAAAAGGAGGCTGCAGAGCGTGGGCGCGTTCTCTCTAAGAAAGAGCTGGCTGAACAGGCAAAGGCGAAACGCGAGGCTGCTCTTGCTACTCAGCTCGACTCTTCCAACAAGGGTGCGAAAATGATGGCTAAGATGGGCTTCAAGGGCGGCGCACTCGGCAAGACAGAAAATGCTCGGACGCAACCTATCGAGATTCTAATGAAGGATGATAAGGGAGGTATCGGTATGGACAGCGAGAAGAAGCGAAAACTACGCGAGGCAGCCGAGGAGATCGAAGGTCAGCATAAGCGTAAAAAGGTAGACGAAGATGAGTACCGGCAACGCACCAGAGATGAGCGAGAAGAAAGGAAAGCAGAGGGTCAGATGTGGAGTGCGATGAGGACGCTCGAAAGCTTCGACACGGATGGAGTGGAGGGTGGCGAGGTGAAGCCGCACGACCCCAAAGTTCAGTCGCCGCCTTTGCACAGCGTGAATATCTTGTGGCGACCGCTCGCGAAACAGCGACTTGAGAAGGAACGAGAACGGCGTATGCGTTACGATCTCGACCAAAGTCTGGCACAGCGCACAGATTACGAGGACCCGGACGCTGATAGCGACGACAAGATCACGCTCGGCACTGGTGTAGAAGAGCTTGATGAAGAAGACTCGGAGCTGACTGACTTTGAGGCACTGAAGCCTGCCGAGAGACTGGAAAAGATCCTCGATGAGCTAAGGCACAAGTATCATTACTGCTTTTGGTGCAAGCATCGCTACTCAGATGAAGGCATGGAGGATTGCCCAGGTTTGACTGAAGACGAGCACGGCTAGGTGTCAAGCTCACGCTACTGCTCCGAGCCTGGCGAACGCAGCGGTCCAGTCCAGCACGGCGAACAGCGCATCCAATACCGTGATCCTGTCCAGGCCCTTCCCCATAATCCAGCGATCATTCTGCGCGCTGATAGTGAAGTTGCAGAGCGCCTGGCTGAAGTTCGCCAGACCCAACACGGACAGCGCTATGAAGTCGAGAGAAGCTTCGCCTGTCACTGTTCGCATCGACAGCCGACTCCCAGGCTTGAACAGCACGTATACCCGGAAAAGTGCGAGCAGAGCAAGCGACGAGTTCATACCTCCGAGATACGCCATGATGTCGTGATGCCATGCGTCGCCTTCTGGGGATGAGCTAACTGCTGGATTCCGGGACTTCTTGCGCAAGGCGAGTTTCTTCATCATATATGCTGCGCGGAAGCTGAAGTGGACGAGGGCGCTTGTATGCCAGAGCTGGGTATGGTCAGCTGAAGAGATGCCTTATGAACACCACTGGTCTTACGGCGTTTCCAGCATACAGCGCTTTCAGCGCCGCTGAACCTTGCAGGGATGCCATGCTGTTTTCTGGCTGCTCAACGATATTCCCGTTCAAGCTGAGGACCATAACTTTCTTATACACATCTCTCTGCCTCGGCTCTGGTCAGAGAAGGACGCTGGAGGATGCGCTTCGAGACTTGGCGTACGGCTGAACGACCGCTTATCATGGTACAGTTCCAGCGTTGAACCTCGGCCTGCTGCTAGCATGTGACTGTAGACCTACTCGTTTCCGAGCTTGACAAGTCCTGTGGAAAAGCTCCAATATCTGCTATCCTTGGCATGGCGATCTGTTACTGTTCTAGCCCTAAGAGAAACATCTCAGCCTCGAAAGTCTCCGAGCTGCCGGAATGGTGCTACGTACATGAGGGGTTCACGATGTGCCATCCGTAACATATACCGTGTCCAAAGGAAATCCCAGCGCCAAACAATCTCCCTAGCTCTTCTTCACGGTTTGTGCATACGACTAAAGGTAAAGAGTAAGACAGTGTCACCTGCGTTAGTGCATTCCTCCGGAGCTGTGGGCTCCTTGACACGGTATATGTTAACGTGCGGCAGGACACGCAGATTTTCAAATCAAGAAAGCACTGGCCTCAGCCAACACCACTGCAAGCAACATTGCAGTGCGCGTCGTCATGGCTCATGAAAAGATTAGTGCCTTTTCCAGTACATCCGATCGCACTTCAGCAGGCTACTACGACGAAAACGAGCCAAGCAGACGCACCGCATACCGAGACGACGAAGATGTCTTTGGTAACGAGACAGGGCACGGAATCCAGTACCGCACGCTGAGCTGGCCGTTCGTTGTAAGATAGTAGCGACAAAGGTGCGGCAACCACCTATGCTAACGCTTTTTTAGGCAGCGTTGATGCTCACCGAAATAGTGACGTATGGCACACTTTCATTACCATCTTCTCTAGCAGTCGTTGGTATTGTGCCAGGAACAATCCTCATTGTCTTCCTCGGAGTATTTGCTCTCTATACCAGTCTTGTGCTCGTCAAGTTCAAGCTCAATCACCCGGAAGTTCACAACATGGGTGAGTGCTCGTTCATGACACACTCTGATGACCAGACCAATAACTTTACTAGGCGACGCCGGATTCATCCTCTTCGAACCAATCCATCTGGGCTGGCTTGGTCGTGAAGTTCTCAGCGCCGGAACTATTCTCTTCGCTATCTTCGCCGTCGGGGGCCAGCTCTTAGCCGCAGATGCTGCCTTGGGAAGTCTCTCCGACAACAAGCTCTGTCAGCTTTGGTACACTGGTATCTTCGCCATTCCTACCCTGCTGCTCAGCTTGCCAAGAGCGCTTAACATGGGCCTGTCATGGCTCAGCGCTGTGGCTACCGTCAGCATCATCGTTGCGAGTATCGTCGCAATGGCTGGAGCTGGTATCGAACCAACTCTGGGCCGCACGATCGCGGTGACCAAGCCGTCGACCTTCTACGCCGCCTTCTCGTCCATCACGAATCCGGTCTTTGCCTACGCCGGCCACTTCGTGAGTCCAGAGCCGTACAAGAGAAGTTCCTAGCTGATGCCGATCAGATGTTCTTCCCACTCATTTCGGAGATGCGCAACCCACGGGATGCTCCCAAAGCTGCTTGGTGTCTGCAGACTGTAGCGACCACCTTCTATGCAGTGTTCGCAATCGTCATGTATGTCTACATCGGCGACACGGTGCCCTCGCCTGCCTACAGTGGACTTAGCTTGGTATGGGCAAAGGCTGCTTGGGGTCTAGCGATCCCAAATCTGCTGGTCGCTGGAGCGCTGTACAATCACACTGCGGCTAAGATCGTCTTCATCAGGATCTTCAGGGGAAGCAGACACCTGCACGACAATACGGTGCTCGGCTGGACTGTCTGGACTGTTCTAGTGGTAATCATGAACGGCGCCGCATTCGTGCTGGCCACAGGTGTCCCGATATTTGGCTACCTCGTTGGTATTGCGGCAGCTCTATTCGCATCCTGGTACACGTACGGTATCGCTGGAGCGTTCTGGCTACACGACACATACTTCGGCCTGAATAGTGGCGGTACTGGCTTGAGGGAGCTACTCAGACGTCCATTCATGACCATGGTCAACGTGCTCACCTTCCTTGCGGGAGCATTCATCTGGTGAGTTCAATCACGACGCGCACATGACGAATCTTTCGGCTGACAGGGTTCCAAGTGTTGGTGGACTTTATGTATTCATCAGAGCTATCACTGAAGCCTACGCTTCAGGTGCTGTTGGTGCGCCATTCAGCTGTGGTAGCGCGTAGCTAGCTTGCAATCATCCTCTGTACCAGGCTATTCGATCAAAGATCTTGCAAACCCCGCTCATAGATGCGTCGCTACTTGTATCGGCTATCGATGAACAAGTATTCGCGACAGGAATTATCTCGTAGGCGAGCAGTTCCACGCAGCGCAGTCGCAGTCGTCATCGCGCCTCGTTATTCATACTCTCTACCCTTTCGACGCGTCAAGGCCACGTAGGTCAGTGATTTCGGGTTGATGGGTGTATGGTGGACAAAGGGACAGCAAGAAGTTGTCGTCTCGAAAGCTGAAACATTGCCCCACTCTGCTCCGACGACCTCACACCTTGAGACTGACAACGACAACCAATATATCAACTTCCGACGCAACACTCTGGCTATCAAGCATGGACCCATTCGATGCAGCTCTGTCAGTATAGTCTATACAACCACTTCACTCACCTAACCAAACACAGTGACCTCCTCCGCCGACTCCCACCCTCTAGTACACAACAAAACCTCAACGGCATCATATCCCTCAAACCGGACCTCGAAGAAGATCTCCTTTCCTCCGTAGACGTCGCGCTGACCTCCAAACGCTGCACAAAGACCGGCCGAGACTATCTCTGCTGCGACTACAACCGCGACGGCAACTCATACCGTTCACCATGGAGCAACGAATTCGAGCCACCAATAGAACCGGAGGAGGCTGCTGATCTCATACCTGGAGGCAGGATACGGAGGATGGAGGAGAGTCTCAATGCGGGTGTTGATGTGTACCGGGAGCTGTATTACGAGGGAGGCATAAGTTCTGCGTATCTGTGGGCGCTGGAAGAAGGTTTCGCGGGTGTGGTGCTGTTCAAGAAGACGAGCAGTGCCGGTGGCAGTGCTGGGAAGGGTGGATGGGATAGCATACATGTGCTTGAAGTGTCGGAGGCGGCAGGGAAGCGGTCAGCACATTACAAGCTCACTTCGACCGTCATATTAGACCTTGGGCTGTCATCCTCGGCAGTGGATAGTCTGGAGTTGGCCGGGAATCTCACAAGGCAGACGGAGAGCGACCTGGCACTCACACATAGCGGATCACGAGAGTCGGATATTGAGCAGTCACATGTGGTCAACATTGGCCGGATGGTGGAGGACATGGAGACACGGATGCGCAATCTGCTGCAGGAGGTGTACTTTGGGAAGGCGAAGGATGTGGTGGGTGATCTGAGGAGCATACAGCCGCTCAGCGAAGTGGGTCGGGATAGGGATGCGCATAGAGACGTGGTGAACAAGATTGGGCAGCGGACGTGATTGGTCCTGCGCGAGTGAGGCACCACCGAACGCGTGAGTTCATATTTCTTGAGGCCTGAGGGCCTCTTGCTCAGCATCAAAGCTGCTATGCTGACTGTCCCACCTGCTCCGTGCGATGCGCTCACATGTCACATCAGTGACTTCACATATGCGCCCCTAGAACCAACGCTTCTGGCCGATATATCACATGCAAAGCAGTCGATCAAGTACGGCAAGTACGCTAGTAGCTTAGTGGCTCCACTTAATTTGGTGGCATATAAATTCATGGTTCTATTCTCACTCACGCGCATAACAAACATCATACACAAAACATACCGAGACCGAGATCATTATAAACACGTACGCGGTTCAACAACTTCTCACACAACCTCAGGCATCACAATGGACACTTCACCTTTTGGTAAGCTCTCCGCCGAGCTTCGCATAGCGATTTACGAGCTCGTGATCAGCCAACCGGCTGCTGTCACGATGCGACACGACGACGTACAAAAGTCCTTCACCCCCAACGCTGGACACGGGCCCGATGCCAACATGTTCGCGGTGACAAGGATCTGTCGCCTCTTCACAAGGGAAACGGCGGGTCTTGTCTACAAAATGAACAACTTCAGGTTCGAGGTCACAAACGTGTAAGTACACTCGAGCGAATTCTCGAGTCGAGCTGGCGAGGCTGATCTAGTTACGGATATAGGAACAATCCATTTGCTGAGCTGAATCAATTTCAGTCTCTGCTGAGCATCGAGGATGCGCAGCTCCTTCGGCCTGCTCTGGTCCTGCCTCTGGCGATGCACTAGTAAGCAACCTTTTCAATGGTATGGCTTTGGCACGACTAACGTATCGGTAGCGGTGCGATCGGCTTTCGTCTGCCTCCCTCGCCTGTGCAAACACACGATGATCGAGTGGACTACTACACACTTCCTCAGTGCCTCGACGCTTTGCTCACCGAAATTAGCGACGATTCCAGTCGAGCACTCTGCATTCACCTCGATTGTTCTATTGGATTAAGAGGATATTCCGGCAACGCAAGCATAAAAATCGGTCTGGGCGTCGAGCTAGATTTGCAGAACTTCACCGCGACGGCATGCGATGAGCTCGACAGCCCTAATCAACTCGACAATCTCACCATGACATGGGATACTCCCGAAGCTGCGAGGATCCTCTACGTGGGCAACAGCGAGCTTTACGGATTCCTCAGCCATTTTGGAGCTTCGAAAACATTCTTGAAGGATCACCACCAGAATTGGTTGTCTTCACTCTGAGTGCTGTCGCATCCATCGTTGCACAAGCTTTGACGCTTGAGAGGTCGGTCTTCATTGCATATGTGCTGCCGTTCTATACTCTTTGAACACGAGCAGGCACCCGAAATTGCAGGATACAAGAGAACAGGAGTAATGGTCGCGTTGAGATGGGTGTGCAATGCGTCCCTTGTGGCCTCCATCTACAACATGGACAATTAACACTCTGGGCCTAGGGCGCTGATCGGTTCTAAGTAGGCAATCGAGAGAGCTTGGTTGCAAGAACAAGATTCGCTGAGCACGCACACCCCGTACACAGATCAATTAATGGGCCGGCTGAGGTTGAATCGCGCTTACATCCGTATCAACCAGGAACTCATTATACCACCAGGAGTCTAGCCATGCCCACTCGTCCAATGGATCGATCAAGCCTTCTGCTGCTGGTAGAGCTACCGTCGGGTACATGTCCAGCAACTCCGTCTGTTTCTGGACTTCAGCCTCTTTTCGCTTCTGGTGAAGCTGTACCAGCGCGTACGCCGTAGTAAACGCTTCGTAGGTTGCTCCTGTCTGGTACGTATCGTTTACTGCTGCAAGACATCCCATAGCCTCGCTCAGAATCGCGAAGGAACGGACGGTGTCGATTGCTAGCAGTGTGCATACTGCCTGGAACGGGATGTTTGCCACATGATGCCATGAAAGTCCTGCAGCCATGCTTGACCGAGCAGCGTCGATGCTTCTGCGGATGAGATCAAGCACTTTGTCCATGAGGTGGTCCGGAACTTCTGCTTTCGAGACGTGCAGCCTGCGATAAATGCACAGCATCAAGTTGCATTGTGCTAGTACCGATGGCGGTTGAGTATGAGTGCGGCCCAAAATTTCTTCCAGTACAGTGGCAAGGTTAACTGCGCTAATCTCTTTGGTTGGGTCAAGGTCCTGTGAGTACGGCAATAGCTCAAGAAGCTCTGTCGTGTATCCATCGGAGTGTGTAGAGGTGGGAGCATTGTCAATCTCCGGTAGCCTCACACGAGACCTCCCTAGATCGTAGGACATCCATATGTTCAGATGCTGGGCCACGCCAAAAATCCTGCGGCCTGTGTGCACATCAATGCGGCGTAGACCTGGGACGAAAACATCAGTACTACTATTTGCGTGGACCACGCCTGATGCATCTATGATATGGAGGGTGGAACAGCTGGCCAACCATGCCTCTTCGGGCTTGGCGGTAAGTCGCAGGTAAATGGTACGCAGCAGCCATGCCGTAGCACTATACCAAGATGGCGTATCCGCAGTTGACGGATCAAGCAGGTGCTTTGCGAGCAAGACGAGACTCGTTTCGATTGCTATGTCTTCTGCACCCGAAAACAGATACGCCAAAGCGCCGACACCGCAGAGGACCGCGTCTTTCGCCCCTGGTTCGTGTGGCGTGTCCCAAGTGTCTGATACGCTTTGGCGCAGCAGATCGGCGTCAATGAAGCCATAGCAGTGATCGACCTTCTCGAAATAGACATTAATCAGGCGTAGCATCTCCGGCTCCGACAGGATCGACGTAAGCCTTTCTGGCAGCACTGCGTCGCTCATCCGCCTCTCTCCCAAAAACAAGTTCCATGCCAGCATTCGCATTGGATGTTTGCTTGGGTTGGAAGGATCAAGCGAAATTGTCAAGAGGCGAGCGAATGCAGCACCAGAATTGCTTTCGACTGACCGCAGATAATCTGGAGACGTGTGCTGTTCCTGATGGAGTACTGGTCGACCAGACTGCGGATCGTCTGCTTCTGGACGATCTAATCGTTGAGAGGCCGCTTCCGTGAAATTCTGATGGCTCGAATCTGGTAGGTTTGCGGTCTCTAAACGACGACTCCTTGTTGATCTCCGGGTGCGAGGGATAGAGCGGTAGGAGCACTCATACCCGTAGCCATGACACATGTCGCACGGACGTGCTCCATCGCACTTTCTCTTGCGCTCACGACAGGATTCGCATGCGATGCGCAGCCGCTGACGGCGTTTTTGGCTATCATCCGCATTCATTGCGGTTCAAGGTTGGAGGTGAAATGCGTCGCGAAGGTTTCAAAGCTCTTTCTCCCCGCACGCTCCTTCCGCACGACGAGATCCGCTACATCCGCACGCCACCAGACATCGATAGGCAAAGAATAACATCATCTCAGCCATACAGCAAGTACTAACACTCTCAGCATCGACAGATGGTATATTTGCACTTACCAGCCATGTCGTTGCTACGTACTCATTACCCGTGGACGAAGGCTCCCTTCCTGGCATCTGCTCCAATGCTCGGAGCGGCAACGCCAGCACTTGCCATTAGTGTTAGTAAAGCTGGCGGGATTGGGTTCCTTGCTGGTTCTGCAAACAGCGATGCTCTGGACAAAGACCTACAGCAAGTCACGTCGATACTGGCACAAGACAGGACCGCAGAAGCCAATAGTTCAGACATACTTCCCATCGGCCTAGGATTTCAGCTCTGGGGCGCGAAGCTCAGTGTTGCTGTCTCCGCCGTCAAGAAGCATCTGCCTGCCGTGGTGTGGTTGTTCGCACCATCGGACGAGCGACAACTCCAGAAATGGTCACGAGAGCTTCGACTGGCTTCGCAGGGAAAAACCAAGATCTGGATCCAAGTTGGCACTGTACACGACGCAAAGCGAGCTGTAGAGTTGGCCGCGCCAGACGTGTTGGTATTGCAGGGATCAGACGCGGGCGGCCATGGTCTCAAGAGGTCTGCCAGTACCGTCACACTCGTTCCTGAAGTCGTAGACTACCTGGCTTCGAGACATGGTGCTAGCATTCCAGTGCTCGCTGCGGGTGGTATCGTGGACGGGAGAGGCGTCGCCGGTGCCATAGCACTCGGTGCTGCAGGTGCCGTCATGGGCACGAGATTTTTGGCTGCCACGGAGGCTGGGATCGCTAAGGGATGGCAGAAGGAGCTCCTCAGGGCTAATGATGGCGGTGTCTCTACTGGCAGATCAACTTTGCCCGATCGACTCAAAGAGACCATCGGGTGGCCGGAACACTTCGATGGTCGAGCATTACTCAACAAAGGCCATGAAGACGAGCAAGCGGGGCTCTCTGATGCAGAAAATATTGCTCTGTACAAGCAAGAAATGGCGCAAGGCGACGATGCGTGGGGTGCTCACGGCCGAATGGTCACTTACGCTGGGACTGGTGTCGGCTTGGTGAAGGAGATCAAACCTGCTGCAGAGATCGTGCGTGAAGTGCACATGAGTGCCCGAAGAGCTATTCAGAACGCGGCAGAATCCTTGAGAGATAGCGAGCCTCAGTCAAAGCTGTGATTACAGCAGCCCTACCTTTCGTCTGGTGCCCTAGTCATCAGATGCTTGCCCATGAAGTCAGTGCCATGCTGCCTTCCACTGTGCGATTCACCAGAGCCATAACACGTCTCTACTGTGCCGAGACGTAACGCGTTTGAGTTAGCATGGCGGATCTGAGTACGAAGTCGATCGCGGCGTGGAGGCCTCCAGGGTCGACGTGAGCATTGTGGTGACGTCGATGTCGCTGGGTGTTGATGTTGATGTTGATGTTTCTTGTCGAGACGCGTCCAGCCTTGTGCTTGTGCTTACAAATGAGACCGGTCACGTGCAGTCCTACCTCCTTCCTTTTCCCGTCCTTCTCTGGGCCACGATCGCATTGCTTCGACGAAAACCAGCGTCTACCTATAGGCCCCGAGAAAGAGATTGACGTTGGGCGCTGAAGTTATAGTAAAACGATTCAAATATTCGTTCCACGAGGGGTCGACGATACAGCATGCAGTACCTATGGAAGCAGAGTCAGGCAGGCACACCAATCCGCACAACAGTGCTGTAGAGGCTTAGCAACGGTACCTGCATCGTACCACTGTACTCTTTTCCGTCCAGCCATCGGATGACCCTTTCACCAAAGGCCCGTCATAGCCATGCTCGACATCCGCACAAAGCCGCAAACTCTGCCGCTCTCACAGCCAAAGCCATGCGTCGATTGAGTTGCAACGCCGTCATCGGACTTTTTATCTTCTAGTCCGGTAGTAATGAATATCGTTGACAAACGGCTCATCCAAGAAGCAAAACAATCGTTTATGACTTGAGCTTCCGATACACTCACCAAACCAGGCCTGCTTTTGACGACAAGAATACTCAAGACAGCCGACGCAAGCCCATCGACGCCCCATCGCCAACCATGCCTCTCGTAAGAATCGAAGTAATCAAAGGCCGCCGCTCGCGCGATCAGCTACGCAAACTAGCAGACGTAGTGCAAGAAGTCATGCTCCAGAAATTCAACGCCCCAGCGCGAGATCGTTACCAGGTTCGTCCTCGCATGCTCCCCTCATAATCAAATCACATCAATATAACTACCAACCAGATCATCACCCAACACGAACCCGGCGACATCATCTGCGAGGACACCAACCTTGGGTTTGAGAGAACGAACGATATAGTCTTCATTCAGATCTTTCAGCAGGGTCGGACGGCCGATGTCAAGCAGACTACGTATGCTGCGTTGGCTGAGAGGTTGGGAACGGAGTGTGGTGTTAAAGGGAATGATCTGATCATCTCCTGTTCTGAGAACAAGCGCGAGGACTGGAGTTTTGGGCGCGGTGAGGCGCAGTTTTTGACTGGAGCTTTGTGAGGTGAGAGGAAGGAAGGTTTTTGATAGCACATTGGTGTAGTACAAGCCTGGTAGCTGTTCATGCCCAAACCAACGTATTATCAAAGCGATCAATCAGTGCGGATCAGGCTTCACCAGTGGAATATACCCCCTGTCTTAACAGCAACAAATGTAGTCGATTCCGGCTAGGAACATCATACACCTTATACGAACTTCATCAACCTTCTTGAGAACTCAAAGCTTGCCTGGATGTCGTGCCTCTGGTGCCTGCTTTGCATATGTGCTGTAGGCGGCTCATGCGGTGCTGTTCAATTCGCGTGATTCGAGTTGCTGCAAACAGGCAGCGACCGGATGCCCCTCGAGTGGCAGAAAACAGCTGGGTGTGGGCCCCGTGGTCCTCGTGACATATAGCAGCAGGTCTTGCTGATCTAAGTTCTAAGTCCGGCAGTCCAGTATTCATGGTGCATCGGATCTGCATTGGGCAGCCATCGAATAGCGAATCGCCAGTAGCTCGTGACTTCACCCTTCATGACTTCGTGAAGTACTCTGTGACAGAGACGAGGCGAACGTCAAGCAAAAACAGAAGCAGTCAATTTGACTACCCTATTTCTTCCCCTTCTTCTTCCCCTTCCCACCACCCGCACCTTGCGCCTGCGCCGACGGCCCACCAGCCTCCACAATCACTGTATCTTCATCACTACTCCCGTTTTTCTTCGCAGGTACTGGCGCCTCCACAGGCTTACCCTCCACAGCCTCACCATCTTTCGCCGTCTCATCCTCTTTCGCTGGCTCGCTAGCAGTCACGCCATTCTCCTTCAAAAACTCCGCCTGAACACCCGCACGCTTCTTCTCCCACCACGCCTTCTCCGCCTGAAGCGTCTCCTGGATCTCAGCCAACCGCTGTTTAATGAGTAGATTCTGGTTCATCTCGTTGGCGGACTGGAATATAACCTGACCCCAGTTGTCGCTGAAAGCGTTCGCCTATCATCACACATATCAGTATTGCCATAACTGCATGGTTTCTGGAGACTGTCAGCTCACCTCATTAACAACATCCTTAACCTCAGCCTCCATCTCCTGCTCGGCGGTCAAGAACCGCTTCCACAGATCATCGCCTACGCTTCCTCGTTGTAGTAGTGTCTGCAACGCCGGTTTCGCCTGCCGTAGCTGTACTATCCTCTTGATATCCTCCAGCGCTCTCTGCAGTAACGCGGCTTTTAGTACCGAGTCCGGCACTTTGTCCGGCAATTTGCTCAACGCCTTCTCGCCTGCATCGACCTGTTCTGACGGGTCGAGGTGGAGCAGACTGAGGTAGATGTCTCGTTGTCGGTGCGAAGGGAACCAGGGTTCTAGTTTCGCGGCTTTGGCTAGTTGGCGTTTGCGGTAGGTCGAGGAGAAGGTGTAGAGGGAACCGATGACGATGATGAGGTAGAGGGTTGGCAGGAGAAGGTTGGTCCAGAAGCTCTTCTTTGGTAAGGGTGGGAGGTCGGAGAAAGTGCCGTTGGTGTTTGTGCTGTTGAAGGTGGAATTGAAGGTCGAGTTGTCCATGGTGGGCGTGTGTCGCTAGTGTCCGTGATGTATGTGGGTGTATATGTTACCGTGTCATGGTCGTCGTCAGTTCGTGTGATATCAGAGTCCAGCTGAGTGTGTTGTATCTGTCTTGCGACCAGCTGGCCATTCGTCCATCAATATTTAGCCCAGATTTGGCAACAGGCTCTCATGCAGGTCAATCTAATCCATCGCGGATCTACGCGCAGTCCGAGCTACCACGGGCACGTCACTTTGAAGGCCGACAACGACTGCACCTTGCCGCCTAAGCAATCACAGAAGCCAACAGACGTGATTCGAAGCAACAACATCACTCGACCAAACATGTCAGCTCAATAACCTGACATGCACTCACCCATATCTACACCAACACGCACACACACGACACGATGATCCTCCGATTCCAGAGCCGCGAAGGCCAGTTCCGCTTGACTATCGAGCCCACCACCGAGATCGCGTCCATCATACCTGAACTGCTCGAACGTCTGCCCAAAGATGTCATTGCCTCTTCCATCTCCATCTCACCGAAACCGCACGGAGCAGATTCACGACCGATACAATCACTGAAAGGTGTGACCTTCGGCCGGTTGGGCCTCACACACGGCACACAAGTGTTTCTTGAGTTCCAGCAAGAAACACCAACCTCCAACGGCCACTCAGTGTCTGCGAACAAGCTCAGCGGGAAAGAAGTAGCACCAGAAGAGGACGTGTCCAGCTTAGCAATACCCACCACAGTAGCACCAACCCTCATCAAGAATCCGTGGGAGTCCGTCAAACAGTCAGCCCTCGACAACCGGCTAGATACAAAAGATGGCAAGATCCACCGCAAGAAAGACGAGAAGATGTGCCGCCACGGACCAAAAGGCATGTGCGATTACTGCATGCCCCTCGAACCCTACAGCAAAACCTACCTCGAAGAGAAGAAGATCAAGCACCTCTCCTACCACTCCTACCTCCGCAAAGTGAACCAAGGCAAGAACAAGTACGAGTCCGGCAGCTCCTATATGCCTCCTCTTACAGAGCCTTACTACCGCGTCAACCCAGCGTGTCCATCGGGCCACAAGCCCTTCCCAGCCGGCATCTGCACGAAATGCCAACCCTCAGCTATCTCGCTTCAGCCGCAGGAGTTCCGAATGGTCGATCATGTCGAATTCTCTACCCCGGAAATCATCAACACGTTCCTCAACTTCTGGCGCAACTCTGGTGGAGCGCAGAGGATTGGCTTCATGTATGGCCACTACGAAGAGTACGAGCTGGTCCCACTCGGCACCAAAGCAGTTGTAGAAGCCATCTACGAGCCACCGCAAATCAACGAGATCGACGGCGTGACACTCGGCGAATGGGACGACGAAGCCTCTGTCGAAGAACTGGCCAGTATGTGCGGTCTTCAGCGCGTTGGCGTCATCTTCACCGACCTCACGCGGCCCGAAGACCCTGAAGCACAAGCTAGCGCCATCTGCAAACGGCATGTCGATTCCTTCTTCCTTTCCTCGCTGGAGATTATGTTTGCGTCACGATACCAGGCCAAGTATCCGCGTCCCAGTAAGTGGAGCGAGAGCGGGCAGTTCGGGAGTAACTTCGTCACCTGCGTCGTGTCTGGGGATCTGGAAGGCCAAATCGGTATTTCTGCCTACCAGGCCTCGAACGCTGCGGTCGAGATGGTACGCGCTGATATCGTGGAGCCGTGTGCTGAGCCCGGCGTCATGCTCGTTCAGGACGAGGACGAGGATGCCGGGATTGGCCGCGTACGGTACATTCCTGAGGTGTTTTACAGGCGGATCAACGAGTACGGCGCGAATGTGCAGGAGAATGCTAAGCCTAGTTTCCCTGTCGAGTATCTGCTGGTTACGTTGACGCATGGTGCGCCGATGGAGGTGAAGCCGTTGTTTGTCAAGAATGCATTTGCGATTGAGAACCGGCATGCTATTGGGGAGCAGCAGGAGCCGAGGGATCTGCAGACCCAGTTGAAAGCTGGTGCGAACCGGATTGCGCTGGATACGCCGGAGGGCGTGGTGGCGGTGTCTGACTTCCACCTGTTGAGCTTCATCCACGGGTTAGGCGTACTCAGTAAGGTAAGAAGCAAGCTCCGAAGCTTAATGCTACATCATATGCTAACATTCCTGTGATGCACAGGACGAGGAGAACTTGCTCTGCCGCATCGCCACGACCCACGACGCCTCGCTCGGAGCCCAACTCATGCACACTCCAGGTTGGGCCACCCTCCAGACTATCCTCCAGCAGATGTAGCAATATTGCCCTAACTATCACCGCACATGTACCAATACATACACGTGTGATGGTTTTGCTACTTCTGGGTTTGGATATGCTGACTCTTTCCCACTTTTCTGGATCTAGGCTGGATGTCGCTCGTGACTATTATCGAGCATCTCAAGGACCGGATCCCTAAGAGGGGGAGCGAGGCGGGGATTGGAGGGTTGACTAAGAGGGTTAGGGGGGTGGAGTTGAGTGATGATTAGTGAAGTGAGGTGAGCGGTAAGAGCACGCTGAGCCTGCGGCACTGCTGTGGGTTCACCAGATCTTGCTGCTACTAGCTTTACATGTATCAATACAGTTACATCACTATTTCTTCACCGCCTTCTGTGCACCAGCCGCCCTCGGCGGGATGGCGATAGGTAACAGACTCTTGACCTTTTTCAGGAACCTCTCGCTGTCGCTGGTGAGGTACGTGCCATTCATCGTCGTCATTCGAGCAACTGTGTTCATCACAGGCTGCTTGTGCTTCTCGCCACCAAGCACATTACTGCTGTCATACACGCCCTTCACCATCTTGTCTACAAGTGAAGTGCGGACGGCTTCTGGTAGAGGCCGGAAAAACACTGGTCGTTTCCCTTCGGCTTCTAATTGCGCAAGCTTTTCCGGATCTCGGTTGGCAAGTTGTTGAGGCGTCAGATCCTGCTCAAAGTGCATTATCTCCTTGACTTTGGCTACTACGGCCTCTTTCTCATCCTGGGACCGGAAGTGTGTGATCTGCCGGCTCAACAGCTTGTGTGCTAGCTGATCTAAATCGCGAGGTCCGTCGGTGAGCTCGCCTGGTTCAGCAGCGATATGGATGCGGTCGGCTAGCACGCCGGCGAAATTATTGGCTGCAATTGTCGAGGCAGAGTTCCCTGATGTGGTGAGATCCTCTATGGACATCTCGCGCGGGTGGAATGGTGTACCGGCAGGCTGCACGCGTAGACCTCGTCGTGCTGTTGATTGGATCGGTGCCGGGCCTCTCCCAGCTTGTGCTGCTTCTTGTTCTTCCGCCGGACTGGCTTCTAAAGGCGGCATCTGCTCCATCAGGACAGCTGCGCCGCCTTGCATAGGCTCTTCCGTCTTGCCAGCCGTCGTTCGCACACCTCGGACCTGCTGCGAGTGCCCTGGGCTCAGTTCTATATCGTCTTGACCTCGCACAACCCGTCCTGCTCCTTGGTTGTACGGCCCTTCTCGCCCTGGCGACTGATTTTCGCCCATCCTGCCGGGGACATCGACCTCACTAACTCGATGTGGACCAACGGCGAAGTCAGCGTCGTCGTTCTGTGGTTTCGAGGGACCCAGAGAAGGGACATCGCGGTTCAGGGCGCGCACTTCTTCGGAGATCTGGGCAGAGCGTTGATGGCGGGTTGGGCCTCGTTGTGGTTCTGGGGAAGCATCAGTTGTGTTCGAGCTGTAGGGCGTGTAATCTTACTGTTGTAAGGTGTGCCCTCGTCGTTGCCGTTATTCGGCTGCCCTGAGCTCTCGTCTTCGGCACGTCTGCGAACTGTGGCATGGAAGCAGCGAATACATTTGCCGCTCCTTTGCCATTGCTGGTGTAAGAGCTGCTTCTCCGCCGAGCTTAATGCTTTGATCATTCGTCTGGAATACATGGCTGTGCTATGTACACTGAAGATGCGGGAGTTCTGGTGCTGCCAATGGTCGAGCGGCGTCTCATCTCCTTCGAGAACGCCAAGGGGAGCTAGCGAGCCAACAAGTGAATGCGGAGCTGTTCACAGTTCACCACAGCAGAAACAGAAACACCTTCATGCTGACGAAGAAGAGTCAGACATGGGTTCCAAGACGCCCGAAGACCACCAACAGGGCCCTGATCGTACAGTACATCCTTTCGTATCTGTCACAGCTTCCTAACACGTGAGCAGCTTCCTCGGATGGTCCTATCGCGTCTGTCAATCCCCCAAAGTCCGCTGCAGCCACCGGGCTCGTGCCAGGCGTGCTCGAAGGGCAAGACGAAGACGGGGACGGCGATGGCGATGATGGCTGTGCTGGACCCTCCGTGACCAAGTCCGACGGCAAAAAGAAGAAACGAAACAAGAAGAAGTCCAAGAAAACTTCAGCTGCACAGCAGACTACGCCACCAAGAATAGCTCTCGCAGACCTCTTCCATGACGAGCAGTATCCCATTGGCGAGATTGTGGATTATGCCATGGATAGCAACCTCCAGCGCACCACAGCTGAAGAGCTCCGCCACGTTGCTGCCGTTGAGAGCATGGACGGGAGCTTTCTGACTGACTATCGTAAAGCGGCTGAAGTTCATCGTCAGGTCCGGCAGCATGTGCAGACGATCGCCAAGCCTGGCGTATCCATGACTCGGCTCGCTGACGAGATCGAGGGTGGAGTGCGTGCGCTCGTCGGACATCAAGCCATCGAGACTGGTGACGCCCTGAAAGCTGGCATGGGTTTCCCGACTGGCCTGTGTTTGAACAATGTTGCCGCTCATTGGACGCCGAACCCAGGTGCCAAGGAGGTTGTACTGCAGTACGATGATGTTTTGACCGTTGACTTCGGCGTGCATGTCAACGGCCGCATCGTCGACAGTGCTTTCACGGTCGCCGCTAACCCCGTCTACGATCCTTTACTCGACGCCGTACGAGCAGCCACCAACACTGGCCTCAAGGAAGCTGGCATTGATGCTCGCATGTCGCACATCAGCGGCGTGATCCAGGAAGTCATGGAAAGCTATGAGGTCGAGCTCAACGGCAAGACAATTCCCGTCAAAGCAGTACGCAGCCTCACCGGGCACAACATTCTCCGGTACCACATCCATGGCGACAAGCAAGTTCCGTTCGTCAAGTCCAAGACCTCCCAGCGAATGGAAGAGGGAGACATCTTTGCCATCGAAACGTTCGGCACGACTGGGAAAGCTTACATGCATGACGACGTGGGTGTGTATGGGTACGGTCGCAACGAAGGTGTCAGTCTGGCTGGGCTTTCCGGTTCTGCTCGGGCGTTGCTGAAGACCATCGATGAGGACTTTGGGACTTTGGTCTTCTCGAAGCGGTACCTGGAACGTATGGGGTTAAAGAGCTATCATTTAGCTATGAAGTCGCTGATCTCGAACGGGATTGTGGAATGCCACGGGCCATTGATTGATGTGCCGGGATCTTATGTCGCGCAGTTCGAGCATGTGAGTGAGGTCAGTAAGGTAATGATGGTCCGTACGCTGACGGTTTGACTAGACGGTTCTGCTTCGACCGAACTGCAAGGAGGTGATCTCGCGTGGCGACGATTATTGAGTCGGAAGCACTCTGCAGTCGAGGAAAACGAGAGAGGCTGGCGTTTGTTGATTCGAAAGTCGCGCGACGTCAACAGTCGTGACGATTCTGAGCAGGGCGTTCAACACACCCCGCCCACACCGTGTATTTACACTAGCGAAAGACAGGTAGATGATTTTCACCTAGCACCAAGTGGCAAGACGCTTAACCAATACTCCGGATGCAAGGCTCAAAGATACGAGGAGTTGAGAGACGAGCTGATCTAGTCCAAGTGGGAGAGCGTTCTCGGATCCCTGAGGCAGAAAATAAAGCATCAAGCCGGGATCTCGCTGCTGCCATGGCCGTTCACGAACGCACCGCCTTCAAGTCTCTCCTGCCTTTCCGCACGGCTCTCGCTATACTCATCGAAGTACGCTGCAGCTTCGTCAGCATGTTGTTGACGAAGTCTTTAGGATACTCACGCTTCTCGCCAAACACTGTCGTACGTATGCCTCTGCGAGCGCCTTTGTACGTTCCGGGGATCACCCTATGCAGGGAGCACCTGTTGTCCCACATGGCAATCGAGCCTACCTCCCACTTCCAACGAACCGCGTGGTCATCTGCCGAGTGGATGTGGTATTCGAGAAATTCGAGAAGCTTGTCTGTAGGACTGGTCAGCTTATCCACATGGCCCTGGAAACGTCTGACTGAAGACGTACCTGACTCTTTCCGCTTTAGCTCAGCGAAGCCTGTGACAAAGCCAGGGTTGACGTTGAGAGCTTTCAACCCGGTCACAGGATGCGTTCGCACGGCTGGGTGGTGTGTGTCGATGGGTGGCCGATTCGGAATCGCTTCCCCACAGGTCGATAATTGTGTCGTCTGGGGACCGTTAGCCCAAAACACACGACAGGACGTTGCCACTTACATTGCAACCGCGATGTATGAACAGCATGCAGGCTCTCTACGAACTTCTGCATCGCTTTGCTGAGGGCATCATATGAGCCGTATTGAGAGACCTAGCTGATCAGTAAATCGAGAAGAACAGCCAGCAGCTCAAGATCACTCACCCACGCTGTGTCGCCTCCAACAGGAGGATGCTCTTCCATCCGCAGCATTGAATAAGACGGCGGATTGATCTCGAAAGACGTGTCCGCGTGAAAGTCACCGGATGGCCAAGGCGTATACGATAGGATCTCCCGATGATCCTCAGTGCTGCCCTTGATGATGACATGCTTCACGTCCTTCTGCGCAGGGTGTTTGTCGAGCTTGCCGAAGTGCTGAAACAACTCTACCTGCTTACCTGTAGTAAGATCTTGATCGCGAAAGAATACGACTCCCCGTTCGTTGACTAGTAGTGCGAGCTCGTCGAGCTGCTGACCGTTCAGACTGGATAGCTGCACACCCTCGAGAACTGTGCCTATCGATTCAGTGCGATCTTTCGGAGTTGCGACTGCAAAGAGCGCCTTTTTCTTCGGATCTGCGAACGCTGCCCTGTCCTTCCCAACCGCAGCTGGCTGCCTGATGGGCTCAGGAGGGACATAATTTCTGATCTTGGGATTGTATGCAGGGTGAAGTGTGACAGGAAAGCCAGAATCCGGCGAGATATGCTGACGTGACGACAAGTGCGCCATTGTGAAAGCGTGTAAGGCAAGACTGAGACTCAAAGACGAAGGCGTTCAAAGTCTATAAGCCACATGAAGCTCATAACACACAGTCATGCCATACTCTCTCAAGATTGCACCATACCTAAAGCTGCGGTATGGTCCGCTCTGTCGCCTAAAACCATTGAATCTTCTCACTGCAGTGGTCTGGTATTGGGAGCGAAAAGAAGAGCCAAGACGATAGGTAACATAAAACTCGCCTTTTATTTAGCTCACTTCCACTTATGCTGACTACCAGTATGATCATCAAGCAGGTGTGATTGACCAAAGAACACCTCGCGAGCAGTAGCACCCTCTTTCTTGACAGCAGTCTTGAACAGGCCTCTCTTCCGCAGCTCTGGTATCACGAACTCTGCTATATCCTCGAAGCTGCCTGGGTTGACCACGTGCGTCAAGTTGAATCCATCTACGCCCGAGATACTGGCCCACCGCTCAAGCTCATCTACAACAGTCGTTGGACTGCCCACGATGGTTGGTATCATACCACCCACAAGCAAGAAGTCAGCAATCCGAGCTTTGGTCCAGCCAAGACCCTCAGACCCTGGCACTGTATCCGACCAGCGCTTGACAATGCTCTGGATTGCTGGTGTGCCGACGAACCGAAAGTCCTCATCGTCCGTATATTTCGACAGGTCTACACCCGTCCAGCCTCCGAACAGCCCAAGTGCACCCTCACGATCGCCATACGACAAGAAGTCGTCTAGCTTCTTCTGTGCTGCCTCGTCTGTCTCGTCTACGACCAAGGTCATACCGCAGAGGATCTTCAGATGATCATGGTGTCGTCCGTACTTCTCGGTTGCGGTCTTTCGCAGTGCATCGACAGAGTCCTTGATCTTCTCCGGGGTCTGACCGCCAACGAAGACGGCTTCCGCATGCTTGGCTCCGAACTCCGTGCCGGCTTTGGAGGTGCCAGCCTGGAACAAGAACGGCGTACGTTGCGGAGACGGCTCGCAAATGTGTGGACCAGGCACTTTGAAGTACTTGCCTTCGTGGTTGATCTGGCGCACTTTGCCTGCCACGGCGAACTGGCCTGTCTTGGTGTCCCGAGGTGCAGCATCGTCTTTCCAACTTCCTTCCCAAAGCTGGCATAACGTTAGCATAAGTCACCAAGGACTGAAATACTAACGATTACCTTGTAGCAGACCTGCATATACTCCTCAGCGATTCGGTACCGTTCATCGTGCTCAACCTGAGTATCCAACCCGAAATTACGCGCCGCACTGTCAAGATAGCTCGTTACAATATTCCAAGCCACCCGTCCCTCTGCCAGATGGTCTACGGTCGAGAACCGTCTTGCATGGGCGTATGGAGCATCATATGTCGTACTTGCCGTGACACCAAAGATGATATTCTTCGTCACGGCCGCCATGGCTGGCACGAGATACAGCGGATCATTGACTGGGAACTGCGAGCCTGCAGCAAGTATAGGGTCAACGTTTGCTGGGCCTTTATAGACATCGTAAGGTCCCAGGACGTCGGCTATGAACATGGCATCGAAGCCAGCGTTGTCGAGGTACGTGGCCAGCGATGTCCAGAAGCTGAGCTTGTTGTAGTCGGCGGTTTTGTTGCGCGGATGACGCCAAAGGCCGGGAGACAGATGGCCTGGGGTGTTCATAACAAATGCATTGAGAATGAACTGCTTCTTCGTAGCATTGCCGTTGCCGTTGCTCTCGTTAGAAGTGGCCATGTCTAGATCTTAGCAGGATCCTCTCGATGGGACACCGTACAATGGAGTTGAGTTCTGCAACACTGATCACCTTGCTTGTTCGAATTCTATCACTCGCAAAGCGTTGCTATACATATGGGTGAGCACTGATTGCGTGATGCCGAGTTCGGGAGGATTTGTGGGGCAGCTCTGAGATGTCGTGCTGAAAATCTCATGGACGAAGGCATGGCAAGCGAACAAGCTCTGTACAGCGTAAGCTAGGATACTGTAGTCTCGTATGGGCAGAGTCGCATAAAGTCGTCGCCCGCTTGCCCGCTAAGCAGCTGCATCTCCACCACGACTCGTGTAGTCGTGTGCATTCACTACTAGCCCTCGCGACATCAGCATACCACTAACGGCCGCCAACACGCTTTGCTTTGACACATCATCCTCCATGTTCGAGCGTGTAATAACCCAATTGAGTCTTGTTCCTTGAAGTCGTCATATCCTGTGCCCGCCAGACTTCCTCAGCTTTGGTGAATGCCCAGCACTGCCACCAGAGGATTGGCTGTACAGTTGTGATGGGTGCTGATACTAGCTGCTCTGCGATCGTCCCTGCCAAGCTCTGCAGCGGTCTACCTTGTGGGGTCGATGTGCTTTAGCTCGGCGCAGCACGCGCGCGTGGTAGTGGTAGTGGCAGTGGCGATCACAATTCATCTTGATTCTTGATTCGAGTCCCTTCTTCACTCTACCGCCCCTCCTCCAACTCAGTCAAATGCCTCTTGAACTTCTCCGCTTTCTTCTTCAGCAAGCGCACACTTTCCAAAAACAGCTCATCGCTCTCAAATTGCCCTGTGCTTTCCACCGAGAAGATGAAATGATCCCGAATCCTGCCCAGTTTCACCTTACCCTTGAACTCATCATGTCGCAGGCATTCTCGACTAACAGTATCTTTCATTGGATCTGCCACCACTGCTTTAGTCTCGCCACTACTCGCGTCCTTCTCGAGCGCGATCACGCCGCGAGGAAAGCAGCGCTGGAACTTCTTCGCTTCGATGCCGACGATCGGGGCTGTGATGTCGATGGATGGTAGCAATCGATACGATGCTGTTGCGACCGGAGAGAACTTTGCGTGATCCATGCCTAGGCCTTTGATACAATGACACCGCAAATTGATCCTCTGACCAGGCCGCAGTTTCGCGATCAGAATGTCAGGATTGACGGGCTTGATAGCATCTTCGCCGTCGAACCATTTCGTCTGGTCTCCTTGCGGTTCGAAGACTAGTTGATGCGCGTAGATGTTGCTATTCACGTATCGGACTGCAGGGTCTGTTTCGCCGTCCTTGGCTAGCTGTTTGCCGTCTCTACCATCCTCATCGATAGTCGCCCATCGGCAGTCCACAAGTAGGGAGACCACAATGGTGTTGTGATCGTTTGGAGTGCTGGCGCTGGCAGGCAGGTCATCTTGATCATACATAGCTTGTGCAGCGTAGTCGTCCTTAGGTGGCGGTTTCTTGAACCATCCCAGTTGGTCTAGTCCTGCTTTGCCGCCTGTGAGTGGGATGAGGCCGAGGCGATGCGCTAGGACTTCATCTTGGATGATGGAGGTGTTGTCGAAGATGAAGACGTCTTCGATGGCAAGGGTGGGGATTTCGGCCAGCATTATTCGGCGGAAGGCGTTAGCTATGCTGGCGTCGACGCCGATCAAGGAGAAGGCCGCATCGTTGGGTTTGTTCTGGTGGTAGTCGATTTTGAGATTCTGGGCGAAGCGGTTCAGGTCCCAGGTATCATCCTGACCGGGTCCGTAGTGGCCAGGAATATCTGTACCGGAGACGTCGGTGACTGTCTCGGAGTTGATGTTCACAATGCGGCGTTGTTGAAGTTGTTCTTCACTCAGACCACGCCGCTGTTCAGCGAGTTGGTCATCGGTCAAAGGCGCCCAGCTAGGCATGTTGAGTGTTGTTATCGAGCGATCATGTTCTGGCCGAGTGCGATTTTGTGAAGCTTTGAACTTTTTGATATGCTGACTACAGCAACACCCGATCGGGTTAGATCGAGAGCATCATCGAACTTCACTTGCCATTGCGACGAGCAGAGCAGACTGACTCTACCACCGCCACCTCTCTACTCACCACCATGGCAGCCTCCCTCGCCCGCCTCGCCACGCATGGCGCCAAGCGGGTCTGCCTCCGTCCGCAGTACCAGCGCACCACCCTCCGCTCCCTCTCTACGACTCCCTCCCGCCACTACGCCTCGCCTGTAGCAGACAACCCCAACATGACCCGTCTGGTACAAGTCGATCCCTCCTTTGGCACACCCGTGGGCTCCCAGAATGCAGCTGCAGATCGCGTACCACACGACCCTATGGAGGAGCGCAAGATTCGCCACTACACAGTCAACTTCGGTCCCCAGCATCCGGCAGCACACGGTGTGCTACGATTGATCCTAGAACTGAACGGAGAGGAGATCATACGCGCAGATCCTCACGTTGGACTACTGCACCGCGGGACAGAAAAGCTCATCGAATACAAGACGTATCTGCAGGCATTGCCATATTTCGATCGCTTGGACTACGTGAGCATGATGACGAACGAGCAGTGCTTCTCGCTTGCTGTGGAGAAGCTGTTGAACATTGAGGTGCCAGAGCGAGCCAAGTGGATCAGGACGTTGTTTGGCGAGATTACCCGTGTGCTAAACCACCTCATGTCTATCTTGTCGCACGCTATGGATGTTGGAGCACTCACGCCATTCTTGTGGGGCTTTGAGGAGCGTGAGAAGTTGATGGTGAGCATATGCATATGGACCTGATCGGAAGTGATGCTAATGTATTGCCAGGAATTCTACGAACGTGTCTCTGGTGCCCGTCTCCACGCTGCTTACGTCCGACCTGGCGGTGTCGCGCAGGACCTTCCAATGGGCCTGCTGGACGACATTTATCAATGGGCTACGCAATTCGGAGACCGCATCGACGAGACTGAAGAGCTGCTGACCGATAACCGGATCTGGATCGGTCGCACCAAGGGTATTGGAGTCGTTTCAGCAGCCGACGCGCTCAACTACTCCTTCTCGGGCGTCATGCTTCGCGGCTCCGGTGTACCATGGGATGTACGGAAGAGCCAGCCCTACGACGCGTACGGCGAGGTGGAGTTTGATGTGCCAGTTGGTGTAAATGGTGACTGCTACGACCGCTACCTCTGCCGCATGGAAGAGTTCCGCCAATCCCTCCGCATCATCCACCAGTGCTTGAACAAGATGCCCGCTGGTCCGATCAAAGTAGAGGACTACAAGATTGCGCCACCACCTCGTGCAGCGATGAAGGAGAACATGGAGGCTCTCATTCATCATTTCTTGCTGTTCAGTAAGGGTTACACGGTCCCGCCTGGAGAGACGTACTCAGCGATTGAGGCGCCGAAGGGCGAGATGGGCGTGTTTGTTGTCAGTGATGGCAGTGAGCGGCCATACAGGTGTAAGATCAGGGCGCCTGGGTTCGCGCATTTGTCCTGCTTTGACCAGGTGAGCAGAGGACATCTTCTGGCTGATGCGGTGGCGATTATTGGCACCATGGATTTGGTGTTCGGTGAGGTCGATCGGTGAGGGCATAGGACACGCAACATGTACATATGGTGGGCGTTTGAGGCGTTGCGCACGGACGGCTGCGATGCATAGTTATTGTGATGCTAGATGTAAAGCGGTAGCAAGCTGATACCTCAAGGTCCCCGACCATCATTACCCGGTCGTCGTTCATTGCGCCTCACCTCTGGCGCCAGGCCTGCCAAACGTTCAGGCTGATGGCCAATAAAAGTCAGCTTCTCGAACGATCGGAGACCGTTCCGTTTCGAGACCTTGAGGCTACAGCTGATCTGGTTGCGAAAGCGGCAATGCAGGAGAGCATGCGATCGATACTGTCATTGCCCGCCTCTCCTTCACATGGCGTGTATGGATCGCACTGCGAGAGCGAATGCAGGAGCATGGGCACACACGGCGCTGCAGGGCAACGGGATGCTTACGCGGTGGCTCAATACTGGTGCTATCTTCGATTAGTAACGGCTTGGAATCAAGCTGCGTAGAGTGATACAGGAGCATGTACACGATATGGCGACACAGAGAGCGCGAGGTGATCAGTATCTGATAGGCAAACGTGAAGCTTCTGTCTGGCAAATTTCACGTCGCCATAGATTGCAGATCTGCTGCTGGTTGACCCGAGATTATGGTCATCAATAGGACGTACGAGGCTCGGGACGAACGAGTTTGAGACATCGTTCGGGAAACACTCTACTCGAGATCGACTTTAGATCTGAAACGTCTACAGCGAGCAACACACTAACACGGAGCAACACACTAACCCGGAACAAGATCTGAGATACAGAGTCCATCCATCATCTGAGCGACTTGATCGAGATGTGCCTCGAGAAGCAGATGTATCTCCCTAATTCAGATGCGCATCTGGACCTAGCGGGACGTCAAATACCAAAGACCTCTGCGTCTGTCCAAACAACAGATCACCATGGACATCGAACAGCAAAATCCTACTGAGCACGAGGAATCATACCAGGAACTGCGCGAGCAATACAAAGCACTTCATCTCCGCCCCGCGGTGTTCGAAGAGTTTCGCGGTCTTTGCATCAGGGTTTGCCAGGATATTGGCTTAAATCCTCCTAAACCAGAGGATTGTGACCAGTTCGTCGTAGCCTTTGTTGAGTTGTACGGCAGTAGGCTGTGGCCTGGAAACGTGGAGAAACGGAACCATTTGGTACGATTTGGTAATGCAGATCGTCTGGTGTATGTGGACAGGAAAGCGCCTAAGCCGGTGACAGGTAGATGAGCATTGCAGCAGCGATATACATTTCATCTAGGCTAACTCTAGGACAGCTGAGATATTGTATGAGCGACGGCAGTCTGCTGCAGTTGAAGCTGGTTCTTCCGAAGTGAATTCCATTACTATGCTGCCCTGGCCGAAAGTGTCCGAGACAGATAGAATTGTATGGGCGGCAGAGGCAGGCGAGACTACCGAGAGCGAGAAGCTGGAAAAGCAGAGGAACGTCCGTACCGCGCTGCTGGAGTCCGAGGTAGGAGTAGCGATGGCGAGCTTCTTCCGCACTATGACAAGGTACAATGCCTCGGTGCCTACGACCATTAAAAAGCGAAATCTGCTGGCAGCGATCATCCGTGTTCCTAACGGATAAGACGAAGTGGGCTTGAGGTCTTGACCTCCATGAGGTGTCTGCAATGGTGACGACATAAATTGATCGGCGGCTTTGAAGGCAGCTGGCGCCATGTACTGAAGGAGCGTCCACTGCAACGTGAATCAGCGGTCAAGCAATCGACTCAGACCTAGCTTCAGGCCTTGCGCAGATCAAAAAATTTGTTGCATCACTCAACGATGCAAATGCCGTTTTCGACAGCGCCTACCTGTGGCTGTAAGCTATCCGATGCCTGCAACACCCTGTACGACACGACGAAGCTTTCACATAAGATCGTCTAGAAGGCTTGAAGGCGTACGGACAAGCTTACAATCCGTTGTGGTTGCTCGATCTTGCCGCACAGCCACAGAGATTAGTATAAAGGGATACTGCTTTCTATAGTTGACACTTTCATTCATCGACCTATATCACCTACTCCTCCGTACTCAATATAGCTTTCAGTCTGACGATTTTCACCATCTTTGGCTGCCTAATCTCTACCATCTCTGCTGCACCCCAACCTGATACGGCTACCCTGATCCGGCGCGGCTGCGATAGCGTAGGACAGCAAATTGCAAATGTCAGTGTTGCTGTGTTCCAGAGTTTGATCAAGCTGACAATAGACAGTTTGAGGACATACCAAAGTCGAGCATCCCTGAGATCGCTGGTAACCCGTTTGAGACCATTCCCACTCCATACAAGTATCTGAGCTGGAAGGGCGTCACCTACGGTAAAGACCTCAAGGTCTCGATCATCGGACAAAAGCTGCTGCCAGGGATCAACTTAGACACACCCACACAGTGCGTACATGGCTAGTGGAACACATACGGCGTTACTGATTATTCGTGCAGCTTCGCAGCTACTGGCATCATAGGACAGACGGCAGGCGGCAAACCTAGGTTGACGGCAGTGTACGAAAACAGCGAAGTACTCGACTGGAGCTTGGAGAGCCTCGCGTACGCATGCGTCGTGAACCTTGAGAACGGCGTTACGGATGTTGCCACAGCCTGCACCATCACATTGACGGCAACCAGCACGCTTCAGCAAGACCCGGAAGCCCCAGAGTGCACTACGAAACTCGAATACAATCCGGCTGCTGGTCTTGGACGAAAGAATATGGCGAAGACCGCCCCGACGGACCTCCCTTCTTGCTTCCAGAGGATCATCGCCCTTGACTTTACGTACACTGCGAAGATCACTGGCAAGTCTACAGACCCAGCATCGATCGCGATGGTCCTAGATACGGTCGTGCTCACGCCGTATGTCTGCGGCTTTTAAGCGTCATCGCGCGTATTGGAGTGTTCGCGGACATGTGTGGTCATGACAGGCATGTGGTTACGGGCATCTTTATACTGCGTGCATCATGATTTGACGGCTGGGTACCGCTGCACTCTAGCTTCTTCGCTGCGAGTGTTTTCTACATGTTGTAGTTGATTCCACTGCAAGTATAACTCAGGTTAGCAAGCAACCAGAATCTAACAATCTGCTCGTTTCTGCCGTGCCAGTGCTGACGCAACCGTTGTGTTGACCATCACTGGTGCATCTAGGCGTGCCCTGCCAAGTACTACGCAGAGTAATCAGCGAACACGATGGACTAGCAACACACCAACCAAGCCTGCTTCGAATCGCAAGTCGATGCCCATGCGCTCTGTTACCAGCTTACAGGCCGCTCTCTACACCACATTCCTTGGTCGACGCAGCTACAAGCCACCTGCACTCCTTCTTGGCCTGCATGATCGACGCGCACGCTCAGCCGAGAGGAGGAAGTGCAATTTATGTTGTACATAGCCATTGCACGAGGGTTTCTTTGGCTACAGCTCAGCGCCATCGTGGCGTCTGTGCTTCTTCTCGTACCTCACTTGGCTTTGTCCGTCAGTAACGGAGAGCTTCGATTATCCATTGCAATTGCTTCTTTCGACATGGTCATAGAGAGCGGTGAAGACGCTCTCGCATGGTTGGACGCCTCATGGCTGTGCCGTCGAACACAACTTCCAGAGCAGCTCGACATCAGTACTTGGGTGAACGCCTGCTTGAATATAAAGGAGTCGACTCAACCACCGAGAATCCTTGCAACCAGCTTCTTCGATTTGCAGTGCACCTCACCTTCGACATCATATACCGCACAACTCCAATCTGCAACCATGTTTATGCTCGCTGTGCTGGCTGTCGTCCTCCGCGCCGCGACAGCAATACCACAGCCGGAAGTGTTTCGCCGTGCCTGCACTTCGAAGGGTGTCGTAGCCAATGTCAGCCAGCTTGACACCATTTGACCCCGATTACTGCTCACGCTCGCTCGCAGTTCGACACGCTCGATCCTCCGGTGCCCGGCAACCCTCTGAACCCAATCCCGGATACGTACATTCGAGGCCTCTCCTTCAAAGCCATCACCTACGGCTCAATTTCCGAGGTTTCGCTTCCAGCTGGAAACAGTCTTGTGCCGTACCTCAAGCCCAACACCCCCAGCAAGTGAGTGACACATACCCTCCCAAGCAACGCAAGCTGAACAAGCGATCAGCGTCGCCAACGCTGGCCTCGTCGGCAAGTTGTCACAGGGAATACCTACCATCAGCGCCACTAAAGCAGGCGACTTCTTCACGATCAAAGACTTTACGTATGGCTGCAGAATCGCCAACCTACCAGTGCCTTGCAATTTCTTTCTGATTGGCTACACACTCTCGGGCACGCAGAAGGGTGCCTTCAAGTTCTCGTACGAGCCGCCTGGCACAGCTGGACCACAGGCTATGAAATCAACCAAGGGTAACGACAATTTCGACGAGTACTTCACCGACGTTGCGTACATCCAGTTGACCGATGTCACGGATAAGGATAGTGTTACGTCTCCCACGACTGTTGTGGTCTTGGATACGCTGGAGCTGATACTGAGTATGTGCACGTGAGTGCAGGTCGGGCGAGAAGCGGCGTGAAGATGGAGGCCTTCTGTTGCATGATGTGTTGCGTTCGACGACGATGATGACGGCCATGCGCGCGACAAGTCTGTCGTTACCGAGGGCTCGTAGTGATGTACTAGATGTTATTTCAACTGTTCCGAGCTGGTCAGCCTAGAACTCACTTTCCTACGATCCCAAACTCGACGTTCCAGCGACATCTGCTAAGTCCGCTTGGGCTTGTCCCGCCGGCATGGCACAGCCTTGCAGTACATGGCGTGAGCTGTCCAGCCTGATATGCTGACTCGCCAATCACGTAGAAACCTACACTCTAGTTTTCAAGAAATAGCACACGCTAGCAGATCGATCACATGCGTCCGTCAAGGAGGCGGCGTGCGTTCTTACACTCCGCCTCACCACTGCTCGAGATACATATAGTCGTACTCAACACTCATTCTAGCAATCCACGTCTTCTGCACAATCTGACTTCGTCGATGAACCTTCGCCCGAGCAACGATCTCAACCGCGCAAGATTCTCGCAATGCCTCGCTGCAGAACCCCAAACTGTACCGCTGAAGAGGTTTACCTGATCAACGACTTCGGTAAAGTGATAAGAAGGCTGCTCTTCTGTCACCGCCGTAAGTAGGAGAATCCGAAACACAGTTCGATGTGCTTATAACTGGTAGACCGGTGTTCAGCACCTGGCTAGAATAGATCCCGCCTCTCGTATACGAGCCGATCGGGCCAGCAACTGTTGTATGCATATTGCCAGAGTCGTACGTACAAAGGCCAGTTTCGGCATGATTAAGCTGATTGTTGTGAAAGATGGACGGCCAAGATAAGCAGGAAACAATCCGGCGGCCTACGTGGCGCCTCGTTGTGTCGCTCCCGCTTTTCAGATCGAGTGACAGGGGCGTGCTTATCCGTGGGTGATCCGCTTGAAGCTTGAAAAGTAGCAGGGACGTGGACAGGTAGTGCTGAAGGTGCTATGAATACATCTAATCAACAGCGTCAATATCATCGAGTCGCACTATACCTACACCAAGCTACTGCGACCAACTCAACCAGCCGATGCCGCAGGCTCAGCAGCATCAGCAACCTTCCCTCTCTTCCTCCTCCGCCTTTCCCTCGCACTCGCCCGCAACGCCTCCTCCGTCACGTACTCGTCCGGCAGCTTGAACTCCCTCTCCTCCAGCTCAGGGACGGCATGTCCAAAAGCAGTGACATTTCTCCCAGCATGCCGCGTCTTGCTAAGTGCGGCATCTCGGAGATGTCGTTTGGCGTAAAAGCTTGTGATAGGTTCGAGCAGCTGCGGCGGTATGTGCTGCGGCGGAGGCATGAGCGCGGGCGTGGGTGTCGAAGTAACGTTACTCCGCCGTCCGATGCGGATCTTGAACCCAGACTTCACCGAGTTCAACGTCTCTTGCTGGAGCTGCCGGGAAGCACTAGCATTCTTCTCACTGCTAGCCGGCTCGGACGTACTCTCACGCGATTCCTCGCTCTCGGCTTCTCGAGCAGCAGCAGCCTCCCTGTCCATCCTCTGCCGCTTCTCCTGCTCCTTCCACAGCCTGAATTTATTGACCAATATCCTCACCTCCCTAATGTAGTAGTCCCGCTTCGGTTTGTACTTGATCGCCTCTCCGTCTGTGATACCTGTTATACCGAGCACTTTCAGCCAGTCGTGGCCTAGCAAGCCATCTAGTATACGCTCGAGTTGTGCTTTCTCATGCATCGCTTTCTCTTTCTCGATATTGCGGAGCTGCTTCTCGCGTCTTTCGGCGCGACGGTGCGAAACGAGGAAATGCGCGTCGTCTAGCGGATCTTTGGCGGATGAGGAAGTGCTCCGTGCTAGGACGTCGAGATCGATCTTCGGGTAATCGCTAAGACGAGTTGTACCGTTACTCGCTCCATTGACCTGTATGCTATCCTCCTGATGCTTAGACGCGTCGTCCGTGACATACAGAGCAGTATCCACAGTCAAGAATTCATCCTCCTTCTGCACATCAAACACCACATCCTCGTAATTAGCGAAGAATGGCGCGAGCTCGCTCTTCAGTCGTGGCCCATCATCAAGCGACCGCAATGCACGCCTGTCCTGCGCTCTCTCAGCCCCCGCGACAACTGGTGGTTGTGCTGGAGGCGGTGGTTGTGGTATTGATCGTTCAGGCGCAGCGATGCCATTCGGATGTCGCGCGACATCGTTCAAACTAGCATCCAGCGTACTTCTCACGCCATTTATGGTCTCCACGAGCTGCCCATTCGGCCGTACCGCCGTGATACTGTTTGGAGGCCTGGGCGCATCTGATTGGGCGAGAGTGATGTTGTCCAGTGTCGGTGTCTTGTGTCGTAAGCTGAGTCGTCGCTTCTTTGCGGGTGGTCCGCCGTCGTCGAAGGTGTCGTTGTCAAGCTCAGCACGCGATTTGGCGTGGTGTGGTCGTGGAGGGAGAGGCGTAGAACTTGGTCGCACGTCTTCCGCCCGCAAGGAGCTCGTTAGTCTGATCGTACGCGACTGGACCATCATTTTATTTTCGGTATATCATTTCGGGATGTATGTGGCCTGGCTTCGAATATAGCAAAGCTTTTGCGCGTCGCTTTATGCCTTTGTTGTGCTTGTTGTTGATGACATCGGCGTGGTCCTTGCCACCTCACTGAGATTGCGACGAAGCTTCTCCAAACAAAAGCTTCGACAATGCTCTCACATGCAAGAGCAGGAACAGCAAAAATAGGGAGGGCGTGCGCAAGTCACAAGGTACTATACAACGTGGAGAGGGCAATGCTTTGAGAGCAGTCACAGAAGACGCCTATATCATCGCCAGCTTTTGACCTTCGTAGGAGATCATATCATAGCCATACGCTCTGAAGGTCTTGTCAACATCAGCCGCTCGCTCATAGGAACTTGCTGGCCATCGACATGAGCCCGCCACCGCCTCCTCCACCTCCACCGCCCATCTGGGACTTCATGAACATCTGGAGCGCCATCTTTCCAGCGCTGGCAACAGCATCCTGCTGCGTGTGGCCTTGCGGCACGTTGCCTTGAGCGCTCTGCTGACCTACGAAGATCGTTAGCGACCAGTTCAAACCCACAGAGCGAATGTAACTTACTAAACAGCTTGCTCGCCTCGCCCATAGCCATGCCAATGAACTGGTTCTGTCCACCTTGGCTTTGGCCTTGACCTTGCCTCCCTCCACCTCCACCACCAGAAAACATCTTAAGAGCCTGCATAGCCGCCGCACTCCCGATGCTGCCGCTCGTCGCCTGCCCACCGCCGCCCTGCTGGCCACCACCATACATATTCTGATGCTGCCTGACCGCATCCTGCTCATCGAGCGGTTCGTTGGCAATCTGCTGGTGCCTACCCTGCAGCATACCCAACGCGTTGGAGAACATACTCTGCTCGCCCGAGTTGCCAGCGTGCTGCTGTGCGTGGCCTACAGCCCCAGAGAGGTCGTCATCGTACCCGCTTCCGCCGCCGCCGTATGAGGTGCCCGTGGAGTTGCCAAAGTTGCCTCCGCCATTGTTTCCACCATACGACCCCTCTTGCCGTCGGTGGTCGGATTGATGGCCGTAGCTCTGCCAGGAGATTAGCAAGTACAAAGTCAGCAGTCAATACAGCGTCGACTTACATCACCGCCCTGCTGACGCCCATAATCCTCGCGCCCACCTCCCTGCTGACGACCATAGTCATCTCCTCCGCCCCCATCTCCGTATCCTCCTCCACCACCTTGCTGACGACCGTAGTTATCATCGCCGCCTTGCCCATAGCCGCCCTGCTGCGGTCGATCGTTCTCGCCGCCGTAGCCGCCTTCCTGGCCGTGGTGACGACGACCTTGCTGCTGCTCGTCGCCTCCGTAGCCGCCCTGCTGCTGGCGACCATAGTTGTCGTCATTTCCGCCGCCGTACCCACCACCACCGCCCCCACCGCCATAGTTGTTGTCGTTGTAGGACATCGTTGAGCTGGGAAGAGTCAGTAGAGTGATCGATGTCGCTCTTGGCCGAAGGGCTTGAACACTCACTTGATGCAAGGAGTGTGATGAAAGGAAGTGGTTGTTTGTTGATCGAAGCTCAAGAAACAATGGTTGCTTCTGAAGATCTCACCACACCCCCACCATCTCAAGCATACGTCATCACCACATGCTCATGCAGCTCGATGCAGCGGCTGCAGGACAACCCGGCGCCTGGATGCACTACAGAACTCAAAAACTGGTTTGTTGGCACCTCACTTCGATCAGATCTCGTTTCACTGTGCTGCTCTCCTCCTTTCTTCGAGCAAAACCCATAGAAATCTCGTAACAACCGCGGCAACATGAGTTCTTTCGGCACCTACATACTCGCGACTATCGCCGTTTCAATGGCGTTGGTTGCAGGCTACATCACCTTGTAGGAGACACAATCCCCGGGAAACATGCCCAACTGACATTAGCACCAGCTTCGGTATCCCGCCTCAGCTCAAGCGCCAAATGGAGGAAAAGGCTCTTGAGACGATGGGCGAGAACAAGGCCTCGTATATGATGAAGGATGCCATTGGCAAGGTCCCGGCGTCCGATCAGCAGGTAAGACTTGTGCTGGCGTATTGAGTCTGCAGTCTGAATAATGTGTTATTGTGTAGGAGATCAAGGACGTGCAGAAGGGTCTGGGTAATCTAGGTGGTGGCGCCCTCCAGAACCCTCTTGGCAAGTTCGCTGGTAACACTGCCGATGATGCCACCAAGGATTTTACTGGTCGCTGAGCTGAACGTGCGCGTATCAAGCGATTGAAGAACCTGGCAAGGACTGCGATCAGCCACTGGAGAGGCAGCGTATCTCTTCGCTTGCTGCATTGCTCAGAGATCTATGGGCGTTGGTAGCCCCTTCTGTTTTCCGCTGTGGCGAGTAGAACAGTACTCAGCCACTAACGAAGAATGATACTTCCCAATGCCGTCTTCGACGCCGCAATATGGATGCCATCGTTCAGCTCATGAGCATAGCCGGTACCAACAAATCTATATACTTTTTTGCCATCTTTCTCGAAATTTGTCGCTCGCAAGACGAAAGGAGCCCGAGCACCCAGACATACGGCCACAACGTCTGCAGTCTCGGTCAGGCGCGGCGCAAGAACAACCATACCTGACCCTGTGATGCAGACTGTATGCTTGCTGCCAGAGTCCATTGCTGTGGTAAGAAATCGCTCTCGTTGAACGTTGCTTGCTGCATTCACGACGGTCTCAGCGCGGATGCCGCTCGCCCGCACAACATCGAGATTTGCGAACGTTATGCCATACTCTACAGGCGAATCTTGCCCGAGCTCGGTCTCGGCACTAGCAATGCTATTGAACGTCAAGGTGCGCCAGAACGAGTTAAAGAAAGCGTCGGACCATGGAGCTGGATGCACTGTCTTGACCATCTCGATTGCGGTGCTCAGGTACCACTCAGTGTAAGGATCATCCTCAACTTGGACAACAGCACCAGATACTGGATGAGGGCTAGTAAAGTCATGTAAAGATGTGATAGAACCTAGAACATATCCGGACAGAGCGAGGTCATCCCCCATCGAACGTGAGAGGTTTAACGCTCTCGTCTGACCCTCCAATACCAGCTCTTAGATGCTGACCAGGACGATGACTGAAAGTAGTGGTGAAGTCAGGTACCCAAGATGGCAGTCCTACATAATTCTGTTCCCAACCTATGCCTGCTCCGTACATGATGTCGAAAGACGTGGCTGTCGCTAGAGACCTCTTCGTAGCATCGGTGTAAAGATCGTAGACAGTGTTCTCTGGGCTGTAGTTGGGCACGATGCAAATGTCGTCCCCATAGAGCAAGCCTAACACGCCATAGATCCTATCTCTGGGATCAGTCGTGTAAGCTCCATCGCATGACCATACGACGAGAGAGAGGACGCCGATCCAGTCTCTGTTCTCAACCGTGCGGTACATCCTCAGGAATACCACCTCGGTGATCATCTTCACGGAAAACCAACACGATGAGTCGTGCTGATACAGCAGCATGCTCAAGTTCGAACGTAAATCCCAGTCCACGAACAGCGCGATCTCTAATGCAGACAGGGCGTAACTCCCCCAAAGATATATAGCGTTCTGAGCTAACACGACCTCCTGTATCACCCAGAGCCGACGAAAGTATGGTCGAGTGAGGTGCTCTTGCAGCGCTTTCCACTCTGGACTGGCCCATGTCGTGAAAGTATGTCCAAGCAGCTCCTCGTGCGAATACAAGATGAGCTCACCGTCTTGACCTCGGCGAGGAAATGCCTCGAATGTGCGTTCCAGCGCCTCCCAGAACGTCATGGCAAGCTGGGTAGATGGAACAGCAGGCCCAGTGTACACCAGGACCTCTACTGCCAGCTCAAACACCGTGCCCATCCGCTTCACCTGTGCACTCTTCTCGCTGACGTTAGACTGATCTAGAGAGAGATAATCGATCCAGAACCACTTGCCCCTGATCCGTCCTGTCTCGTGCAACTCGAGCAGCATATCGAGAGTTGACTGTGGAAGCTCCTTCACACAATAGTCCTCTGCGATGTGGACTTCGCCCTCGGCATACACGTTACGCATCTCCAGCTCACCCTTCACTCTCTCGTCGCCCCATCTGTACGAAATTGCCGTGAAGCCGGGTTCTGCTGAGGGCAAATTGAACCGGTCAACGGGGATCATGGTACAGTGCATGCGGCCAGATGAAGAGATCTGGTTGACAAAGACCAAACGAATGTCCTTTTGATTACCAAGGGCAAGATACTGAAATCGTGACCCCATCTCGAGGGTGTCGAAGTCTTCAAATGACTGGCGTACGGGAACTGTGCACGAGTCTCAGAGGCTCGAGAAGAAGCATTATCACGCAAGAGCGGCGCTTCTCGTGAACTACATCATCATCAAGAGCTGTGTGTATGCTCTGCAAGCGGCTCTGGCTTCCAAGATTGATGCAGTGGTGTCGGAGGTCTGTGGAAAGACAGGAGAGGGTGGAAGAGGTCTTGGCAAGAAACTCAAAGTCAGCACATGCATGCACACAACCAGACGCTGCAAGAGTATCGTATCAATACATTAATCGGCTGCGATTACAATAGTATATATATATATAAACCACATTCCACCTTCAGATGCCGCAGCCACGCGCTCATCCAGTTTCGTTTCATCAGTACAACAGATCGAGCGCCAGGCGTTCAGCCGCGCTGTCCAAATATCGACAAGAACAGATCCCTTTTCGCCCAAACACCTTGCACCATATTCGCACAAACAAAGGGAAGCGTCGTTTCGAGCTCTATCATGTATCCAAGAGAATTCGTTACGGCGTAAGGAGCGTGATGTGTGAGGCCTATTCGCACTCACAGCTTCGGCGGACTCTGCTTTTCTGACAGACCTCCGAGAAGCGATTCGGGTGGTATGCGCTGCAGATTGCCGTTCTTGTCCATTGACATGGGGACGTAGCCTTCACGACGGCGTCGGTGCCGTTCCATGAAGATGCCAGTCATGACGAGGAGGAAGATGATGGCGAGAGAAATAGCTAGGCCGATCAACACGACCAAGCCGAGAGCCAGATGGTGGTTCGAGCGTCTCATCACGTTTTGTGGGTTGCTGCAACGAACGTCAGTTATTGATTATGACGGGATAATAGTGTTATGCTTACCTGACAAACATCTGTCCAATGCTTCCCTGTCCTCCATTCTGCGTTCCGGTGAGGATGAACGGCTCGAACGTCGTCCCGTTGAACAGCGCTGCACTGGCGTTGCCGTAGCTAGGGACGTTGATACCGCCCATGACCATCAGCGCGTAGTTTGCAGGCACGAGATCGGTGCTATCGTGGTTCGCCGTCAAAGCCATGACTTGCAGACCGCGAATAGTGGTGCCCTCGCCAAGAGTAACGCCCGTCCAGGTGTTGCCAGCGTATTTGGCCAGATACGTGGAGCCATTGCTTGCGAGACCGGAGGCCCAGAACTGGTCGTACTGGTTGTTCGCAGGCGCCATGACGTTGATGGGTCCTGGCAACTCGGCAGTAGTGTACTGCGCAAAAGTCTGCTTCTTGGAGTCGTAGGTCGCCATCTGTGTAGCATTGCCGCTGATGGTGAGGTTGCCCGCGATGATGAGCTCGGTATTGGTTGACCACACCATGCTGGCGACTGTGCCGCCGAGACCTATGCCAGGCGTATTCCATTGCATAGCGTTGGCGTCGTAGTAGCAGAGTGTAGCACAAGGTAGCGAACCGGCAGACGAAAAGCTGCCTCCAACGTAGACATTGGCAGAGTTGGGCTGCGCAGCGATGGAGTTGACAATCACGTTGTCGCCTACAAGAGCCGGCGGCTGGGTGCCCGCGTACGCTGCTGACACCAGATCGTAGACGATGAGACCATTGACCTCATTTCCGTTGACAGTGCCCGAGATCTGGCCGCCAGCGAAGAGAGAAGTGGTGTAGGTGTCCATTGCCACAAACGTCGAGTCGCTGTCCAGCCCATCCACGCCGTGAACATCCTCGCTAGCAGTGTCGTTGACGAAGATGAGGTTCTCGATGGTGTCGCCGTTAGTGTTGGTGGCCGAGAAACGTCCGCCAAGAATGGTCATGTTAAGCCCATTCTCGCCATAGTACAGACCACCGTACACGCCAGTATAGTTGGTGCTAGGGGTGAGCGCACGTTTCCGCATAGACGGCGACGAATCACTGCTGCTCGGCTGTATCTGGATGCCAACAGACTGCAACGCGGGTTGACCAGAACCAACAAGCTCCGCCGCGCCACTGAAGCCAAGAGCCTGCGACGTGATCTGACCAGCGTACAGTGGTGAGAAGCCTGGTACTTGAGTCATGGTATCCAGCTTGCCATTGATGGAGACTGTTGGCTGCGGGATGTTGTGCAACCAGTTCTTCTTGCTTGGTACCCAAATCGCGAAGCCTTGTGCTGTGAAAGCCTTAGCATCGCCAACAGCATTAACGGAGGTGAAGTCGCCGTTGACGGTCAAGCATGATTCCAGGTCGCCATCAGTGATGTTGAGAGTCAGCTCGACCAGAGCATACACCTGCCCGTTGACTCCAGCACCAAGCGGCACCCAGCTGCTGGTCTCTGTGTCGAAAGCAGCGATGTTATTCAGACCCTCGACCGAAGTATCCGCCGTGCTCGTGAAGTTGCCACCGAAGTACAGCATTGAGTCATTAGCGTACATAGTCAACACGCTGGCATTCAGACCTCCATTGGGCAAGCTAGTGGCGTTTGTACCCACACTCATGACATTCGAGATGTTGGTGCCTCTGAACTCGCCAGCCACGTAAAGCGTGTCGCCGACTGATTGCACGGCATTGATGAGTGCACCAGATTCCAGGTCCGCGCCCGCAGCGTTGACGGCAGAGCTTTCGAAGTTGGTGTCGACCACAACTTGATTCGGGTCGTACTCATATAGACCGTTGAGGCCGCCAGTGGTAGTGATGAGCTCGAAGCGTACGCGCTGAGCTACGACGGTGAGCGGCACACTCTGACCTGCCTGTGGAACGAGGGTGACAGTAGGCTTGAAGGAGTCTGTGTCAACATCCACGTAACCGTAGTATACCTGGTCGAACTTGTCGTAGTTGTTCGTCTGGTACAAAGTAGTCGTGACAGGCGGGTCGCCAGACGTCATGGATCCAGTGATGTTGACCAAACCTCGAGTGGCGCAAGAGTTGTCTTGCAGACACCCAGGCGTATAGACGGTGATGGAGTAATTGCCGGATTGCTTGATGTCTGGCGTGAAACTCACAGACGTGCTTGGGCTGATCTGAGAAGCATCGGATAGGTAAGCAGACAGGAAGTCCGAGCTGCTGTTGCCGTTGTTCGCCATGCGGTTCCAAACGCCTGAAGCGGGGTTGAATGAGGAGTTCGACCCAGAGCTGACACTATCGCACTGCGGTTCGTTGAAGTCGTTGACAGCAAAGGAGTAGATGTCGTCCTGAAACATCTCGATGCCGCTCAGGCCACCTCCAGCACCATACCACGAAACGATGTTGATCCGGAAAGCGTCCATCCCGACTGGTGGCACGAAGTGGAAGTCTTGCGAACTACTGTTGGCAGCTAGCGGGCAGTTTGCAGAGCACGATTGGTTTCGGCCTTGAGCGTCGAGATAGTTCAGGTTGAGTATGCCACCACTGTTCATGTCCTCGAAGTAGAATTCTTTCGTACCTCGGCCGTCTTGCTGCGTGTTGTAGAGTCGGATCATCGTTGGGTTAAAGCCAAATGAGAAGTTGCCTTGCCAGTATCCACCAGTATTGTCGGCCAGTAGCCAGCTCGTGCTCGATCCAGTATTGCAGATGATGGCGCGCGGATCGTTGGACCCTGCAGTGCTCGTCGTTCCGTCCGAAGTGATATTGCCAGAACCCAGATTGATAGCCTGTCTGTCCGGGTCGCGTGGTCTGGTAGCATTGCCGAGTCCGTCGAACTCGCCACCAAACACGATATTGCCTGCCGCATTCTTCGTGATCGAAGTCACAGGTCCGTTAAAGCCAGCGAATGGCAGATTTGTCCAGCCTGTCGTCCACGCCATGGCATTTGTCGAATTGCTCGCCATGAACGAGCCGCCGACGTACACCGTCCCCGAACCCGCATCGCAGTACACTGTTGACACCTTCCCACTAAGACCAGGCAGCGCAGTGATTTGCGTCGTGTTCGGATTCCATAGCGCGATACTCTGCGCCTCCACCCCTCCTAAGCTCGTGAAATTTCCTCCTACGACCACTCCAGCTAATGACCCATCCTTCTGCACGAATGGACACATCGTCATGATATACGCATCGGCCAGTCCCAGCGACTGAAATGCACCATCCGGATACCGCGTGAGCAGCGATTGACTGCCATTGGTATTGAAAGCATTCTCGTTCTGTCCTTCGTATGTGTATAGCGATATGCTGTCGAAGTCGCCGGCAATGGCAACGCGCCCTAGCGACGAAAGGTCGAGGTTCGGTGACGGTATCGAGCTCTGTGTTATTGCGTATGCGCCTCGTGAGCTGAGCAATGGCGTGGTAAGGATGAAAGCTGCCAGCTCCGGCCCCACGGCCAGCAGCTGCGAAAGTAGGCTCCGCATTCGTGGTTGTTACTATCGCTCAAACAATGTTTCTCCTGTCGCATGCGAGCTCTTGTGTAGTCCGCGAGAGCTTCAGCTGGGCATAACACAGATGACGTGCGGTGCGTCAGGTACGTGGTGTCCTCGATGCAATACTTGCAGCTGCTAAGCTCCGATCGAGTCCACTTTGCCGATGGAGGCGTCTCACGCGTGCCGTCTGGTCGTCGAGGTCGTCGCGGGGTCCAGCTGCTGTCGACAGGTCCGATAACGAGTGACTGTGGTAAGATGCTCGGTCGCCGCACAGCGCTGACGTTGCTGAGGTGTTGTAGAGGTGCGCGTGAAGGAATGGAGTCCCGTTGCTGAGGGTGACTTGTGTCTGTGCACGCACTTTCCACTTTCGGGAGCGGTCGCCGTTAACCAATCAGCACCCAGATGGAAAGAAGAAATCTGGGCCAAGACCAACGCCTACGCTTTCTGTGGAAAATTGCGCGGACTCGAAGTGTACCAAGCTGTGGAAGAAATGCAAGAGTCGCGCGGGCGGCGAAGAGGCGCGTGGGCTGGGACTTCACGTAAGACAAAGTCACAGGGGTTACCATGAACCATCTCGCACAAACACGCCCGCCCATGCTCTGGTGACACCGAAACCAACAATAACGTGCGCCCCCCTTATGCTCAAGCACATGGCTGGAGCATGCACCGAATGCCTGGGATTCCAGAAGGACATGTAAAGACTCGAAGCAAGGACAAACTGGGGAGCAAGCGGAACGAAGGTAAAGCGTATATTGTCTCGCAATTGTCTCTCATACACACTGAGACTTCGGAGCACGACGGCCGCCACCGCTGCGCCAGCACGTTTGCGACGAGGATCCTCGAACGACCGAGCGCCTCCCGGTAGTGCACGCATGATCCTCGTGCGACGTTCTGTGCAACATCCCCAGCGTACCTGCATGCTCCCGCCACGCGCCTCGAACCAGCTCCGTTCACTCGTACCGAACGAGAAAGGCATCGCCTCTCCTGTTCTTCGCCATCCTCGCCATCCTCTCTTGAAGCCTCTCCTCGCCTTCCTCCTGTTCTTGTACGATGCAGCCGCACGTCAAGATCACTGTATCCCACGAGGCTTCGCCATTCGAGACGCAAAAAGCCATGTCAGCCAAGCCTTCAGCCTGGATACGCTTGATGTCCTCAAGCTCGGTGCCGGAAGCCGAGTCGACAAATGTCTTGTTGTAGCGATCCAACAGCTTGCTCATTCTCTTCAGCGCTTCCTTAAGATCCCGGGCATCGTCGTCACTGCCAGTAACACTCTCATCATCGCTGTAAGTTTCGCTGTCATCATCGCTGCTATACTCCTCGCTATTATCGTTCTGGCTGGAATCGTCACTTTCATCGCGCTCATCGAAAGTCCCATACATCCTCCCCTTGCGCCCGGCACTCATATATCCTCGCAGGTTCCCCGGCACAACCAGCCAGTCTACGCCCTGCAAGTAGTCCGATGTCGGCATATGGTCCTTGTGCACATAGTGGCATTCGGCACGAGGGCAGTCAGCCTTGCTAGCTTTACTCAGCTTGCACCAGTGGTGAACGCAGGCGACCCCATGGTAGATGCACTGCGCGCATATACTATCCTCGTCGCAAGGCAATCCGTGGCTCCTGCAGTGATCGCAGACGATGAACTTGCCCTTGGGCGCGTTGCCGCCGCTGTGGTCGTGGTAGGTTGACTTTTCGCCACCCTTCGAGCAAGTCAGTGAGTACGTCGGCTGAAACAGTAGATGTCTGACGACTCACATTCGCAGAGCTTGCGCTATCATCGTCTTCGCCCGCTGCGCTCTCAGGCACGGGACCCTCGAACGAAGTGTCGTCCAGAGGTTTTGTCTTGCCGCCCGACTTCTTGGTCCAGCGACCTGCGTCGTCCTGCTTGACCACATAGCTATCAAGCACTGCCTTTTCGTTGGTAACATTGCTCTCGGGCTTTTTGGTCCAGCGGCCAGCATCGTCAGCACGTTTCGCAGCTGCCTTTGCCTGCCATTCGACCTCACGCTGCCTCATCGCTTCTTGCATCGTTGCGATGTTCGTGTGCTGAAAATGAGTGGTGAACTGTGTAGAAGAGGAGAAAGTTGACGATGTGAGAAGTGGTGCGATACTTGAACGGTGTCGTCCCGCCAATGGTGAAGTGACGTTGGAGCGAGGTGGGACCAAGGGTCAGACTTCACTCTGCACCTCGAACGCCGCACAGCCCAACTACAAGAGGAGCATATCTGGAGCTCTTCCGACGCTGTACGACCTGATCCATCCAAGACAGCTGGCTGTCAACGGCGACACTCGCAACGACCTTGGTTCGATGCCGGAAGGTCACTTGGAACCTAGACTGCGACCGAGCTAATCACAACGTCGACTGTCAATTCAGGGTGAGGACCATCCTTGTCTTGCAAATGGTATGCTTGCAAACGGTATGCTTGCATGCCAGCTGAAAAGCCTGGATCATGATTGAGCATGTCCTCGCCCCTTAGTGCGATCGACGCTCACGAGATCTCATGCCTACAGATGCAAGAAGAACGATTGCGTCAATATGGCTCAGCGCGCGTTTCGTGTACATGTAGTGGTTGGAAGCATGCTCCGTTCCAGCTCATATCTGGACGCCACTCACGTGCCACGAGCTGCCCAATGCGTCCCGCTAGCTGCCGAGAGATAAAGACGACACCAAGACACTTCACTTGAACACCCCAATTCCGATTCACTGACCACATCTCCATTGTGTGGAAGGTCCACAGCTGAGCTTGCTACCATTTGACATCACGAGGCGTATATGTGAAGGTCGCTTATCTGCTTGCGATGCGGCCGGCGGCTCCCAAGGTGGCACCGTGGGACAAGCTGGGACTGCCATTGGAGCTCAATGCCAGCCATGCATAGCAAGGCTGAACCAACCTCAAATCTGGGGTGTGGTTGCGATAGTCAGCGAGAACTGTTGTCTAGGTTTGCACGATGTGGTTGCTGTATAGACTTCTGGGCAATCATATTGACTATCGACCAACATGTCGGCCGAATCGCCATATCTCCTTGCTGATGACTTCGCAGATCCTCATGCGCAGAACTACCTACGTGTGATCGTTGACCCTGGGGAGCAAGCTCAGATCGAGTAAGTGTGTATACCATTGCTTTGTGCCTGCTAACACGCCTCACCAGCGTGGTAGCTGTGCATGGCTTGAATCCAGGAGATACCCGCTCGCACGCGCTCGCTACATGGACGAAGAACGAGAAGTTATGGTTGAAAGACTTCCTGCCTCGCGAAGTTCCAACAGCGCGGATCATGATCTTTGCATACAATGCCAACGTGGCCTTCGAGTCGTCTACGGCGGGTGTACTGGAGCAGGCTGACAACCTCCTGAATCGATTGCGGCATAAGAGACGAAGGGCTAAGCTGGATAATCGGCCCATCATATTCGTTGCGCACAGTCTGGGCGGTATCATGGTAAAGCGGGTATGCTCATGAAGAGATGTATCGCTATATTGCTTGGTCTGACTTTGTCTAGGCGCTCATCAAGGCTCGCCAAGATGATCTATATGTTTCCATTCAACGGGCGACGTATGGTCTAGTCTTCTTTGGAACCCCTCACCGTGGTGGGGAGCACGTACCTCTCGGCAAGCTGGCCGCTCGCATTGTTCGCGCCGTCTATCGGAATCCCAACAACAGTTTCTTGGAAGCTCTGGAGAAGGATTCCATCTTTGCAGACAGTATTGCCCAGGACTTCTGCAACGTTGCGGAAAGTTTCAAAGTCGTCAGCTTCTATGAGAACCGTCCTACTGGTCCGCTAGGTCTTGTGAGTACTGTGCCGACCTTCCACATCGCCTCTTCGGTCTCTAACAATATACAGATAGTAGACAAGAAGTCTGCTGTACTTGGACTAGGCTCCAATCGTGAGATTCGGATCGCACTTGACCTCGACCATAGGAATATCTGCAAGTTCGGCAGCGAGTACGACGATGACTACGAAATGGTCCGTGATAACATCGTCGAGATGATCGAAGAAGCGATCGAGAATGCTCCAGCAAGAGAAGGCCTTGGCATCAGCGACGCATCTCCTCCGATAAGCCCACCAACCACTGCAGCCTCGTGTCCGGATCTCATGCAGACGATAACCTATTCCGGCCAGCCAGCTCTCCTACCGCCCCCTGTACGACTGGACTCGTACCAAGATAGCATCAAGTCAGAGCCTACTGCTGAGGTTGCATCGCTGGTGGACTCCGTGAACCAGTCGACCATGTCACTCGCTCTTTCGGATCCGGATTCCTCTGAGATTGTAAATGAGAAGCGACGCAGTGCCTCAACCGTTCAGACTGAGTACACGGTCGACTTACAGCAACAGCGGTCCGGCAAGCGTCAGGTCCAGAGCCCATCGATCTTCTCCTCCATGTCCATGAATATCAGTGACTCGGACGGCTCGACTCTGCGAACTGCAGCGGCGGAGGGAAAGGTCGGTCAAGTACGGCTCATGCTCGATCAAGGCGCCGCAATTGACAACAGCGGCGTGTGGGACGGCTATACTGCACTTGCTGAGGCAGCACTGCACGGGCAGGAGTCCGTTGTCCAGCTTCTGCTCGAGCGAGGTGCGAACCCGGCGTTCCATTGCATCTCAATGACGAAGAAGTACGGCAGTAAGGAAAACACACCGCTGTCACTGGCTGCGGCCAAAGGTCACATATCGACGATGAAGTTGTTGCTCGGAGGTCACGAATACGCTACCTCGCATCTGAATGGCGCTTTCGCTGCCGCCAAGTACCGCAATCGAATGGACGCCATGAGATTGCTTAAAGAGTATGGTGGTGGCTTATCTTGATGTATGGTTGGTAATGCGCATGGCGTTGGTCTTGGATTTCTCGGATGATACCCTGCTATAGATGGTATTTGCTCTTTCCAGCGCAAGTTGTCTTCGTCCGCCTGCCCAATCAGAGCAAACACTGTCTGACATGGGTCAAGATGCTGATTCGAAGGATAGTGCGGCATCTCGACGCTGCCAGCTCTCTCACTCTACTGTCTCCAGGGCTGCGACTTATCGCATCTTGAATTGTGCTCGTGTTATGGCGGATAGGCCACTCTTCATGTTCCGCGGAATCTTCCATGTGCTGCGAATATCAATTCTTCATCCGCGAGCTCAAGTCTCGGAGCAGTCACCGTTCATTCTCGGACAGGCACTTGGTGTCGTAAACAGCGAACGATATCCACCAAGTCTTATCGCGTCGCCCGGACTGCTCTGTCCAGGCTGTGCGAAGCACAGCACGCCTATGGTGTGGAAATCTACACAATTGAAGATATTCATGCTACGTCGTGGGCGATTTGGATCCGCTACTGCCTGGCAGCTCGAGAGGACAAGAAGGATCGGTTTTCAGACCAAGCCATGCGCACATCGCTGTCCTAACGCCGGGCCACTCGTCTCTGGTCGCCCTGAACAAGTCCGTTACAGCATTGGGCTCCTGGACAAGCGCACGACGCCGCAGTATTCCTTGGATGTCATATACCGGAGTCATGCCTGGCGCGAAGCCGTTGCTATCGCTCAAGGTCCCAGTCCGCCATTCGACTACTTTGCAATCGCTTTGCTCGAAGAAGTGAGGGCCGAAGATGAACAGGATCTCGGCGACGACGAGTGCTCGGTTGCCGTTCGGGATGAAGATGGCCATGTAAGCTGGGTCGTCTTTGTCGGGATCGTACTTTGTGGCGACCCAACCTACAGCAGAGCCTGAGCTCATGGATTTTACGGTATAGGCTTCGCCGTGCTTGGAGGGATCGTGTAGATGGTCGATAAGGGTATAGCGAAGGTGGGACACATCTTCCGCGTTTGTCCCGTAGAACTGAGGGAACAGTCGCTTGTTCTCGGTGCTTGAGAGGATAGGATATAGGGCTTCCGCGTCGTCAACGGCAAGAGGGTCGAGTCTGATCGTGCGGCACTGCCATGGGCATCTCTGTGAGGTACTCGTGGGGTTCTCTGGTGACGAGGACGTCGACATGGGAGATGGGCTTAGGATGTCGTCAGATGTGGTTCCTGCTACAGATGAGGGCGTATACTGTTGTTCCAGACGTAAAATCATGGTTGAAAGACCTTTGCGAGAGCCAGTATCGTTGAATACCGAAGGCGAACGGCTCTGACGGATATATAGCGGCATAGCGATGACGTTCCGTCGACCACGACAGCCCTAATACATACACCTGCAGGAGGCACGCTGCAAGGTCAGCTTCCCGGATCGACGACTCCGCTGATCGTGCCATGGGCACTCTTGGCAGCACAGGCTGCCGCAGTCCGTCGAGCAAGCCCGTGCGCGCCGCCAGCCTAAAGTCCTTTAGGTACAACGAGTTCTTGGCTGAGGTGTTCCTCCTTCGACTTCTTGAGCGCAGCAAGCCCTACACTCCGAGAGTTGGTTTTCTGCTTCATCCGCCATATCTCCGTCTTCATCTGTTCTGCCTCCGCCTTCAGTTTCTCTTGGTCGTGCTTTAGACTCAAAACATCTCCTTCCAGACTAGTGTACATAAGTCCATCTCTCGTGCAGGCTAACGTAGTCGCAGAGATCACTCTCCACTACCTTTGAGATCCGGGCTGTACGTAATTACCTCGCCAGAATCGAGCTTACTTCGTTTCTCGCGGGTTAACTCTCGCCACATAAGAAACTTGCGTCTCGTTGTAGAGCTGGTATCCTTCTCGTCCCGGGCGAGCACGTCGTCGGCCATCTTGATTCGGCGCTGAGTCGCTTCAACTGTAAGCTGAGCGTTGGGGGTTGTGTTTAGCTCCACGTAATCAGGTAGTCGTTGAGGGCTATCCAGAGGTTGCGACATCCCGATCGCAATATCCCGGGAATTGTGTTGGCGGATGGGTGTAGCCACGGCGTCGTTCAAGCCCAAGGCCTCGTCCAACGAGGTGCTGCTGCTATTGTCGCGCCTACGGTCTCGCATTGCGTTGTACGCCTCGTCGGTGCTCAATTGCTCCATTTGTTCACCGATGTCCTCGATGCTGTCTTTGCGTGCCAGCTCATCTTGAGAGCTGTGTGACTCGGCCATGGTTGTTGAGTGTTGTAAGGCGGTGCGTAAAGCTCCCAACCTAAATATGCAGTCGCCAAGCTTAGATCCAATGATTCAAACCCTTGTTGCGACCAGAGTGGACGCGATAGAGCTGTGGCGTGTCGATGACTCTTGGGCACGGCGAGGGTTCGAGGGAGGGTAGCCTGCTATGGGCTATGGTCAAGTGCTGAAGGCTGTGTAGTGAAGACAGCACAAGAGCTCGCTACAGCGGAGATGTCAGCATCCCAATTCTGCCGCGAGGAGGTTGTGCTCCTGCATTCCGTTCGAAGCTGCTATCATCAGTTACCGTTATTGGAGGGGTGACACTGGAGATGATGCTACTGCTGTCTGATGGCGGCAAGGAGCGATTACGTCGGCTGTTTCCACCACTTCCACCCAGCAATTGCGCATGACCACGCTAGCCCTTCGACTCTTTCACTTCGCTCTTCCATCGACCAGACTGTATGTGCTACACCGTCAAGTACCATGGACTGTCACAAGCGGTTCCTGTCACGTCTCACCAGTCCCGGCGTCGATATATTCTTCCAGACATTACCCGTATGGATAGCGCCTCCGCTCAGTCGGTAGCTCGCACATTTCACCACACGTTTCGCGGAAGGTCTCTAGTGTGCCATTCCCTGACCTCACCCATTCCTCCGCCGCTTGGCGTGTGTCCCTCTGTACTTGACTGTAATCTACATTGGTAATAGTGAACCGTGAAATTCTTCGAACTCGCCCCTTCGCACGATACTCCGTCAAGCGTCCAGGCAGTATGATATAATCGGCGAGGCTCAAATCCATGTCGGGCACCGGGCAGTGATCTCGATGGAGGTAGCGGCAGTTGGGTCTGGGGCAGGCTTCCTTGCTGTTCGGGCTCAATCTGCAAATTCTGTGTACGCAGCCGACCCCAAACATCTTGCATTGATAGCAGACAGCGGATTCCGAGCAGTGCAGGCCGTGACCTCGGCAGTGATCGCATACCATGAATTTGTTATCTTCCTCCTCGCCTGCGTGGTCGGTTCCGAGCCCATAATCTGGCGCGCTACCGAGATCGCCCTGTACATGTCAGTGCTTGATACGGTTGGTATTAGGTCAGATCGTACCTCTGGGCTCTGCTGCGCTTCCGAGACGGACTCCGAGTCCGAAGGAGGGTCCCGCCATTGGCTCGTGCCCCCTTCGTGCTCTGGCTGGTCGGTTTGTACCTCACTGGCCACCTCCTGGCCTCGGGACACATGCTCCTCGTGCAGCAGATCTAGAAGTCTGTCGAGCCCAGCCTCGGTGTTCCTGGCAGCACGTCTAACGTGGGACCGCAAGGCTCTGTTTCTGCCAACAGAGTATGTTTTCCTCCATGCCTCTCGTAACGCCTCGCACTCCTCGCACATGCACTGGTCATCATCCCACGCACCCATGTCGAGAGCTTTCTAAGCAAGGGTGGCGTGTCCCGTCGTGAAAGCGGCCGGTTTGATGATGATTGAGTGAGTGACGCTCATCTTGAGAAGCATCAGTGAGTGCGCTAAGCCGTTCCGGTTTGCCACAAGCAAACAGACACTCTTGTCACCGAAAAGGAAGGAGCGTGACGATCGCCTTCATTTATCATCTCCACATGGCTACATAATCTCAAGCCGCCCAGGTCCTTACGGTTACGCTATTCTTAGGCCATATTGCCGAACGCCCTCTTCTTCCTCCCCTTCTCGACCCCAACATCCTCCTCAACTTCATCTCCAACCCACCCAACCCCCACCTCCCTCTCCCTAACATCCCTGCCCATGATATCGAGCCCAGCCAGATTGAATCCGACGACTGTCTTCTGACCTTCTTGCCAGTCTTCGTACGCCACTAAGATCCCGTCAAGAACTTCTCGTAACTGCCTCGAAGCAACAATCTGCTGCATATGCGCCTGCAACAAAAAGTAAGTCACCCTCCACGCCAGCTCAGGCTGCATCTTCTTCTCCAGAAAGATCCTCAGAAACAAGAACAGCGTCGGAAGTGTGCTAAACGGAATCACAAGCAGCGCATCATTCAACGCCGGACTCGGCACCTTCCGCAAAGTCCTCAACACATGCTCCTCCGCACTTATTCCCCCCATCGCCAAAAACACCGGATTCCGCTGCGGCACCGCCATGCTAGGATTCCTCGCCTTGTCCCTCGCAAACGTAGTCATCAGCTCATGATCCTCCAGCCCAATCTCCAACGCCTCCATGACCTTCTCACCATGCGTGAGAGTAGTGAGTGTCTGCTTCCCAGCACCAGCTACTTCCTCATCGCCTACATCCTCATCCCTAGCATCTTTCTCCATCCCCTGCGCCAAACTAGCCTCGTACATAGCCTCCTGCTCCTTCTCCCGCTCCTCCTCAAGAAACACGAGATCCTCACCCACCTCCCAAACCCTGACACTCTTATCATGACCCGCGCTCACGACCACGTCTCCCGTTCTACCAACAACCATGGCCCAGACCTCACCCTTATGTCCTTCCAACTTCTGAACAGGCACGAATTTCTCCGTGTCCCATGTCTTGACGCCACCATCTTTAGACACACTGAACAGCAAACGCCCTTCCTCTTTCTCCACAGGATGAGGAATGAACCCCACACCCATCACACTATCATTATGCGCGAAGAAAGCCTTGTGGCAGTCTCCGAAATCCAAACCCCAGACCCGGATATTCTTATCCGCGGAGCAAGTCGCTATGACTTTACTATCAGAAGAAATACTCATACCCAGAACGGGCAGCTTGTGACCATATAAAGTCAGAAACAACTTCAACGAGTCCGTGAAAAACACTTTGACGGTATTGTCCAGCGTGCTCACAGCCAATAACCGCCCATCCGGCGAGAAGCACAGCGACAAAATATCATCCGCAAGCTTCAGCTCTCTTGTTTGCGTAAGCTTTAATCTCTGCGTCGTCCGCCGCGTACCAGGTATCTCCTCATCCACGACATCAAACCTCCAGAACTTGGCCGTCTTATCCGCGGACCCAGTCACGACTCCCTTACCATCTGGTTGCAACGCCATGGCCCATATCGCTTGTCCGTTATGCGCCGGTATGGTTTCGAGTTGAGTGGAAGTGGAGATATCGTACAGCTCCAGATCTCCTGCTTTAGTCCCTAGCAACACTATCCGGTCTCCGGGAAGGAAAGTCGAGCAGAGCGCTTGTCCGCATTCCAGTGTCCTCAGACAGGATCTCGTGCGCAAGTTCCAGATTTTGAGTTGGCCGGCTGAGGCTGAGGCTAGCATTCTGTCGTCCGAAGACAAGGCTAGAGTGCGGATATCTGTCCTGTGACCTGGGATGTCAAGGCCAAGTGAGCGGTTGTACTCGGGTGCTGGAGTGTCCTTCGAAGACGCTTTCAGTTGAGCGCGGTGAGTGGTGACGGTGAACATCTCGAGTTGATTGTTCGTGGTGGCGACTAGGAGTTCGAGTTTCTTGTTGCTGCTCGTTGGGTTGGCCCAAGAGGCTGATCGGACTTTACCGCCTGTTCGCACCATCACGTACGAAACGAAGATCTCGTCTACAGTCGGCGGAGCATCTTCTACGTCCACTGGCACAGCTTCATTCATAGCCGCAGCCTTCTCCCTCCGTCGCCGTCTCTTCCTCTGAAGATGCCGATGCACTTCATCCGCTGTGCGTATCCGCCAGATCTCGACCGCCTTCTCACTTCCGTGAACTGCGACATAATCCTGCTTGGGATGAAAAGAGATACCAATCGTCCTGTCTCTGCCCTGTCTTCGCAGGATCCCTCGACTTGTGAGGATATCTGCTGTGCGTTTGCCGTCGTCGTTGGATGTAGATGTAGATAGAGCTTCGAGATCAATCTGCCAGACTTTGAGTTCGCCGTCGTTGCCTGCGGTGATACATCCTGCGCCATCGGGACTCATGCCCAGAGCCCAGCATTCGCCATTGGTTTGCGCGACGTGCGTTTCGAGACAGTGCGGGGAGGCGAGGTCCCAGAGTTTGATTAACGAGTCCTTGGACGTGGAAATCAGGTATTTCTCTTCGATCTCGCCATCTTCGCCTGCTATTTGGAGGAAAGACAGACCAGTGATCTGATCCTTGTGCCCTCTTAACCTGAACTCTGCCGTCTCGGACAGCAGGTCCCAGACTATGATATCCGTATCCCTACTTCCGCTCACCAGCCTACCACCCTCAGCTCCGAACACAAGCTGCGTGACCGCGCTACGATGTCCATCGAACTTGACCACAATCTGTCCGCTCAAGGAATCCCATATTCTTATACTGCCATCGCTGTACCCAGCCGCGAAGACATCCGGTTGCGCCGGTGCACATTGCGCCAAACAAGTCACTTCAGCGGACGCATTGTCCTTGTCGTGCCAGAGGGAGACCAGTTCGCCTTTCTTAATGCTCCAGCCCAGAACGTCGGAATTAGCAGGGCAGTAAGCGACACCAGAATTTGAAGAGGTCGAGGATGTCCAAAGAGAGTTAGAGGAAGCAGTACATATCGTGGCGAACGAATGCGACGCCTCGTAGCGCCGATATGAACGAACCATGGCGATCAATTGTTTTGCGACAGCAACTTTTTCGAGGTCTGAGATGTCATGCATGCATGCACTCCACGTTTCGGATCGGAAGATCTGCACGGCCCGCTGAGCCTCGCATCAAGGTGGGGCTGCAGACGACTACGCAAGAAGAGCAGTTGCGATTCCAACTTTCCAACGCTTCACTGACATCCGCCAGCATGCTGCTCCTCGACTACCAGAATGTGCTGATCGAGAGTATCCTCCGCGACCGATTTGCGCCCGAGTAAGCGAATCTAAGCACTCGCAATATTTAATGCTAATGCTGATGGTTCGTCTGCAGTGCATCACCTACAGCCATCGACCAAATCATCTCCGACTTCGACAACTGCACTTTCCACGTCTCCACGCCCAACTCCAAATCCCAAATCCTCATCTCGCTAGCCATAAAATGCTACCCAGAACTCATCCAATACGGCGCCCAATCCATCCTCGAGCGGGAGTATGGACAGTACATCGTGGATCCAGAATCAGGCTATGACTTCAGTCTCCAAATCGACCTGGACAACCTGCCCGAAAGCCAAGAAGCAAGAGAAGAATTAGTAGAGAAAGTCAGTTTATTGAAGCGCAACGCAATGGCCGCCCCTTACGAACAAGCCTTCGACGAACACTCCTCCCTCGCCGCCGAAGCCGCAAAATACACCTCCGAGTCAGCTCCGCAAGGCGTGCGAGAAGGCGGTGAGGTCCGGGCAATACACTACAGGGAAGAGGAAGCCATCTACATCAAAGCTTCACACGATCGGGTGACGGTGATCTTCAGCACGGTGTTCAGGGAAGAAACGGATCGCGTCTACGGCAAAGTTTTCCTGCAGGAATTCGTGGATGCGCGGAAACGAGGTGTACAAAACGCGCCGCAAGTCCTTGCCCGAGACGAACCGCCGTTGGAAATCCAGGGATTGCCTGGGGTGAAGGCTGGGAGGGGCGATATCACTTACGTTACTTTTGGTTCGTTGCCGAGCGTAGCGAGGATGGCCCAATCATACTGACTTTTTTTCTAGTTCTCTTCCCACGCCACCTTACTCCCCAGCGCCGACAGGCAGTCATCTCGCACATCCAGACGTTTAGAGATTACTTCCACTACCATATCAAGGCCAGCAAAGCCTACATTCATTCTCGTATGCGGCGGCGGACGGCGGATTTCTTGCAAGTGCTGCGGAGAGCGAGGCCGGAGGAGGGTGGAGAGGGCGGTGTGGAGAAGGAGAGGAAGACGGCTAGTGGGCGGACGTTTAGGGTGCAGGCTTGAGGAGGTCAAGATCACAAGATGGATGGAGGAGTTGATCAGAGACGGCATGCGGAAAGCCGTAGGGTCGCTCCTGCCGTAACCGACGATCATGAGGAGCTTAATGCCATTAAGCGAGCTGATTGGCCGGTAAAAGCTGGCCTACGAACATTCATGCCCCAACATCATTTCACCTCAGTACTTTCTCTCCTTACCTTGTCTCTTTACACGCTTACTTCATTTTCGGCACCGGGCTAGAAAGATTGACAGTGATAGACTTTTCACCAACACTCGCTCAATCATAGCAGCACCAGGTAAGCCGCCAATTCGAGCCTCGAAGACTGTTACGGTAATCGCTGATCCTTGGACAGATCTTACCGTCAGCAGAGTCGTGAAGCGCACGGCGAGATGGGCAGCGATCCGTGGTCAGAGCATCAATGCAGCTGCGAACGATGCAGTACGCTTCGTAACGCCTCGCGTGATGCAGCTTGGATCGTGCTGTGCAGCGACGAGCCCGAGTACATTAAGCAGATGGCTTGGAACACTAAGCAGGTGGTTGGACAGTTGGTTGAAGCTCTTCACCAGCAGCACGTACCCGAGTGCTATACGGAGTGCTTTGGAGAAGAACGGAAGACCGGATTAGGCTATCATGCCTTTGGCGAGGATGTTGTCATGGCTGATAACGTGAACGAGTACCCGGTTGTTGAAGAAGAGGAAGTGCAGCGGGTGGACGAGGGTGGTGTAGGAGGCTTGGGGGAGTCCGCGCAGACAGATGAAGATCCGGCAATGGTTCAGGACGATCTAGTTGAAGGTGACGTAGGTGAAGTGAAGGTACGAAGCACCATTGCTGTAAGATGTCTGCAATGACTGATATTAGCAGCTCAATCTTACTGAATGGGAGAGCGCGAAGACACTCGCCGCACAAGCAGAGAAAATTGCACGAGCTGCAGATCGGACAGCCTACTTTGCGCAAATGCAAGCATTATATAAGGCTAACGGGCCTTTCAAGAACCATAAGGTGAATCCGCGGCATGAGCTGCGGGTTTGCCGGTGGTATAGCGGTGATACACTGTGGTAAGCTCGCTGGTCAAAACGTGAACGGAGGATGAGAGTGCATCGGGACTGGCACTTCTAGGGATGGAAGTCAAGGGTTGAGTGTACGACTGAGATTGTGTGTGAAGTAGGAAGAACAGATGAGCGTGTATCGGAAGTGAAGGGCTGCTGCAGCCGGTCGATCAAGTGATGCTGGAAATGGTGCTCCTGCCTCTTTCGTTGGATGTCAAGTGAAGCATGCGAAGCCGCGGGCATGAGCTTGGCGAAGGCACAACAATTCTCGATCTTTCTCGAAGTAACGCTCAGTCACTCAACAACATCACTCAGCAACCTTGCTAGTCTCTCTTCACCGCAACGTTTTAACACCAACCACGCATCGCACAGCACTACCTCGCAATGTCTCCCGACCCCTGGGGCATCGACAGATGCAATTGTGATGGATGTACCGCACTTCTGACCGCATGGAGCGAAGCTACGTGGATCTGCAATCACGGAGGCGAGCCAGCACTAGTCAGAGGGGCTGCAATGGCCACAGTGGCTGCAATGCATACGTTGATCAGTCTGTTGCATAAGGAGCACATGCCGCAGTGTTATGAGTCCGAGAGTGGTGTTGGGCTGGACTTAGATCTGGCTGAGAATCATCACTTCGAATCCGGCTGGGACAGTGCAGAGTCTCCGGTCGCGGGAGTTGATAATGCTGCTTGGGGAGGAGAAGTGAGTGCGGTTCTGTATATTCTCGCTGCAGAGACTAATGGATTCTAGGATGAGACAATCGCACTGCCGCCAGGCCCGGAACAACGCTACAAGGGCAAGTTCATGGTCTGCGACCACTGCCACGGTCACGCATTAAACTGCTCCGAATCACCTGTATGCGATCAATGTCAGATGAGCGAAACGCCTTGCATCCATCGCCTGTGTCGACTCAGTCCAGGATCGAAAGAAAACTGCCCAAACCCAGACTGCCGCTACGCTCACATGGACTATCTGCCAGTGCCCGACTTCTGCACGGTTGAAGACTATATCATATTGCCCGGTCACCTCCGCACTTACATGCTGGACGGCGCAGTTAGGCGTCATCGCTGGGCTGATTTCGGGATGGATGCGCTGGATTGGATGGCTCTGGAAGCGCGCGTCAAGCACAGGCAAGAGAGGACGAGGGATGATGCCGAGCGCTTTGTAGAAGACGCGAGGGGGACTTTGAAGTCGTTCTCTGGTGACTGTGGGTATATGTGTGGGATCTCTCCCGCAGTGGAGGCGGAGAGGGTTGCGAAGATGTATCGACGGGAAGATTTGAAGGAGTCGCGCGCTTATTTGCGGATGATTGTGCGCGAGGAGACTGACGCGGCAGTTGAGCGAGCGCACACCAAGCTCGGGTTCAGTGTGCATGGCTGCGATTGCGGTTTCTGTTGGCTCGAGTGGGACAGCGAGTGACTTCGGTGAAATGTTGGCATGGCAAGCCTGCGTCGGGGCGATCTTACTTCAGCAGAGCAGAGCAGAGCAGAAGAAGTAAACTTTGTTTCCCGCTGCGTTTATTGACGAGCGGCAGCGTCAGGAACGTACAAGAGAGCCACTGCAGATGGCATCTCTATCCGATCACGCTAGCGCAACACCCTCGCGGCTGTACTGGGAAGCCGAAGCCTAATGCTCACAGTGAATTGGTTTAGGCAGCCTTGACATCGCTTGACCACATCCCATAGCATATTGTTCTCGCACGCAGCTTGCCACCTTCGCCACCGACCCTCTACGTCACTCCGTCTCCTGTTCCTCTTGAATCCCTAGCTTCCGCACGAACTCTTGTTTTACGACCGCCGAGACGCAATAGGCCAACCTCACTTCACGGTTCCCCTCGATGAACAGAAACTTGACGCCGGGCTTGCAGTTCAGACCCATCAAGGCCTTGACAATCCCGTCCTTGCGCTCCCAAGTTGGGGAGCCGTACCACATTTCGATATTGGTTAATCGATATTGTTTGTTGGACGGAAGAGCCCTGGCAAGGCCTGCGATGCAGCGAACAGCATTGTCCACGCCATTGTCTACGTCTGGTACACGTATCTTGAGCTTCCTGATATTCATGATATGCCCGAAGAATTTGCAAGTATGCAGCTTTCCCTTCCTCGATCTCTCGACTGAAAGAAGCTCGCTTTGAATGTACATGTCGAATGCGGTTGCCTCGTAGAGGATCGGCTCTGCTTCATTGTGGATGAGCGTGCAAGTCCGAAGGAGAGCTGCGAAGTGTTGAAAAATTCGACCGAAGATCGGTTTTGCTAATGTGAACACAACAAGAGCACCGTCTACTACGATATTATGCTTGTAGTCACTGGCATAGAGAAATTCGTAGATGAGCAAGCGCAGCTCTGGAGGAAGCTCGAGCAGGTGGCATCTCTGTGAGGCCCTCGCATTGCCGACTGGCGTAAGTGTTTTTGTTGCCATCCTGGGATGTGGTTGGGCTTTAAGTTGTTGTGGAAGATGAGGTGAGGTTGCTTAAAGTATTGAAGAAACACGCTAGTGCACGCTAAGCTCAAAGCAGTTGGTTCAGACAGCCTCTCGATATAACACGCAGATCTACAACGGCTTGCCTCCGATGAACTCACTCCACCTGCGCACCTCACTTGGGATCCCGTCACCCTTCGGCAGCTTCTCGCTCATGCATTGCGCAAAGAGCACAGCGGTCTGCAAGTAAAGTCAGCATGGTTCTCACTCAATCGAATCGAACAACTCACCTTCGGCTCCATGAACAACGGCACACCAAAGTCCACAGCGTTCCGCCTCATGACATAGTCCTCATCAACCATACTGCTCGCCCGTCTCTTCGCCAAGTTGAATACACCTCTGATATCGTACTTCTGGAACACCTCCCTCAGCTTACGTTTGTCCTGCTTGGGGAACTCGATGACCTCAACGCTGACACTGCCGTCCTTAATTGCCGACTCAAGATGCTGCTTCACCTCCTGGTTCGCGGCGTAGAGCTTGTATCCTAGCGGCTTCAGGTAGTCCACGATAGTGCCGAGGTCAGATGTAGCAGTATCACCACCAAACAACAAGCCCTCACCCGGGTTGGGCATGCGGAAGTTCATGGTGCTCTGCATGGCAGTCCAGTACGCCTCGATCAAGTCCTTGCCGAAACATGCCATCTCGCCAGTACTTGACATCTCCACGCCCAAGTAGGGATCAGCGCCGGCCAGACGAGTCCAGGAGAATTGCGGCACTTTGACAGCCACGTAATCACGCTTCTGCTCCATCAAGTCGACCGGCTCCGGCACGTCCTTGTCGAGAAGAGCACGCGTAGCAACGTCGATGAAGTTGGTGCCAAGCACCTTGCTGGAGAACGGGAAAGATCGCGATGCACGGAGGTTGCACTCGATGACCTTAAGCAGGCTCTCGCCGCCTTCAGGATTCTCAGCACAGATGATCTGCATGTTGAATGGTCCAGTGATGTTCCATGCCTTGGCGACCTTCTTAGCGATGTCCTTACAGCGGTCGAGTGTCTCCTTGGGGAGGCTTGACGGCGGCAGTACGAGCGAGGCATCACCAGAGTGAACACCAGCCTGCTCAATGTGCTCACTGACGGCATGGATCAGCAAGTTGCCGTGATGCGCAACAGCGTCAACGTCAATCTCTTGCGCGCCCTCGATGAACTTAGTGATGACGACCGGGTGGTCAGGCGAAACGTTACTGGCAGCCAAAAGCTTCTCCTCAAGCTCGTCGGGTGTGCGAATGACAGTCATGGCGGCGCCGGAAAGCACATAAGATGGGCGGACAAGCACGGGGTAAGAGACGTCGTCAGCGAACTTCCGCGCCTCCTCGTAGGATGTCAGCTCCTTCCATGCGGGTTGGTCGACGCCGATGGAGTCCAGGATCTGAGAGAATTGCTGGCGATCTTCAGCTTTGTCGATGTCCTTGGGGTCAGTGCCGAGCACCTTCGCTTTGCCAGTCTCTTGCAGACGGAGTGCAATATTCTGCGGCAACTGACCGCCAACAGAAACGACGACACCAGACGCGGTCTCGAGCTCGTAGATATCCATCACACGCTCGTAGCTGAGCTCCTCGAAGTATAGCCGGTCAGGCACGTCAAAGTCTGTGCTATAAGTTTCGGGGTCTGCGAAAGTCAGTAAGGCAGTCTTCGGCCACAGAGATTGCAAAACTTACTGTAGTTGATCATGACAGTCTTCTTGCCCAGATCCTTCAGCGACAGTGTAGCATTGACAGCACACCAATCGAACTCGACCGAGCTGCCAATTCGGTAGACACCCGAACCGAGCACGATAATGCCATGATCATTGAACGTAACATCGTGCGTCGAGGCGTTGTAAGTCGTGTAGAGGTAGTTCGTGTCCGCAGGGAATTCCGCAGCCAAGGTATCAATCTTCTTCACCCACGGTCGGATGCCAAAGTTCTTCCTCCTTGCCCTCACCTCATCTTCCTTGCAGTTGACCGCCTTCGCGATCTGCTTATCAGAGAAACCCATCTTCTTTGCCTTGAGCATCAATTCCTTCTTCACGCCAAACAGAGATCCAATAGCCTCCAGCTCATGCGTGCAGTCGACAATGTTCTGGATCTTGTACAAGAACCAGCGATCAATCTTGCTGAGCTCATGGACGCGATCGACAGAGTAACCTTCGTGCATCATAGCCTGCCCAACCGCGAGCCATCGTCGATCAGTCGGGTTCTTGAGCACCTCATCCAGATCCTCGAAGTGATCACCTTGCACGCCATCGTACTTGGGATCAACTTGTCGGATGGCCTTCTGGAAACTCTCTTCGAAGGTACGGCCAATAGCCATGACTTCTCCAACAGACTTCATCGAAGAGCCGATGGAGCGGTCGACGTTCTGAAACTTGGCCAAATCCCATCGCGGGATCTTGGTAACAATGTAGTCGAGCGAAGGCTCAAAGTTGGCGGTTGTGGTGCGGGTGACTGCGTTCGGCAGGTTTGGCAGATCATATCCTAGACCGATTTTGGCGGCTGTGTAGGCGAGCGGGTAGCCAGTGGCCTTGGAAGCGAGAGCGGACGACCGAGATAAGCGAGCGTTGACCTCGATGACGCGGTAGTCGAGTCCGTCGGGTTGGAGTGCGTATTGGACGTTGCACTCTCCTACCACACCAAGATGGCGCACGATCTTGATCGAAGCAGTGCGGAGCATGTGGTACTCCTCGTCGCTAAAAGTCTGAGATGGCGAGACAACGATGCTATCACCGGTGTGCACACCAAGCGGGTCGAAGTTCTCCATGTTGCAGACCGTAATGCAATTGTCTGCGGCGTCTCGCACCACTTCGTACTCTGCCTCTTTCCAGCCTTTGAGCGACTTCTCGACCAAGATCTGAGGTGACAGCGTAAGCGAGCGTGCCGAAAGATCGCGAAGCTCATCTGCATTATCTGCAAATCCAGATCCAAGTCCACCAAGCGCATAGGCTGCACGAATGATAACAGGATATCCCACGGTCTCTGCTGCCTGCAGAGCATCGTCGATTGTGCCCACCGCAATGCTCTCGGCAATTGGAATGTTGATCTCGTTCAATGCGTTCGCGAACAGCTCTCGGTCCTCGCTAGTCTTCAATGTCTTCGTGCTCGTACCCAGTACCTGAACACCGTATCGCTCGAAGATTCCCATCTCGTCCATCTTTACACCCAAGTTCAATGCTGTCTGGCCACCGAACGACAGGAAGATCCCGTCTGGCCTCTCTTTCTCGATCACATACGTGACATACTCCGGGGTCACTGGCAGGTAATACACCTCATCGGCGAGGACGTGGGCAGTCTGAATCGTAGCGATGTTGGGATTGATCAGGATGGACGTCACGCCCTCCTCTTTTAGTGCCTTCAGCGCCTGCGATCCAGAGTAATCGAACTCTCCTGCTTGGCCGATTGCAAGGCCACCAGAACCGATCACGAGCACTTTCTTCACATCCACCTTCTTCTGGCTGGTCCCGACTGCACCGCTGGCTAGGTACGCTTGTGCATTCGGCGCGACTTGTGGTGCGGCAGCCAGCACCCTCGTAGTCTTTGCGAATGAACGGACTTGCTGGCGGAGAGCACTGCTAGGCTTATCGGAGGTCGGTCGTGCGGTTTGAACGAATGTGCGCCTGTAGGCTTGAGGAGCTCGCTGCTTGCTATGTTGTAGCAGCTCATGCTTGAGCTGGCGGGCTATACGCCCTGTGAGAGCCATGGTTGCTGGGCCTGGCAGTTGTGGTATGGTTGGCACTCCTATCTCTTATCTTTCCAACGGGTCGTTGGGTAACTATTACGTGGACGTCTTCTTAATTCACGTTGGCTTTCCAGAGGTGGTCGCTGATGTAGTCTACCGGTTTCCCATCAGCCTTTGATCCAAAAGATCTCAGCAACGGCCCTCAAGCAAGCAAGCGATAACGCGGTGAAGATAGAATAGGACTGGTCGCACCTTGTGTCGTAGTCGTGGTTGGTGCAAACGGCATAACAACTGCGCGCCTTCGGAAGGCTGCTGCTTGGAGGAGGAGGGAAGATGCCCAGATCGGCGGAGCGTGGTATCTGGAGCTGGTTGTAAATTTCTTGTGCAGTCTTTGAGCTGCATGCATGAGCAAATCTTGATAGCCCAGAGCTCCAAGGCGGTGAAGTTTCTGCCAGGTGCCGAGCGCCGCCCTCGCAATGGCTAAACACGAAGATCATCATAAAATGACACATAAGCAAAGATTAGGTACGAGCACGCGAAGTGGTAGACAGGATTAGACAGGTCAAACGGTATTATGTACACCAAGAGGTATGGGCGTGCCACCGAGCACCTGTTGTGCTCACCAACGCCATCGCCATGATCGTAATCACATCCACCACTATGCACAGGGTTCAAGTCTCCTTCACGATACACACAACTGGACGCAGCTCACGTCAGAGCCTGCGACTTCTTCCTGCCCAAGCTGAACCTGTTCTTCAGCTTCTTTTCCTCAGCCACCGAGTCACCATTCCTTTCCCTCGTCACAACTTCTGGTGTCGCAGCCAGCTTCTCACCATTAATCTCCTTTTCCTTCCCAAAAAGCTTCGGCTTGCTCCTCAAACTCATACTGCCGTGTCTGAACCTACTCAGCGCTCCACCCTTCTCAGTAACTACTGTTGGGTCCTCGCCGCGTTTCTTCATCTCCTCCGCAGCAGTGAGTCTACTATCCTCTACCACGCGCTTCAATTCCTCTTCCTGTTTCTTCCACGCCTCGACACGCCTGGTAGAAGCATCTTTCCGCTTCTGCTCTTCGTTCTTGATGCGCTCTTTCTCAGCGATCTTCCGCTGCTTCTCCTCCTCTTTCAGCTCTTTCTTTGATTTGACCGGCATGACAGGCGACATGGGCGAAGTCTGATGTGAAGTGAAGGGCGGTCGCACGGGCTGTGCTCCGTCGGGCATTGTCTCGGCATGCGTGACCGGGTCCATGAACTCCATGCGCTCCAGTATAGGAGTGGTCACGGTCATCGTTTGCCGCAAGTCCACTTTTGTGGGCGAGAGTCCATCAGACTTGAAGGTCTCGGCGTCCGAGACACGGCTGGCTACTGGATGAAGGCCACCTTCCGTTTCCTGCTCCTTAAGCATGGCTTCCAGGGTGGTCTCTTGGTAGAACAGAACATACGCGCAAGCAAGCTGCTTCGCATCCTGCAGTCCCTGTATCGGCTCGCCACCAAAGAAGTTGAGCACGTAGCTTTTATCGACCGGCTCCACCAGCTCGTCGTCGAACAACAACCAGCCTCGATCTTGCGTCTTAATGATGCTGACGTAGTGGCCATGATACGGTCCACCTCCGATGTGCACCACCACAGCGTACAACTCGTATAACCGATCAGAATCCTCTGCGTCGTCTGTGGTGTTGAACAGCCGCAGATGGAACGGATACACAACCCGATGGAATAACTTCTGCAACCGCTGCAAATCCTCGGTATATTTGAAACGCTTCAGATGCAATGCGAGGATCCGTGGTAGACGCTTGATCTTCATGCGCTTCTCGGCTTCTTGCAAGCCACCGCAGTTGTCACAATGAAACTTGTTGCGCTCGCACAGCATCTCTTCCTCCGAAAATTTTCGTAAACACGAAGTCACTGACGTGTGAGCCGCTAAGTCGACAGATAAATCCAGAAACGCCTCGTCTCGCTGTGATGTGTTCTCGCATGTCAGACATCGTGTCTCAGATGTAAGTGTCCCTTCGAACAGATCATGCACCCAATGCGTATCGAGCCCATTCGATGCGACTGGATGCGCACCAGCTACTGCCGATGACATTGCCGCCGCCAGGCCCTTCTCTGCGCCACCATCGGTTCGCGGTACTGGCGGTATCGTGAGATCCAGATGCTGCTTTGAGAACAGCTCGACGTTATCCACCACCTGATTCAAAAGCAGATTTAGAAACTCATGCGCATCCTGGTGCATGGCGGATCGAAACATCTCATTGTCGCGCCGCAGAATCTCCAGAAATTTATGTGGACTGACAACGCCTATTCGCGACGGGTTGCCAATGATCGCCTCGAAGATATCCTTCAGCGATGTGAACAGCGACTCGTCCATACCGTATTTGTACGAATCGCCGTTGACCATGTCCAACACTGGGCCTGCTGTGAGCGCCAACTTCTTCCTCGACTCAGGCGCAGTCTTGTCCTCCTCCGGCTTCGCGCCGCCAGGTGATGTGGGTTGTGTAACCTTTCGTGCCGGAGAATTCAAGTTCGGATATGGCGTCGTACTCGGCGAACGCCCTGTTTTTGGTCTGCCATTAGGCTGACTGTTCGCGACCTGGTCCTGTAAGGCATCGAGAAATGGTTTCGAAGGAAAGTTAAGGACGTTTTCTCGGAAGGGTGCCGAGTAGTATAGACATTGTATTACCGAATTAGCATAGCTGTTGCACGTGTCAGCCATATCGCCTGGCACAGCGGCTCACACGAACATACCAAGTGGAGCCGTAGTTCTCGAAGCCGAAGAACTTGTCGCTGCCGTCCGGTCTTATAGGTCCTGATACATCGACCAGATGCTTTTCCAACGGTGTAGGGACCGCCGCATTAGGATCCTTCTTCGTGGTTTGCGTAGCTCCGGCCGACTGAGACGGCGTAGAGCCCGGCTTAAACTTCCCAAAGAATGACATATTGCGCCGATGTGTATTAAGATATGTTTACGACAGCCCTCCGTATGTTGTCTCCATCAACGTCGCGCCTCAACTGGTTGTTGGTGGTACCAAATATTGTTGCTCATCGGAAGAACACCGTCGAGTCCGAGTCGTCGAGTCTTTGCGAGGGTTACCAGTACGCAGTCGCTGTGCTATGCTTTGAGGAGGCTGATTGAGCACACAATTATAGAGCGTTGTAGGTGTGTGGAAGAGGTCATGCTCTAATCAAAAGCATGCAGGCGGGGGTGCGTCCGTGACGAAGCCTAAGCGGCGTAGTGGTAGTAGGGCGGAGGAGGTGGAGATGATTCGCGCCGGGCGGCTGAAGTCGTTCACGGTCACAAGACACTTGGCAGGCAGCGATGATGACAGCGGCGTGAAGATGACTTATAGACATTTCTTCCGAGCCCCTGCGGTATCCTCGAGGCCACAACCATCCGCCAACCTGGACTTTGGAATTGATAGCGTCGTGAGACAGCAGAACCCCGAGCGCATGGCGACCACGCGACGAACTGTGGAAGGCGGGGTTTGACTTGACGTCGGCGGCCATGTCGGAGAGTTTGAGCGGCTCGCGGAGATGCATGCACGGTGCGTGAACGGACAAGAGCACGAGGTCTAAATCATGAGGAAGAAGGCCTAGATGGCATGGAAGAAAACGTCGCCTGTACGAAAGTACTGTGCGAATCACCGCTGCATAGAACAAGCATACAGCCAGGAGAGCATGAACGCTGCCAAAAAGCCCGCCCAAGCATGCCTCCCGAGAACAAGCAATGCAAGCAGTAACACCACGCCAGTCCGGTCATAATGCCATTCACTCTCACCACCTACAGATGCTCCAACACCACGCAATTGCTCACATTCGTCTTCCTCTTGCTCAACCCCATCGCCGACGCACCAGCCATAGCACCTTGCTGAACCGGCGGAGGACGATCCCTCACGTATCGCTTGCGAATCTCTCTCGCATCGTGGTCCCACTTCTGCGTATTGATCTCCCACTCCTTTCTTACCACATCTGCTTCCTGCTGCGCTTTCTGGCTCGTAGCAAGATACGGCGCCTTGACCTCCTCAGAAGACTCCCGCCACCACTTTCCTATGGTCTGGCGGATGGCATCGCGGCCTGCAAACTGATCGTTGGTAGTGCAATGAGCTTTAGCTTTGTCCCATATGTCCTTGGTGTAGAGGATGAAGGGGTTGACGCCAGGCCTCTTGGGCTTGGCAGGGCGTTCGCCAATCTGTGATAGAACACTGCCCATAATTCCTGCTTCATAGTTAAGGTCGGAGGAACTGAAAATCTCTGGCTGCACCCAAAACGAGCGGTCGTGGGAGCATACGCTTTGTCGCGGTGGGCCACCTGTCGGTTTGCCTGCCACGTCGGTCGACATTTGAGGCACGCTCGCCAGATTTATGTTGTCGTGCTCTTGCTTGATGACTATCTCGGATGTAGGGTGTGCATTCGTCTCGTCCGAGAAACTCAGTCGACCCCAGGCTCCTGAAGGTGCGTGGTCGGGCATTGTGAGCGAATGACCTTGCATGGGTATTTGCTGCAAGTCTGCAACCTTGACCACCTGCGTGCCGACGAGCGGACTTGGTAGAGTGATAGGTCCAACCAGAGACTGCATGACATCTGCAGCAACGCGCAGACCTGACAGGAAAGCGCCGTGAACTGTCGCAGGGTGTGTACCACACGTCGCCTCGCCAGCAAAGTGTAAGTTGCCAACTGGCTCTGCCATATCGTCGTAGTCGCCTGGTCTTGTCTCTGGCGCCACGTATGAGTAGGTGCCGCGAGTGAACGGATCTCTCTTCCACCTTGTGACAATCACCTCTTTCGGTGCAGGCACGACTTTCGGCGCAAAGGTCTTCTTTAACCGGTTATTGATGTCGCTCAGTAACGAGTTTGTGTCCGTCTGTTCTGCCTCGTACGCCGAATGGCCTGCCATGAGCGCTACCAACATCGGTCTGCCACTGATCTTAGATGCATTCCATATCAGGTAAAAGCGTCCTCTCTTCTTCGCGTAGTGCGCAGGGTTCAAGCTGTCTTGCTTGTCGGCTTCGTTCAGGAGGCCAAACATGTCACGGCTGTCGTCCCAGAAGGGCTCGTCATAAAGCAGGACGATCTGAACAGGACATGTTAGTTGTGTCGAACGTCAGTTCACAGCAGCACATACCTTGTTGAGCAAGCCAAAGCCCAAGCGATCGATCGCACCTTGCTTCCAGCCTGGCAGAGGCGGATCAAAGTCGACAGCGCCGGACTTCAGCACACCCAGTGGCGCTGTCATCACCACCTCATCCGCCTCAATGACTTCGCCATCGATGCAAACGATCTTCGTCTTCAGGTCGGGGTCCCGGCCATCGTTGTAGTGTATGCTGTCAACGATGCGATCGAAGCGGACGTCAAGTTTGGTGGGCAGGTTCATGAGACCTCGTGGCAGCTGGGTATACCCGCCCACGATCTCCGAATGTGCGCCTTCGAATTCATTGCCTGTGTCCTGATCGTGCCCGGACAAGCTCAGGTATGACACGGGCGCTGCGTTGGCGTACTCCAAGTTTGCGTGATGCCAGTTTAGCAATCGCATATCTCGTGGTGTAATATCGATCAGCTCCTGGTACTGCTCAATTGCCTCGTCCATGATGGTGCCTAGGGTGGGATGGAGGCTTGCTTGTGCAACGCGATGCAGTGATATTGACTGGTTCTTTGCCACGCCTTCCCTCAGCTGCCATCCCATTGTCTTCGCCGCTCGCGCAGCAGACTCAGTCGCACCGCTCTCCTCAATGACCCGACTCCTACCGGTGAGCTTCTCAGTGCCTGGTGGCGCGTTACGACGCCGTCCTCTCTTCAAAACGGGCTTCCGATGCTTAGCGTTGTCCACCGGAAATAGTGGCTCAAGCTGGAAACCTTCGAAGCCATCTGCAATGGGATCTCGCGCCCGGTCTATGAGCTCATCATCCCCTTTCAGTGTATTATGTTGTTGTGGTGCGGCTCTGTATTCACCAGTCCTGTCCGAAATGTCCGTGTACAGCTCGGTATTGATTGTATCCGTCTCCTCATCAACCGGCTTGCCATCAGTGTCGTATATCGTGAGCGCATCTGTCAGCAAGTGATAGTGCAGGCCCAGCTGACCGCGTATAATTGTGTCGAGCGGGTTGCCGTGCTCAAAACCTGTGACGATCATCGCACCCATCTCCACAGTATTTCGCAGGTTGCCTGGCAGACTGCCCTCCACCTGACTGCGAAGAGGCTTTGAATACACCCGTCCGCCGATTCGCGTCCGACCCTCAAGAACGATGACTCGTGGTGGCCGCTCGCCAAGGTCTGTCCAATGCTCAGAGTTCTGCGTAAACAAGCCTTCCAGCTGTCGCGCAGTTGTGAGGCCAGACACACCCGCTCCAATCACCACAACCGTCTTCTGCTTGGCACTTTTCTTTACTGCCAAAGGCTCTTTTGGTACCTCCGTGCAGCCAAAATTGATGTAGCCATTGCGTATAAGCCACTTGTAAGCAACCTCTGCCAGGCCGAAGAAGCGTCCTTCTTTAGCACAGCCTGCAGCCTCTTCGATTGTAACACTGCACAATGGGTTCTGGATCCAGAGCCTAAGCATTGCATTTCGTATGTTCAGATAAACTGTGACCTCTTTGTGCATAAGCATGTCTGCGAGCAATTGGTGCTCACCCGCGTGTAGTGCGTATGGGTCAAGTCGTGATGCCTCTGCCGCTTCAATGCACTCGCTTGCGAATACGTCTTTCGGCAGTTGTGCGGGTATTGAAGAGCGTGGTCGTACGCGGTCCTGCAGCTTTGCTATCATTGACGCTCTGCGTACCTTTCCAGCAAACCCGATTGTGGCAGATTTGTCTTTCGGCGGTCTACCTCTTCGTTTCGGTGGTGTCGATTGTGTGGTCTCAACAGTTGCTGTCACCGACTGCTCGACTGACGACACGGGTGCAGGAGTGATCTCAGGTCGAATATCAGATCCGGTCAGAGCGTGCTTGAGTGTACCGTCGGCCATGCGCTTTTTCGAATTGAAATCAGCCGATACTTCCAATGATTCGTTGTCTTCCAGGTCTACAGATGAAGGAATTGAAGAGATCGCGGTGCTGGTGGCGGACTCGGTGGAGCCGTGGCGACGCCATGTTCCATTGCTGTCGTAGGCCCATTGACCTGTTGTATGTGACTCGCTGGGATCGAAAACCTCTGTCGCCGACGATGACATGCTGGAGTCATCTTCTTCCGATGTCGTGGTGGTTTTGACCTTCATGCCGTTCGATATGTCGGCTGGGGCCGCAGGCATTGGTCTGATATTCGGGCTCTCCGCCACTAAACTGCTTCCCCCGTCCATGTCGAGTCTCTAGTCGCAGTTTATGGGTCTTGAAATGTCATTTCTGTTTTCTGTGTGACTGCCTTGGCCTGCGGTAAGTGAATGGATGTTGTGGGCGTCGCAGAATGCCGGCCGGGCTGAGAGCGGCTTTGCGAACCCTGGAAAACGAAGTATGCAACAATGCCTCCTGGAGACAGGCAAAGATCAGAACTCGCACAAATGAATGGCCAGAACAATTGCCGCCACGATGCTGTCGATATCAGGACGAACACTTGGAACACCTTGCTGCCCTGCACGGACTCGACCTCGCCTTCCTTCCCAAGCGGGCGGGGCTTGTTTTCCGACTTCACCTCATCAGCAGGATCTTCATACCATCTCAACGCCACCTATACAGTCCTTATCAGCTTACTTTCGCAGTACCATGGAGCTACAGGGTCGTAATTATGGCTACACAACTTGATGGGATGAAAAAGAAAGAGATCGCCGCTGTACACCCGGTTGACACCGCCTCTGCGCTCTCGCACGTCGGGTGAAATGAGCAGCATTCACAATGCTTTTCGACAAGAATTATTACTGTCCTTGACCGGTAGAAAAATGGCTTGGAGACATTTCGACATGGGCAGCGTGATGGCACGGCAGCTCGCCTAAGCACGTGTATAAGTCTTCATCTACCCGTGCAGCGAAGCTCCAGGCGTGGTCGCAGCACTTCTAGGTGACTAGTCGGGCAGATTCCTATTCATCTTTCTCCTCATAGCTCGTCAATGGGCAGTCCTGACTCTGCTTGTGGTCGATGTCCGAGGCTTGTACGCGCTGCTTTCAGTAACGAGGAGGCTTACGACGCATATTGAGCTCATTCTTAGTACGCAATTACAGCTGATGAGCGATGTAGCTGCGCCTCGATGGCCGGTAGTGGATGATTTTGGGAAGGCACACATTGCGCACACGGTCAGCGGAGGCGAAAGGGAGGATCAGGCCTCCACTCTTGATGGCCGCTATAACAACACACCGGTCAGCAAATGAGCTACATCGTAGTAGAGCTATCATGGAGCTGAAGCGGCGGCGGGCCATGTTCAGGGACGATCGTAGAAACACGAGTGCAAGAGACAACGCTGTACGAGAAAACGTTTAATCAGGGTTGAAGGCTTGATGTGAGTGTGAATGTGAGCTTTGCCTTCTCTCATATCATCATGTCATCCTACCGTCCGCCGCCCGTCACCTTCACGTCTTGGCGGGTCGAGCGACTAGCTCGAGAAGGCTTCCGTCGGCCTGCAGCGAAGCACGTAAGCAGAACATCGGTCGGCTCGTCGCACAGAACTCCAGCACTTCAGCGCCCGGCCACGAAACCTATCAGTGATAACAATGGAGAACGAGCATATCAGCACCAACACAACTGCAGTGCGTCGGACCGTGTGACTCGCTCGGATGTTGAACTAGGCGACGACTCTCACATGCAAACGCGGGTCCAACCGGTCTACGGTGAGCTTCTAGAGTGACTTTCACATTATCTGGTCCTTTGCAAAACAAAATTCCACATCAACCACAACAACTTCTTCCTACCATCGCGCAACACCAGCGCGACGTCCAACATGGCGAACGACAAACCAGCACCTCGCAAGAAGGTCCGGAAATCTTCCACGACACCCCTCGCGTTGATATTCATGAAGGACGGTTTTGCTGACGAACACGAAATCAAATGCGATTGCGAAGGAGGCGTTGTACCCAACGGACAAACGCTCTTCCAGTGCAAGCTGTGCAATGTGTTCGATCACATTAATTGCATGGTTGGCGAGGAGCACGTCATCAAGCGATGGGAAGCCGACAATGGTTACAAATGCGCGGCGTGTACTTTAGACAATGTACGTTATACAACCTGAGTTTCCTATCGTCAGGTGTTGGCTGACAAAACGATGTGCAGCCTAAAGATACAGCGCGATTCCGGACTGGAGCTCGCTCGAGCGCTGTTTCTCGCACGTCCACTGCGGCAGATGACGCGAAGAAGAAGACGAATCTGCGACCCAACACGAAGCGCTCGGGTGAGCCTCACAGCACGCCGTCTAACCTGGCTGAGGAGGATTTCTACGCCTCGCTTGGCAAGCGAGCGAAGGCCGGCAGCTCGAAGACATCAAAAAGCACAGGCATTCCAGCCAAGAGTCTGGTTGAGACTCAGAAGAAGGTTGCGCACGCCTCGGACGAAGAAGACGTCAACACGCCATCAACGCGCACAGTGAAGCCGTACGGCAACATTGTTACCAGAAGTGAGCAGACCAAGAGTGGCAGATCAGATGTGCCAAAGGGTACGTCTTCAAAGAGCTCGAAACAGATCGCTACTACACCAGCCAACCGACACGTCAAAGTGAAGGTGGTAAGCCAAGGCGCGAGGAAGTCCGCATATCCTTCGCGACGCCAACGCGACGACGAGAGCTCCGACGAGTCGTCGAGCGAGGGCTCGCCACCCAGGTATCAGAGCCAACCAAAACCCGCAACGCAGTCCAAGGAAGAGGCATCGGAAGAGGCATTCTATGCATCACTTGGCGCACGTCCGGTGATCGGCTCAACGAACGGAAAGCCCAGACCTCAGCCGAAGAAGCTGCCCATCACATCAACCAGAAGGCCAGCGAGAAAACGCAAAGTTTCGGAGGCCTTGTCCGCAACATCTGAGCTCTCCAAGGAAAGTGACACATCGACGAAGGACGCCAGAGAGGAGATTGAAGCTCTACGCCGTAGGAGGATGGGAAGCAGGCGCGACGCAAACGACCCAATGACGCCGCAAGGTGATGGTACGGGAGACCCTGTCAAGCAGTGGATGACCTCTCCGCTCTCGCCATCGATCTGCTGCAGTTGCGTCGGAGGTCCAGCTGGCAAGTACACCGACTACGTTATCTGTGTCCGATGCAGCAGTCTTCAGCACAATGCCTGCATTCCAAGCGCTGAAGCCGACACTATCGCCAAAGGCCTTCTCTGCGAGCCCTGCAGAAACGTGAGAGTAGAGAAGATGTATAGTCGTGTTCACGACAGCGCAGGGAAGGCGAAGGTTGAGACGGAGAGTGCTCGTGAGCGTTTCCAGAGAGAGCGTGACTTTCGAAATGAGAAGCTGAAGGTCATTGTCGCCGAGCGCTTCTGGAAGGAGTACTGCGATCTGCCAAAGGGTCAGTCTTCGCCCGAGGTGATCGAGCTCACAAGCACGTGCTTCGATGATGGCAAGATGGTGCCAATCCACCCTGCTCCGGCTGCCTGGGTCGATCACGTCTTGGCTCGCATTCACAAGCTGGTGTCACCGGAGAACAAGGACTTGGTCAATCAGATTGCGAAGAAGGATCCAATGCTGATGAGCTTGAGCCATCCTGATCGACTTCGCGCCGGTTTGGGTGAGCTCGCCGTGCATGCGGTTCACCACGGGTCGATGAAAGGCAAGAAGCATGAGCTGGGGGTACTCGCGGAAGTGCTCGGGTTGGAGGAGAGGGGCACGTATTGGTAGGAAGCGAGGCGGCAAGCGACGATGCAAACTGAGATTAATTCTGCCAGCATGAGATCGTCACACGTGTGACATGGTGCTGCTTGGTATCGAGGATAGCAGGAAGTCATGAGATTGCGTTGGCTGTCAACGCTTGCAATTGGTGCATGTTCTAGGAAGACAGGCTGGACTGAATTTCATGCTTCAAAAAACCTCGTCATAGCGAAGAATTGTGCTGAGTGGCATTCATACCGTCCGCTGAAGCTGTTGCGTGAAAGTGCTACAAGCTGCAGTGTTCTCGCCTAATGTTCCATCATCTGCAAGCCGTCCTACAGTTGCACATAAGCCGCAGCGCTCTCTGTGCCATATCCTCGACGGCGTACGTCGAGATTCCATGCGGCCGAACGATTGGCGGGTTCTGCTGAGCGTCCTCGCCGGATGTTGCATGCATTCATCGGCCAGCCAGCCCTCTGTCTTACGTCTCTTAGCACTATTCACATCATAGATACGATGAGTGCCTCGCCGTAGCATATTGACTGATTGGTCTGCTTGAGCTAGAAAGGTGGTGTGCCTAGCGGTTCTATCCTGCGCGGCTTGCCTCTCATGTTCGCCAGGCGGCTAGATGGCTGCCATCTCTAGGGTATGTGGTGGTGTCCATACATCGTTGTGAAGGTCGTGGTTGATATGGCGACTTCATCCGAAAGCGATTGCCCAAACGATGATCAGGGCATTCAGGAAGATTAATGGTACTGGTCCCTCGTCAGTCACGAACCTGCCGTGTGATATCCTCAGTGCCACATACTTCTCATCAACGTCCGCACAGAGTTGATCAGGTTGATCATCTTCGCTTTGGCGCTCGTATTGTCCTGCACACCACCACCAAACGCTGGCTCGTTCTGAGCTGATCCCCAGCCAACTACTTATGCGTCAGTCACGTCTTTTTGGCCCAAGCAATGTATGTTTTCGTACTCCGAGCGAGGAAGCGGTCTTCAGAGAGGATGGCCATGGCGTTCACGATCAATATGGAGGCTATGCGCCGTCAGCGAATGCATGCCTTTGGCGTAGGAGGTGACGTCTCTCACCTTGAAAGAAGCCGCCAAAGTTGAAAAAGAACAGCGACGCCATGTGGACGGTCAATCTTCTATTCCACGCGCTTCACTCTATCTTCTCAAGATTCGTGCTTCTGCAGGACGTTGGAGGAAAGGTGGATGCTGTTGTGCTGAACCGAAAGCTGTTGTCAGCGGAACCTGAGGTGCCGCGCCAAAACATGAGTCTCTCGACACACACAACTTGGTATACAATTTTGGGTCGCTTCACTCATCCTGATATGCTAACAGCTCAGTAGGCGAGCACTCGAGATACGAGCAGGGTATGGTCTCCCAACTCGAGTTGTAGGCATGACCAGGATTTACGGTAGGTCGAGATTTCAGGATACCCTCTCCATATTCATCTCCTCTCGAATAATTTTCTTCCAGAAGCTTGTGCTGATGAAGCCCAGATGTTGGGATGGCAGTGCTGTTCGTGGCAGTAATGCTGCTCCATATGTTTGCCTCACCATACACCAAGGTGGAGGAGTCCTTCAACATGCAAGCCACTCACGACATACTCAAATACGGCATACCATGGAGCAACGGCACCATACAGCAGTACGATCATACTGTATTTCCGGGATCTGTACCCAGGACATTCGTGGGCGCTTCGCTACTGGCCGGAATCACACTGCCCTTCGGAGCAGCTCGACTGATCACAACGAATCCAGCAGCAGCTCAACTACTTGTTCGAGCTGCGTTAGGCGTTGTCAACGCCGCGGCTCTGTACAGTGTGAAGTCGGCCGTCGACACAGCTTTCGGCAAGACTGCTGGCATCTGGTATGTTTTACTACAAGCAAGTCAGTTCCACGTAATGTACTACGCTTCCAGGACACTGCCTAACATGTTTGCTTTCACGCTCACGACGGCCGCGCTCGGCAACCTCATACTAGTTAAATCCGTCAATACGAAGTCGGCGCGAGGCGTGAAGCGTAGGAGGCTAGCCCTTTACCTCCTTACGATTGCTGGCATCATCTTCAGGTCCGAGGTTGGGTTACTTCTCGCGTGCGAAACTTTGTATCTGCTTTACCGACGACGCGTCTCACTGACCAAGGAGATCATCCCCGCAGGCCTCGCAGGTGTGCTCGTTGGCCTAGCTACCACCATTGGAGTGGACTCGTTCTTCTGGCAGCAGTGGCCGCTCTGGCCTGAGTGGGTCGGCTTCTACTACAACACAGTCCTAGGCAAGTCCTCAGAATGGGGCACAAGCCCTTTTCATTTCTACATTCTCAACGCCCTCCCACGACTCCTGCTCAATCCGACGACAGTCCTTGTCTTGGTTCCGCTGGCACTCAGTGCAAAGGCTGTGCAGCAGATCAGTCTCGATATCCTACTGCCGCATGCTGCGTTCATCTTGCTGTACAGTCTGCTGCCACATAAGGAATGGCGCTTCATCATTTACAGCGTGCCTGCTTTCACGGCAGTAGCATCCGCGAGCGCTGGCTGGGTGTGGACAAGGCGGAACAAGTCGATGATGTACCATGCCTTGGCTCTAGGCCTGGTCTTATCAACCATCGCATCCTTTGCTGTCTCGATGGCGCTGCTATATATATCGAGCTTGAACTACCCTGGCGGTCAGGCTCTGAGTGCGTTACACAGCCTGGTGCCCTCCGAGGATGGTGTCCGTGTATACATGGATAACTTGGCTTGCCAGACCGGTGTCACTCGATTCCAAGGGCTGCGCCCTATGTGGAAGTACGACAAGACGGAGTACGAAGAAAACATATTGCTCGACCCACTCTTCTGGCAGGATTACGACTACGTGATCGCTGAACGCCCGGAACGAATCATAGGCAGCTGGGTGCCGGAAGCTGTGATAGAAGGCTACGCCGGGGTCAGTCTGCGTAGCAAGAATGGCGGCTATTGGCCAAGCATCAAGATGGCACCGAAGCTGCACGTACTGCGAAGAGAACCTCCAGCTGCGGCTGACTATACATAATTCGATACCCTAGAGGGACGTCAGTCGAGGGAGCTTGTCACAGAAACAACCAACTCACTCAATCAGGTTCCCATCCGGATCGCGGGTGTACACACTGCGAAGCTTGCCCACCGCTCCTGTCCGTTCCACAACCTGGCCACCTTCAAGGATCTGCGCTTAGCTGGTCAACAACGCTCGCCCCTAGAAAGACGCAGCAGATATGTATACCTCGATCCCCGCCGACTTCCAGCTTGAAAGCACCTCGTCGATGAGGGTGTCTGTGATGAAACACAAATCCTCGGAGCCGGGTTGAACATGTTGAGCCTTGGGTTCGAACTCCTTGCCGGACAGGTGAAGATTGAGCTTTTGATTTCCAAAAGTCAAGGCATGTCTGTGCCACGTTGTCAGGGGACTGGTCTGGTCCGGACAGCATAACGGAGCGCGAATAGGTTATCATTGGTCACCCACCTTTCGATACCGTTCGACTTGAACGTTTCATGCTTCATGCCAAGCTTGGTGGTATAGAACTCGACGGTCTTGTCGATATCCTTGGCTGTGAGCACGACATGATCGATTGCCTTGACTGAGAAGCTCGCCATGGTTGTACCTTACTCTTTCACGGCTGCTGTTTTATCAACAAACGTGTGGTCCGGTCTCGGCATCATCATCGAGGGGTGAAGCTTGCAGCAGATGTTTCGGACCCGAGTTTCCTGCTAGAAACTGTACCTGCATTATTGAGCCTATACCATGCTATGTTGAGCCGATAAGAGCCGCAAGCCCTGGTGAGCCGACAACCAATCCTCCATGTGTTCAACACGTTTCCATCTGTTATCGCTGGTGTTCTGGCTGCATCCATGCGCGCCCTTGCTGTGACAACCTTGACCGCCTTTTGGCTCACAGCTGCGAAAAGATATTCCTATCCCAAGGCTTGAATACTGAGCTAGGTACGAACCTCTTCTCCTCATCATTTCGTGTTTTTCAAAATTGTTTGAAGTATTACTCCAATCAACCTTTGCTTGTAGTCATACCAACCTGGTGAGAGGGGAAGGTCATACGACTGACAAAGGCCACGAGAGCAACCAAAGTACGCAAATATAAGACCCATCCCTTCGCCGGCATCCTACGGACTGGAAGAATTTACCACCATCATGGCGCCGCCATCTGCGATCGAGGTCCTGCCGGAGACGGATACATCAACGTTCACGGTACCTGATCGTCTCACCATACAAGCGATAGCCAAGCGACGTGCTGCTTCCGGCAAACTCATTGCGGGAGTAGCAGCCGCGGCAGATATCGGATCGTTCAAAGGCCGTACACACCATCTACACAAGCACCCTGCGAACCGATGGGATCATCGACTGACCGCGGAAGCGAAGAGTCGAGGTGGGTCGTCGTTGAAGGAGGCCGCAAAATTCTTGAAGCAGCCAGGACTCATCTCGCTTGGTGGCGGACTACCATCTAGCGAGTACTTTCCGGTTGAGGAGGTCACCTTCAAGGTGCCGGTATTGGGCACAGACAATGCACAACGGCATGCTGTACTCACAGCCGGCAAGCACGATATGGCGAGCGGAACGTCAGACTTTGATCTCGCAACCGCACTTCAGTACGGCCAGGGACATGGATCAGCCCAGCTTCTGCGTTGGATGGTCGAGCACACCGAGCTGGTGCACAATCCTCCTTACCGAGATTGGAGCTGCACGATGACTGTGGGTAGTACCTCTGCTTTCGACATTGCGCTGCGAATGCTCAGCAAGCCTGGTGATTTCATGTTGAGTGAAGAGTACACCTTCCCAGCGGCCGTAGAAGCTGCGGGACCCGTCGGAGTTCGCGTTGCGGCAGTGCAGATGGACGAAGGCGGAATGCTTGCTGAGTCGCTTGACGATGTGCTGTGCTCGTGGGACGAAAAGGCGAGAGGAGGCCGGAAACCATTCCTGCTCTACACTGTCCCGACAGGTCAGAACCCGACTGGATCAACGCAATCGCTGCAAAGACGTAAGCAGATCTACGAAGTGGCACAGAAGCATGACCTTTACATCCTGGAAGACGAGCCGTACTATTTCCTGCAGATGCAGCCATATACAGGCCAAAACGCTCCAGACGTCCCAGCTCCAGCATCACATCAAGACTTCTTGGCTTCGCTCGTGCCCTCCTACCTCTCTCTTGATACCGACGGAAGAGTGATGCGCATGGATTCGTTCTCGAAAGTTATCGCACCGGGCACACGAGTAGGCTGGATAACAGCTTCGGAGCAGATATGCAAATGCTATAGCATCCATGCCGATCTTTCAACACAAAGCCCGAGCGGTCTTAGCCAGATGATGCTATTCAAGATATTGGAAGAGCACTGGGATCATGACGGATACCTCGATTGGCTGCTGCACATCCGGATGGAATATACACAGCGTCGGAACGTGATCCTCGAGGCTTGCGAGCAGCATTTGCCGAAAGAGGTTGTAAGTTGGCGGGCTCCATCAGCTGGGATGTTCCACTGGCTGCGTGTTGAGTGGCATAAGCATCCGGACTACCCGCACAAGACTTTGGAAGAGATCGAAGACGAGCTGTTCCATGCGAACATGAAACACGGCACGTTGCTCATGAAAGGTTCGTGGTTTTGTCCGGACAAGACCATGGCCAACGAGAAAATGTTCTTCCGTGCTACGTACGCGGCTGCTCCGTTGGACCAGATCCGAGAGGCTGTCTGGAGGTTCGGGGAGGCTTTGAGGGAGGCGTTCGGATTACCGGCTGCGTCTAATGGCCACTAAAAGCTGAAAGCCCTGGGTATGCTGTTTTGGCTTTGTATGATTCTCCTGCTGTTCAAAAGAATTCGCTTGTAAGCGGTTAAGCAATAGATGGCGAGGCGCTGTCGGTATCGTCATTATGCATGTTGCAGAAGGCTCGCAGTATTTCACAGTCTCCCCGTGTTGCGTGGCACGATTCGAACAAAAACCACATGATGTGCACCATTTCGTGATAGCATTGATATTATGAGTCGCGCCAGCCTCACTAGTGTAGCGAACTTGTGTGTGACCGCGATCTTTCTTATCCAAGCACTTTTAATTTGCAGCGGAGTCGCAGCTGCATGACATGCGCTCTCGTATGTCCCTATGCACTGCGTCCGTTCGCAACTGCCATTCCGAAGCTGTAGAGCCCAAATGCAGCCAATGTACTCAGACCAATCGGCAATGGCTTCTGTGTCTTCAACGCGCGAGGAATGCTTGAGCCCGCGAGGATGATGCTGGCGAGGAGGGCAAGCTCGACACCGTACGTAGCGCGGCTTTGGATGCGGTAGCCCCCAAGTGCGTAGAGCAGACCGACACTGCAGCCTGCTACCATTGAGGGAACGGAGCCGGCGCGGACCTGCAGAACATTACATTAGGAAGGCATTGGTTGCCGTGATGCGAGGAGCTCATACATAGCCTGTAATACCACCACCAGCGGTCAAGCCGGCGAGGATGAATGCTACCTGGTGCTGTCAGCTTGAGAATCCCTTATTGGAGAGCGATGAATGGTACGGTGCTCAAAGACTGCGATCGTAGTGCTGTCAGCTATGGAACCGCTTCGTTGGAGAGCAGATCGCTATACCATGGCTCGTGTCTGTACTTGTGTGTTACGGTTGGACATTGGTTCGCTATTGCGCGTAGTGTTGTCTGTTGGGGCGAGTGTGGACGTGTGGAAGGACGCCAACGTGAAGGTGAACGTGACGTGATACCTCGGCGACATTCATATACGCTTGGACCATGCACTCTTGGCTTCACATGCAAATGCTTTCGCAACAGTCCAGAGTAGATACGCTAGCTATAATCTAGCAACACTGCACTCAATCCCGTAGCTTGATGATCACCTTCGAAAAGTGCTGTTGTTTCTCCTGCCTCCAGTACGCCTCCCTCACCTGCTGAATGCCAAACTCCACATCATCAAGCGCCGGCTTCAATCCTACCTCGTCAACAAAGACAACAAGCTCCCTCATCTGCTGTCGCGTGCCGGCCACGATACCTCTGACGATGCATGAATGATGCGAGGCCGCCATGATCGGGACCTGCTTCTCTGTTGGTCCGCCCACGAGGCCGATGGTGGTCACTACGCCATCCGTCTTCACAGCTTTAACGCTCTCACCAATCGTATTCTCACCGCCAACGTCGAGGACATGGTCGAAGCCAGCCTTGTTAGGAGTGAGTTCGCGAGCCGAGGGTCCCCATTCTAGCGTCTCGCGATAGTTGATGACACTTTCCACGCCCAGGGACTTGAGCTTTGCCGCTTTTTCAGCACTCGAGGTTGTAGCCACCACATGCGCGCCAACGGCAAGGGCGATCTGGAGTCCGGCCACGCTCACACCTCCAGTACCTTGCACGAGTACCCATTGATCCTTCTCGACTTGGCGGCCACGGAGTCCAAATAGGGCATTGTACGCCGTCAAAGCGCTACATGGCAGGGTTGCAGCTTGCTCGAAGCTCAGCTCTTTGGGCGCGTGAACTAGGTTGCTCACGTGAAACTTCCCGTATTGCGTGAGCGTCCCGTTCGTTGATATGCCTATTGAGGCTCCAACCTTGGTGAAGTCCACCTTCTCGTCATCCGCGATGTGTGATATCAGGTATGTGATGACCTTGTCTCCTGCCGTAAAAGACTTCACAGCAGAGCCGACCGCTTTGACGACCCCCGCGCCGTCGCAGCCAGTGATGAGTCCAGGGTTCTTCTCCAATTCGAGCATCCCAGGATGGCCGCCCTACCAAAGGGTTAACATTCCTTGAATCTGAGGCTTGGACAATGTACACGCCTTTGCGACCCACAAGTCGAGGAAGTTGAGCGAGGCGGCATACATCTCTACCACTACCACCTCGTCTCCAACTTCACCAATCGATGCAACTTCGACTAACTTCAAGCCCTCGATGCCTTGAGTTGTCGAAAGCTCCCATTGCTTGAAATGTTGTGGGATCTCGTCGAAGGTCATGATGAAACACAGTGTTGCAAGGTCGTGTTGCTGTTGGCGTGCAGTCGAGACTCTCACCGTCTGTATACGTCTTGACGCGGTTCGATACCGCCTACCGTTGTCAACATGTGATGGTCTATCCCAGCATTTGTGCCTACCTCCGGCCACGCCAAGCCTGCTTACAAATGTGGTATGCGCGGAAGCTGGTGTTGGAAGGCGGCTCATCGGCCGCAATATATGCTCGAGTATGAAGCGGCCGCTCAGTCGCTATAAGGGTTGCCTTCTCATACCAATGCCGATGTCTAGATCACATTGCGTTCTCAGCCAAACGATGCTCTTCCCGCAGGTCATCGGCGCGGTACCATTCGAAAGCAATATTCCACACCATCTGAGCCAACGTTCGAGTATTTGGTGAGCCCTGGCCAAAGTCGTCACTCTTCGAGCTCTTCGATCCGACATGCTGGAAGACGACGGGATTCATGGCCAGGCGAAGTTGCCCTTGCTCATCGGCATACTCCTCCGTCAATTGGTCCACGAATCCGACTTTGTTCTTCTGGTACCAGTTCATGAGTTCGAGCGCCTTTGGTCTGGGATACACCATGGCTTGCGAGCAGCAGCCGTAGTTGTTCATCACGTTGACACCGGTAGAGAATGGAAGCGCGGTGAGCTTCCCGGCAGCAAAGAAGAGGATGATCGCCAGCGGTACCGGTATTGTGCAGACTGCCATAACCACGGGATTCGTCAAGGAACGCTGAGTGCTTGGGAACCCTATGCGGATCAACACGAGCGAGAGACCACAGAGTCCAATGGTGAGTAATGACCAGAAGGTATGGATATACCAGTCCTCGCTGTTCCAGCCGAAGAACTTTTCGGTATAGAACAGACGAAGGTACAAGAAGTCTTTAGTGGACGACTTCCTCCTCGCCACTGCTGCTGCTTGCTCAAGACCACGCAATGTTCGATGATACCAGCCGTCCATGGCAAGCACATCGTCTTCTAGCATGACAATATTCGGTGCTCCCGTTGCATAGCACGCTTTCAGCAGGTAGATGTAATCGAACAATCCTTTCTCCTTGAAGATCAAGTACTTCTTGCCCTCCTCCAGCGCCTTTACATGATCCAGCTCGCTCTTCGTAAGATTGTAGAGCAGTAAATCGTCTGCTGAATTTGCCAGCCAGGGTTCGTGTAGCGCAGGATGTAAAGTGGGATCCGTATGCGGAATGAATACGGCAAGATGCATCCCGTCCCTTTCATTCTGGCTGAGTCCTTCCAGCAGTGAGCCAATGCATGATCGCAGGTATCTTGTGTTACCACGAGCTATGGACGGCACACCAACACACATCTGCAGATCGGCTCCATCAGTGTTGCGCCGAAATGGTGGGGCAGTGGACGCAGTATTGATGTAGTTCTCGGCTTGCTCCTCTCTGACCGTCGTGTATTGCAATTGGTATGCCTTGGCCGGGTCAAAGAAGTAGGAGCCCGGGTCTAATGCTGCGATCTTGCGTACATAGGCGAACGCGACCAGGTAGATTCCGGTCAAGGCAAATATGGTGAGTCCTAAGCGCGTCTCTCTGAGGCTCGTGTAAAGCGAGGCAAAGGTTCGCGCAATGGCCGGTGCCAGTCTCATGTCGATAGTTATACTCAGATAAAATGTCCTGCCAGGCTCCAGGCTTTTGCATATGCTGTACACAGACCAGGTTCAGCGGAGCGAATCGTGCAATGTTGGAGAAGTCTTACGCCCGGAACCCCGTCTGTGTATTGATCCTCATCGTAAGTGGTCCTTGACGGTAACACGTGTTGATGCTGGCACGTCCATGGTAGTTAGGATTGCAAGTTGCGAAGTCTGAATACGAAGCTGACGGGTGGCGTGCCGACCCTAGGCTGCTGCTGGTGGCGTTGAATCGCGTCAAGGTGGGCATCAAAAAATCTTTGTTTGCGGAGAGGATTATAGCATTAAAGTCGCAGAGAAGCATGCTGTGGGTGTCAAGCCTCGAAGTACAAGCATAAGCGACTGTGGCCGCAAATCTCATGGTTAACTGCCCCCGCCAAGCTATTGAGATACATCTATTGCGCCCAGGGAGAGTTGTTTGATCATTCTGCGGTTTATACAGGTCTATGTACCGATGTGTAGCCCGAGACAGGAGATCTGGAATTGCTTGCAGATCCATACAACGGCGCTGTCCGTATTCGATGCTGCGTCCCAGTCCGCGAAACTGCAGGAAGATGATTCGATCTGATACACTCTTCGACTCCAATTCCGATGTTCAAATGAAGTGGGAGTTGTTTGAACCTCAAGAGATACATCGTCCTGTAGGCAGCAGTCATTGCTACGAGCGCTGTCTGCTCGTTCAGTTGTTCTGGAGCGGACGGCGACGGCTCGCAAGTGTCACAACTGGCCGTTGGCCGTTGGTATCTGTGCGATCTCAATTTTGAGACCTGCATAATGGCTTGCTTGTTGATTGCTTGTTCGTTAGCAGCATACACGTTGAAGCGGAAGACACGTGCAGCTGAAACATGCCGTGCAAGCACAATCAAAAGCAACCTTCTTCGTTCGTCTATCATACTCCACACATCTCGCGTCCTCGCGTACTCACCAGTGCTGCCAGCCTTGCACAAGATGTACACCTGTTGTGTCTGCTGCACACCAAATCTTACAACAAATCGAAGGTGCGAGACATGCCCGCATCTGTGCTGTGAGTTCTGCAGGCACTACGGCTCCTGGTTGGATATGAGTGTCGATTCGCCTCAGATAGAAGGCTCGACTACGTGTGAAGCAGAAGTCATGCCACCGTATGTCAACCACGCAGGTACTGCAAAGGACGATAACAACACAGACCAAGAAGATGCTCCGGAGTTTGATGAGACCAAGAGTGAGGAGTGCAGACCCGAGAACACCGAAATTCAACCACCAAGCAGCAAACGAGCCGCCGTTCCAGCAGTGCCAGAGGCCACAGAATTGTTTCGGCAGATGCGGGAGCGGACCAGACATGCACTGAAGAAGTCGTGTGCCTCTCGACCGTGGCCAGACCATCTGCCATCTTCTAGTTGGCGATCGAGAGGGCGTAGACGGGCTTCCGCAAACGCTGTCAATGCAACCGGCTCGACTGTAAACGCTTGGGAGGGGGCAGTGGCATTCGCGTACCAGCAAGGAGCGGAGTCGACGTGCAACTTCGATTGGAGGATGCCCAGGAGATTTTCCGCCGATCTGATTCCATCCGTTCGTCACGGGATGCCGCTGATATCTCCGCCGTTAGCGAGAAGGCCGCAACAAGGATCGATGCGTCTCGACGTAGGCGCGACCAGACGGCGCATGGCAGCTATCGCAGTACCAGAAGGAGATGACTTGTCAGTCAGGCAAGCTTCCTTGGAGTATATCGTGGACTGGCTTGTGCCGCAGCGCGATCGAGCGGCGGCAGTGCTTGAGGAGCTTCGCCCGCTCACTTTCGGTGCGCAGATGTGAAAGAGTCGCACGTCGCCAGCAGCAGCATTGAAGCCAAGCCTGTTCCCACGCAACGTTATGCCCTGGTGTCGCATTGGTATATCAGACTCGGGCAGCCGAGCCTGATAAAATGCAGCCTCTCGAGCAAGATCACATTTCTGGCATTCCCAAGGCGCCACAGGCAGTGAATTTCGCAGACTCCTGACGACATGCGAGTGATGGGGATGTCAGAGTAGCCACACCATCGCAACGTTGATGTTGATGTCGTGGAGTCGCAGCACGAAAGGAAACGAAGCCGCTTTGCCTCCGATCTCGCCCGCCGCACCTCCTCCCATCCCCAACCAAGCTCTGACGTGTGCGATAGTGACCTCGGCCAGCAGAGAGTAATAATATACAGCTTCTGCATGTTGCCTCTACGCCTGCACACCGCTCCCAGCACGTTGAGTCGAAGCCATTGGCGATTCGCAGCTGTTCCTGCCAACACGCGTACCTTCTTCACCGTCATCTCAACATCTTTGGCAGCGGCTCGCCAGAGCCCCACTAAAGTGTCGAAAACACATCCCACCCAAGCTCTTGCGCGGAGCAAACAAGTTGCCTCCCACTTCAACACTTCTTCTACAAAACATACCAACTCAAATATGGCGACTTCCACCCTCCCTACCCGCGGCGGCTACGACAGCAAGGCCCCCTCGGTCTTCACGGCTCGCAAGATCGGTGCACCAAACACCCTCGAGCACCGCATCTACATCGAGAAAGATGGCGTCCCCGTCTCGCCCTTCCACGATGTGCCGCTGTACGCCAACGAGCAGCAGACCGTGCTCAACATGATCGTCGAGATCCCAAGATGGACAAATGCAAAGCAGGAGGTACGGCTACTCAAAAATACTGGCTATGGCGTCATTTGCCATTGGCCTGCCAAGACAGGAAAATACTGATATAATATGTTACTAGATCTCCAAGGATGAGCCCATGAACCCCATCAAGCAGGACACAAAGAAGGGCAAGCTGCGCTTCGTCCGCAACTGCTTCCCGCACAAGGGCTACATCTGGAACTACGGTGCTTTCGGCCAGACTTGGGAGGACCCCTCTGCCACGCACCCGGAGACCAAGGCCAAGGGCGACAACGACCCGCTGGATGTCTGCGAGATCGGCGAGGCCGTTGGCAAGGTGGGAGAGGTCAAGCAGGTGAAGGTGCTCGGTGTCATGGCTCTGCTGGACGAGGGCGAGACGGATTGGAAGATCATCGCCATTGATGTCAACGATCCTTTGGCACCGAGGTTGAACGATATCGAGGACGTGGAGAGGCATCTGCCGGGTCTGCTGAGGGCCACGAATGAGTGGTTCCGCATCTACAAGATCCCCGATGGCAAGCCGGAGAACCAGTTTGCGTTCTCGGGCGAGTGCAAGAACAGGAAGTACGCCATGGAGGTCATCCGCGAGTGCGCTGAGGCGTGGGAGAGGTTGATTACAGGCAAGACGAAGCCTGGCGAGATCAGTCTGTGAGTAGCAACCACCGCACTGCAAACCAGAAGATGTACTGATGATATGATTGCAGCACCAACACCACCGTCCCGCACAGCAACGACCGCACCGACCCCAGCAAGCTCAACATTGGCAAGCACGAGGACAAGGCGCCGGCACCCATCGACCCGAGCATCGACAAGTGGTTCTACATCTCTGGCGCGTCCGCTTAGAAAGCCGGCGCACCAGCGACATGGTAACGAAAAGTGCATGTAATGAAACGGCGCAACATTTTGTTGAAGCAGGAATGGCAGCCTTCAACGGTGCCAGGGCTTAGCACAGGAAAGCATACATAAACACCGAAAGCAGCCGCGAGCACGGCTTGCCATGTAAAAAGGCATAAATACTGTTTCACGATCACAGAGATATATCAAGTTCTGTAACGTGAACCATCTCGAGTTGGTGTAATCTTACACGTCCTACGTATTGCAACGGCTGTACGCTAGTTGATGAAGTTCACGCAGAAGAAGTGCAGTATCATGCTCCCGAACACGAAGTCCGCGAATGCCCTATCAGCATAGTCAGTACTGCACACTAAGCAAGTAGACCAGATTTGTGTGGAGACTTACCTCTCGTCTGAAGTGTTCCTGAATTCCTTCTCGTTCTCTGGGTTCGTCTGAATTCGCAAGCTAGCCGTAAGCACGAACTGTCCGACTGTCGCGGAGAAGCCTGCGAGGAAGGCGTTGAAGGGCTGCCATTACAATCAGTCCAATCCTACCACATCTCGTACTCATGCTTTCGACGAAACATACGTAATTCCCAGCAATAACACAATACACGAACTGCAACACCCCAACCAACAGCAGGAAAGCCATGAACGTATCCAACAGCTTCACCCGCTGCGGCGTCTTGTCCACGTAGTTATCCCACATCCGCAGTAATATCTGCTGTGCATCTTGTAGACTCTTGGGGGCAGCGTTCGAGAGGGAGCTGGTGGCATTCGAGACCGGGTTTGGCTGGTTGGTGACTTTGCGGATCTGGTCGGCGAGTTTGGGGGATGTTGTACTGGATGTGTTGTTGGAGGATGGGGTGGTGGTTTTGGAGTGCGAAGCGGCGGGTTTGCTGGGTGCGGCACTGGCGGAGGAGTGTTGGGAGCGGTTCACTGTGGGAGGCGCAGCGGCTGGGGAGGGAGTGAAGTTCTTCTTGGGCGCCATGGTTGCGGTGTAGAGCTCGTGATTATTATTGTGCTTTGGGAAAGTTGAAGACAGCTTGAGGTTCACAAGCCGCATTGGCGCTCGGACCATGCGGCTGAGAGCATATATCCATCCGACCTCACTCTTGACATTTTCTCTTTACATATATCAACGTGGTCATCCCTAGACTGACGCAGTGCCGCCGAGCGCACTTGTCGTCTCTTGTGGGTAGTTCCAATGAGGACCCCATCGATATCACAACCTGGAACAACTGCCTTGTCGGCAAGCTATACGTCATGGTGCTGCTTGCTATGATCAGTTGTGTAGTCAAGGCTACATATATCCATCTGGCCGATATGAATTTGGGGAGAGGAATCTTCAGCTACATTGACGTCGTCCCAGGTATAGCAAAGTCTCTAGTTGAAGATGTCTGACGTTCAAGGTCTTGACAACTTGTCGCCAGTCTTGCTTGACGAACTGCGGGCACTGGAGCAGCAGTTCGATGTGACTCCGGAGAAGTTAAAGCAGATCAGTCACCGTTTCGAAGAAGAACTCAAAGATGGACTGGCGAAGGATGGCACGAATATTGTACGCATTCTACTCTCACTCAAGGATGTTCAGGCTTAACACTGCGTAGTCCATGAACGTCACATGGGTGCTGGGGTTTCCAACGGAACACGAGCGTGGATCCTTTCTAACAATGGACCTTGGCGGCACCAACCTCAGAGTGTGTTGGATCACGCTAAAAGGCCAAGACGCCGAGACAGAAGTGATACAAGAGAAGTATCTCTTACCAACAGAGCTGAAGACTGGCAGTGCAGACGCATTATGGGACTTCATCACCGAGTCGCTCGCGGAGTTCATCAGATCGCAGCGTCTTGGCGGGAGGCGTGAGGAGCCGCTGCCACTAGGGTTCACCTTCTCATACCCGGCTATACAGGAATATATCGATCATGGAAAGCTCCAGACGTGGACGAAGGGTTTCGATATTGACGGCATGGAGGGCGAGGATGTTGCATCTCAGTTGCGAGAGGCGACGGCCAAGAGAGTATAGTCTTCTTTAATTCACTGACAACGACACCTGACTGACGGAGATGCAGAACTTACCTGTCAAGCTGGTAGCACTGATCAACGACACTGTCGGTGCGATGATTGCTTCGGCATATAACGACCCGGAGACGATTGTTGGAGCGATTTTCGGAACTGGCTGTAATGCTGCGTATATGGATCATGTCGGCTCCATCGGCAAGCTGAGGACCGACTTGCCTCCCGACACACCCATGGCGATCAATTGCGAGTACGGAGCGTTCGACAATGCACGTAAAGTGTTGCCTCTGACAAAGTACGATGAGGCAATCGACCGTGACAGTCCCAGACCAGGCGAACAAGCCTTCGAGAAGATGAGTGCGGGCCTGTATCTTGGCGAGATCTTCCGTCTGGTTCTCTGCGATTTGCACGAAAGAGGTCTGATCTTCAAGGGCCAGGACGTGTCAAAGCTGCGCGAGCCATACCTGCTAGACACCGGTTTCCTGTCGTCAATGGAGGACGACCCCTTTGCCGCCACACGAAGCAATTTCGAGGAAACGCTGAATATCCAGATCACCTGGGAAGAGCTGCAGCTGTCTCATCGTCTCGCAGAAGTCATCGCTGAACGTGGTGCGAGGCTGTGCACTTGCGGCATATCTGCAATTTGTCGGATGAAGAGCATCACGAGCGGACATGTGGCGGCAGACGGTAGTGTCGCGAACAAGCATCCGAAATTCAAGGCTAGGTGGGCACAGGCGATGGGTGAAGTGCTCGGATGGCCGGAAGATCGGAAGGAGGATCCGATCATAATTACCAGTGCTGAAGACGGCAGTGGAGTTGGTGCTGCTGTTATTGCGGCCATGGTACGTTTCACTGGAGAACAACCATTTTGTGTTTGAGACACCTGCTGACGGTTGTACCTATCGCTCTCTAGACGTTGCAGAGGATCGAGAAGGGTGACACTGCTGGGATACGGCAGCGATGAACTTGAGTTGCCGCCATCGATACGAAGTCTCTTCAAGCCAGGTAGCCATATTACAACCCTCGTCTACGAATAGCTATCAAGATACAATCCTTGGCCCTAGCGCACTTGAAGGGACTGGCAGCTCAGCGGTAGGCACCAGCGTAGCCACCGATACGTGCGGCCACGTCAGCCCCGCAAAGTTGAGATTGACTGTCTGGGAGTACTGGATTTCGGTATGTTCTACCGTCACAGTCCGCTCGCTTGCAGCGTTCGATGTGGGCGGCACGATGAAGCTCGGCACACGAGCCCCGACATTTGGCAGAGGACTCTGGATAATTCGCAGAGGTGCACTGCCACCGTGACCAGGCACTGTAATCGTTGATTGCACAGTGTTAATCCAGAACGTTGCAGTCATGGTCACAGCACTTGCGTTGGGCCCGGCGTTCGCGGTGCCCACGAGGAAGGCAATGTTTGCGGTTCCACCTCCTAACTCTGTCGTCGAGGTCACGGTCGACACGGTGAAAGTCTGCGACTTCGCGATGTTCTTACCCTTGTTGGCGTTGCGGAGCACCGTATTTGGATCGATTAAGATGTCCTGGGTAATCGTACCCGCCGCGATGAACTTGGTCAGATCCTGTGGGATTCGGGGCGTGACTGCATCGTCGACCTTTTGCGCGCGGAAAGGTATCTTAGTGGTGCTGCCGATGATGAACGGTGTTATATCCACGGCCGGTATCACTGGTGGGCCGCTGATAGTCTGTGTCGGCTCAAGTGACTGGGCGTTGATCGTCGTGCCGTGCGGGATCGAGCCCATGTGGACCACTGATGCTGCCAGCGGTGGATTCGCTGTTGTGGCGGGTAGATGCATCCAGATGCCGGTCTCGAAGTGGATACCAACCGGTGCGCCATCTCGACCGCCGGTATTTGGGTTCGACACATCGTTGATACTCTGGACGTACGGAACGCCATTCAAGAATACGTCGCCCTGGCCACCCAGGCCGCGGTTGGGTACGCTGCCAAGTGGTGAACCGAAGTTTAGTGTTTCTGTCGTGAGATTGATCTCAAGAACGTTCTCACTAGGCGCAGTCGGAGGGACAGGTGTGACTGCGTTGGGGAACGTGGTGCCGCCTGTGCTGTTGGGCCTGAAAATCGTGTTCAGGCCCTGACCGCTAAAATTACCGCGCAGGGCCTCCAAAACACCCAACGGCGGATCCGGTTTTGAAACGGGTACTCTGCTCAAGAGCTTCTGGTCGGCAGAGTGCCATTTGAAGTTCGGTACGCTGATAGATGCTTCAGGGTTGTGGGAAGGCTGCGTTGGCGGTGACAGGACCACTTGAGATGCCATAGTCCTTTTTAACAAGTGATCAGTATTCTTTGTGAACGGTCGATAGAATAGGAATTGGATTGGAAGATACGTAATCAGAATATCATGGTCCCGAAATCAGCGCTCTTATACCTACCTACTCATTTCCAACCTGCGCCTTGTCAGCAGGATTGGCAGCTGAGAGTCTGGTGGTACAAGTCTTCGTGTAGAGTATTGATCTCCTGATCAAGCCTGCATAAGCATCATAGGCAGGTTGAAGCCTTCGCACAAGGCGCCAAGCTCACGTCAGCGAGCTGAGTACTGCATGTACGTAGCAACTGCACAGCGGCTGACTGACCTGAAATTGCCTGATGAGTCTCTCAATCCTTCCAGCGTACGTAGCTGATACAGCCATAAGCCGTGCAGGCAGCTCTAGTGGTACAAGTGACCTCCCATATTATCTCCGAACCGGACAAGCTGTGTCGCAGCCAATATATGATTTTGCAGTCATTATGGCGGGTAAGTCAGTTACGATGCAATATATAGCCAGCCTTCAGCTTCGGTCTCATGCGTTCGACTACATGTTCAATTGAGGCTTGGGGGCTTTGTTGGTGTGATGGTGATCTTTTGCTCTTGTCTGTAAACGCCCTTGCACGTCTTGGAGCTGCTGAGCTCATGGGTGATCGGTTGGGAAGGGATATTGAGAGAGTCAACCCTAAAGTACGTCCATCCATCGGAAGCTGAATCGTTGACGTATGGTGCTGAGTGTGTACGTGATGTCGTTGGAGAGTTATTGTGCGGCGAAGATCGGGAATGCCACGCCAAGAGCTTGCTCGACTTCACGATCAAGTCACTAGAGTTGCGATCACTAAACAATCGATAGTGCATCGACTTGTTGCATACAGGACTGCTGAAAAGCAAGATCGAAGCGCAAAGACCATGCGTGAAACATGTCGCTTCGCGCAAGTACCTGCAATAACCTACGTGCTAGGCGTTCGCCATTGCGGCCTCCCACCCATGAACTCCATCCCAAAGTAACATTACCTCACCCCTGCCCCGGGTCTCAAAGGCTCATCATCCCGATACTGATCCTTCGACGGCCGTCCCTCACTCTCATCATCGCTCCCCAACCCAAACGCATCCTCGGCCTCACTATCATCCGGCGCGAAAGCATCGTATAACCTGCCAGCCTTCTTCTTCGCTGCACCATTCGCGCCATTGACAGCCCCATTGCCGTTCATAGCCGCGCCTGGGCCATCGTGACCATCATCGTCGTGGTCCACCATCTCGAAGCCATAGTCATCGCGGCTCATCCATCGCTTCTTCTTGCGACGGACGTGGAGGTAGTAGCCCCCTAGTGCGCACAAGAAGATGAGGATGAGGGTAATGGAGCCGTAGATCCAGACTTGGGTTTTCTTGGTGACCCCGAAGGTAGGGAAGATATGCGGGAGAAGATGCTCGCTCATGGATGTTGAGGTGGGTGTAGCTGAGGACGTTGGGGTGGGCTTATCGGGGTCCTCGACCTTCTCGTCGCCGGTGTTCGGCGGCAAGGTAGTGCTGGCGGAAGTGCTCGAGCTGGCCGCGGACGAGGTAGGCGTAGCAGTCGCAGTGACCGGATGCTTGCTATTCACCGGTCTATGCTGATGGTCATCTGGATTGCCTTCCGGTGATCCAGTCTCGGTCGGCACTGCCACACTCGTTGTGCCCACGGTCGGGATATGCATATCATCGTGGTCATCATCATCATTCTCCGAAGGCATAGGTAGGAGCGGCTGGCTTGCAGCATCGATACTCTCACCCCAAAGCTTGAGCTTCCAGTCCGTGAAGGTACCGTTGTGCTCGTTCACGTTTGTGTCCTTGACTACGACCGTCCACTTTCCAATGCCCGACTCGCCCCAATGAGCTACGGACATGAAAGTCCAGTCAACGTAGCCAGCGCTCGCGGCATCGTTGCGACGATGCGTAGCAATATGTGAGACCATGCCACTCGGGCTGCGAAGCTCCACGCTCAGATCGCCACGACGGGTATGCTCGACATTCATGGTAACAGTGACATGCTCAAGGCGCTCCAGATTTGCCTTCTTGAGCATGTCGGCCGTGACCTCGAAGTCGCTGGTCAGGCCTTTGTCACCTTGTGGGATCGGGTGCTTGACATGCAACCACGGGCTGTAGAACCAGGCTTGCGGCTTCACACTCGTCCAGTTCTTGGCCATCTCGACCAAAGCGTAGGCATCAGCCTTGCCATACCCGTACTGGTGCGAGAATTCCCTGCCGATTGCTTTGTTCATTTCCCAGTCACTGGGTTGGTCGATCTTGACGGCCGTCAAGACTGTGAGCCATTGCAGATCTCGCCAGTTCAGGTTCGGGTTGGCTTCCATCGCAAGTGCGTAGATTCCAGCTACGAGAGGGCCTGCTGCGGATGTTCCGCCGTGGTTGGTGTAGCATTTGTCCTTGCCAACGTCTGTGGTGTGAATCGCATCCCCAGAGCCGGACGAGTAGGTTACCACGAGCTGCGCAGAGCACTTCTCGCTGTAGTACGGATGCAAGCCTTTGCGATCAATACCTCCGACACTAACAGAGTAGATGCTGTTGGTGTAGCCATCGAAATTGCAATTGTCATCGTTCGCAGCTCCGTTGCCAATGGCGAAGACGTACACCGAGCCCAAGCCACCACGACCTTTCTGTATGCCAGTCACCATGGCACGCTTGATGAGTATACCAGGTGCTTCCATACTCTGGCCGTCGTCTGGCGGACCCCACGAGCAAGAGTATATCCAGTTGTCCTGGTAAGCATAGGTCATCGCGATCGCTTCATCAGCATCACTGATGGGACCAGAGAGGATCCGTGCGCCAGAGACTTTGCCATCGTATGCCACTCCCACGCCGCAGACATCGTTGCGCACTGCAGCGATCTCCCCCGCGCATCTCGTGCCATGATGATCATCACTCAACCTGGGCTTCGGGTCCTCGACATGGTCATTGAAATCGTAGCTTCCCGCCGCGAAGTAATTGTCCCGCAGATCGTCACTGTCCATGTCCAAACCATCGTCCACAATACAAACGGTGCTGTTCTTACCTGTAATGCCTTGCGCCCAAACACCAGTCACATTTATGTCGTGTCCAGGTTGAACATGGTTGTACAGATGCCATTGCTCTTGAAATATCGGATCATTGATTCCTAAGCTCGCTGCAATCTCCGTGCCCTTCTGCACCATCGAGTCGACCGGCAGATCTTGCTGCCGGGGTAAGACGCTACGCTTGTGCAAGGGGAACCGCTTGTGTAGCTCCTGCTTCTGCGCGAAGAGGACATGGTCGAGTATATTTGGTAGTTCTGCACCAGCTTCTCGTTTCCGTCTTCTTCGTCGCAGATCTTCTATGGCGGTTTGAACATGGTCGTAATCTGGCTGCCTGGTCGCGGCATGGAAAAGGTAATGATCCTCAAGTTCTCCTAAGGGGCCGTCGAAAAGGAGGTCAAGGTGTTGGGCAACATCTTGAGGTCGCGTATGAGGCGAGATGTGAAGGGCGTAATGGTCGTGAGTAACGTAGTCTCGGGCGGCTGATAATCCAGTTATGGCCAGGAGTGAGACCCATCTCATCAGCTTCATGATCTCCAGGCTCCGGCCGTGCGGTCGCAATGAGTAGAAATTGTCGCAAGTAACCAGATCATTATTGTATGGCGATCAACATGCTTCAAGTCAGGTCGATACGTGATTCGTGTAAGCTGTGTGATGGTGTATGGTAAGCCTGTATCGTGTCCTTTGTTCGATGTTCGCGTTGGAGGCTCAATAGGCCCCATAGTATAGGGCTCGGGGAAGGCCCGGCTCGTAAGCCTCTGAAGATCCGCTAGGTTTCAGATTTGCCACCTCACCTCTCACCTCTCACCTCTCACCTCTCACCTCTCACCTCATACACAATGACACCATCACGATACATACTGGAGAGAACATCATGAAATCCGACGCTGACAAGGCGGTTAGTCGAAATGAGCACCACAGACGGTAGCTACTTCTTTACTTCTAATGCTCGCTGGCGTCCATGAACACTACTTTCTGTATACGGTAGCAGAGCTTTGTTTCAATGTCCGCTTGGGGACACGCTCTTGCACTGGGTCACAACCATCGCTCGAGGGAATCAGAAGCGGAGACACCGTACCTTCTTGACCAAGGTCCATAGCATATTTACTGACTGCTGTGGATCTCATCCGAGGTTGTCACTGCTACTCCTCTCTATTCACGCCAATATGCGTGTCTTTCGGTACATTCATGACCGCTTACACATCCAAGCCATTGGCGCCGGCCGCCCGGCGCCGCTCATACGCTTCCCAAGACATGCTACCCCAACGCCAGGGCTTAGCATGTGCGGGGATAGACCGGGGATCGCAAAGATGTTCACGACAACGTTCTGCATGTCTTCCTCATGGCACAACGTGCGGCGGACATGGTCATCCGCGCACTTGGCGACGATCCAACAGGAAGGTAGGTCGACGTATAAGGTGGACAACGCACCTCTGCAGGTTCTCCTTGCTTTTCTCTTTGTCTTGATCTCCCCTTTCCTCTCGTAAACCTCCCGTTATGGCGGACACGAAAGCTTCAGTAACGCACACCGATGATCGCGACAGCATCTCGCTTGAGAAAGAGGCTGGCGTTGCTGTCGCAGCCTACAGACCAGGTCTTAGCGCTGAGGATGCCGAATGGCTTGACAACATTCCCTTGCAAGAGCAGCGACGGATCTTTCACAAAGTCGATCGAAGACTTGTACCTATGCTAGCGCTGTTGTACTTGATTGCACATCTTGATCGGGCGAATATCGGTGAGTCTTGATGAGTGAGGTAGGGAGCTATGTATTATGGCCTACTCATACAGAGCTCCTTCATGCTCTTCTGTATAGCTGACGTGCGGGTGTAGGCAATGCGAAGATCGAAGGGCTCGAGGCCAGTCTTGGGATGACAGGCACGGACTACAATATTGTAGTTGCCATCTTCTGTGAGTATCAGCAGTCATCAAAGAAGTTGCATTCGCAGCTGATCTTCGTTTCTTTAGTCATCCCGTACATCTTATGCGAAGTCCCGAGTAATCTGGTTCTGGCGAAGTTCTCCAGACCAAGCTGGTACATGGGCACCCTAGTAACGTGCTGGGGCATCGTCATGACCTTGACCGGCGTAGTCAAATCGTTTGGCGGTTTGATCGCAACACGCTTTCTACTGGGCGTGTTCGAGTATGCCACAACACGCCGAACTTCCAATGTACAACTGCTGACCATGGCGAAGAGCTGGATTCTTTCCTGGTGCCATCTTCCTGGTTGCCCAGTGGTACCCTCCGAACAAATCCCAAGGACGAATGGCAATGTTCTACCTCAGTAGTGCTCTGTCGGGTGCCTTCTCAGGTACAACTCTGGTGCCACGCTGAGTGCTTCTTGAGCTAACAGGTGTAGGTCTGCTCGCGGCCGGCATTGCGCAGATGGATGGACTTGGTGGCTACGAAGGATGGTAGGGCTTACCTACGTATTTTTCTGGCTATGTACCTCAGCTAACTTATATGGGATCGCACAGGCGTTGGATCTTCATCATAGTTCGTTCTTCGGGTGTGCCGGAACCCAAGATAATGACTGACTTCTCTACCCATCGCTTTCGCAGGAGGGCATCGCATCCGTCGTCGTTGGAGGAGCCACTTTCTTCCTCCTCCCTGATCGACCCTCGACCGCCAAGTGGCTGCAGCCCGACGAAGCAAAGTTTCTCGAGCTCTCGCATCTAGCCACACGCGGCCTAAAGCGACGCAACGATGATGGAGAGACTGCTCGCAAGCTCTCTCGGTGGTCCGTCCTAAAGATGGTCGTCGGAGATTACCATCTTTGGCTCCAGAGCTTGGTGTTCATGTCTAATGCTGTCCCGAATTATGGGCTGAAGTTCACGATGTGAGTGCGTGCCGGTGTTCATACAACCTCATCCCATCAGACACGTTCTGTTGTCTTGGCTACACACCTTATCTGCACGTCCTCACCACGGCATCTGCTGACGACCGCCAAGGCCACAGATCATCAAGAACATGGGCTTCCAGAGCACGACTGGTACGTGTACCTCTGCCACCGCTGGATTCGCGACACTGACTTTCGTTCCCAGCTCAACTCATGACTGCACCCGCCTATACCTGCGGTGCCATCTCTGCGCTCGTTGTTGGAATCATAGCCGACAAGGTGGGGTGGCGCATGCCCTTCATTGTTGGCTCACAGAGTCTTCTAGTGGTGGCCTACAGCATTTTATTTTCCAAAGCAGCCGCTATTGCTGATAACGTGGCTCTGTGTTACGTAGCCATCTGCATGGCCTGCGCTGGGGTCTATCCCATCTTGCCCGGCTGTAACGCATGGACCATTAACAATCTCTATGGCCTTGAGAAGCGCAATGTGAGTACCCAGGAATCCCGTTAAGCTTCATCGACATACTGATCTTAGTATGTAGGCTGGCATTGCATTCATGATAGCAGTCGGCAATTGTGGTGGCATCCCAGGATCCTTCATCTTCCTGTCCAAGGAGAGCCCACGCTATCCTACAGGGTTCGGTTCGAGTTTGTCATTCGCGTTGGCTGGGATTGCCAGGTATGTAGATCATCGACACGTTTCTTCTCCAACCGTGCTGACTCCTGCAGCGCACTCACACTCGAGTTCCTGTACTGGCGGCACAACAAGAAGTACGAAGGTATCACTGAAGAGGACGCAATGGCGACGCATGGAGAAGAGAAGCTCGAAAGAATGGGTGACCACTCACCGCTCTTCAAGTACGCCTTGTAGGGAAGTGATAGCGAGCTAGGTTGCCACCACCTTCTGTCTTGCTGCCGGGGAAGGGCTCGGGGTCCAGATAATGATTGATGGGTATATATCACGAAAGAGGTCAGTCGCAAAGCAAGGCACTATCTACTCGACTTGCTGTAACGAGATAGCAAGAATTGACCATGCGCGTTACCCAACTTTGGAGGAGACATTGGACTCCTCCTTCGTTTGCACTACAGCCATTGACTCTGCCAAAGGGGCCATCAGAATTGCTACGAGTGTGTTCCAGCAGAGCCCATCAAAGCGGAACAAGCTTGGGAGGTGCACTTTGTCCGGAGCAAACAATGTACGCACGAATATCAGTTCCACGGATGATCCCAAAAGGTTGTATTTCACTTGCAGAGCATTCACGGCATGCCTTCACAAGAGCCGGCCATCACTTCTCCTACCAAACACATCATGGAAACAAGGCACGCTGCCACACGACGCCCAGTTGAGCCGTCCGATATGAGTAGCTCGAGTGGTGTTGATCACGTAGGAAATAATCCAGCAGACTACGACGGCGCCAGCGACTCCAGTAACGCGAGTACACTGAATGAAGAGGAGGACTGGGAGAAGGATCCGTACGGCTGTATTTGTGGTAAGACCGGTCACATGGATGATGGCCGGTCCACTGTTCGATGCACAGCATGTTGCAAATGGCAACATCTGGGCTGCCTGTACCTTCCAGCGTATGCGGAAGACATCCCAGAAGACTTCATCTGCCCTGCGTGCCAACCTGAAGCATACCCAGAACTGTGTGCAGCCGCTGGTAGCAAAGAAAAGCTGTGGGAGCACAACACTCGGAAGCACGAGATCCTGGAGCTGCTGGCGCAGAAGTACATCGACTGGTTCTGGGCGCTGCATTGCAGGTTGTCGGAAAATAATATCGAAGCCATGAAGAATGGCCGCAAACTGAATGGCAAGACAAGGAAAATTAAGCCACAGTATCAAGGCCGTGCTGAAGCTTCGGTGAGGACTTTGCTCGATCAGCTTGATCAAGCTGAGGTGGGCGCTCTGCACTCGAAACTTGTTGGCAGAAGTCCCACACGTTCCGAGGTATACAATGAGTTGTTCGCGGAGGCCGGGCGAGTGCAAATTGAGGGCCGGGCTACGTATGGTCAGGGGCTCGGCGTGTTGGCAGAGCTGTTTGGTTGGGCGGAGAAAGGCAGCACAGCCTGAGTCGATGCTCGATGTTTGGCTCAGCATGGCCACAGACGAGCTATGAAGAACGATACGATAGCAGCGTATCGTTCCCCGTACTTTGTGGCACAAGGCGATTGTCCTCCAAGCACCGCCACAAGCTCATTGGAGCTTGTAACAGTGTCCGCGCACGTCAGATCATATGTGCTCACCCAGGCGCAGTCTTCTGGTTGCTAGGTATTGTCGAATCGAACAGGAAGAAGCTGATTGCGAACAAAAACACCGTATAGAGTATTACCAAAGTAGGTCGAATATACCGCCAAAAGCCCCAGGCGTCCCTGGGAGGTTGCACGGCTTCCGGCTTTGGATACCGCGCTCCAGTCTTGGGGTCTTCAACCAATAGCTCGTCTCGAGGTTTGACGCTCGGCGGAAAGAGAACGTAGAGAATGGGTACCAGCGAGGCATGAACATACTGCAGCCACGCAGTCGGTGGCCATCCGATCCGAACGATGAGGTAGATTAACTGGTTCCCGTACGTCTTCTGGGAGAGCGTATAAGCGCTTGGTATGTTGGGATAGACCGAACGAACGCAAGTAAGTGCAACGCCACCCAAGCAGACTGGAATCCAGACAGTATGAACAAGGCCGCGCTGATGCCATAGGATATCGCACGACCGCCGCCAGAGCGAAGCACGATTGTCCTTGTCGCGTTCTGCAAGCGCATCTCCCATAGCACCACTTGACTTGAAGCCAGCGACCTGACCGCCGAGGCGTTTTGGCAGCATGAACGAGCGGACAAAGGCGCTGCAAATGTACGGGCCTAGCCACTGCTCCAGCTCAGAGTCGTACGATGCAATCCGAATGTCGTAGTATCCTAGCCTGGTTGCTGCGACCAATCCCATGATGGCTTGATGGATCCAGTGACACGCCGACCATATACAGACAAGCCGTATGAGCCAGACCAGTTGAGCTTCTGTGCTCCAGATGACGAGCGGGTAACCAGCATACAAGCTCAACGGGATCAGAACAAAGTTCGCGGCCTGTAGTAGCTGCATGAACTGTCGTAGATCAAAAACGAGGCCAGTAAGCTTTTGCCTGAAGCCCATCCCTGCCAGCTTGTTCGAGGTCCTGAAACGGAAAAAGAACGCCGTCTGGACGTGCCCAACGAACTAAAGCATCATTAGTGGCTAGCTTCGTACCAGGACGCGGTCAGGGCCACTTACCCAGCGCGTGCGTTGTTTCACATGCGCATAGTATGACCCAGGGACGCTGCCGTACTGCAGGAACTCTGGGATGAGGCATGTCTTCCATCCTGCTCCGATCAGCTTGTCAGAGCAACATACGTCTTCTGCCAGAGATTCTACTGGGAAGCCGCCGATGGCTTCCAGCGCACTTCGCCTCATCACATAGCCAGACCCCATGCAGTCCGCATGTCCAAGAGAATCATTCACGACTTCGGTGAGACCAGCTATCTGGAGCATGTTCTGTGTGAGCGGATCGTTGCTGCAGCTGAGTCAGTCACAGCCGTGGTCTTGGATAAGAGTCCTGCAGTATCGTGAAGATCCACACATAAGGCTCACAAGCCAGCAAATATCTGGGCGACCTACGTGGGGGTATCATAGAACGTCTTCAAGTTCGTCAGCGCAGCGTAGACCGGCGCAAATTGCAAAGCCACACACCTGAGGTGGACACGTCATCGCGAGCTTCACATCCTCTATGAGGTACGGCATTTGTGCTCGCAGCCAGTGCGGCAGGCATATCTTAAATGACGTCGCCAGGTAAGCTTGCATCAATGCGTGGAATAGACTCGTGAAGCACGTACCATGTCCGCGTCCAGACCAGCAACGAACTCACTGGGGAGATCTCCAAGCGTTCTGGCGGTCGGTTTCGTCGAACTGACAGGGACCTTTTCTTGCAACCCCTCTCCAGACATCGATGTCGACTCCGAAGATGATGCCTTATCCCTCGCAGCCTCTGCAGAAGCTCCATGGGTGGCGGAGAGTAGAGTGTGTGCCTGAGTCCAAGGTAGAGCGCGCGAGTACCGTATGCTGCGAAGTAAAGGGTTGAAAAGTCAGCGAAAATTATTCTGTGCCTCCTCTTCGCATCATCATCATACCCATTGTTGAGATTACCACTCTTGAAATCAGGGACTTCTGGCTTTGGCCTCGACGTATAGAAGACGTTGGGGTAGGTCGCCTGCAGGGCTGCGATACTTCGAAAGACTTCTTCGGACCGGCCGTCGTCACACGCGAAGACCCGAAAGCGGTCTTGGGGATAATCGCTCGCACATGCAGCTCTGACAGTGTCCAGGATGACATCGATATCCTCACCGCAGCAGGTGACTAGGACATCCACGGTAGGCACATCATCGCCTTGCAGGCGTCTCGGTGGTCGACGTACTTGGCGCCATGCCATAACCCTGAGCCCGTACGGAAGCGAATTCGTCACTGTATATGGCGTGAGCGAGATCGTACATGAATCTTGTGGAGTACTGACGGAAAGTGATGACTTCGGCCGCAAGGAACACCCAAGCGAGAGCAAGCTGTCCTCCGGAGAACGTGTGAATCTGGGCGTATATGAGTGCATACAGCCGGAAGCCCCAGTATGCAAGCATTGAGAGCAGTGCCATCATTGCAGTTGGTGACATCAGTCGCCATGACACGGTCTGGCTGTGCTGCATCTTTCGTGTACGATGTTTCGTGCAAGGTAAGTCGTCTTATTTGCCCAGGATCGCTCTAGTCTTAGCGTCTCTGATATTGATCCGGGCCAATAATTGCAAGAGCACGAGGGGGGTGACGAGATGCCTTCTTAGACGCAACCGATAAGCAAGTGAAGAGTTGGGTCGGGCAGAATGCGATTGTACGGAGTGCAAGACAAGTAATCTGGGCACTCTTCAGCCATGCGGGTAGAGGTCGACCTGCTCTCAAATAGCCTAGACACCGTGGACACGGGCTTCTTCTACGAGCCTTGGCGGGCCACACATGCACGACTGGCGGCGATGCAGTTATGTGGGGCTATCCATTGGGCAGTACAAGCATAGCCAATCCTTCGACGTGCGATATGGGGATGACACTGCAAAGTGTATATCCATGGCAACTGGAGTGATCCGAGGTGGTTCACATCGTGATTGAAAGGGTGGAGCGAAGTGTTCAAGCAATCCCGATGTGCAATAATGCCCTGTAGGATCCAGATCATTGAGCTGAATAGGTTGAGGAGTTTCGCCGCTAGTTTCACCGTCGATTGCAGCGTGCAAGTCGAGACAGACAGCGATGCCGCAATACCTGACTGGCGAATCCAAGTGACCACCTTAGATCTGCAGAGTCAAGCATACGCCATTGATGCCGATTCGAGGGGTTTAAGGTTGTCTGGTATGTGGCGGCGGACTACACACCGCAAACCAGGACCGTGGTATCCTCTTAGCTACATGTGATTGTGTGCACGGTGCATTAGCACGATGTTCGGGAAGATCAGATAGCGCTAGGCTTGGTTGAGGTATTGCGAATGGAGCTGTGTTCGTCAGCCTGCAGAGTGTGAGACTTCGGGTACTAATGCAGCCATGACGCAGATTTAGGTTCATGTGTGCATACCCGTATCTATACCAGCGTCTTAAGCTCTGGCAATGTGGTCCAACTCAGCGCAAGGTTGATCGTTCACAAGAGCAATAAGCAAACGCACATCCGTGGCTTTTACAATGGGTGGACCACCCGCAGGAGCTGATGCAGGGTTCGGAGACCTTCTCCGAGATCCCTATCGTTTCTAGCAGCAAGTGCTTTGCTTCTTGCGAGTCCAATGTAGTCCAGATCCAGTTGCTGCCCTCCTCAAGACTCCGCCGATTGAGACCTACAAGAGTATGATGCACTTGAGACCTTGTGGGTGAAGACCTCGAGTTCCATTTGATTGGCAAGCTGAGTGTACACCTCGCCAATCCAGTATCTTTGCCTTGGTGAACCTACGACCCCCAGCATCTAGTCCAGCACCAAAGGGATTGTTGTGATCCGCTTCCAGTGGAAAGAAAGTGTCACGCTTTCGGACTACAGAGTCCACTGTGGCCCGGTGGTAGTATGTCAGGGACAGTTTTGAGTCACAGCAGCATCAACCACACCCACTGCACATGAATCTCTTGTTTCAGCGACGGCTGCGGATGCTGCTGTGGATGGATCGCCACCAGTGCCGGTCGTGTCGGTATCGGCTTTCGTCTGCTTGCTTTTGTCCTCCTCAGCGAACAGCTTCTCCCAGTACTCCGATTGGAAGCCATCCATAAACTGGGTGTACTGAGGACCAGCCTTCACCCAACCCTTCACGCCACCCTCCAGAGTCATGACCTGCATGTCGTTGTCTTGAGCAGTGTTGCGAACGTGATCCAAGAACCAGCCAGCACAGCGCGGGCCACGTCCGGACGATGATCCGCAAGTGAAGACCACCCATTCGATATCGGCTTTGTAGCAGAGCTCATACAGCATACCACGATTCCACCAGAAGCCCTGAGCGGGAACGTTGAGGGAGCCACGGATGGCGCCACCTTCGTAATCCGTTCGTCTTACATCGATGATGAGCATGCTTGCAATCTTCATGGACAGGATCATCATGGCCCTTCGCTGAGGCATGATATCAGCGGTCATCGTTGGCGCTGGAAAGGCAGCGTGCCATGGCTGCTCCTCTGAAGCCATCTTGTTAAGCGGTGAAGATGCTGTGGAACGCTGATACTATGTCGAGGCTTCGAGTGTCCGGGCTGATCCAGTCAGTGCTATCAGGATGTCTTGTGGCACATGCGGTGTCGTGGTGGCAGAAATATGCCTTCCCGAAGTAGATATTGCGGCGGTCTTGGCGGAGATCCACTTTGCAGACCTCACTTCCTCCCTCTCGCCCTTGTCACCGAGCACTTCCCATCATGACGCCTCTTCATGCCCCGGCGCCTGTGGCAGAGTATTCCCCGATGCGGTTCTTGCTCTGTTCAACGACTTGGTCGAAACCGGCGTTTCATGAGCAAACGGGATTCTTGACAGTTCATCTTGTCCATCCACGAAGGACCAGCCCTCACCGCTCATACTTGACCGCAATCCCTCGTCCTCGATCAGTGACAGGTCTCGAGGACGGACCTATTCACCAATAATGAAAGAGAGTGCGTTGATCTTGTGGATCAAGAGCACGGCTGCACGGCCACGTTGCCTGTTCATGCGTCACCATAAGTGTGTCGCGGCTGCGGGAAGACCAGAAGACCAGACCAGAAGAGATGCCACAAAAGGGCTGACGGCGGTATATGTCGGAGAAATGGCGCACACAAGTGGGGTGACTATCAAGTGCCCTGTAAGGTTCGCCAACACAGGTGGTCAAGGAAACCAAGGCCCAAAGCCATATTGGGGACGGTATGTTGTCTCACATGCTCAGGACGTGCCCAAGAGCTACAAAGTCCTATCCACTCACTGCAGTAGTCGAAGGTTGACAGCACTCGTAGTGAGCTGTAAGTGTGCGCAATACAGCTCAGGGATGACCCTGCGACTACGCCGTGGCGGATATGGGGCACTGATGTGTGTAGCTAGCTTCACTTTTCACCCGGCAAGACCTCGGCTTTTCACGTCACTCTAGATCTACTGACCTCAAATTTATGTGCTTCGATCATGGGGTGTTGAAGAAACACGCCTGTCTCACCTTCTTGGGCGTCGCAGCCACTTAGAGTCAGGAGTCTCGCGGTGCAAATCCCGGCATGATCATCCGCCCATTTGGGCATCGAGAATTCGCATACGCATACGCATACGATACAACAAACTCGTCCTAAGACGTTAAAATTGGGTAGAAAGGCTTGTGTGCCACCGACGAATTTCCCCAATCGCACGTCTTCGTTGAAAGTCTCGAAAATTCACATTAACGCATTGCGCGGTGATAGAACATGAGGAGCGTGCACAACAAAAGCGAAACATCGGTTTCCTTGGCCTTCGGGTTTCGTTTTGTGCGTTCCACCAAGCTTCTTTTTTTGCGACGTGCGCCCTTCACTTCACAACGTCAACGTCAACATCGACAAAATATCACTTTTGCTTTGCTGCTAACACTCACCTGCTCTACTGCACGACTTCACTATCACCTGCGCCTTCTAAAAGCTGCAAAGATTCACCTACTACCAGCCTTCGCTCACATCTCCACCAAGATGGCTGCCATGTCCACTCTGCAAGACAAGGTGTTCGATTTCTTCCAGCTTCCGCGAGAATTGCGCGACTTCATTTACGAGGGCCTCACTTGCGACATAATTATCCAAGGCGAAGAGCCACACATTCAGAGAGCTGTCGTTCACAACGCGCCAATCGAAAAGCTTCTCACATTGAACAAGCAATTCAACGATGAATACGACCAGCACGTACGCGAAGCGAGCCAAATGGTCATCGAAGACGGCCTCACCATCAACCGCGAGCCTATTCCGCTAGGCAAAAGGGCGCGTGATGTGAAGCGCGTCGAGATCCGTCTGCTCATGTTCGCTAACACGATTTTCGGCGCCTTGGACGAGCTAACCGACCACGAGGAGTGGGTGATTGCCACCATCCAGTCCTTGGCCAAACTTGAATCTGTCGTGTGCAGTTACAACATATGCGTGGCGGATGATGGAACCTGGCTCGAGGAATGGCAGAAAGAGCCATTTCGCACTCCTTTCGAGGCTTTCATTGGCCATTCAAGTGTGACAACTCTTAATGTACGTCGGGTTCAGCGCAAGGAAGAATCAATAGAAGACAACGCCGAGGATATAAGTGAACTACGAAAATCGATGGCGGGCGCGATCCCGTCACTTGCTACATGGACGCGGGGGAAGGGATGGGAGGGTGAAGCGACTCGGACTTGAAGAACACGAAGACGGGGCGCGGCACGTGGCGGGTGGAACAGGAGTCGGAGAGGCTCTGCAGGCGATGCTCGTGTTGAAGGACAGGTCTTTGTTAAGAAACCAGCGGTCCTGGCGCTGCGAGAGCGTTTGTGGGTGGACCTTCCACGAAGCGCTAAATGTGTGAAGGCAAGCTCAATCATCACACTGCACAGAAGCTGCTTCCTCATCTTAACACTTCCCACGTTGGATCACCTGGCTTTGTAGCAAGACACCACTCGGTCCAAGAAGAAATCACTCCTAAAATTTGTGTGCGACTGATCCAACACATTCCTCCACCTGCACCATTCATACTGTAGCAAGGCCATAATTGACAACCCACCACCATACTTACTGCAGCACCTGTGCTTATAGTACAATGGGCGAGCGACTTCTTCTCGATTTCTTTGCACTCCCTTCCGAGATGAGAGACGCAATCTACGATCTTCTCGTCATCGACCGCCTTGAGATTGAACAGCGCCAGAAAGGACTTGCCGAACCACCCATCACCGTCACACTGCGCAATTCACCATACCCACATCTACTTTCAGTGAACAAGCAGTTCAGTCACGAATACCAGCAACGAGTCCACCCATTCACTGCTCTCGAGTTCGAAGACAATGGCAAAACGATCGACACTCGCATCCTCGTCCCTCCGCTCATACCTGTCGAAGCAGTCTTCAAGCTGCTGATCCTCGACACTTATACGCACATAGACCAAATGCAGATGCACCGAGCCTGGATCACATCAATGCTCACGAAGATAGAACATCCCGCGAGCCTCACGATTCACATGCACGTTGGAATGCTGGAACAATTGAGTGATGCGGACTGGCAAGAGCATTCGCAAGAGCGTTGCCCACAAGAAGCATAGGAGGCTTTCATCGAGGCCATCATGCCCACGAGTATTAAGCTCTACAGCTACCTCGAAAGCTTCGATGCGGACATGAGCGTAGTACCGACGGAGGTCAAGCTACGCGAGACATGGACAGCTGATGATGGTTGGAAGACGGAGTGAAGGCACGAGTGAAGACCGCCGGGTGAACCAACGCATCTGGAGTGCATGATTGGTAGAGCTTAGCAGAGGGTGGCAAGAACGAACCTGCAGAGCTTATCCCAGATGATTTTTGTCTTCGTACACCACTCATACCAACATAGACGTCTCTGCGCCCGCTGTCACACGTAGAGTGGTCAGCTGCCGAGGATACGGACGTCCAGCTGTTCAAGGCCAGGGGGGCAAGCCTGGCGGACGGTGAACGAGTAGCCGTTTTTGTATTCACCTAGACCTTGCGTTTGTGGGTGGCCCGCCTGTGCCTCAGATAGATCGCCGTAGTGTCTGCCCTGTCCAAAGCATTTCCTTCAGGGTAATTCCCGAACGCCGGCGCCTGTTTCGCGGAACTGCCAGGACTTGCAAGTCAATGATTCACTTTCGAATTATACACACACGAAACAGAATGGGTATCCTACAACACAACTCTTCCCAGAAATCCTAATTTTCTACTCCAAATCTTCCAGAGTATCGCCATCATCCGGTAAGCGCGCAATGACATCCTCAACCATAGCACTCAATTGATCGATATCCGGTCGCTCACCAGGTTCGACTTTGAGACAAGCCCTGACAATCGCCTTGACGGGCTCGGAGATCACGTCTTCCGCCTTCGCCTTCGCAGGCTCATCGGTAACCCTCTGTTTGCCTCGTTTTGCCTCCGCTGGTCCCTCGTCCGGAAATCGCCAATCGCCTCCGAGCACACACAAACTGAGACTCCCGCCTGTCTCCTCTGATCGAGCTTCGAATGGGCTCTTGCCCACGAGACAAGCGTAGAGGGTGCAGCCAAGAGACCAGATGTCCACTTTCGTGTCCACGACCGTGTCTGTTTTGACATCGAACAGCTCTGGTGCGCGATATGGCATTGTGCTATGCTCCGCTGCTTGGTCCTGAACCTGTAACGCCATAGCGCGGCTCGTGATCGGTGTTGGTGCGGAAGCCAAAGATCCAAGATCCATAAGTATAGGTTGCGTGCCATCATCGTCGATCATGATGTTGCCAGGTTTGATATCCCGATGTGCATAGCAAGGTTTGTACGATCCATCCGCATCAGCTGTATCGTTCTCGGCCGTCGCAAGCGAGTTGTCCACCAAAGGTTCCTGCTCCGCATCCTCTTCATCTTGCTCTCGATCTCGCCGCCGCCGAGAAGTATTGGCCGCAATAGCCTTCTGCTCTGCATCTTCGTCTGCTTCCTCTGCTTCCATCCGCACCTTCTTAGCCTTCTTTCGACTTCTTTCGCCGCCGGGAGGTCCTTTCGCGCGGTATTGATGCATCGCTTTCAATGCCTTGCAGACACCCAGGAATAGCACCATGAGCCTTAGCTCGGGGAACTTGGAGTGGTTGACCAAGTTCGCGTTGATAGCATCCTGCAAGTTGCCTCGTCGGTAGTATGGTAATAATATGTAAACCGTCTTGTTCGACTCGTCCCCTCTTTCACCTTCAACACTGTGATCGATCGCATGGATGATGTTTGGGTGTGGACTGAACAAGCTATATGCTTCCACTTCTTTCAGCGCTTGCTCAACGCTTTCCTGGCCAAAAGGACATCGGATCTTCTTCAATGCGTACAGTGTTGGATCGCCGGGTGATTGTACAAGGTAGACGTATGAGAAGCCACCTTCACCAAGAAGTCGCAGGATCTTGAAGGAACGGCCATTGATGCGTAGAGACGGGTTGGAGGGGAAGCAGGAGCAGCATTGGGAGAGTTGCCAGATGGTATCGAGGACGTAGTGGGAGAGCTGCGTGACGAGGGATGGTTGCGACATGTCCAAATCGGTGTCGCGAGAGTGTCAAGATGGTCGCGGAAAGTGGCACTTCACGGTGAGTGTTATTGCATAGTCCTGTAAGTTGGTGAAAAGGAGAACATCCAATGTCAATGGCAACACGAAGGCTGACGTTGCTGACAACCTCGACGACCAGGGGTCCGAGCTTCGACGCGTATAAATAGCCTCAACTTCACCTACAATACATGGGCATGATTGAGGATCGGTTAGAACTACGCGTGCTACATTCTCGCTGTGGCCAGCGATACAATGGGTGTGGTGATAGGCAACGCTTCGTTATCAGTTTTCGATCGCGGCCAGGCCAGCTACTACTGATAGCTCAAGCTCATTGCAGGGCAGAGAAGTACAGCCCATCATATCACTCTTCCCGCCACTCATCAAGCAACCTACCAAGTTTCATAGCAACATGTCGGTCGTCACACTCGGAGAAGGTGCCCCAAAGCTCAGCGTAGAAGACGTCAAAGCCATAGCCACCAAAGCCAACCTGAAACTACTCGAGGCGGATGTTCCAGACTTCCAGCGCCTACTTGGTGCTATTGACCAAAATATCCAGGATGTTCTAGCTACAGACGACTACTTCCCTGTGCCAGACCTTGCCAAGTACCCAAGGACGGACATCCACATCCCCGAAGACACCGACAAAGGTGGCTGGGCAACTCGCTGCATAGCCAAATGCACTTCACCATCCAGCAATTTGTTGGCCGGCAAAACGATCGCGTTGAAGGACAATGTAGCTCTTGCCGGCGTACGCTGCACTAACGGCACTGCTGCTATGGAATGGACACCTCAGCTGGATGCCACGATCGCGACCCGCATCATGGACGCTGGTGGCACTATCTTGGGCAAGGCTGCCTGCGAGAATGCATGTCTGGAAGGCGTTAGCGATACTTCTGTGACTGGGAAGGTGCACAATCCGTATGCTGACAATTATAGTTGTGGTGGAAGCTCCAGCGGAAGTGGGAGGTTAGTGGCGACTGGGAGTGTTGATGTTGCTGTTGGCTGTGATCAAGGAGGGAGTGTTCGGATCCCGGCTAGTATGTGTGGTGTACGTGATCACTTTCCCGCTTTTTGCAAGTTCATCGTGTACTAACTTCCGATCCAGATTGTAGGGCACAAGCCTACTTGGGGCTTGGTTCCCTACACAGGCATTATTAGCGGCGAGGCCACCATTGACCATGCCGGACCAATGGCGAAAAATGTGAAAGACACCGCACTCCTTCTCGAAGTCATGGCCGGACCAGACGGCATCGATGACCGGCAGCCGCCTTTCTTACCTCCCGGCACACTGGAGTATACCAAGCAGCTCGACGAATTTGCCGCTTCGACAGCCAGTTCCGCCAAACCACTCACTGGCTTCAAGATAGCGATCCTGCAAGAAGGCTTCACGATCCCACAAATGGACCTCAACATCCATGCTCTCTGCTCCTCCGCAGTCACCAAGTTCACAGACCTCGGCGCTACCGTGACTACCATTTCTGTGCCGTCCCATTCCGCTTTGGTCTGGGCCTGCAGTTTGCCGATTGCGGGAGGGCGTCAAGGTACTCTAGGGGATGCAACGGGAAGAAAAGGATTGTACCTCAATGATCGTGTCCCCATCGTCAGCGGGAAGCTCACGCAGGCTGCTTTTGATGCCCTTGGTCCCGGAGCGCGAAACCAGTACTTGAGATTCATGTTTGTCGAGGAGAAGTACGGGGCGGGCTTACATGGGAAGTGCATGAATCTCCTGAGGAAGATGAATGTGCGCAAATCTCCTACCTCCCGACATATGAAAACTGATTTGCTGATCGATCTTTCGCATAGGATGACTACGATCGCGCTTTCGCGAATGTCGACGTTCTTGTCATGCCCACACTGCCATCGCCGCCTTGCAAGCTTTTCGATGATCCGGCTGCTCATGGCCCGCTAGAGAGACTGAGTAGGAATGTCGGCCTCGTGGGAAATTGCGCGCCTTTCGACAGTAAGTTGTCTTGGCTCGCTGAGCTAGCTGCACGCATCGAGACGGTCTTGACTGTCCCGATGGTCTGTCAATCCTCATCTGAGTTGCTCTGGGCGTATCTGGAGACTGCTCAGAAGCTGCGTTCAGCTATCGCAAGCGAGTCGCCAGTGTGTGAAGTCGGGTCGCTGACACTCGCACAGGTACTGGTCATCCAGCGCTCACGATCCCGGTCGGCTTTGTGCCTGCCCACGAAGACGAGTCCATCAAACTGCCCGTGGGTCTGCAGATTGTGGCGAAGAAGTTCAAAGACATCAACTGCCTCAAGGTCGGTGCTGCATGGGAGAGAGCGTACGACTGGAAGACTTTGTGATGAGCATGAGGACTGGTAGCATCAACGCGTCTTGACATGACGCGAATGATTCCCGATGATGCTTTCGATAAGCTTCAGCCTCTCAAAACGTTCGCACGCGTGCCGGAAGTCTGTTTTGCTCTCCGCGGCCGTGAGCACTTCGGCTCCAGACTTTCTTCCTTGGCAATACCAGATCTCATCCCTTGGCAGGTACGTCTTCCGCTTGTTCCGCGCACACAATCTTTCGTTACGCCACATGCTGTTCAATGCACAGTGTTGCCGAACTCGTCACTGCTGCTTGGCTTCTCATGACACAGCACAGAGACATACCTCAAGGTTACCGCTTCCAGAGCTTGCTACCAACCAGAACGCCGAAGCTTGATGCAGATCCTCAGGTACACAGTTCCCGATGTGGAGCTTACACAACATCACCGCATTCCCCCGTGGAGAGTTCAGGCATTTGCACCAATGTGTATCCGCTACATTGCTGGCACTCGACCTTGCAGGTGATCGTACGGACAGTCGACAAACGGGTTGAAAGAACGTCTGCTACTGCTTGTGAAGAGGATGTCACTCCTCAAGCCCCATACTGTTTAATGTTATGGGAGGTACAAACATGAAGTGTCTGCGAAGCATACAGACTTGACCTGGCACGGCCCGACTCACGTGGATGAGGTACTGTAGTGTTTCCTGCACCGCGGCATACTTTGGCCTCTCGTCACTTTGATGCCATTTGCAAATACTGCTCTCCGCTGTACAGACCGAAGTACGCTCATTGGCTATAGCCACATGATACTTCCATCCTCATGCGCCAAGCAATCTCCCTGCTGGCAAGGCTCCGAGGGGTGTGACTTGGCACGACAATCAGGAACACTACTATCAACATACTTCTACACCAGAGCGGTTCAGCCAGACAGGATGTCAGCTGATTGGGTGAACACCACAGCACAGCAAGCGCTCGGTAGGACGCCTGGCCAAGACTTGCTGCTGCCGCCATCTCCGTGCATTCATAGAAGGTATGATGATGCCGAAGTATGTGGACGGGAAGCCCAGGAGATCAGATTCCGCCACGGCCACGTGCGACGACAGCGAGAAGGGCCGTTGACTCTGTGTACATAAGGTGTCGATGCTCCCGTCGTCTTGGTCTCTCATCATCCAAATCATCAGCTTCACTTTCGCTCATCACGACCTCAGTCGCTCACTACAGCACCTCCACCACTTCCACACACAAAACAACAGCCGTCCCGCAACAATGCAGTTCCAAAACACCCTCTTGCTCCTTGCCTCTTTGGCTGCCTACGCGGTGGCCCTGCCCCAGCAGACTGGCGATGGATCTTGCGACCCCCAGAACGACAATAACGACGACAGCACTTGCACGAGCTCTGGCGCCAGCGCAACCGCATCCTCAACCGATGGTGGTGCCGTAGCTACCACGACCGCTGCAACGGTCCTTGTCGACCCTTCGCTCACACGAACTGCTGGCACGACTGGCACCGGATCCGTTGATGAGACAAGCACCGCCACTGGTAAGTAACCGATCGGGCCTTGCGGACTAGGTCATTACTAACATCACCCAGTTACCCGAACCTCGACTGGCGCTGACAACCGGATCTCTCTCATCACCAGCGTGGAGACGAACGTTATCGTCGCTGTGTCCACCAACGTCAACACCAACGTTCTCACCACATCGCTCCCGGCTTCGCTGGACACTGTCACATCCGGTGTCGTTCAGACTCTCGTCTTCACCTCGCAGGTAGTCTACACCACCAACACTCTTGAGAATGGAGTGTCCTCAGACATCACAAGCAGCAGCGCCAGGATCATAACTACCGTAAGTCTCAACCTACACAACCCAACCGTATCACAGCTGACCAGGTTCTTACAGACCTCTACTTCCGTCAACACCGTCAGCTCGACCGCTGTTGTGACTTCCACGTCCGCCGCTGGTTCGGCCACCTCTGCTGCTGGTGCTGTCCAGACCGCTGTGGGAAAGTACGCACTCGGTGGTGTTGGGGCTGCAGTCCTCGGCTTCGCCGCTCTCTTGTAGATGGTGGATCAGAGCATATTATGGTGATTGACGGAGAATTGTACGAGGAGGCTGCAATGGTGCGAGGTCCTCGTGAGCGGAAGCGAAGGTGCGACAAGAGGGAGACATGGTATTAAGGTCGTAGTAATGCAAATTGGATATTATAGATGCAGTAATACCCAAGCATTTTCTTTTGGACTCATACTTAATCGCTTTCTCGCGTAAGATTTATCACATCACATCGTGTTCTTTGCATTCGTCGTTTCGATTGATGCATGGCGTGACACACATCCTTGGTGATAGTAGCCTCGCATAAGTACATGTAATGAAAGTGCATTGCATATGCAAGTTGCCTTGCTGGACTGCCAATGGGAACCTGCAACGCATCACCCACCCATCGAGCTCATGTTGTAACCAGGCTGACCTATTGCAAGCCATGGTTAGAGGGAGCTTGCTTGCCCAAGGCTGAGCCGGCAGTGCCTACAAAATAAGCCATGTCCGCAGCTTCTTTTCTTCTAACCACTGCTCCGATCTTCAAGGTACCACGAAGCCGTAAAAAGACATTGTCAAGCCCATCTACCTTAATGATTAAAATCATGGCTTTAAGCACCATCAAGGTCGAAGTCACAAACTTCGCCGGAATACCCTATTGTATGCTACTACCTCAAACCACATGATGCTGGGTAGAGACGATAGAGACTGACGTGGCTCACCACCCATAGATCCCACGACCGAACAATTTAATCTATTGCAGTCGCTGCTCAAGCAACTCAAGATTCCTACTTGGAGCTTCCCGCTTTCCAAAATCCCATGCTGCTGGTATTGCGGCATGCAGGGCATTCCAGCTACCATCGCAGCGAGCAATCTAAATGGCAACGGTGGACGACCATATTATACCTGCCGTAGGCAGAAGAGATGTGCTCAAGTAGTGGCCTGGGATGATGATCTTGGCATGCATCTCCACAACCCGCTTTGCTATTGCGGTGTTGCAAGCCGTGAGAGTATGACTGGGCGGAAGCACAAGACGCCAGGCCGTCCCTTCAATGACTGCGCCGCCGGGCAATGCAAATATTATTACATCAACAATGAGGAGTCGGTCAAGCCGAAGTCTGTTGAGCCTGCGCCTTATGTTGGGTTGAAGATGAGGATCACGACTGAGACGGTCTGCTAAGCATCTTTGTATGTTATCAATCAGTAACGATATTATGAGCTTGTCATTTAAGCAACATCTACACAATGATTGTACTATTGTGAAACTCAAACCAGAGAGAGACATGGTGAGACCGGGCGACTTCGATATTTTACACCGGTACTGTAGTACAACTAAGCATGTAAAGTCTGAATGGGGCTACAGTCTCTTGGTCCGCCTCCGCGAGCATTCGTACAGACGAACAGGCAGCGGACAGCAGTGCAATGCCTCCAAGCCTATTGCCGAGTGTGATATTCGAGTGGATAAGATACTGTACTGCTTGTCAGCGCTGTGGTCGAGCACGAGTGGTTGATAGCGAGCGAGGAGTAGGAGTCGAGTTCAGAAGTCCATTTAGATCATCGAATGCAAGCATTCTGACATAAGAGGTGCCAAATTGGTAAAGGTATCTCATCATTGCATAGGAGTCGGGATGTTGTGGTGTAAAGGGTGTGTACGTACCGGTGCTGCACAAGCCTGCGGACACTTGGATCGAGTGAACAGCATCCGCAGGCAGGCCAGTTGCACGTAGTAGCACGGCTAAGCGTTTGTGCACGAGGAGTCGACAGAGACGCCCTCGCAAGTGGTATTGGATATGGTAGGTAGTGGTGTCAATGTTAACGCGAAGTCGAAGATTTGCTGTCGCGTGAGAAAGCTCGCCGGCCGCTAGCGGAGTCAGCCGTGCCGCACTTTTCGCGCCAAGGCCGTGGGACCTCGAAATCTTTCGACCTCACTTGCTCTTTTTGCTCACAGCACCGCTAACTTCAACCAACACATCACCGCCACCATGGGTCGCCTTCACAGCAACGGAAAGGGTATCAGCGCCTCGGCCATCCCATACTCCCGCACGCCGCCGTCATGGCTCAAGATGACCCCAACTCAGATCGAGGAGCAGATCTGCAAGTTGGCGAGGAAGGGCGCGACGCCGTCGCAGATTGGTGTGGTTCTGAGGGATAGCCACGGTGTTGCGCAGGTCAAGATCGTGACTGGTGAGACATATCAAACATCATGGGAGAAATAGGGTCGCTGACAGTATGTGCGCAGGTAACAAGATCCTCCGCATCCTCAAGGGTAACGGTATGGTACACCCTGTGTGAACACCTTCGACGATGGAAGCAGCAATGGCTGGCAAGAAAAAAATAAAAGATGTTACTGGCTTTGCCAAACACAACACAACATGCCTCTGCATCGGTCTCAGACTGACAGAGTGATTGCACTACAGGCCTCGCTCCGGAGATTCCCGAGGACCTCTACATGCTCATCAAGAAGGTATTGTGTTCCTCAACATTGTGCTACCTCTTTACCACGCGACTGAATTGCTGACTGTGATTGTCTCCAGGCCGTCGCCGTTCGCAAGCATCTCGAGCGCAACCGCAAGGACAAGGACAGCAAGTTCCGCTTGATCCTCATCGAGTCCCGCATTCACCGCCTGTCCCGCTACTACAAGGCCGTCGGTGCCCTGCCCCCGACCTGGAGGTACGAGAGCGCGACTGCCAGCACGCTGGTGGCTTAGACGGAGAGGGTTGGGTGGAATTCAAAAAAGAATGTCAGCTACGCCGTCAAGCATGGCGTCCGGCGCAAGGGCAGACTGTCTCGAGAAGATTGAATCGTGTAGTTGAAGACAATTTAAGAGTCAAGCTACCTTTCCAGATGCTTGCTGCTGCTACTTATCTGATCCTGGCTGTTTTTCAGAGAGAGCGGAGAATGAGAAGCTAAAGCCCGCCAATCCCAAAGGCTGTGGAAAGGCCGCATTGTCTCATCTTATCACTCAGCCTCCACATATTGCATGATGAATAGTGTCCCCCTTTGCACGGCACTAGGCCGCAATGTCTCCTCTCGTTTGGCCTGCTTCACTGCGTGGTGAAAGAGTGTTCGCCGTTACACACCTGAATCTCCCAAGATTCTTAGCCGCCTGGTTATAAAAAGTAGCTATATAGTACGCCCAAATTTTCTCGCCTCCACGCTGGGATGGTGTAGTTGGTTATGTTCGTTCATCCGAGGTCCTCTCAATGAGACCCTTGCTGATTGATGTATTAGCACGTCTGTCTAACAATAGCTGGTCTCCAGTTTCTTTGAGCACAGAAGGTAATTATTCGTCCTTACTCTTGCCAGATATTAGAGGCTAACATTGCAATCAGGTCCCGGGTTCAAGTAAATATTAGCGAATGTCAATCATTGTGTAGCAAAGCTGACCGCCACCAAAGGTCCCGGTCCTAGTACATAGTACTACGCAGCGTCGTTCTTTTGCTTTTGCGTCCTCATTGTTTTACCAGTGCTGGACGTTGAGATTGCTGACTTCTGCCATTTATCGCAACGCTAAGGTGTTTCATCAGCACCGTCCAAGTTACCTCCTAACAGCAGAGCAGTGGTGTTGCAGAGCAAGCGCTGACTCAACAACACCCCTCATATATAAAGCTAAAGTGAGCTGTACGGATTGACATCTCAATCGCTTTCTCATGGTTAACGACTACACGTTGCAGACTCCGCTATCATGGCCAAGACGGTTCCCGAGCTCAACCTTGACGCTTCCGTTGTTGTGAAGCGTGAGTCGATCGAGCCGGACTCGAGACTGCACTTCGATTTCATATGTATGTCGAGCTTCTTTCATGACGCAGTATGGTACTCACAGCGTTCAAACAGATCTATCACCATCATCATGGTATGCTCTACTCACAGAAGCCAAACTACCATTATTCCCACTCCGAGCTACGGTGATATGTCTCAACCCAAACTGCAGAAAGAAGACTGATCGATTTATCGTATCGCCTGACAACCCCAATGGCAATGCCGGCCGAGCAGCCTATCGTTGTGGGTACCCTCCGTATGGATGTGGACGATGGGCGACGTGGAATGACAACGTGGGCGTGTTCGACGACAATCCGCTATGTCATTGCGGACTACCTAGCCGAGAGGATTCTGTAGGAGCATACAGTGGCGGTTCTGGAGATGCTTTCTGGAGGTGTGCAACTGGAAGCTGTGGGTATCGCAACAATAGTTGGGAAGAGCAGCCAGCTTTACCGGAGCTGAAGAGGAAGAGGTCTGCTGCGCTCGGGTCGCAGGACAGCGGATACGAGACTTCGGAAATCTGAACTTGCCAGGAGTATGCCTGACGAGCTGCTGCACTGGTTCTGGACGGGATCCCGAAGCAGTCGAGGACAGGCAAACCCTTAGCCAATGAGGCACCTCACCATCAAGTCTGGAGTTGTCCCACGAGCGCTGCAGCCAGATAAGGCTTTCCGATTCAGACACACTGTAACTTGTCGGAAATGGCAGAGTCCAGCAGTCGAGAAGACTGTTCGTCCGAACGATCCCTTCAATGCCGGTCGGTCGTACTGGAAGTGTATGAATGCGAAGATGATGATGGGCCGGTGACATGAAATGATGACGTTGGCATTGAGTTGGAAAATCCTTTTTGTGACTGCGGTTGTCTTAGCCGGCAAGATATGATGGGCTTGGGTAAAGAGCACCCGGGGCAAGGCTTCTGGGGAGCCTGTGATTACTACTCCACAGATGCTGAGGTGCGTATAGACAGAGAGCTGGATTTTCTTGGGAGCGCCGCAGTTCTTTATGGCTAGCAGAAGTGAGCAATCTTTTGTTAGAGCCGGCCAGGAGCAGACGCGACAGGCATGACATGTTTGACACGGCCAGCTGTGAAGGTCGATGTCAGCAACGGGAAGTACCCGAAGGATCTTACCATAGATGCGGACGACCAGGACGAGCAACGCCCGGTAGACACACCTCCGACGCCTAAGACAGGCAAGCAACCGGCAAGAACTTCGAAGCGAAGTCAAGTTTATGATGAGAATGCGGGCGAATCGTCGTCTAAGAAGAGCCGTGTTGCTGAGGATGATGGTGGCGAGTTCGAGACTCGCAGAAAAGTGCTGATTGACTGCCACACCAAGATATCGAGAGTCCAACTCATATAGCGAGGGAAGAACACGTCCTGGCCTTTCGACAGTATCAAATGCTGTAGTATCGCTTTAGTTCGAAATCCTTGCACCCAAGTAGTTCTGGCAGGAACTACTTGGTACAAGCTATTTGAGAAGCCCGAAAACAACATATTAGCGTAGTCATTTCATCCACATATATACCTTATCCTCTGTTGTTACGTCTCCCGAAGCATTCCGAAGCACAGCTAGAAAGGGTATATCACAACACCAACAACCACATCATCCATCATCCTCAAAATCATGCCCACCTCAGTAACCATTGCCTCACATGTACAAAGTTCAGTCTTGATCCTTCCCGCCTTAGTCGCATTACCTCCGCTCCCACTCGTTTCATCACCAATAACACCTCCCTCACCAGTTACTGTCCCTTCCCGCTCCACCCCCAACATTACCAACCGGCACCGGTGCCTCCTCGCCGTGGTCCTCAGTCCCCCGATCAACCGCGCCCTCTCCACCGTTGGTACCCCCGTAATCAGCCCGCTTAACACCTTGAGCTCTCCCAGTAAGGTCTTGCCAGGTCGCCCCAAACCGTCTCCCAGTCGACGCCAACAACCCCTCCTCCTCAGCCTCCCTCTCATCCTCCTCCATACCCTCTTCATCCAGCTTCGGCACTCTAAACAACATCACAAGAAACACAATAATAAACACCCCGAGAAAGACGAACTGCGCGTAGAAATTCACTAGCCCGAGAAAAGGGAAATTAACCATAACCCTATTCAAAAACGTCGTCCCCACGCTCGGCGTGCAAACCATCTTCGCTACTGGATTCTCGGCGCGTTCGCTACACGCGCGGACAGCGGAGGAGTGGTTGGAGCAATCTGGTTGGGTGTCGGGGTGGTGACTAGGTCTGTCGCAGTAAGTTTGAGCTCCGAACGTCGCGTATTGGGGTGCGACGATCATAGCTAGAGAGTAGTTTAGCGCCAAAGCGGTGAGGGTTAAAAGGACGGTAGCCATGAGCATTGCGTTTGGTGTTGTTTTCCCGGGCCGGAGGGAGAAGAGTTGGATCCAGAGGAATCTTATCCCCAAGGTAGCGATCCCGACCACGGAGGAAAAGAACATCAACAGCGTCAGAAGCAAGAACAAGACGTAGTCGATGGGGAAAATCTTGCTCGTCAGGGTTAGGAGGCTGTTTAAGGGCTGGAAGATTTTCGTATGCGCCAGCAAGTACCCGCAGGAAGTCCCGCAGACGCTGTTCTTGAGTTTGTCGATCATGGTTATGAGCATGGAGGCGAAGATTACCAGAGAGACCAGTAGCAGGAGTAAGCCAGCCAGTAGCGTGATTGGTCTGAACAGCGCCTCGAGCTTGATCGCCGCGCGGACGAAGAAATTCCGGCCTGTGCCTTCGCGTTCGGTGGCTAGGCGTTCGCGACGGACTAGGGTGCGTTCTTCGCGGACTAGGGTTTCGAGTTCGCGGCGGTCTTGGGTGGAGAGGCCTCCGTCGCGGCCTTCATTGCGGAGGTCTAGTTGGCGCTGGCGTTCGCCGTTTTGGGAGAGTTGGGAGGTTGAGGTGGCGTGGAGTTGGGGGGCGGAGACGCGGGGGGCGGTTTTGATGAGGGCGAGGGGTAGGAGGGCTAGGCCGGGGGCGGTGTAGAGGCAGTAGAGGATTGTTCCTAGGGTTATGAGGATGCCGATTGAGAAGGTTAGGGCGCGTTCGCCGTCTGTCACAATGTCATGAGTTAGTGTTCGTGGAGTGGGAGGGGGGCGTTACTTACGGTTCTCGGTAAGTAAGTCACGGAAGTAATCCAGATTCTTATGATCATCCCTCGCCTTCTTCGCCACAGGAACGAAGAACCCCACCAAAAAAAGGATCACGCAAAGCACCAAAAACGCAATCGTGTATTTAAACGCCCCCCACAACCTCCCCCCAACCGTCTGCCGCCCTTCTTCCCGTTCAACCTGATCATCTTCCTCGTACCAGAAATACGTAAACGGTACCACCAATAAACACAACACCGCATCCAGACTATAGAGAGTATAATACACAATCTTCAATTGCAGCTTTATATCATCCACCGCATCGGGAGTCGCCCAGGATTTTTTGGCTCCTAGTTTGCGGTCCACGGTGGATGAGGTTAGGGCTATGTCGACGGGGAGCAGGAGGAGGGTGGCTAGGAGGGAGAATATCGTGAGGAGGGAGACGAGGGTTACGATGACCGTGCGCTCGCCAGGTTTTTGGTAGGAGAAGACGAAGATTCCCGCGACGAGGGCGAGGATGCCGAGGCAGACTGCGTAGGTGACCCAGAGGAGGGAGGTGGCTAGGAGGGCCATGGTGGTGGGAGGTGGGTTGGTGGTGTTTCTTTTCTGGTTGGGAGTGTGGCCGAGGATTGTTTTCTGAGGTACGGAGATGGGTGCCTGCTTCTTTCGTCTGAGCCTTCACTCCTGCTACTTCCAGAGTAACGCTGATGTTCTTGAGTGATTCTACTCTTCTCTTCAAGCTCAATCAAGGCAGACGCACCCTCAAGCTCCAGCTCCCAAAAACACCGTCACCGCGCACAAGCCACCCGTCCTCCCGAACCTTAAATCTCACCCTCTAACCACTTGGAGAAAGAGCTCTTCCACCTCACGTCTCCCCATCTCACGCCAAAAACCAACCAACAATGCCATAAAAGCGCCATGCACGTCCACACCCCTCTCCTCCCCCCCACAGCCATCACCCACTCCCTATCCCTCCCCTTCCTCTCCGCCACCGCCACCAACCTCCTAACAACCACCTGCTCGACCCTCGACATCTACACCATCCTCCCCTCCTCCCAGAAACTCTCACTCATAGCCTCCTACCCCCTCTCCGGAACCCCGACAGCCCTCAAATACATCGTCCTCCCTAACACATTATCCGGAGGCCATGCAGTGTTACTAGGGACACGCGATGCGAAGATATCGTTGATAGAATGGGACCCCGAGAATTGGCGCGTGAGGACGGTGTCTATACATTATTACGAAGGCGAATCCCCCGCAGCGTTCGGGGTAGGGGCAAGGGATGTGGAGTCCATCCTGACAGTCGACCCTTCGTCCCGCTGCGCGGCTCTCAAATTCGGGGCGAGGGGCCTCGCTATCCTGCCTTTCCGCAGCTATGGCGACGATGAAGTTGCTGAGGAGGGTCTGGACGCTGAGATGGCTGAACCTACGGCACTGAAACGGACATCCACACACCCTCCCACCACCACCGAAGAAGTGGAGGGAGAGAAAACAACGCCTTACTCCCCATCTTTCACCCTCCCCCTCACGTCCCTAGACCCCTCGCTCCAGCACCCAGTGCACCTGGCTTTCTTACACGAATACCGCGAACCTACTTTCGGCATCCTTTCGTCTCCCAACAACCCCTCGCTCGCGCTTAGTTTGGAGCAAGGGCACGGAAGGGATAGTTTGACGTACTCGGTCTACACTCTCGACCTCAGCCAGCGCGCGAGCACGAATCTGTTGACTGTCTCGCGACTCCCCGCCGATCTCTGGAAAGTCGTCCCCCTCCCCTTACCCGTCGGCGGAGCGTTGTTGATGGGCACGAACGAAATCATTCACGTTGATCAGAACGGGAAGGTGGCTGCGGTGGCTGTTAACGAATTCGCGCTCCGCTCTAGCTCCAGTGGTGGGGTGGGGATGGCGGATCAGAGTCAACTGGGTCTCAAACTCGAGGGGTGTGAGCTGGGACCTCTGGATCCGAAGACGGGGGAGCTGGTTTTGGTGTTGAGGGATGGTTCACTCGCTGTTCTGGGTTTTAAGTTGGCGGGGAGGAATGTAGGTGGATTGACCGTCACGAAAGTTGAGCCCCAGCATGGTGGAGATGTGCACGCGAGCGCTTCGTCTTGCGTCTCTGCGCTGCAAGGGCAGAGTTTGTTCGTGGGTAGTGAAGACGGAAATTCGAGTTTGATTTCGTGGCGGAAGGAAGCAGTGGGGTTGAGTAGGAAACGCTCCCACGCTCAAATGTTGGATCAGCCCACTGTTGCTCCTGAAGAAGCCGAGGAGGATGGGGAGGTAGAGGATGTGGATGAAGATGACCTCTACGCCCCCACGGCCGAGAATCTCAAGCGCACTGCTTCGGCGTCGCAGCAGAGTGCGGTGGACACGGGGTCGAGTTACCGGTTTGAGGTTAGGGATGAGTTGCGCTCGCTAGGACCTATTAATGGTTTCTGCCTTGGCAAGGGTGAGAAGACTGGTGCGGGACCGGGCACAGAGATGTTGGAGGTGGTGGCGGCTCTGGGGAGGGGGAGGGGTAGTAAACTCGCTTTTCTGAATAGGGTGATCGTCCCCGAGGAAGAGATTGGCACGAAGACGAAAGGGTTGGAGAACTTGAAGGATGCGTGGCGGATACGCGTGCGTTCCAAGGACACTACGGAGGCGGAGGAAGTGGTGTACGAGGAGTTGTTGTTTGTTTATGATGGCGAAGTCACGAAGCCTTACCGAACTAATTCCGCGGACGGTACACTGGTGGAGGTTGAAGATACCGACTTCGAGTCCGAAGGCGCTACGCTCTTTATGGGCACACTTGGCAACGATGGGATTGTGGTCCAGGCACGGAAGAACGAAGTACGGACCTACGATGCTGGGTTAGGACTTAGCCAGATTATTCCTATGACGGACGATGAGGGGGATCAGGAGTTGGGGATCGTGTGGACGAGTTTCGCGGACCCTTATCTGCTGGTTCTACGAGACGATAGTTCCGTGGTTGTGCTCAAGGTCGATGAAGCAGGCGAAGTCGAGCCGTTAGATCTCGAAGGTAGCACGATTGGCCAAGGGCGATGGGTGAGCGGCTGTGTCTTCGCTGGGCTCGGAGAAATTGGTGGTCCAGCCGCGTGGTTGTTGAATGGTGATGGAGGGTTGCAGGTTTTTGCCCTCCCGGGGTTGGAAGGGGTGTGGAGTGCTCCCACTTTACCGTTTCTGAGCCCGGTGTTGATGAGTGAGGCTAAGGAGAGGCGGGGCGGGAAGGTGCAGGTCACGGAGATTTTGGTTGCGGAGGTAGGTGTTGGGGAGGAGGGGAGAGGGGCGTATTTGGTTGTTAGGACTGGGGTTGATGATTTGGTTTTGTATGAGCCTTTTCGGTATTCGCCTGCTGGGACGACGACAGGTGGAAGTGGGTGGGAGGGTTTGAGGTTCAGGAAAGTTCCGAGTACGTATGTGCCTAGGTATGATGAGGGGCTTGATGGTGAGGGTGGTGAGAGGCCGGCGGCTTTGAGGGCTGTGAGGTTTGGGGGGAGGAGTGTTGTGGTTGTTCCTGGGAGGAGGGTGGGTTTGATTGTTAAGGAGGTTGTTGGGATGCCTAGGGTTTTGGAGCTGAGGACGGGAGGGAAGGTTAGGACGTTTGTTCCTGGTTGTAGGGCGGAGGGTGGGTTTGGGGTTGTGGATAAGGAGGGGAGGATGAGGGAGTTTAGGTTGCCTGGGGATGCTAGTTATGAGACGGGGTGGAGTGTCAGGTTTTTGCCGTTGAGGCTGCCGATGGATGGGGGTGGGGAGAAGGTGATGGAGGTTAGGTTTGTGGCGTTTCATGAGAAGAGGGGAGTTTATGTGGTAGCTGCGTGTTGGGATGTGGATTTCCATATGCCGGCTGAGGAAGAGGGGGAGGGTAAGGGTGTGGTTGAAGGTACGTTTGACTCTTTCTTTCTGCTTCTGCGTTGCTTGCTTACATTCACTTCCCCCTTTGCGCGCATGCGTCTGTCACTTTCCTCTTCGACTTCTTCTGCACAAAGCATCACAGCATATGCGTCCGCTTGTGAACAGCCGCTATAGGCAATGGTGGAGCGACGTCTAGTAGTTGATTGCAAGATTGACCGGGTCTTTTTGGGCCCGGCTCCTCTTTTGAAGCTGTCTTGCCTGTTTGGTGTGGGGGGGCTTTTTGTTGCTTAGGAGACAATTCTTGACATCTTACACAACTCTGCTCAGATTGAGTGTGGACTTTGTGCTGACATGTAGCACAGATATCACACTGCGACCCCAGATCCCGCAATACAGCCTCCATCTCCTCTCCGCTACCACGCATGAGATTATACAATCGGTGGCGATGCCGTACGCGGAGACGATTACTTCGATGAAGATTATGCCGCTTGAGGTCTCGGAGCACACGCATGAGCAGAGATCGATGGTCGTTGTTGGTACTGCGACGATACGAGGTGAAGACTTGCCTGCGAAGGGTGCCTTGACTGTTCTGGACATCATCGACGTCGTGCCTGATCCTGATCGACCGGAAAGCGGTGTTAAGTTGCAAGCCGTTTCGCGAGAAGAGACGAAAGGCGCTGTAACGGCACTCGAGGCGTTTGGTGACTGTGGGCTAGTCGGTACAGCGCAGGGTCAGAAGATCATGCTTCGAGGGTTGAAGGAGGATGGGTCGTGCTTGCCTGTCGCGTTTTTGGACGCACAGACGTACATTACGACGCTCAGAACGTTTGGGCGTAGCGGGTTATGGTTGGCAGGCGATGCATGGAAAGGACTATGGTTTGGTGGGTTCATCGAGGAGCCGTATAAGCTCAGCGTTTTGGGCAAGAGCAGGACGCAGATGGAAATTATGGCTGCTGAGTTCCTGCCTTTCGATGGGCTATTGTACATCGTTGTGGTCGACGCAGAGATGGATTTGCATGTTCTGCAGTACGATCCTGAGGATGCTAAGACGCTGTCTGGACAGAGACTCCTACATCGAGGGAGCTTCCACTTGGGAGATTTTCCTACGCCTGGAGGAGGGATGTTGGTGCTGCCTTCAGTTCTGGCGCCTATGGGCGAGCAGACTGTTGTCACTAATGGCGATACCAATGGCCATGATGATGGCGAGAAGCCTGCTCAGCCGGAACCGCAGAGGCTATTCCAGGTCTTGACTAGCTTTCAGTCTGGCGCGATTGGCTTGCTTACACCGCTGGATGAGACGACGTATCGGCGACTTTCTGCGCTGCAGACACAACTCACGTCATTGCTTGAGCATGCTGGTGGGCTTAATCCCCGCGCCTACCGTGCGGCTCTTGGGAGTGAAGGCAGAGGTGGTGTGGTCGACGGCGCGCTGGTACAGAGAATTGGCGAGCTTGGTGCTGCGAGAAGAGCGGAAGTTCTGGGTCGCGCTGGCGCGGACGGCTGGACGCTGCGCAGTGATCTTGAGATTATTGGGGGTGGTGGGTTGAGCTATCTGTAGGATACGATGTGATGTAATGTGTACGATGATAACTTGACTGGCACGTCACAGACAATCAGGTCTTGTGATTCATGTTGGGCAGTTTCCTGCATGTTTGCCAATGTTACGCCTACTCGCTTCCTCTCATTAGGAATGGCTGGATGTATATGTTCGCTGGTTTGCATGATTTCGACGAGGATGCGACAGTTTCGAGCAGACATGTAAGGCAGCGAGGTGTATAAGTGAGTATGTGAATGAGCTGGCCGTTGCTCCACTCCAATGATATCACAGCGGCTTGGTTTCCCTATCGCAATCACAGGCGAACGCAGATCCGCTGAGCCAGATGTTCGGCGGACGAAGCGCTCCGCGAGGCTGTTGTGTAATTTTCAGCGTGGGAATTCTCCTGCAACTCACGATACAATGTCTCCGAATCTCTCGGTAGCGGCGCTCTGTCGTGAGATTCTGGTGGAAGCTCTACTGCTGTTGTCGAGGACAATGACAGACGCTGTGTTGTCGGCGTCACACCAGACAACGCGGGTGTGTCGAAGGATGGCCGGCGTTTCGCAGGCGTTGTTTGACCTGTAGTGCGCACAGCGTCACTAACGCCTACCACTTCGGTCCCTTGCAGAGCGTTGTGGTTGAGATCCCGGGACAGACTGCTTCAACAGCCTCGGAGGATCCCTAATACCGGTCTCAGGGTCACGCCACTTAGCCCTGACCGTATTAAAGATGCACAGCAAAGCAGCGCAAGTCCAAAAGCTTTCTCCTGGGTTCTGGCTTAAGGGGCCTTTGATGCTTTCCCGGCTGGGAACGCTGCAGCGGCAGCTCGCATTTCCTTCGTCCAAGCCGACTCTGTCGTTGAATACCACGAACTCACCGCAACCACGACCCGCTACTCTGGACGGGCAGCGGTAGCAAGATCTCCCGATATTGCCGCTACGATTCTCAGGCTTAATCGTGTGCCTAGGGAGTTCGTTGCCACATTGACAATATATTGGGCCTTCGAGCGGGAATCGCCAATATTGAAGCTGGTCCGTTGGCAGTCGTTGCGTGATGATTGCTTCCCATTGTTCTGGTGGTAGATCTACACAGCATATCCTGGTGAGCTGTTATCTAGGCACGAAGCGATGAAAAGGTCGGAACATACCTTGGAGTTCACGCTTGGGGACTGTCTCAGGTTCTATTGACTCAATCTTCACTTCCACCGGGAACTCGCTCTTGGGATGTGCATCTGCTCTCATTGCTATCGCCATGTGTTCTGGAGTGTCGACGAGGTTGAGAAAGCTCACCCCATCTTTAGCTTCAGGCTGAGAGGAGTACAGTGCACGTGACGAAGAGTCCGCCAATGTGAAGGTTGGGCCATGTCAGCAAAGCATTCAGTAGCCAACTATATGATACAGCATATCAATGGGGTATCATGTCGTAGCGCCTTTCCCTTGCGATACCATTGCGGTACTTTCACGCCAGAACGCCGACCTTGCCGCTCAGATAACTCATGCCATACTTAAAATCCATCTTCATCACCAGTCGGCGCTGCACTACTCTCCACGCCACTGTCCGTCTCGGACGATAGCTCTTCACTATACACCCCACTATGCTGCTGCAAGGCCTTTGTCGTCGCCCGCAGACTCAGTCCGAGATCATCCAGCAGTCGATCCAGCTCAGCAACCATCAGATGCGGATCTGCGTCTTCGTTGAGTGTGTCTGGATGTGGGCCAATAGGATCTGGGAACTCGAGCTCACGCTGCGGAGTACGTGCCGCGTTACCTTCTCGCGGCGCTGAAGTAGGCTGTGAATTCAGACCATTCGTCCGCAAACCTTGCCGCAGTGGGTAGTCTTCGCTGTCGAGCCCTGGCAGATACGGAGTCGAGTACTCGGGACTTTGATCGAAGCTCGAGTCTGTACCAAAGTTCGGCCACTGATTCATCGAGAGATCGTCTTCTGGTAGCTGCAAGGGTAACTGCGCGCGCATCGGGTCTGATATCTTGTGGCTGTAGTCATAGTCGAAGACACCGCCCATCTCTGGCTCATGCGACAATCTATCCAGCTCGGAGTCGGTGCTTGTCAAGCTACTGCCACGCGAGTGCATGGGCATGTGCTTGTAGCTCCGTCGGTTGGTTTGGCCACCTTCCGACTGCCACTGTTTGTGATATGAGAAACGATTTCGATCAAGCTCAATTTGTTCCGGATCATCCTCGAGGTCGAACGGGTTGCCAGAGGTCATGTCGGTCATTGCCGAGCCAGCAAACGAATGTGCAGTAGAAGGCCGACTGATCTCGTTAGGATCAGCCAACCCTACATCCAAGTCGATCATCGAGCCGACTGAGTCTCTGACTGGTGAAGACGAAGAAGCCATCAATGGCTGAATAGGATGTATGAAGTCGTTGAACTGCCCGACCGGCATCGTGGTGGTGTGCTTCAGTGTTGGTCGGAAACCTGGCGCCAACCCATCCGAGCCCGCGAGAGGCAGATGCATTGAAGCTTCAGGTTCCTCAGGCTCAGCTGGCACGGCTGTCTGGAACGTCCAGTCCATCGTAGTGCGCTTCTTCTCGACATCTGCAGCCGAGACAGTCGGAAACGTCCACTCCATCGTTGCTCGCTTCTCGTCAAGTTTGTTGGCATCATAGTCGTACTCTTCTTCTGTTGCGCTTTCATGTCGAGAGGTCCGCGCTTTCAAAGTCGGTACATCTCCGAAGTCGAAATTGAAGGTTGGAATTGTAAGGTCGAGCCCAGCGGCGTCATCGAGATCGATCAGACTCTCGCGCATGGCACCTGTGCCGGCCATGTTACGCAAAGGTAGATCTGACAGTGGCTCCTCAGAGTCATCAGCATCCACTGGTGTGTGCAGTTCGTATGCTTTCTCCGTTGGATTAAAGATACGGTCGAGTGATCGCTCGCCACGGGTCGCACTCAGTTCCTTAAAGTGTTGCTCGACCTCTTCGAGCCGCGACAGATCTTTGGTGATAATAGGCGGCAGGCCTGCTCCGGCTGGTGCCTCAAAAGATGGTTCTGCAAAGTCCTGGGTATCTACCAATTGGCTGTACCGTCTGCCGAAATCAGCATTGAAACCTTCAGAAGTGCTGAAGTTCCAGTCAACCGCATCATCGTCCTCAGCAACCTCGTCAGCTTCGCTGGGCACTATCGGTGCAGCTGCGCCACCTGCAAAGAACAAAGACTGCCGCTGACCGCCTCCGTACTCCCAAACCGCGTATCGCTCAATGAGCTTGACCAGACCGCGTGTTGGGTATTTTTGCTCGGTGTTGGCGATGTAAGGATGCTTCAACACTTCCGCTGCTGAAGGTCGTTCTCTCGGATTGCCGTTGAGACAGAATGCAACGAAGTCCCGCAGACCGTCCGAGTATTCACCTCCCTCCAAGCGCGGTGCGTTGGCGGTGGCCTCAGCTAACCGATCAGGTGCGATATTTGTGTATGGAGGGAGACCAGTGGCCATTTCGTATACTGTGATGCCAAAAGACCAGATGTCGACCTCGGTGCCGTATGCCTCGTCTGTCAGATGTGAATGCGAAGTGTGCATCTCAAGTGGCAGATAGTGCGGTGTGCCGACGATGGTCCGGCGCTTCGACGAACCATCATCAACATCGCCAACAATCCCGAAGTCGCCAAGCTGTATATCACCCTCTTCATTCACGTATACGTTCGCGCATTTGATGTCTCGATGTATTACGCCGATGTCGTGCACACTCTTGATTGCGATAGCAAGCTCGCGTGCCACTGGTATAATGAAGTGCTCTTCGAAGCCTTTTCTGGGATTCGCTCGCATGAGTGTGCGTAGACTGCCTCCAGTGCAGTAGTCGCTCACGATCCAGAGTTGATTGTGCATATCGAATGCATCGTGAATGAGGTTGATGTTCTTGGCGTTGTTATCTTTGAGCTGCTGCAGGATAGCGACCTCTTTCCGGAAGCTGCTGATGGTGTTGTCTTTGTCAAGAACATGCTCCTGGAAGTCCGCATCGTCGATGTTAATGATTTTGACTGCTACAAGAGCGCCGTTGCTGCGTTTTCTGCACTTGTAGACACGCCCGTAGCCGCCTTTGCCGATGAGTTCGAGAAAGTCGTACGGTGGTACTTCGGTGTTCGATCGCTCAGCATTGCGCACCACCGTCTGGTACATGTCTCTCGCGTCCTGAATTTGTCGTTGTCTGTTGGGACCCTCAAAGGGCCCTGGGGCAAGTCTTGTAGCGTCCATCTTGGGAGATTTAGGGCGAAACACTCGTCTAAGCTTTTCTCCAAAGCTTGTCGATGCTGGGGACTGAGCGACTGGGTGCTCTGCAATGCTAGGAAGCTGCGGACTGTGGTCTGCCTTTTCGGAGAGATCCCAGAACTTAGTGAGCTTCGAGGTGTGCTCCTTCTCAAGGACATCCGCTGTTGTACAGTCAGCAAACTGTTTCAACTTCACACGCGAAGATACTTGCCGTTCTTGACCTTTTTTAGTTTGTTGAATAGTTCTGGGCGACGGTCAGATGGGGTTCTGGATGACAGATCCCAGGTATACCTACTCCCAGAGAAAGAGCTGTTGCGACGAGTAGGCTGTCTGGGTCGCGGAGGGCTGTTGACCCGGCTGACGTTGGGTAGATGATCCCCTCTATCTTCGTTGCTGAAGCGAGGGCTGAATGACTGCGATGGGGTAAGGAGACTCGGTGTCGGACTTGTCGTTGTTGAGTTAGTCGTAGTCCAGCGTAGCGGTGGTAGGCTATCAGTTGGCGAAGTCGGTTCGTCCGAGAAGGAACCAGACTTCGATGGAGGCTTCCGCATCTGGTTAGCATAGTCCCGAGACATCTTGGTGTCGATAATGCCTGATATCGATGCAAGAAAAGGATTTGATGTTACGGTGAGGTTGAAGATGCGGTGAAAAGGTTTCAATGCTCACCTTGAACAGTCGGTGAACTACGCTCTTGGCGTGATTTCATCGATCATGTGCATCTCGAAGAGCGTGGACGAGAGTGAGTTTCCTAGACGGTAACTCGAAATCATTCCAATGCTCAGCGGTCGAGGAGGCGTGGTCAGGGGCGATATGAGGTCAAGATCAACACACAAGACTTGAGTGGCACGCGTGCGCAATTCGCCTCTTCTTCCAGTACTCTTCAACTCCCGATTTCAGTCTGCCACGAGTGCGATCCAAATGATGGTCTTCTTGACTGACGTTCACTTTCCTCTATGCTGTCCATGTGGCTGTAAGGCTGAGACAAGCACACCGGAAGCTCCCGTCTAATCGATAGATCGACGCGGTGGCTTGGACCCTGTGACGTGTTGCTATTTCCAACTCCATGTTTCTCGCGTCCAGACTCTCCTCTACCAGCCACATTCGACACTGTATCCACCAGATCAACCCACCGCACAACTTACAACATTGCCTCGACAACAACACCATGTCCGCTCCATCTCGCACACCTGTCGGCGCGAAAAAGCCGATCCCAGCAGCAGTGAAGCCTCAACTGAAGAAGCCCGTGCCGGCGCCAGTGAGGGCTCAAACGAACGTAAGGAAACCCGCGCCTGCTCCTGTCAAGCCTCAGACACGTCCGACGCCTGCTGCACCGAAGGCGCCCACCACCATTGCGACCAAGACTGGCTCAGTCACGCCTAGAGCGCCAACAACTGTCGCAAGAGCTCCAGCAGCAGCAAAAAAGGTCGCGGCACCAGCACAATCGAAGGCAGTAGCTGCAGCGCCGAGCACTGGAAACTGGATCAATCGCACGGTACAGAACAGTGTCGCCGGTGTTGGCAACTATGCCGGAGGCTTCGTGAACAGCATTGGAGAGAGCGTGAACAAGGTTGGCGACGGTATCGCTGGATCGTACGTATTGCTGCTGTTCAAAACTCCGAGCGCCATTGCTGACAATACTTCTTCACAGCATCACAAACACTACTCGATACTGGGGCCAAGGTGTTGCTGGGTACGGCAACAACATCAAAGATTCTGTTGGCGTGGGAGGAAAGCGAATTTCCACAGCAGGCAACCCTCTCGGCATCTCTGGTATGGGTGCTGGCCAAGCGGCAGCTCCTGGCAAAGAGACAGCCCAGGCCACTCGTGCTGGCGCGGGAGGGTTCTTTTGATACGCTCGCTCTTGAGAGACGAGTTGTTCGACGATGTTAAGATGATATGTGTACGATATGTGTATGGCAAAATGGAACGGCATTGAAAAGTAATTAAGGTGAAGATTGTAATGTATGGACGCTTCTCTGTTCACGTCATACGGTACGATGACACGACCGCTCATAACGCGTTGCTTCGTCTTTTCGACATCCCAAGTTTCCAGCGCCGCGCTTCCAACTAAAAAGTTGTGGAGAATCTCAACTGCTCACAGAGACAGCATCCATCTCGGGCAGGTCGTCCTCCAGGTCTTCTGGCAGCGAGTCATCGTCGCTATCATCACCACTATCCTCCTCCTCCTCCTCGTCATTCCTCTGCATGCCTTGCGGCGACTTCCACTCATTGTATTCGCCCTCCACCCACCGCTTGCTCTGTGGCAAGTGATAAGGATCGAACGGAAAGTAGACCTCTAGCTGCAGATGCGCCTCGCCTAGTTTGCGATCCATTGCCGTCTCTCGCCTTCCCATATCCGACAATGCACCCGCCGAGCGCGCCACATAAGCATTGCCAAGTCGTACACGCTTGTTGCTCTCGAGTTTCGAGAAGACGTACATGAACTTGACATGAAGCGCCAAATCCGCGAACTCGCTCGTGATTGCTGGTGCGCAAACCTTGAGCGGATTTAGGCGGGACAACATGTTCTTCTGCAGAATCTCCTTGACGCCCGGAAGCCACACGAGGTCTTTCGCCTCGGCCACCAGGTCCTCTACCGTCATGTCTTCGTCGCCAGGCTCGGGAGAGGCGGCGCCCATTTGCAGATCTCGCCATCGGAAGCAGAAGATGTAGAGCATGGCCTGTGCGATAGCATAGTAGACGCTGTAGCTGCGCTTGTCTGGGCCGTGGCACGTCGGTTCGTAGCGCTTGCGCATGCTCTCCAATTCCCGGCTTAAATCGACAAATATCTCACGGACCAGATCGGTGGGGAGGTGTGAACCTCTTGCGACGAAGCTGCCCAGGTAGGCACAAGCATTCAGTCGAAGTGACAGTGATCTGCTAGGTTCGAATATCGTTTGAATACACCGCCGTACGAAGATGAAAGCGTGCTCCGGTAGTGTCTGCGCAAAGTGAAAGACCAAGAATTGAGCGTGTCGGGTGCGGTTGGGCAGGATGAAGGTCTCAAAATGCGCGAGTAATTGGTGATAGGCGTCGTTGAGTTCGGCCTTTAGGCCACTCTCTATCAGCGGCGCGTAGTGCTCGAAAAGCAGATCCATCGACCCATCCATCTTGGCGACCTTCAACCGTAGATCGCGCAGCCTCAACTCAGCATCAGCTACTGTCTCCTCAGACTCAGACACCGAGTCGTCTTCGGTGTCATCTGAATCTTCCTGGCTTGGTTGCGCGCCCTTGAGCCGGGGCGTCTGATGCAACAGTGTCTCCTCAGCCTCATCCTCCAAATCTTCCAAGTCTAGTTGCACTTGCACATCGATGCTGACTAGTCGTTGCGTCAAAATCGCGAGAACTTCTGCTTTAAGCTCTGGAAGGTACTCCGACAGCCGCAATAAGTGTTTCTGATACTGCAAGTACGAGCGCGAGTTTGCCAAGTCGTCCGGAAACTCTGCCTTCAGGGTTCGCGTGAGCGCGGCGGTCGCTGACGGAACTTGTCGCAGGAGGCTTTTGACTGCACCATGAACACGCTTGAACATCGTAGCTCGCGACACAGTCATCTCTCGTGGTAATCGACCGAGTGATGCTGGCAAGCGGGCGAAATGCGACACCAGTCTCTCCAGTATCGATGGTATGAACTTTGAGTGCGTTGTAGCCACGCCCATCAGGAAGCGAACGTACAGGCTCGCGAAGATTTCGTCCCGACCCAGCCACGAAAGGTCCAGCACGGCGGTCGCAAGCTTATTGCACTGTCCAAGCGCACTCACTTTCGCATTAATGGCCAGCAGGTACTTCTTCAGCAGCGCGCTACTGGGCGCGTCGTCCGACCCAACATGCTGGCTGAGCAGTTGCAACAGCTTGACGTAGTGCGTATCGTCTCTACCCTCGCCGTGCGCAAGGTGCTGCTCCACACCCAGCCTAACTTCCTCCTTCACCAAGTCGTAGCTCTTCTCGTTCCAGTCTTCCATGATCCGCACATCCACTCTCGGAGAGAAGGCGACCTTCAGCCTCTTCGTCGAAGAAGACAAACCCATCTCGTCGTCGGTGTCCAGGTAGGAGCTGTCGCGTTTGCCCAGTACAGGTCGGGTTTGCGAAGGAGTTGGCGGTGGGAGCATGGAGCCCGCCGAGGAGGAAGCGAGGGAGACCATGGTCGTGTGTGTGTTTTACATGGGCGACAGATGATGCGAGCTTCTGTGAGACGACGATTGTGAAGGAAAATATGCTCGCGTGGGGTTCTCCAGCTTTGCGTCAAAGCGCAGCAGCGCTAACGAAGCTTAACTTTTGCTGCTCACGTGCTCAGACCAAACCGTTTGCTAATGACTTTAGGAGATACTGGGTTTGGGAAACTCCGTGATGTAATCTGAACGGTGAGGAAAAGAGAATGTCTGCAAGGCGCCACGGCCATGACACAGTCCTGAGACTCCCGCTTTGCATAAATACTCGTTTCCTCGGTGGCTTTACGATGTAAACCCCTATGTTATGTACTGCTGCCCGTACTACACTACCAATTACATTTGGCCCTTGAATGATCCAAAGCCAACGCCATCGCTCAATCGCAAATCACACTCAAGCACGTTTATCTGTTCAACGCTAAATACGGCTGCCGAAGCAGGTACCATGTGCATCTTGGGAAAATGCAGCATCCCTGCATTCTAAGATCCTGGTCTGTCACTGTCTCGAGTAAATCGGCACGCTCTTGTCCAGGATGTACGTCCCTGACGTGCCCGATCGCTTTATCCAGGCGTGGAGTACGGTAGCCGCACCATTCCGACGTACAATGGTAGTGTTGCTCAGCTTGGCCATGGACCAACAGATGCCTAGTCAACTCAAACTGCCTGGTGAAGTAGAGTGGGGGACGGTGCAGCTGGCAGACAAAATTTGTGAAGCGCGTCTGGTTCCGGGCGCGAGACCGATGGTTGGCGGCGTTACGAGCATTGGCTGATGCTTGCTGTATAGCCTGCGTGGCTCTAGCAGGCAATGAATCAGTGCGAACTGAATCGATAGTAGTCCAGTCAGGTTGTAAAAGTTCTTGGGCAGACACAACTGCTGTGGAAGGACCAACAGGTAAGTCCGAAGGCTGAAAAGTGTTTTGCCAGCTGGTGGCGGTCTGTGGGCGGGACCAATCTGGGAGTGGAGGCATTTCGTACGACGTGTCCGGAGTGTAGGAGAAAGTAGCCAAATCCAAATTGATACCCGGATCCATAGCTGAGTCGAGATACTGGAAGGGGTGAAGTGGCGCGTTGTCAAAGTGCGCCATTGTGGTCGGAATGGGCATGTGTGGCATGGACTGGTAGGGGCCCATGGGACATGCGGACGACATGTGGGCAGTCGATGGGGCCTCGCAACGATTGGATACGGGGAAAGAACTGGTCGACATCACTCCCAAAGCTGGCTTTCTGGTTAGTCCCGCGAACGTGACCTTCGAGAAGCGAAATGAACTAGTATGTACCTCTGTGCGGAACATGATCATTGAAGCTCAAGCTATTCGAGAACATAGGAGGTCCAGATTGTGTCAGTCGCCCGGATCCTGTGATAATTTAGTGCAATTCGAACGGAGATCGGGTGAACTTACCCTGGGCTGCGGGCCAGTATCCTTCATGGCAGCCGGTGGGGCGATCGCTGCGGGTCTGTGGATGCTGCTCGAATTGATTGCCTCGAGTGCCCAGTAGTTGTGCGATATAGCTATCTTGGATTGAGTTTGTGTGTGCTTGGATCGAAGTATATTGAGGGGACGTTCGTTCTCTACTCTGTGGCGCTGTACGGGGAATTGTTTGGGTTTCAAGTACATTGCGAGGAGCACTTCGATGGCTCTCTGACACAAGTCCTTGTCTTTGATTAGGCACCCCGATGTTGTCGGGCGTACATGCCGTGTGATTGTGCGGTCTGGGCGACTGCATAGTCAGGTCATGAGTATCAGTCTTCCCTCAACCATGCCGGCTTTGACGAGGACTTTATTTGTGCATGACCCCTGCCATGTGAAGTGTCTGTGTGACAGCTCGCAAGAGAAGTTGAGCAGCGGCGGCATGTCTTGTCGAATGAGAACTTGCAAAAGAGACGGACGTCGACCCAGGTCAGAGATCGCGTCGCCCTGAGGGAGGGCGTAGACTGTTGTATGTATCCCAGGGCTATGCCATCAGTTGTTGAACACCTTAAAGATGTCATGTTGCAGCCTGAGGGAGGCTCAAGCGGTAGGTCCGGGACATTGCCTTGTGGAGGCCGCCTTTGCCACTGTCGCCCTGAGGCTTGCGGGTGCACACCGCCTCAGCCACCAGGTCCATTGAGAGTACTCGTAGCGCAGTGCCCACCAGCATCCGCTGGCCCGTACATTGGCTGAAACCCCTTTGTTGATGCCACATACTCAGGTTCGCACGTGATTTTGCTGGCCTAGGGAGGCAAGCATGCAGCCGTTTCTGTGGGTCCTGAAATCCTCGGCACAAACTGGATCTTCAACGTCCAGAGTACGGCAAGCCGTCATTCGGTCTTTTCCTATTGATGCGAGCGCAGGTGACCAGTTCTTGTATCCAAGGTATCCCACAGAGTCTCGTATGCTGTCGCCATGAAAGCGCACCCTCGACGCTAGGCGTATCTGAGGATCTGCTCTTCTCGTTAGCGACTGCAAGCCGTCTGCGATCGACCTATCTGACTGCTTTTACATGAATGCGTCACCAAGCCGCAATTGACGGTATGGAAAGTCCATGGTGTTCATGATAGCTCAATTCAAGACAGCGACACCGCTCAACTGTGTTTGATCCCGTATCGAGTGGCCGCAGATCGCCGTCGTCGTGCAATGGTCCACGGCTGGAAATGATCGAGGCGGCGCTTTGCTTGTGGCAGGTATCGTTGCTTCAAGCAACGTAAGTTCCCATCAGTTTCTGCCAACATTGGATTCGGGGCTTCACGGAGCCTGTATTGTTGATGAGCACAAAGACGTGCTGTCCTCTACTTGAATCAGCGATCGTAGTGAAGGAACCAACAATCACCTGTCAAGAATCGGAAGTGCTGATCGTCTAGAGTGAGCGGCAAGAGATTTCCAGAAACATCTGGGCCGCCCTCAGCAACCTTATACCAGTCCTTAGCAGGCTGCATTGATACAAACATTGCGGCTCTGCAGTCCGGACATTTGTACGCCCTAGTGCGAAGACCGGTGAAGCAGACACGGACGAGGGCGTAGGGGTCACTGATCCGATAGGATTAGACTCGCTACGTTCCCAAATCTGGACCGGTGAAGGCGGGAAACTCCAGCTCATTCATGACCTCTTCAAGGCTGAATTTGACCAGTCAAGACTTGTGTAACCAGTTCCGTCCGACGTACTTTGCAGCTGGAATGCTTCTGACGGCCAAACTTTCGCGCAGTCTGAGCATGCCATTGTCCAATCACGAACAGTGAGGCCGCCCGATGTTGCCTCCATGATAAGGAGTGCCTGAAACATGAGGCGCACATGCAAACGATCCCAGCAGTCGTGCGTACACGTCAGTGGCTCCTAATGAGAAGGCAAAAGCAGGCGACTGCGCCTCGATGCGTTGCAAGGCTCAGGGCGACACGGGGCGGCAAACGAGCTCCACAAGTGTTTGCCTTTCGGAGACTGATAACGTTCTGGCTCCCATAATGTACATCGCCAATACTGGCGTGAGGTAATCCTCGCCCATATGTAGAAGTGAAAGGGACGAGCTTGAATGGATGAGGATGAGCTTCAGCTTGATGTTGACGAGCAAGAGCAAGTGACGTCGAAAAAGAGACTACGGCAGCGACCGAGCGGATCACGTGTGAAGTGCGGCTTCTCAGTTGTGGGACTACAGGTGTTTTGCTGAAATACCGCCATCATACGAGCTTTGACAGCTGAGACGACTGTATCACATGGCGGGTGAACAGGCTGTTCGTGGTCGAGAACATTGTTGTGGTGCAGTCAATGCCATACACTAATTCAAGCTATGCACAAATGCGTCTACTATATGAGTTCCGGGCATGCTAATCAAGCCCTCCGTTGCTGCTGCTGCCATTGTTGAGCACTCGGTGTGCCTGGCGTTTGAGGTCCACCCTGTTGCCCATCCCACGGCTGCTGCTGCACAAAAGGGCTCCCAGCAAACGTCGACGGAGTCTGCATGCCGGACGACGGCGGCCCATAGCCTTGCTGAACTGGCTGCTGCTGCCACGAGCCTTGCGTCTGAATCGCAGGTCTCTGCTGCTGCACAGGCGCCTGCTGCTGCGCTAGCAAGCTCTGCTGGTATTGTAGCTGTTGCTGGATCTGAGAGGCTTGTTGCTGCATTTGCACGGTCTGAAAGTGTTGTTGCGTTTGTAGGGCATGAGCTTGTTGTGCAGCTTGCTGTTGCATCTGCATTTGATATTGCGCTCGGTTCTGGGCTTCGGCCTCATACTGCTGCTGCTGCCGAGCTGCAATCGCTTGCTGCACCGCTGCGTTGTTCATGCTAAGCCTGTTGCCAGGCTTCTTGAGATCCTCACGCTCGCGCTCACGTGCGGCTAAGGCGCCGAACAAGCCAGGCTGCTGATGCTCCTGAGCTTTCTTGTCCTGTTTAGTGGTGTAGCTAAGAAGTGGGGTGCCAGTACTGCGAGCAACGTGCATCTGCTCCTTGGCAGTCAGGCTGGTGGACTGGTTGTTGTACAAGGTCCCACCAGGGCTAGGCTGGCCCAGGTAGGTGTTGGCTCCTCTCGAGTTTGGCCGGCTTGGCGGTGTTCGCTGATGGCCTTGCGGGGCGTATTGCGTCCAGTCTCCTGATGGTGTGCGAGACAGTGGTGGGGGTGTCTTGGTGAGAAGCCTGTGCATGCTACTGCCCGAGGCTGTACGATTGTGAGCCAACGCCGACATGTTCTTTCGTGGTACTGGCTGTGGCTGAGATGCCATTGCTGCTCTATGCTGCACCCACTGCTCAGCTGTTAAGGTTTGCCGGTTCTCGTTGTTGGTCGCAGGTGATCCAGGAGGCTGCCAAGCAATGCTGCGTCGATCACCAGGCGTGCCGGAGGGCGATGCACCTGGTGCTGTTGGGGTCATTGCACCTGGACTAGGCGTTGCAGCACCTCCGAAGTATGACTGACGGTTGGTCTCCGTCGGGGTCATCCGACTCAGTCGGTCTCTAGAGTGCTCGCGTAGACGATCGCGTGAGTGTGAACGACTCCTGTCCATGGCAGTATTGGCTCTCATAGTCCCACTGGTCCCAGGCCTACTTGTCGTCGAAGGCTTGTACGTGAATGTCTTGCCGAAGTCGACATGGGGGACCGGCGCAGCCTCTCTAGCCAGGTCCTCTTCCCATGTGTCAAGCTTGCCAGAACTCAGAGGTCGTGCAGTTGGGTTGGCCATTTCAGGATCACCAACAGTCTTCAGCTTACCAGCTCTTGGCTTCTCTACGGGCTCTTTCTCCTCGTGCGCCGAACTGATGGTACTAGCATAGTCGGGCTCTGAAGACTTGGTGGTTCGCATAGTATTGTATCGCGAGTCTTCGGCATCTAGGATGCGTTCCAACGCGTCTTGGTCTATAAGCGCTCCAACAAAACTCCCAACCGGAGAATCTGGCGATGGCGCTCGAACTTCCTCTCGCTCAGCGGGCAAAGAGTCTGACCTGGTCGGTACTTCGGCTAGCTTCGACGGAACTGGTTTCCTAGCGATACTTTGACTCGCATGCAGCGGCACCGCTGGCGGTTGGTCTCCAGCCCTATCACCCGCGCCATCCATTCGTTGCGGCCCGTACGCCTGCTGAGGCGGTTGAAAAACTTCCGTGTCTCCACCAACAAAAGGCGAACCTTCAATCGTGCTTAACCGCTGTCTGGGATCGCGCTGCCTCGAGTCGTCGTTTAATAAGCCTTGCGATCGATCAGCAGGCGTTTCGAGAGCGCGATTGACAAGAGTGTTGGACGCTACCGGGTTTTGTTGGCGCTGCTGCACGTCACCGCTCCATTCCTCGTCGGGCGAGCTGCCTCTCCGCACAGCATCTTGCATCTGATACAGCGTCGCCGCATCTACATTAGAGTGTGCGCGACGCAATTCTGGAGCTTGATATGGCTGATTTGCCGGGCGATCGTTCGCGCTGTGAGTAAACGCTGGCGGGCTCAGCACAGGTCCTGGCGGTAACAAGTGACTCTGCGCCGTCTGCTGCGCTTCAACGTCGGCCGCTAGAGAGCCCATTGTGGGCACCTCGTCACCTGACTGTATGCGTTCTAGTGAGCCAGGGCCATGCGAGCGGCCGAGCGACGCCGCCAGCACGTTGCGATGCTTTGGAGGCGGAGGCGGTGCATCGTCTTCCTCCTCTTCATCGCGGCCCGCCTGGAACGACAGACGTGATGGCGTCCCGGTCTCATATCTGCTGTGGTACGCTTGAGCGTCGGAGACCGAGCGCTTGTGCGGACTCATGAGCACACCTGCCGGAGCTGAGTCCGTTCGTTTCGGCATCATGAGCCTATTGCCTTCGGGGCCCATCATTGGGCTGGGCGACGCAGAACGCGAGCCCGGCGCAGAGTCGATGGAAGCCCGGCCATCGAATCGCACGCTACCCTTCGATGGTGGCAGGGAAGTCCTGCTTGTCGTGGTGTTGCGCCGTTGGCCTATTTGTCGACCGTCAGGTGGCGCATCCATTTGCGTGCTCATTCGCGTAGCCGTCATCTTCTTCATTTCTACCCTCCACTGCCGCTCGCTCCAAGCTTGCGAGCCTTGCGTGTGTATGAGCGCAGACACATCCAGTATGTCCAGGTAGCCGTAGCGTCGGTCTCGCGGCATCGCGAACATCAAACCTCGCATGTCGAGAGTATCGGCTATCAGGCGATTCGGACGACCATAGATCCCAAAGGTGTCGAACACTGGGAATAGCCATCGAAGCATCATCTCAAAGCCAGTGACAGCCGGGTGTACCTCTGGCATAACAAACACAGAGCCTTCGTTGACTGACTCGGGGGAGCCATGAATCGTAACCAAGCCCTCCAGTTTCACCAGCGTAGACTGGTCAATGAGGGGCTTCGACTGCGGGTAAATCGCGTAGGCCGCGAAGGCGTCCGTGATAGTTGCGATAGGTTTGGTCTTCTTTGTGACTTTTTTGGTGTCATAGAACTTGATGCTGCCCTTCGGTACCTTGACACGCTCATATGCTGAAGTCTTCTTCAGCGTCTTCTGGGCCTTCTGATACTCCTTCTCGTCGGGTGGAGTGATGACACACCAGCACCTCTTCCACGCGGTGCCCGCGCCAAATCTCACTCGTGCCCAGTCTTCGTGCGGGAATTTCGACCGCTCCATGATGATCTTGATGTTGTTCAAGAATCTACCCTTACCAGCTATGAGCGAGCCAGTGTAGGCTTCCTGCAAAGTGGAGTGCTCAAACATGGCAAGTCTGATGCCGGCTGTCCATTGGGTAAGAGAACTGAGTGAGTTGAAGTGGAGGAGGTACCGGTTGTTCGCCGCGGTTGAGATGCTCAGAACGTTCTGCAGATTGCCGCCTTGTGCTCCATTCATGGGTAAGGATTCAATCTAGCCGTTGTGTTAGCACAACATTACCAATCCTCATCGTGGCAACCTACCATCTTGATGGATGCATCGCTCAAGTTGACAAACGTTGGCACGACCTCGCCATCCTCTCCAGCCGCATCCAAAGCCGCTGCATCCCACAATGACAAAACTGTGCCAACAAGCTGTGCGAAACATTCTATCCAAGATCTCTCTGCGCTCGGCCTTCCTCTTGAATCCAGATCATGTAGCTTCAAGAAGTAGCCCTCCTGATACAGCTTGTTGCTGTGGCTGTTCAAGAAGCTGAAGATGGGCTGCAATTCCGGCGGCGTATCTGCTGTGAGGTCCATCTGTGGCGGCTGATAATTCTGTACCATGCTATTCGGTCTTGTCCCGTGTGCTCTCGAATCGGCTCGTGCTCTTGATGGTGTAGCGGAGAATGCAGGTGCTGAGGGCGACGACGGCGAACCCTTGGCGTATGTGTCCAGCTTCAGCGCACTCCCTTGTGGTGTGATAGTGTCGATGTTGGCCGGTGCTGGCTTCCTCAATACAGGGGTGTTCTCGGAAAGCGGCGGCTTCGATGTCGTAGGCGAGGGAGGAGATTCGGTGGTTGGCGAGCGTGGGCCACCACCCCACTGGCTCATGAAGGACAATACTGCGATGGGGTATCAGAGCTGACTGCAAGGGGTCAAGCCACGTGCGTGTTCGCAGAGAACGAGCAGCTGCAGGATGCCGGGGATTGCAACGTACCACGAGAACGAGGCATGTTGCACGACTGCTGCCGGTTATGCTAATACGGGCTCTTCCCAAGTTTCCGCCGTATACCCAAGCCGTGATACTGTCTCGTAATGCCTCTCAATGACCGCTCCAGCCCCTTCGCTGTGCCCGTGTGCTTCTAATGATCCCGTGTTTGTTTTGTTTGCTAGTCGTACTGAGATCCGCTAATCGTGAGGTAGCGACAGTTTCGATGGCGAGTAACGTTCGATACTCAGGACCTGGGCGGTGCGGTTTGGAGAACGAGTGCGAGGTTGACCGATGATGCTTCCTTGGGTGACTTTTGGTTTACGAAAGCAATGACGAACTAGCGTGGATTTTAATGCAGCTTCCCCTTGACGAAGATCTTCTATAGACTGTACAGCAATGAGCCAAGGAGAGTGTTGGCGATGTGGTGAGCGAGATAGAAGGCGACACCACAAGGCTTTCACACGTACGATCAAAAGCAGGGACTTGGTGGCTGCGAGACGTTGTAAACTTGGTCCGCGGCGTACCGGTCTTTGGTGCACATACGCGACGCGCGCGCGGCACTCTCGGCACTCCTATGCGCTTTTGACGGTTGGGCGGTGCACGCAGCGGAACAAGCCAATCGTGCAATGGTGACAGCTGTCGGCGGCGGTGGTCGCACGAGCTACAATGCCGCTAACGTGCCTGCCACATGGGGAAACGGCTGCCTCGTGGTCAGCTACATTACCTTAGCTCTCTTGACATGTGAACTTCGTTCAGTCCAGTGTCACAACGCTCATGATCCTCGCATAACCGTTCACTTGTCCTCGCCTAGGAGACCGCTACAGCACCTCGTTGTCGTCGCCGATTGCGACTCGGAAGGTTTTCGTCCGGCTTCCCGAGACGTTTGAAACGCGTCGAGTGACGCGACTTTAATGTTCAATACATTGCATTTGTCTTGTATCCACGGCCTGATCACGCGCATACCTCGATACCGCGTTCGAGCGCATCTGCAACTGACGATCACCAGAAGGCGAGCTTCAAGTGAGGCACGGCACGGCACGGCTGCCTAAGCGCACGCGTTTCGAGCGATTGCAGCCTTCGTGAACATCAATCACTCGACACCTTCGGGTCACCACGCGACTTCGTCAAGATGAGAACCAAACACACGGGTCCGGCGGCAGCAGACCCGCAGCCGTACGCAACACCCACACAAAGCCCTCCACCGCAAGTGAAGTCTCCACAACCTGCGCCAGAACTGACGGCAGCCGACCGCGCGAATGTGAAGGAGTTCCTGGAGAGAACGGACAAACCCTTCTCGATTACTATAGCGCCACAGAGCCGCAAGCGGAAGAGAGGTGCTGAGAGCCCATCATTGCGGGAAGAGACCGAGTTGTTCCACGAGCGGCTCAGTGTGCAATATGAGGTCAAACCTTCACAAAATTGGGAAAGTCTTAAGAGGTATAAGAAGTTCACGGGTATGTGGCTCCAACGGCGGCAACTCTGATGGAAGCTGACGTTCTGCAGTCGGCGGCGAAAGCATTGCTGTTGGGGAGTGTATTATGGTTAAGAATGATATGCACGAGGATCCCAGAGTCAACTTCGCTGCGCAGTGGAAAGCGAAGGTTCTCGAAGTGCGTGCGTTGGATGCGGAGCACGTCTACGTTCGAATCGCGTGGATGAACAGACCAGAAGATCTTGACGAGGGCCGGCAGCCACACCATGGCAAGCTTGAGCTCATTGCCACCAACCATATGGACATCATCGACGCGATGGTAGGTCACTTCGATGGTCGACTTGGTAGTCCGAACACTGACTGTATTCGCAGACTGTCAATGGTCGACTTGACCTCTATGCCTGGGATGAGACCGACGATGAAGTTCAAATGCCCGGCATTCAGGAGCATTTCTGGCGTCAGACTCTCGACGTTGCGAAGACTAGAGAGCTCTCCGTAAGTCGAGAGACCAGAAAGCGTGGAATGTCGAGACTAATCTTCGCAGAAACTCCGCCTCATATGCCAGTGTCAGCAGCCACAAAATCCGGACGTGTCGATCCTACAATGCGACTCCCCGGAATGCAGGAAATGGATGCATGTCAGATGTATTGTCAACGACGCGGTCCAGCGTGCAGCGCAGGAATCGACGAAGAAAGGCAGAGCAACCAAGGCCAAGAAATCGAATCCCATTACCCTCAGCCCGACTCTTCCGGCTATCGCCATAGCTCAGAAAGACGCCTATACGGCCGAACTCTTCGTCGAGAGGTGGCCCGATGACACTCCATCAAAGGAGACCAAGATCGTGATCACGAATGGTGACGGCGAGAAGCGTACGGAGAATGTGCACTGCCTTCTCTGCCACAACGCAATCGAGCCAACGGTCCCGGAAGACTAAGCGCCAGAGGATAAGCGAATCTGCTTTTGGTTTGGACGCACTTGTCTGAGCAGGAGTGCATTGACATGTCCTGCAAGGCGAAGATGCAAATACCCGCCGCTTCTGCAGGCAGATGAGCATAGTATGGTCTGTACACTTGCTGATGCACATAGGTACAAGAGTACATCATGTACATTGAACTACCGAACCGCCTCAACATTCCATGCAAGCACGCGAGCTGGTGGCGCTTCTAGTAGTTCACTGATAATAACAACTTGTGTTCGCTGGTTAATTGGCTCGACAGGTTTCAAGGCTGGACGATCGGCGGTCAACCATTGTATTCTTCCGCGATACCATCTATAAGCGCTCTCTCATCTCCAGCAATCTCTCTGCTGCAGGCTACGCAATGTACATCATGCATCCCACACGCCCAACGCATGTATACTGCAGGAGAAACTTCCAGGCGCCCCACAGAAGCTCCGGGAGGAAGCACGACTCGCACCGTGCCGGATCGGCAACCTCAAAATGACAACACTAGCTGCGAAGAATGCGAGAATTAAAGTCAACGCCGACGATGTCGAGCTTCCCGGAGCAGTTCCTCAAGTTTGGGCAGTCATGACGGCCGAACGAGTATTGTAAGCCACCGCAGTTTTCGGGATCGTTACAGTCCATGGCTTCGCTGGATGTCAAGCTTGCACTCGCCGGACCTTGGTTTGGGCAACGACTTTTGCCTAGAAGCTTTCCGTGCTCCACGGTGGGCCTTCGAAGCGCTATCGGGGACCTGCAGCACGCCTGGACTGCTCTTGCAGCTGACCTCATTTCGCAATTGCATGCGGGCAGGCGGACTGTATGCAAGCCGATAGTCATGGTCCTCGCGACTCCTTCCGTGGTGAAGCACCAAACATTCCCAGTCTGTCCCTACCGTCATTCATGTATTAACTCCATTATTATTGCATGCCGTTCGCTCACCACTAGGACCCTAGAAACGTTGCGATGAGCGACTCTGTCCCCGCAGACCCCGCGACATCAGCGAAGCCGGCTGTTTTGATTATCGGCGGACTTGGTGAGTCTCACATCATCATGTATGCGGCATGGATGTAGAGCGTTACGGATATGGTGTTGAGTTCGCGAACTGAACGGCTTGTGTAGGATACATCGGCCGCTTTCTGGCCTTCCACATACATTCGAACAATCTCGCCTCGACCCTCCGTCTGGTAGACAAGCAATTACCGCAGCTTGCCTCGCTGGCGCCGGAACACCAAGAGGCATGCTCGATCCAGAATTTCTTGCAAGCAGATGCATCACGGGAACAATCACAAGCTAGAATTTTCGACCTTCCTCCAGGACCAGACGGAAGCAAGCGGGAGTTCGACTATGTCTTCAACTGTGGAGGAGAGACCCGCTTCTCGCAGGATGACGAGGTGTACAAGGTGCGGAGCTATCAGCTAAGTCTGACCGTTGGCACCGAGGCCGTGAGGAGGGGTGTAAAGGCGTTTGTGGAAATAAGTACAGGGCAAGTGTACAACCCGAGTAGAACACCGCAGAAGGAGGGCGAAAAGACAAGCAAGCCACACACAAAGCAGGCGAAGTGGAAGCTTGCGGCAGAGGAGGGTCTGGCAAAAATACCGGGATTGAAGCTATGCGTGCTGAGACTGCCACTAGTATATGGACAGTATGCAGGGCGGTGGTTGGGTACATTGCTTGCTCTGGCTAGGGTGTATCAGAGTCGAGAGCCGAAGGAGACGATGAAATGGCTTTGGGGTAGCGATCTGCGGACGAACACTTTGCACGTGGAGGATGCGGCTATTGCGGCATGGATGGCTGCAGATTGGCGAGCGAGAAACGACCGAATACCAAACGCACCAAATGAAAAGATCGTGTTCAATGTCGTCGACAAGGGCGCCACTTCGCAAGGTACGATGGCGTCGATCATCAAGCAGATATTTGGCATTGAGACGGGCTTTCAGAATACATTGGTGAACACTTTTGCAAGGCTTAATTTGGACCATGTGGTAGATGAAGTGAATGACGATACGCTGGACGATTGGGCTGATCTGCAGGAAGATGCGGGTATTAGGGAGAATGGCGGACCCTTGAGCCCGTTCATGGAGAAGGAGTTGTTACGGGACGCCGATCTGAGTATAGACGGGAGCAGGTTTGAGAGTGTTGTGGGTTTTAGGTGAGTCTTCATTGTGTTGTTATGGGATGCATGTAAGATTGATGCTGATTGCTCTAATAGACTTCGACACGAACGAATAACGAAAGAGGAAGTACAGGCTGTGATAGAAAGCTACAAGAGGATGCGTTGGTGGCCGTGACAGTTGTAATGGATTGGAATTTCGCCTTTCTATCGTAGCGAGCGAGCATGCCACGCAGCATCTCGCATATGTCGTACTTTTACTGAGCAGCTCTGCGTAATTCAGCGAGCTCAGCCTCCAAGCGAGCAATCTTTGCGTGTGGCCCTTCTCCCGGGTCCACCCAGTCTTCACTCACTGTCTCGTCCTCTACCTCAACCCGGACCCAACGGCTAGGCTCCACCTCCCGTATCTCCGACCCCTCATCCCTATCACCGCCCTCCCTCCCTCCCCTCCCTCCCCAGCTCGTGCCCGTGGTCAGTTAGCTTCTAGACGCCCACCCAGCCCCTATAGCTTAGGCCTACATGGCTGACTCTGCGCGATGCGGAGTATGATCATGATGCTGCTATCGCTTTCCCGGGTCCAAGCTTTGTTGTAGCGGTGCTCGCTAGGGCTACCACACCTCCAATGCCCGTCACAACGACGAGAGCAAGGGCGTCAGCGTCATCACTCTGCTCGTTATATTAAATGTCATCCCCCCGCGAGGCGGTGTATGTGCCCTCAGTTTCGAGAGGCAACAGCAACATCCCCAGGACGACGCAGTGGCTGAAGCGCTTACACATGGTCTTCTGCGCTGATCAGCTCCGCAGATCAAAGAGGACTCGTTACTAGAGTAGAGGTATACAACGTCAAGTTGTATTGTATTGTTGTGATGATACGGATCGGAGAATGGGCCAGGTCAGCTGTAAAACTTCGGCAAAACTCTAGCAACATAATATGTGTTTAACAGATTCAACGACGTCATCGACAGCAGTATTGCTACTGTTTCAAGTCCCCGGTGGCGCAATTGGCTAGCGCGTCAGACTGGTTTGTTGCTCCTATCGCCCGTTCCAGTAACGTACTGACTTCACTCCAGTTATACAACCCATGACCATCTGGAGGCTGAAAGTTCGAGCCTTTCCCGGGGAGCAATCCTCAATTTTTGTTGACATGATGCACTTGATTGTCCCAATCAATGCGGCCGAATAGTTGGGGGCGGCAGTTTTGATTTTCGAGAATTCTTTTGTTGAAATCCGCCTCTCCTCGCTATCGCAAGTCAGCCTACAGCTCGTCCTACAGTTATTTTGCGCTTCTGAGTCCGGTACGTCAGTATCAATGCCGACAAGCCCTGACTGGCAGTCATTGGCCAAGAACCTTGATCCGACCTCATGTGTCTAAACCTATCTCGTATTTCTTGCATGACACTCCTTTCGACAACATCGTAATGAAGACGAACGATCTAATGAGTGGATGCTTCGTTTTGTGGAGGACAGCGCACGACACACCGGAAGTGCGATTATCATGAGCTGTCGGCGGCTTCTTGCCCATCCTCGCCAGTCCGCAGTACTAAACATTCTCGTGTAGCCCGCCTGCATCTTGCAACCATCGATCTTGGATCGCGTTCTTCATCTGGATCCGTCGTGTATTCTGGATCTGCGCCCCGACCCTTCTCGTTGCAGACGCACATGAGTATCATCTGAAGGATCTTGCTGGGGCGGCATTGTGGAGCGCCATTGCTTGTATACCAGCGTTTCTCAGTCTCCAGCTTAGCCAGCAGATACGGCAAAATCTTCAAGTTGTCTTGCTGCGATAAACCACTGCAGTGATCTCGCTTGCCTTGGAAGCGAAGTACCACCTTCAAAATGCGAGAAGCAGCTTTCCCGTGTCAAAGTCATTGATCGAGGGGCCTACCATGGCTATCTGCGTTGCTACGGTAGGTATACTCAAGAGAGGTGGCTTTCGGAATTGTGTGGAGGTGCTACAACGCAGTATCATATTGGTGCCGTCGCTCAGCAGTGGATGAGGATACGCAAAGTTGAGACGACGTCCAGCGCCAAGCCTCACCCGTCCCGATCAAAGGAGAACACTCAGCTTTCTTACTGCAGGAAGTCGGTCGAACCACATCGTGAAGGGACAAGAACAATTGGAATTTGATCGTAGGGTCTTGATCTATCTCTCTGGGCTGTTATATGACACGTTCGCAATGCCATCGCAATGAATCCAGCGTAGGAAATGCGGGACTTCTCGAGAGTGTGGGGCGAGGAGAGAAGAGCTGAAAAACTTCGGGCCAAATTTGGTGTGGACTTATTCGGGAGCACTGCTTGCACCACTCATCAAAGGGAGTTGAGCATTGAGCAATCAACCTTCTCCCTCGTGGCGCAATTGGCTAGCGCGTTAGACTGTTATAGGCACTGCCTAAGCACATCTGGAGGCTGGTGGTTCGAGCCCACCCGAGGGAGCAACTTGGAATCCGTGAACCCATCTTTTTCCACTCTGCTGTCTTCATTTTTTGCCATAGGTACTCAGCCATTGGCTCTTTTAGTCACTTTGCCTCAAAATCATGCCCAGGCGCTTACATTATCTTCCTGGTGTGCACTATGTACTCCAGCAGAGTGACTACATCTGTACTGGACCATGATGGCGTTATGCGAAAGGTTACATGTACACACCATTTGCATTGGCATGGCTCAGATTGCTCGACACTCGCCCAACATGTTCACAACAACCACACTTTTTCACGACCCATGAGCACCAAGCCCGCCGATGTGCTGCCTCGATGACATGCCGGAACCCTGACACAAACTTCGAACGTCCTCGGCGCCCTACCAAACTCTATACAGCATCACGAAGCAGTATCTGAAACGTGCACGATGGCCTATATCCGGCGTCGTCACAGTACCACAGATCTTCCCACGGCTCTCGCGTGTATCTCCAGCTGGCCACGCGACAGTTACTGGCCGACATATAAGCCGGCCGTACGGCAGAAGACATCTGGTTGGCATAGACTTCGTCCACCCGAAGATCTGTACAGCCCGCAAAAGCATCGACACTCTTCTGGCTCAGTCTCAAACTCGTCACAGATCGGGGACGATGCTTTCGTAGTCCGATGTGGCGACCGTTGGGACCTCACACAAGGCGAGTATACATGAAAGTCGAAGTCTGTCTGTATTTCCTGCTTCTTCTCACACACCCTCGCTTTTCCTAATATGTTTTTCATTACTAGTGCACTGCTTACCTTCGCAAGCTCAGCGCTTGCTCAGACCTGCAATTCTTACGGAGACGACTTCCAGACAGGAGGCACATACTTTCAGAACAGCCTTTCAAGTGACCCATTCACGGCGCTGCAGGAGTTCGAGGGATGTGCCAACGATACAGCAAATAATGTGCTGGTGGATCCCAATGGCGACCAGAGCCAGTGTTCCAATACACACTTGCAGCCGGACGACACGCCGCAGCTCATCACCTGCGCAGACTGGCCGAAGAACAAGCTATACAATGGTGACTGGTCTCTTCTGATCATCTCAAATAATGGCGATGCCGACCCCATCGCATACGAGCGGGACTTCTCGCTATCCGTTGGTCCTCAGCAGACGTCGACGGTCACCACAACGGCCACGATCACCAATCAGCTCACGCCGGTCGTGAACATCACCCAGACGAGCACTTCGGTCTTCACAACTACCGTGCCGTCTTCGACCACGACCAGGCAGTCTGTTAGCCCGACGACAATTACACCTGCGTCGAGCGTCACCAGGGTCACGAAGGGACTGTTCACGATCACGCAGGTCGTGCAGACTGTGCAGGTTTCTTCTACAGTCAAGACTGTTCCAGGTAAGGAATCTCATCCCGTTTCAGCTCAGCCATGTTGTCTTGCCAGAAACTTTGCTGACAATATCTGAACAGCGTCTTGCGTCGTACCCAAAACCACTCGCGTCAGAGATCCGATTGCCCAGATCGTTCCGACAATCTTGGGAGAACTCAACAACGTCGCCGCTGGCGTGATCGGCGGTGCTCTAGGAGATGTGGACAAAAATGTCAACGGCCTCATTGGACTGCTATCTGGCAGTGCTTCAGCCAAGTTCAAGCGAGCGATCGCGGAAGGTCAGACACCTAGCGAAGAGCTCAAGCGGGCGTTCGTGGAGGAGCGTAGGGAGCGTCTCGCCAAGGGATTACACAAGCGTGCTCCGGATGAGCCTACCATCACTGTTACTGCTACGAACGTGGCTACATCGACGGCTAGCCAAACTGGAGCGACGACTACTCAGACGGTGACCGTTGTCGTCTCGCAGACTTCGACAGTGGTAAGTCTGGACCAGAGTGCTGTTGTGAATTCGCGCTAACGAATGGCAGACATCTGGCGTCGCAACCGTCGGGACAGCCGGCACACAAAGCACCGTCACTGCTTCTGCTTTGACTCGCACGATCACGGTCAATGTGCCAATTGCTGTGGCTACGAAGACACAGACCAAGATGATAACGTATGCTCGTCGATCCTGTTCGCTAGACTTTGCTGACCAAACTACAGTATCACGAATACGTCTACCACGACCTCAGCAGATGCTGCTCAGTCCTGTGCCAGCAAGAGGGGGCATCTTGCCTAGAATATTGTATGATGTTACAACATAGTCGGCATGTTTTGGTTACGACGAAAAAGTCTGTACAAGTAGATGCATTAATGAACGACAATGTCTCAATACAACGCTTGCGACGCATTGACGTTACGATTTTGCTCTGAGTCTATCAACCACACCGCTGTTCAGCTGTTAGCGGTCATATATATATATCGCAAGCCCTACTTACCCATAGCTGCTTCTATCAAATAAGTATGACGTGGGATCAAGCTTGCAGCTTCAACTCCACCTCATCATCGAGATAAACAGAGTTCGAGACACCGCTCTCGAACCCCAAACGGGCGTTTAGATGCTCCGTGGAAGGCAGGTCCATCGAAAGTGCCGGAAGGGTGAAGTGCTACAACACTACGCGAAACCGCTTACGAATAGTTGCATCCCGCTAGACATTGCGGCTGTACGAAGATCCTACGAGGCCTTTGCCAAGTCATAGCACTACAAAGGGCTCACGATTGAACCGAAAAGTGAAAGACGATCCCCAAGATCGGATTCGAAAAACTTGACACAGCTTCTGAACCATAAAGCCAACATCGAAAATGTCTACCACCACCGCAGCACCGCCCCCCGAACTCAACATTCCCGCTTCCACCCACACCGTCGATGTCTCGATCATCGACACCACCGGCCTCGTCGTTGGGATCCCAGCCGCCATGTTCATGACCCCAACCATGCCCGGCTACGACATCGTCACCGCGCCCTGCTACAGCTTCATCATCAAACACAACAATCCCGACAAGTCTAGCAAATACGACCACTTACTGTTCGATTTGGGCGTTCGAAAAGATTGGGAGAATGGCCCGAAATCCATGACCGAGCAGCAGAAAGCGGTAGGCTTCACCGTCAAAGTCGACAAGAACGTCTCCGAGATCCTGGCAGAAAATGGCGACGACCCAGCCAAAGTCGGAGGCATCATTTGGTCGCATTACCATTTCGTGCGTCTCCCTCCCAAACAACCCCAAACCATACCATGCAGCTGATTACCCTCCCAGGACCACGTAGGCGACCCCACCACCTTCCCCCCCTCCACCGACCTCATCGTCGGACCAGGATTTAAATCCCGTTTCGTCCCTGGCTATCCGACTATCGAAGACAGTCCCGTAGACGAGGGAGCCTGGTCCAATGGCCGCACACTCCGCGAAATCGACTTCTCCACCGAAGGCCAAGGTCTCAAAATCGGCGGCTATTCCGCTTTCGACTTTTACGGAGATGGCAGTTTCTACCTCATTGACTCTCCCGGGCACGCTACAGGACATATTAGTGGTCTCGCGAGGACGTCCGCCGATCCGCCGGAGTTTTTGATCATGGGAGGCGACATCGCGCATCAGTGTGGGGAGTTCAGACCTACGCAGTACCTTCCGTTGCCTAAGGAGATTTCTCCCAACCCGATGGAGCCACCGTACGCCAAAAGCGCTTCTGTTTGCCCGGGTTCGCTTTTCGAAGCCATGCACCCCACCCACAGCTATACCGAGCCTTTCATGAAGCCCAATGGTCCTGTCCACGATGATGCAAATGATGCCATGGAGAGCTTGGACAAATTCACGGGGTTTGATGCGCAGGACAACATTTTTGCGGTCATTGCTCATGATCCCAGTTTGCTGGATGTCGTGGAATTCTACCCCAAACCTGCCAATGGGTGGAAAGGAAAGGGATGGAAGGAAATATCAAGGTGGAGGTTCTTGCGGGATTACGACACCGGGTCCAAGTAAAGCTGGATGCCGACGCGGAGTTTCGGCCTCTCCATTGTGTTAAGAATAAAGCGGCAGCTATCGTAGCTGACCTGGTGCTATAAGGCCGTAGAAGTGTTTGAGAGTGCCGTAAGTTATGTCCTAGGACTCTAGAGCGAGTGAGATCAACTTCTCGCTGCTTTACTCGATAAATGCCACTCACCAACGGCAACGACTTATTTTTTCGACCCTTGTCGTACCATCCAAACCCAGCAATCCAGTCTCTCGCTTCCCCGCTGTGCTCCACCACGAGTAATATGGCATCTACCCAGGTATTCCCGTGGCACAGCCGGGCAGTAGTACATTATTCATCGTACCTCACGCCAAGCCAGCAAAGAATGGCCGCCAGACTGTTCCAGGCTCCAGGCCGCCGACGAGCTAACCACTACACAGAAACCGAACCAAGATATATCCGATTTCTGGATGGAGCCGCACAGACAGGCTTCTCGCGAAGGTGCATCCTGCAATTCAGCAATATGTAGCTCCTTTCCTTTTTACAACAGAATGATTTATGTGCCTCGGAAGGGGTGATGACTGATGAGGAGGACCAGTGATTTGATTCACGTATGGCGAGTACTGTATAGGGCAGCGTTATGTTCCTGGGGTGTATAGAGCGGACGCTGGTAATACCAATTTCGGTGTGGTAGGATCGGGTAGAACATGGTTGATTTTTTCTTATTTCTGGGCAATTAGACCAGCGGACAAGTACCAGACCGCTGTGTCAGAGCATATAAGTATGCTGGGTGCTCCTTTCGTTCCTCACGCCACTGAAGCAGTCGTGTCCCGCGCCAGAGGGCCAGCTACCATATCAAGCTCCGGTTTGAAGTCTTTCTTTCTCCTCGCCGGCTGGCTAGCAGTCTCTCACCCAATATCCATAGCGTCCGGATCCTCTTCCCCGTCCGCATCATAACCCACAGAGTATTCATGAGCCATTTCCGGCATGCCCACAACATTGCTCGCGACCCCACTCATTGTCCCATACCTTGCCTCCATATCAACTTGCCTCATCCTCGCTTCCTCGACGCTTTTCTCCTGCGCCCTCTGCCGTGCCTCGATAATAGCTTTACGCACTACATCTCTCCCCTCATCCGCAATCGTTAAAGATTTCGGGGTAGCGTATAACACCAACTGCTGACTCTCACGCTCGTCGTCATTGCGGTTCAGCAACACCTGTCTAGGAAGCTTCGAGAGCCGGGCTTCAATGTCTGGCAAGAAGACTAGGGGAGGATGGGACGAGGTAGGCGAGTCATCCTCCGCGAGTTCAGCGTCCAGGTCGTGGATGTAGACTCTGGTGGGCGTGGAGTCGACTTGCATTAACTCTTCCTCTTGTCCATTTCCATGTGGCTGGTCCCGGGGGTGTTGAGGGAGGGGAGGGCCATTTTGCGCGGCGGCGGGGTTGTTGACGGGGATGTAGAGGTTGCTGTTGCTGTTGCTACTGTTACTGCCATCTAAGCAACAATAATCAGTACTGCTCGATGTATTGGGAGGTGTAGTGTAGCGTACCGATACTCAAGAGGTTGAATCTTTTGGTAAACCGCTGCTGATCGTTCAAACTCGAGTCATCCGGTCCTTGTTTGCGCTTCAGGCCCAAGACTTTCGAGGTCGAGGTTGGTGTGACTCCTCCAATTCCAACTCCGCCATTGACAATTCGAGATCGCATCTCCATCTCGCAATCGCATCAACGTTGACTTTGCGCATTGTACTTGACGAAACGAAGAGCTTCACATATCTGAAGAAGTGATAGAGAGTGAGAGAGTGCTCGAGAAGCTTCTTGCATGCAAGTGCTGCGCGCCGTGTGGAGAAGTTGCGGCGCCGCACCACGACAACAACAACAACTTCAATTTCGAAATCCCGTCGCAGCAGGTCTGATACAGCAGCGACGTGGTCACAAGATGGCTTCAACAGTTCCAGCCCAGGAGAGGGTGGAGGAGTGGACTGTAAGCTACTTATCCCACCATCACATCACAACCAACTGAGAAAGGAATTATGACTGATTGTGATATAGGCCCCCAAAGTCAGGTCAACATTCATCAAGTAAGTCCAGCCATATCGCCACCAAAAAAACTCGTTACAGTATACTGATCATGGGCTTTCAAGTTTTTTCAAAGAGAAACACGGCCATACCTTCGTGCCTTCCTCTTCCGTCGTCCCCCTCGCGGACCCCACGCTTCTGTTCACCAATGCGGGGATGAACCAGTATAAATCCATCGGTAAGAAAAAGTCAACTATAACCATCTTCGAGACTATATACTGACTATCCGATAGTACGTCCCAATCTCTACCTCCATGCTTCTACGTACATCCTCTCCAAGCCCCAAGGAAATCCTCCTCAGAGGTTTCATACACCCGTCGGATCTACACAACAGCACGAGAACACTGATGACTAATACCTGTTTAGTTCCTGGGAACCGTCGACCCAACCTCCAACTTCAGTAAACTGAAACGCGCCGTAAACTCCCAAAAATGCATCCGCGCAGGAGGCAAACACAACGACCTCGACGACGTCGGCAAAGATTCCTACCACCACACTTTCTTCGAAATGCTGGGCAACTGGTCCTTCGGGGATTACTTCAAAGAAGAAGCCATAACCATGTCCTGGACCCTCTTAACCGAAACCTTCCGCCTCGACCCAGACCGGTTGTACGTCACCTACTTCGAGGGGAACCCGGATGTTGGCCTCCCGGCAGACACCGAGGCCCGAGATTACTGGCGCAAAGTAGGCGTCGCAGAAGACCACATCCTAACAGGCGACATGAAAGACAATTTCTGGGAAATGGGGGATCAAGGCCCCTGTGGACCGTGTAGTGAGATCCACTACGATCGTCTTGGTGGGGGACGTAATGCTTCCAGTCTGGTTAATCAGGATGATCCGAATGTACTGGAGATCTGGAATAATGTTTTCATCCAGTATAACCGCGAGCCGGACAGGAGTTTGAAGGCGTTGCCGAATAGGCATATTGATACGGGATTGGGGTTTGAGAGGTTGGTGAGTATTCTGCAGGATAAGCCGAGTAATTACGATACGGATGTTTTTACTCCGTTATTTGATCGGATAAAAGAGATCACAGGTGCGAGGGCTTATGCGGGCGGGTTCGGGGACGAGGATGAGGGGGGTGTGGATACGGCGTATCGTGTTGTGGCCGATCATGTGCGGTTGTTGACTTTTGCGATCAGTGATGGGGGGGTTCCGAATAATGTCGGTCGCGGGTATGTGGTGCGCAGGGTTCTACGCAGAGGAGCGCGATATGCGCGAAGGTACTTTGAGGTGGAGATTGGGAGTTTCTTCTCGAAATTGGTTCCTACCCTTGTGGAGCAGATGGGCGGCATGTTCCCGGAGATTCGGGGGAAGATGAAGGAGGTTATGGAGATTTTGGACGAGGAGGAGGCGAGTTTTGCTAAGACGTTGGATAGAGGGGAGGTGATGTTTGGGAGGATGGCGGGGAAAGTTGCTGAGGGGGGGAAGTTGGGGGGTGGGGATGTTTGGAGATTGTATGATACATACGGTTTCCCTGTTGATTTGACGAAGATTATGGCTGAGGAGAGGGGGTTGAGTATTGATGATGGGGAGGTTGCGGAGGCGCAGGAGAAGGCTAGGGAGGCGAGTAAGGGGGAGAAGAAGGGGAAGGGGGAGGGGTTGAAACTCAATGTTCATGATATTAATGCGTTGGAGAAGATGGAGGGGGTGGGGAAGACGGAGGATGAGTTTAAATTTGGGAGGGAGAATGTGAGCGCGAGGGTTAAGGCGATTTATTATGCTGGGTCTTTTGTTGAGACTACGGAGGGGGTGGGGGAGGGAGAACAGGTGGGGTTGGTGTTGGATCGGACGAATTTCTATGCTGAGCAAGGCGGGCAGGAGAATGATACGGGGAGGATTTTGGTGGACGATGGGCCGGAGTTGGAGGTTGGGGATGTTCAGGTGTATGGGGGGTATGTCGTGCACGCTGGAACGATGAGGTATGGTTCTTTCAAATTGGGGGACGAGGTGTTGTGTCAATATAGTGAGGAGAGGAGGGGGCCGTTGAGGGGGAATCATACGGGTACTCATATACTTAACTTTGCGCTTAGGGAAGTGCTGGGGGATGAGATTAATCAGAGGGGGTCTCTTGTGGCGGAGGAGAAGTTGAGGTTTGATTTCTCGCATAAGAGTGGTGTGAGTGAGGCAGAACTGGAGAAGATCGAAGCGGAGTGCACAAGCTATCTACGGCAAAACTCGGACGTCTATGCGCTTGATGTGGAGTTGGCGAAGGCGAGGGAGATTGAGGGCGTTAGGGCGGTGTTTGGCGAGACGTATCCTGATCCTGTTAGGGTGGTGTCGATTGGTGTCGCGGTGGAGGAGTTGTTGCAGGAGCCGAAGAAGAAGGAGTGGAGGTGTGTTTCTGTGGAGTTTTGTGGGGGGACGCATGTCAAGAATACACAAGACATCAAAGAGCTGGTCATCCTCGAGGAGTCGGGCATCGCCAAAGGGATTCGGCGGATTGTGGCGGTGACGGGGCAGGGGGCGTACGAGGTTCAGCGTGTTGCGCGGGAGTGGACGGAGAAGGTCGATGGGTTGGAGAAGATGGAGTATGGAGGTGAGAAAGAGGCGAGGACGAAGGAGTGGCAGCATGGTTTGGGACAGGTGGAGATGAGTGCTGTTGTTAAGTCTAAGCTCCGGGAGAGAGTGGCCAAGGTTGTGAAGGAGAATTTGGAGCAGCAAAAAGCGGCGCAGAAGGCGGAGAGTAAGAAGGTGGTGGATGCTATTACGGAGCATTTTGAGGCGAATAAAGAGTCCAGGACTTTGGTTCTGAGGGTGGAGGTTAGTGGGGGGAGTAAGGCTGTGCAGGAGGCTATTAAGATGGTTAGTTCGAAGCAGAAGGATAAGACGGTTTACCTTGTTGGTAAGGCAGATGACAAGGTGGTTCACGGCTGTTTTGTGTCCGAGGAGGCGCAGAAGAAGGGGTTGGATGCTGGGAAGTGGGCTAATGAGGTTGCGGGGGTTGTTGGGGGGAAGGCTGGAGGGAAGGGTGCTAGTAGTCTGGGCCAGGGCACGAATGCTGGGAGGGTTGATGAGGCGGTTGAGGTTGCGAGGAAGGCGTTGGAGGGGCTGGGGTTGTGAGCATTGCAGGAGAGCATGGCCTATGGGCGAATGTTCTATGCTGCTGGGAGTCCTTGCTGCTTTGCTTGTGCTTGTATGAATAGACGGATTACGGAGCTTGCCGGTATCGATCGGGAGACGATCGCAGTGGTCAGCTTGTCGATTCGAATGAGAAATACCAAGCCAAGACATATATCTTCTTCCATATCGTCTCCTTTTGATCGTTGATCGTCAATGTCTCTTCTTCGCCGCTCGGCACTTCTTCTGCCGAAACCTTCCACCTGGACTTCGAGCTCCGCCATCGCAGCTCGAGGTCCTGCAGTAGTAGCATATACATCCCGCAATGGCTTCAATCCACCACCCCAGCAGCACCGTCTCGAACGACGACCATTCAGCACCACTCCAACCATGGCCTCCTCGCCCGCCCTAACAGCCATCCGCAGCAACTGCCGCAAAGTAATCTGCATAGGCCGCAACTACGCCGACCACGTCAAAGAACTCAACAACCAACGCCCCAAACAACCCTTCTTCTTCCTCAAACCGCCCTCCTCCATCTTACTCCCAGGCGAAGGACCCGTGCTCCGTCCCAATGGCGTTAACATGCACTTTGAAATCGAACTCGGACTCGTAATAGGCAAGCAAGTCAAGGATCTACAGACAGAAGATGATAGCGAGATCCTGCAGTATATCGATAGTTATTTACTCAGTATTGACATGACGGCGCGGAATGTGCAGAATGAGGCGAAGAAGAAGGGGTTGCCGTGGAGTATTGCTAAGGGGTTTGATACTTTTTTGCCTGTCTCGGGACCAGTGAGTAAAGAGCAACTCACAGATCCTCATAATGTTGAGTTGTATTTGAAGGTCAATGGGGAGGTGAAGCAGGAGGATAGCACGGAGTTGATGCTGTTTAGGATTCCGAGGCAGTTGAGCGATATTTCCAAGGTTATGACGTTGGAGAAGGGGGATATTGTTCTCACGGGGACGCCTAAGGGTGTGGGAACGGTGCAGACGGGGGATGTGATGGAGTGTGGACTCCGGATTGGAGGGAAGGAGGTCGAGGAGGCGAAGATGAGGGTGGAGGTCAAAGACAAGGGAGGCAACTACGAGTTCGCTGAGACATGAGGTAGACAGAAAGTACAGACCTTCTATATCTACTCTACTTCCACATCATCATCATCATCCCCTCCAAAGCCAAAAGAGAAACCACCACCTACCTCCGCCTCATCTTCATCCTGCACAGCAGGTTTCGTAAGTTCCTCCCACTTCCCTCTCCCTCCCTTAAACTTCCCCAACCTCTCCAACTCCCCCATCCCCTCCCTCAACAACCCCCCATCAAACTCCCCCAACCTCTCCACAAACAATCCAAACGGATCCCCAACCTCCCTCCCAAACCCAGAAATACTCCCCCTCTGATCCCTCAAAAACTGCAACACAGCCCCAACCCTCCGTCTCGGAACGAAATTCTGCGTCACCGCAATACTCCCCTCCAAATTCAAAACTAAATGATACCACCCCGAAGGAACATGCACCACCTCTCCCTCCCCACAAATACCCTCTACACAACCTTTCGTCTCCCGGGCCTCGGCGTGGAAACCAAGAAGCCACTCCGCTATAGATAACGGGGAAGTGACTTCGCTCTGGTCCTCACTAACATACACCCCAGGCGGCGGCGGTATAGCCGGCGAAGCGGGGAATAAAATCCAGTATTTCCTCCCCTTCAACACCGCATTCCATGCACTAGTAGCATTAGGGTCTTTGTGGAAGGTACTCCCGCTCCGAGCCGGGCCTACAATCAACCATCTATGATCCGGTCTTTGCTCTCCGAGGACATTGAAGAGATCGTCGCCGAATGCTGTGGGAGGCCAGTAATCCGCTGATTCATTTGGCTGGGAGGATATTGTTAGGGACATTTTTTCGGCAAAGGAGTGGTCGAAGAGGTAGAGAGGCGATTCATCGGCGTTGGTTGTCATGTAGTCTATATATGTGGTTAGAGGCCAGTCCACGGACTCCGCGCGGAAAGGCGTGTCCGCGTGCTTCTCCAGGAGGCGTTCCGCAGACCAAGTGCGGTAGATGGGCCATTCTTTCACTGGGGCGGTGAGGATGAAAGGGCGGTTCACCCAGTCTGCTTCGAACTCTGCTGGGGTGAGATCGAGAAGGCGAGGGATTTGGTTGGAGGCAGGGATGTTATCGGCGTAGTGGTTTAGGGGGACGTGGGCGCAGAAAAAGGGGCGGTGGAGAGTGTCGGAGAAGAGGTTCGAGCAGTCTACTCGTGGTTCTTTGATGGGGTCTTGGGCGAGGTTTGTGGAGCGCCATGTTCCTCGCCATGAGAAGGTGGAGGGGGAGGACCTACCGGGTGTACTCAGCTTATTGCTGCTGCTGCTAGACTATATAGATGCGTGAACTTACTCTACGAACAGTGCTCGCCACAGCTCCTCGTTACGAGTGAAAGCGTGTAGGGCTCTACATGTGCCTCCGAGCAGTAGGAGGTCTTTGGCTTCCAGGATCTCAAGCAGAGTTGCGAGTAATTCGTCTGGTAAGGAGGCGAAAGAGCCACATGCTGGTTTCAGATTTACCGGCGACGTGAGAGCGTTGCCGGAAGGTCTGACTCCTAGTGGATGTCTACGGACAAGACTTGCATCAGACTTGGTACCCAGATCCTTTGTGAGCAGTGAGTCCGCATCGAATCTGACTCGTTTGGTTGGTCTTTCGTCTTCGAGGTGGTGAGATGGGTGGCGGGTTTCGTCTGGGAGCGCTATGGGAAGAGTCATCGCGTGAGAACGACTGTGTTCAGTCTAGTAATTGTCTGTTAGTACCGTATTCGCCTTCTTGCCACTGTGAGTCACAGAATATTGTTCGGTTGAGCGTGATGGTCAGTCAATTTTGCGAATGACGAAGTGGGGCACGGACGGGAGCAGCCCGCTGAAAAGTCGCTACAAGAATATCGTCGCCGCTGAACATCACAACCACACACACCACCACTTACTTACACACCACTCACCACTAGAACCGTTACGACTCTCACTACGAGAGCCGGCTATCTAGTTTTCCACCCACAACCAGCAAATCCAGCGCGGCGGACTCCATCAGGACCGACCGCCCACCCACCTTTCACCGCACCTTCACAGCTCACGGCGCAGCGCCAGTGAGCCCAGCACAACACCGCAATCATGGCTGAAAAGGGACTTGAGGACATCGAGGCTGGTGAGTGCGAACGAGCGCGGCGAGGCGATCGAACAGCGCAGTGAAGGATGGGATCACAGGACAGGACAGGACACTGACATATTCTCTCGCGCCACAGCCCAGATCGAGTCCAACTACGATGAAGTCACCGACACCTTCGATGCGATGAACCTCAAGGCCGAGCTCCTCCGTGGAGTCTACGCCTACGGTTTCGAACGCCCGTCTGCCATCCAGCAGCGCGCCATCATGCCCGTGATCAAGGGTGAGTAAACCAAACCCGATGACGATCACGAGGAAAAAAAGAGAACACGCGCATACTAACGCATACCAAAAGGCAGCGACGTGATCGCCCAGGCCCAGTCCGGTACCGGCAAGACCGCCACCTTCTCCGTCTCCGTGCTCCAGAAGATCGACCCGAACATCAAGGCCTGCCAGGCGCTCATCCTCGCTCCCACGCGTGAGTTGGCGCAGCAGATCCAGAAGGTCGTCGTGGCCATCGGCGACTTCATGCAAATCGAATGCCATGCCTGCATCGGCGGTACCTCCGTGCGAGACGACATGAAGGCTCTCGGTGACGGTCCCCAGGTCGTGGTGGGCACTCCCGGCCGTGTGCAGGACATGATCCAGCGCCGTGTGCTCAAGACGGACAGCATGAAGATGTTCGTCCTGGACGAGGCCGACGAGATGCTGTCCCGTGGTTTCACCGAGCAGATCTACGACATCTTCCAATTCCTCCCGCAATCCACGCAAGTCGTCCTGCTCTCCGCCACCATGCCCCAGGATGTGCTCGAGGTCACCACCAAGTTCATGCGCGACCCGGTCCGCATTCTGGTCAAGAAGGACGAGCTCACGCTCGAAGGTATCAAGCAGTTCTACATCGCAGTCGAGAAGGAGGACTGGAAGCTCGACACCCTCTCCGACTTGTACGAGACCGTGACCATCACCCAAGCCGTCATCTTCTGCAACACGCGCAGAAAGGTCGACTGGCTGACGGACAAGCTGACCGCCCGCGACTTCACCGTCTCGGCCATGCACGGCGACATGGACCAGACCCAGCGCGACGTCATCATGAAGGAGTTCCGCTCGGGATCCTCGCGCGTCCTCATCGCCACCGATCTCCTGGCCCGCGGTATCGATGTCCAGCAGGTTTCCCTCGTCATCAACTACGACTTGCCCGCCAACCGCGAGAACTACATCCACAGGATCGGTCGTGGAGGCCGGTTCGGACGGAAGGGTGTCGCGATCAACTTTGTCACGGCGGACGATGTGCGCATGATGCGCGAGATTGAGCAGTTCTACAGCACGCAGATTGAGGAGATGCCTATGAATGTGGCTGGTGAGTTTAGCAGAACGTGCTGTGCAACTGTTTTTGCAAAACACTAATTCGTCTTCCTAGATCTGATCTAAGCGCTCCCACACGAACTCACAAAACACAACCGCAAGGCTTACCGGAAACGATCGACTGCGCCGAGAGGCGCGAGGTTTGTCGAATATTTCGGGAGGCTTTTTGCACACAAAAGGGAGAGAGGAGAGAACAACTACTTGCTTCTGATCATCGCTTGAGCGTGTGTGGCTTGCTTGCTTGCTTGCTGCTAATCGTGTCATGGGAATGGCGATCGAGGGCGGATACACGATGCATCTCAGGATGGCGTTGGAAGATTGTTGCTGTTGCGGGATCGAGAAAGTTTTGCTGCGCGCGAGGAGAGTATTACTGTTTCTTAGATTGATAGGGGAGGGTGTACTATCTGTGTGTGTTACTGGCTCGTGTGTTACAGTGTCTTTAAATGAGTGTTGTGATGATATGTTGTGCTGTGCGCTTTGAACGTGAGTGTGGAAACATGTTAAGTAACTGACAGTCTGGAATCCAAAATTGATTTTGGCAGTGACTCGAGCTATGTTATAAATCGATAAAGCGCACTATCCAAGCCTACATCGTGGTGTTCTTTGCCTCACATTGGGAGTGTCCTTACAACAGCCCACTACCGTGTCTCTTGTGCTGCCTCAAGTGCCTCCTTACCGCCTGGGGCGAAGGCGTATAGTGGTGGCGATGACTCCAGCTGCGGGTCTGCCAGTTCATGGTCTGCGTTGGTGAGTCTGAGCTCGTGGCTGCCTCGACGGACGAACTCTCCGGCGGGCTGCTCGACATCGAGATGTCTATCGGGGAAGCAATGGGCATCGAGCCAGTACCAGAGGGTACTGGTGCTGTGACGATGGCTGTACCGCTACCAGTTGGGTAAGGTGAATCGGTGGCGTTTCCGCTTGAGTAAGGTGGTGTGACTGGTAGGCTGAGTGGTGGTGTAGGAGCCACTGGCTTGCTTGAGAGCGCGAAAGTGGTTGGGATGGCTGAAGAGCTGTAGCTTGCTGCCCAGACGGAGGTTGATGTAGGTTCTGCTGCGGAGACGGATGAGCTGTAGCCCCAGGCGGTGGTAGACTCGACTTTCGTCGATGTGCTGCCGCCGGACTGGTACACCTTCAACGCGTTGATGGACCAGAACGCATCAGTGAAGGCCGACGGGTTGTCCGCAACGAAAGCATTGCAGGTGTCAGCTTTCGAAGCGCAAGACCCAGAAGACCAGACTGCGCCTGCCCAGTCGCCGCAGAAGGTGGTATCGAACACGATCTGCTGCTCGGAGAAGAAGTCTGGGATATCACAGCCGCCCTGGAACTGAGCAAGCGGCTTGCCCCAGCTCGACGGCATCGGCGAGCCGCTGGTGATGTCGGAAGGGATGGAGCCGCGTGGGAAGAAGTAAATGCTGATGGCGGAGCTGGTCCATTCTGTGGCGTAGACACCGCCATTGTTGTCATTGAAGCCGGAGCCATAGCTCTGGGTGTCTTCGGTCTTGATTGAGCATCCGGCGTTCTTGTCTTGACCGGATGCGTTGACATCGCAGTTATCGGTGACAATGGCGCCGGAGAAGACGTTGTTGTCAGTGATCGAGCAACCGGACTTGGTGTGTAGAGTCATGGCGTTGGTAGCCTGTTCGTTCACGCCCTCGATGATATCGATCTCGCCTTCGTTTGGCCAGTTGGGACCAACGAGCCAGAACGCAGGCCAGGTGCCACAGCCGGTGGGCATGTGGTCTGCATCAAGGATGAACAGACCAGAGTTGTACGATTTGGTGCTGGTGATGCGGACGCTTGCACGGCCGTTGGGAGCTTTGTTTGTGCTGTCGACTCGCATCTGGACGTTGGTGGAGCTGCTGTTGATGAGATCCTGGCTGCTTGAAGCACTCTCGCCTTGGTAGTTGACGAAGCCATTCGTGGGATCCGCACTGTCCCAGAACGCAAATTTATCGAAGAAGTTGCCTCCGGACATGTAGTCGTCCTCGAGGACGTACTGAGCCCAACCAGTGGTGCCCATAGCCAAGAAGCAAGTAATGAGTGTGGTGAAAGACATATCGGGTAATGAGTGACTAGCGATCAACGCTGAAAGTGTTCTGGGACGTGCGAAATGAGACTGCTGTTGCTATCGGTGCCTCAGAAAGGAGCAGAGTAGGAAACAGACGATCTTATACTGTACCGTTCAATAAGAATCCATGTGGGTCGTTCTGATACCATTTCTCCAAGTGCCTAGCAAAGAAACCTCCGACCCCGTTTCATTTGATGCTGACTCTCCTTGGACACGCCCGCTGTGATGGAAGCCGCATGCGTATCAGCCCGCCGAGGCCAGAAGCCATGATTGCTTTGAAGCCGTTCACCCTGCAGCTGTTCCGGCACAGAGCAAGCTGTCGAGGCTGCGGTCGATGACAATAAGCCAGCACAGTAGCGCGTCCCCAGAGATGGAAGGGTAGTACATAGCAGCCACTCATGGGGCGATGTCGTGCGATCGCCGAGGTTCCAGTAAACGCTGTCGAGTTTCGTCCTAGGCGACCGAGACGGAAGGCTGTTTGGTCGATCGGCATGTGGCGCCACGATGCAAAGTTCCCAGCTGTCGACAGCGCGTGGACGCGGATTCGACAGCTTGTTGTTTCACGATGGCTCACTGTTAGCCAGAAATGGAGGGAAGACCGAAGTCTGGTTGACTTTGCGGGCCGCTCGGCTTGTGTGACAAGGCAGCCAATCGTTTCGGCCGCTCCTGCAGACTTTACACTTCAGGTTGAACGCATCTCCCTGGTTTGCTCATCCTCAAACGTGCCTTTGCTCGGCCGCAGGAATTGTCAGATGCGCCATTCGGGGTTGTTTCTGAGGAGTTGAATTGTGTTCCAGCGGAGCAGGAAGCTCACGCAACTCGTCAGGCCATATCCAAGATGGAAGAGCAACGGCCAGCCACCGAAGGCCACACTAGCCTCTTGACAACCACATCATTGCTAAGGTGTGGGTAGAACCTATCCCAGGCCCCGGTGGCCAGTCGAAGAAAGAGAACGATGTGAGATCTGGGTGCAGCCTAAGACATGTGAGGCTTGCGGCCAAGCGAATAAAAAGCGCATCGAGAACAACCCCGTCCGTCGTGCGCATCGTGTATACAAATGTCTCTGTGTTGGCGTAGTGTACACGCAAGTAGAGATGACGGGTTGATCACATTCGAACGATTATCAAACTGAGGAGACACCAAAGGACCGTAAGTGCGCGCGCTGCTCCTCTCAAGTTACGCGACGACGCGTCGTTACACGGCGAAATGGTTGGCAAAGCTACAGTCGCGATGGCGCTCGATGCTCTGCTCGCATCGGGAGACGACAAAGCTGCAGTTGCAAGTGCTGGCTGGCGAACAGTGGACGGTTCGTCAGCTCGGCTTGTGTCGTGGCTTGCTGCGGTACGTATGGGCCCACTGCTAGAAGCAGCAGTCGTGATACTGCTGCCAGCAGATAATGTGTAATCGGGCCTTCCTGTGCCTTGCAATGTGGCGCCATGCTGTTCTCCGGTAGGTGTTTCCGAGTTGATGGTCGTTGGCAAGGATGAAAGCGAGAGCCCTGATGCTGGAAGAACACATGATGATACTAGCGACGAATGTATTGCCGAACCGCCGTCAGCACCGTTGGTTGCCAGCTGGGTATTGAGCTGCATACTTGGGTCGTCGAGTGCCGAGAGCATGACGGAAAGTGCGTTCAGGCTGTTCACGCTAGATGAGCGGTCCACACCATTCAAGCTAGTTCGTTGCCAGGCATCGATGCCTGTCTCAGTACCCTCGGATTCGGATAGTACTGTTGACGTCTGCGTAGGATCCACTTGGGGCGACTTGCTACTTACGTAGCTATCCGTGGCTTCTGGATCTTGTGGCAAGTCGCTGGCCTCAGGTATGGTAGTAGAAGAGTCGCTAGTCCAGGATTGCGGATCACCAACGGACGTGCTGAAAGGATGGGATGCTGCCAATTCAGATGGAGATAGAGAGGCCAAGCTAGTTGCATGACTATCGGATGCCGTGTGATCCACAGGACTTTGGACGATCAGCGGTCCAGACACCGAGGTGGACGAAGAGAGGTATGCAATCGTACTTGGTCCGTACGTTGCAGGCGTGCTCGACGGAGACGCCGGTGTGACCAAGGGGAAGACGACAGATGGTTCAGTAGGAGTTGCCATAACCACTTGCGGAGTGAGTGCAATTGGAGGATCGTATCTTGAAAGCGTCAGTACGATACAGAACAGACAACGGTGGTGACTTACAGTCCATCCAATCCTACATCACAATCGATCCAAGCTGCATCCATCGACCTCATCTTCGGTGGAATGGCTATGGTCGGGAAATAGCTGGTCGAGTAGATCGTGGGGCATCCGAACATAATACACGAAGGCTGACTCTCGTAGACGTCCACAGGCGGAAGGCCGCCCAGGTCTGCGTAGTTCAGCGACTCATATCTATTTGCCCCTGTTTGATACACCTTGCCACCCACATGTACCTGCGTCGAGAGATCTTCAGGGTGCAACGTTAACATCGTTCCCGTGTAGTTGAGACCCACGCGGCCGCACGAATTGGTCGCGAACGCCGTTTGGAACGAGATGTAGACGGATGGCGAGTACAGGGTCGTGCCATTGGATACGACCGTTTGCGGCCAATCGGACGTTATACTTGTGACTGAAATTGGGTTCGTGGCTTGGTCTTCCCAGTAAAGCAGCTTTACTGTTCCCCCGTTCATGGTGCATTGTCCGCAGTCGGCTTGACTGACCACCGTGGAAACACGAGTGAACTTGCAGTCTGGCGTAACTCCAGTCACAGTTGTGTAAGTATAGTAGATATCCGGATATGTTACCAGAGATGTGCTCTGAACAGGCGATCCAAGCGCATATACCGGCGTCATGGTACTGAGCTCCCCATGCGCAGTAGGTACACCAACCACGAACGAAACATTCGCCTTGCTGAAACTCGTCCAGATATCGATTGTGCTCGTGACTCGTGGCATGGTATCGACGACCGTCGATGTGACTGTAGACCAACCAGGGCCGGGCGGTCGACTGCCTTCTGCTGTCAAGTCGTATTCGTGCCACAAGGGACTGCACGTCTTCACTTCTTGGCTTGCTGTGAAAAGGCATTCTGTGTCGTTGGCCGCACAATAAGCCACGCATGGCGGCGCTCCATCATCCACGCTGCCAGGCTGGACACACGCTGAGTATGCAAGGTTTGGGATGGTATAGCCAAAATCGTTCCCGAAACCAGGTGGCGTTATGGTGGCTCGAGCAGAAGATGTGGTACTCGCATTCTGCTGGACTGACGTAGAGTTTTCAGTTCGTACAAGACTTTGAGCTCCTCTCAGAGTCAGCGTAAAAACGGGTCTGCCTGTCGTGCACACTAAAAGGATCAAGTGATGAAAATGCATGTTCCGACAAGTGTTAAGAAAGAGAAGAACACCGTGTCATCAACAAAGGTACCATGGTCGCCGCGACCGTAATGCTCGATCGCAAGCGCTTCGGTGGCACAGCTCGGCGGCAATCTGGTCAGAATGGTGGGCGTTGGCGCTTAGCATGGTGGCGACAAGAAGTCTACATGGCTGGGCGATTTGTACATCTATTACTCGTGTCAACAGTCTACTGTACAGTAATGTGGTGCCGAGCATCATAGCAGTCGCTTGACTTGAAGATAGAACCGGCGAACGAACTTGCATCTGGGAATGCTGAAAGTGACGACGGACATATATGCATTATCGCACGCAGCTCGATGGAGGCTACGAATGTATATCGATGCTGCACAGAATGTTTCAGCAGTATGCCTCGAACCATTACGGACGCCGCACCAGTACTTTTCGCTCGTCACCAGAGAACGCCTCATATCGCGGTACAGAACACACACTCCACTCAGAGAGCCACCACAACAGCCGCCAGACCCATGACCAAGCTAGCACCCATCCATGCCTTCGCGCTCTCGGCACCGTTGACAGTGCTCGAGCTCGAAGCCGCAGCCCCAGTAGTAGCAGACGCCGCACCGCCAGCGGTAGACGAAGCACCAGAACCGGAAGCAGTAGCAACGGAAGTGATAGTCGCACGTCCAGAGCTGCTCAGCGAAGCCGTGACGCTGAGGAGCATGGTGCTGTTGACGGCACCAGCACCGGTCGTGCCAGCAATAGCCGTGCCGTTCGCGGTACCGACGACAGTCACAGCAGACGCAGAGCTGTTGGCCACGATCGCGGAAGTCCAGCTAGAGTATGCGGAAGCCGAAGCCGAAGCCCAGGCAGAGGAGATGATGGAGGCGTTCGATGGCGCAGCAGTGGCGATCACGCTGGTCAAGGCATCAGACGAGTAGCCAGCGGGAGGCGCGGTGGTGTAGAGGTCCCAGCTGCTTGATGCGGAGTCGGTCTCCCATGCGCTCCACGGTGCGCTGGTGCTGGTCTCAGCTGTCGACGAAGGAGCGGCGGTTGCGGTTGCGCTGCCCCAGCCAGCGATGTAGGAGGGAGAGTAGGAAGCTGTGCCGCTGTAGGCTGCGCAGCCTGGGACGTCGGTCTTGGGAGGTGCGCGCCCGCCTCCGCAGTCGAGGATCTCGCAGACCTCACCGGTGCCCGGGACGTACCCTGTAGTATTTCGTTAGCATTGATTCGACTGTAGCTGTGATGTCGAGGTTGATACGTACATGCGAGCGATGCGCCGGCAGGAGAGGAGACGTCAGTGGATGTGCAGCCAGCCAGGTCGGTCTTTGCGAGCGCGAGAGCCGCCAACGAGGCAGGCAGCAGGAAGTATGCGTAAGAAGGCATGATGTCGTTTGAGTATTAGTCGTAGAAGTTTTGCTGTTGCTTTGAACGTTGCTGTGTGAAGTGAAGACGTCGGACGGAGATGCTGAAGCGAGTGTGGTGTCTTTGGATGAGAAAGGAATACGAGCGAAAGGAACAGACTGACCCCTTATAATACTCACGCTACACCAGAATCCTTCGCTGGGGTGTTGTAGCCGAAATGAGACAAGATCTCGTGTTCGACGCACAAGCCTCAGCCACCAAACGCACGCTGCTGCAAGGGACTCGCTAGTGTCTCTAAGCTTAGACCTACTCCAGATCTCGGCATTGCCGCACGCTGGCCGCAGAACGACGACGAACCAGTGCATTGTTGAACACCGCACAGCCATGTTGACCAAATACCTCACCGGCGTCTCGACCGCCTTCTCGCCATTCAATGCGCGCTCTGGGAAGACTATCCGCAACTTTCTCGCACTCCTGCCGCCCAATGCGCGATCCACAATGGCCATTGATGTGAAGATGTTCGGCCAGAGCGAGGCGCAGAAACCGGCGAGTCTCAGTCTCAAGTTTAGTACGTTGAGACATGTGGCGAGAAATGTGTGATAGAGGGCTAATGTCTGGGTGCAGAGGACGGCAAGGAGATGGAGCTTGACCTGGAGAAGATGAAGCTCAAAGACATTCAGGTTGAGGTGGACCGACATTCGCGCATACTGAGGCGTAAGGACGAGCTCTCTGGCTAGAATAGGGAGTAAAAAACAATTTTACGGAAGAACAGGTTGAGAGTACTGCGCCGAGAGGCAGAAGAGTCAAGCACCCATGGTGGTGGCCAGCATTACAGCCCAGTGCCATGGCACGTACCACCCGAATGGAAGAAAAGATTAGCATCGTGTCCGCTTGAGTGATCGGCAGCGGCGATGGCAGGGCGAGGAAGTCACCTACGCATCGAGGAGATGGTGACCAGTAGGTAACGGCAATATAACACAAGTCAGGGGTGATCCCTTGGCAGGTGAGGGGGGAGATGTGCTTGACATATGGTATCATCAAGATACGTCTGCACAAGCTACAGAAACACTGAACAATGCATCATGAACAGTGCGCTTCCACATCTCCACTCAGCTGTGACTTCATGCGATCGCGAGAACAATCGCTCTAGCAGCAGCCATGCTGCATGCTAAAGCCCTCCAGTAAATGCTTTGACTCAGCTCGATCTACTGATGATGATGAATTCGCTCCATGCTGAGTGCAAGATCTGGCTGGCTGGGGTAGCAGCGCCTTTCCCAGAATCAGGATGATCTGTCAAAGCTAGCAGAGTACGAGGCGGATGATGAGCAGGAGTAAGAAGTCTTATCTGAATGAAGGGGATCCACCGCTCTTGTGCCTAGGCAGGATACTTCGGACATAAGTGGATGTACTGACCTGCATCGACTGTGTTGCACTGCATCCCAACGAAGAAGCGGCAAAGAACTGCCAAAATATTCCTGAGAAGTGCCTTGGATTCGTCGATCATAACGACCGAAAGCAGCGAAGCGTTGTGAAATCAGCACATCAAAGGCGACACGATCATGGTAAAAAGATATGATTACAACGGATCTACATGGCGAAGGGAAGACAGAACGCTATGGCCCAGAACGTAGCGAATGTCACGGTGAACAACACACCGTGTTGCTCCACACTCGCCAAGCCCGCACTCGTTGATGTCGGGCTTGACAATCCAGTCGGGCTGGTCCCTTGTGTCGCCCCATCACTCGTGGTACTGACCTCGAGAGTGCCGCTGCTCCAAGGACCCAACCCGCTTGCCATAAGACCGAGCTCGCTTTCTGGATCCGTTACTGTGACAGTACTGAAAGCTAAAGTCTCGCTACCAGTTTCGCCGACGCCGTGTACGACCAGACCGTTCGAGGCGAGGCTGATGACTTCTCCTGATACAGTGATCTCGGGACCGCCGATGGATAGTGTCTTGCCGTCGACAACGACCGAGCCACTATGGCCGGCTATCTGGAATGCTGTCAAGATTGTCGCGCCCGCCGTGATTAGTGCTTCGACCTCGACGATCCCGGACGATGGCAATTGCGTGGTCATGAACGAGGCGGTTGTCGTACGTCCGGCATCGACGATGGCAAGACCCTCGCTTCCCACGCTGACGACCTGGCTGCCGATAGTGATGACCTGACCCTCAGAAAGTGTTGTGCCATCGAGAACTACCCCGTCTCCACTGAGATCCTCGTATGCAGTATACGTTCGTCCATCGACTACGAATGTGGCTTCGGTGACCGATGGCAGTCGCGTGGTCATGAATGGCGCAGTTGTTGTTCGTCCAGCACTGACGATGGCGAGACCGTTGCTTTCCACTTTGATCGTCTGGCTGCCAATTGTGACGACCTGACCCTGGGACAATGTTGTGCCATCCAGCACAACGCTGCCGCCGTTCATGCTCTCATATGCAGTATATGTCCGGCCATCCACTGCAAAGGTGGCTTCCGTGATAGCTGCGCCTGCTTCATTAAGTTGCGGGCCTAGCGTGGCAACTGCTGTAAATGGAACTGTTTGGCCGTTCAATACAAGCCCATTGGAGTTTGCCACCACAGTGCCCAGTCCAGCAATGCTTGTCGTTTGCCCATCGGTCAGGGTGACAGAGCCAATAGCAACACTGCCACCTAAAACGGCTGCTGTGAGTGTCTGGCCCGCAGAGTTTGTAAGTACGGCTGCTGCTGTTGGGACTAGACCTGTAGCTTGCGCTCCACCCGGCACAACGAGGCCGAATGGCCCCAGGCTCACCACACCGAGTCCTGCAATCGAGGTTGCTTGCCCATCCGCGATTGTGGCGGTGCCGATGACAATGTTGCCCCCCGAAGCCAGCGCTGTAAATGCTTGCCCTGCAGAGCCTGTCAGTACAACGCTCGAAGTATCTGCTGCCTGTGCTGCACTCAAGACTTGGAGAGCATCGACAGGTGCGGCGGAGGAGTCTGAATTCGCAGCACCTGTATTCACGAAGCCTCCGTCTGGTGCAATGGCGATAGTAGATGCAGCCGCATTTGCAGGTTGGTTCAGCGTAGCTGCTGCTCCCGAGCCGAAGCTCACTGTTGTGACTTGAGGGACTCCTTGCGGGTCGTTGTTCAACGCAAGAGACTTTGTGGTACCAGCGCTTGCGACGATGACAGCCCCCTGATCGTTCACTGAGACAGTGGCAGGCCCATCGCTTCCTTGTATTGTAGTGGCCTGTCCAGGTGATATTATACCGTTACCGACCGCAACGCCACTACCAGAGGGGTTGGGCTGGATGGTGTCGGTGCCGATGACTGCGACAGGTGTGGGAGACGAACCTGGCGTTGAGCCTACTATGACGTTACCACTACCATCAACCGACAACGGAGTAGAGTTGATCTCTGTTGAGGCGCCGGGCTGTAGAGTGATGGAATCCTGCCCATTGCCTCCAACAATGATCACGTTTGACGATGATGCGGGAGCGATAGTAAGCGCATTGGAGCCAGAGCCAACGGTGACAGGTGAGGGTAACGTCGTTGTATGATCGGACGGTGTAGAACCGGGATTGTCGCCCCCTGCGTTCGAAGTCGGTCCGGCTGAGGGTAGACCGCCCGCACCTGATCCTGGTGACGGATCTGCTGAGATGATGGGCTTCGTGGAAGCCGGGTCGGCGGCCGCCGGAACAGGATCGTTTGAACCAGAAGATGGTTGCTGTGTTTCAGATGAAGGGTCGTCGTCAGGCTGGCTAGGTGTCGAAGTTGGATCGCCGGACGGTGGATTAGCGATTGGTTGACCAGTAGGCTGCTGTTCTGTGTTGGACGAGGGATCATCGGCAGGCTGACTAGGCGAGGCTGCTTTTGATGTTGAATCGCCAGGCTGTGGATCAGAGATAGGTTGACCAGTAGACTCCTGCTGTGGCTCAGATGAAGGGTTATCAGCTGGCTGACCAGGCGAGGGCGTCGTTGGTGTTGGATCGTCGGACGGTAAATCAGAGATTGGTTGACCACTAGGCTGTTGTTGTGGTGTGGTAGAAGGATCATCTGCTGGCTGACTAGGCGATGGATCCGTCGGTAGTGAGGTTGGAGCTGGGCCATCGATGGTCGACGGATCAACGGGTGTGGGTACTGGTGTGATTGACGAGACGCCCGGTGTCTGAGATGGTCCTCGGATCGTCGTGCTTGATCCTGGTTCGGCAGGTTCGCTTGTTGGCTTTGGATCAGAAGTGGATGTTGTGGACTGTATAGTTGGTACTGGTACGGATGGTCCCTGAAAAACAGACATCAGCAAGTATAAGAGCACAGGTAACGGAGTGCTTACATCGGCAGAGCTGGCCGGCTGTAATGCCGAAGGTGGATCGTAGAGTCCCTGCCAGTCGAGCGCGCAAGAAGCCCACGCTGGATCCAGGCCACGAACGGCCCCGGGAACAACCAGAACTGGATTGTAATCATCGAGGATGATCGGGCAGCCACCAGTATCGGAACCGTCTTGTGAAACCTGGAAGCATCGTGGTTGTTGCAAGTATGCTGTGGCGGGTACAGGCCAAGTGATATCGGCATAATTGAACGGTGAATCGCCCCAATAGGACAGGTACTCACTTCCATATTGATCGGTCGCCGAGCGTCGATCGCCACCCTGTACACTGGAGATTTCTTCTGGGTTGAACGCCATGATGTCTGCCGTACGCGGCTTGCCGATAGTCTCCCCGAGGTTGTTCACAGCGTAGACAGTCTCGAACGAGATGTAGACCGAAGGAGAAACCATCGTGATGCCACGTGCGGTCGCTGTCACCATGCCAGTAATAGTAGGACTGGCTGTAGAGTTTGCGAACGTGCCGTTCGCCGTAGCCGTTGCCTTTGCAGGCCAGTACAACAACTGTACTGAACCTCCGGTGATGGTACATCGATCACCCTGCCCGCTATACGAACATGCTGATAGCCAGTAGGATGGCGAACAAGTGGGTATTGGCACAGACCATGGGTAATTAGACTGTTCAGAGAAGACTGATATCGGAGCAGGATGAATCGTGACAGTCTCGGTGGGCACCCCAGTTCCTCCCACAGCATACACGGCGTAATGCGTCGAAGTGATCGTATACGACGAAGTATACGTCAGTGTACTGAGCGCGCATGCTGAGATGTCACAACTTGTGCGGGTCACAACGGCTGGACCCGCTGTGTAATAGTCGTAATATGTCGACCAGCTCCTTTCGAAGGAATGAAGGGTCCAATCACTTTCTGTATAGGTTGTGGTCGAGTATGCGCTGCTGGGTGTTGTACCATTTCCAATAATGCTCTTCTGATAGATACTGTTCGAGCTCGACCAGGTATCGTATTCGTCACCACAGAGATTGACCATGCTTACACATTGCGACATGCAACTCGTCGAATTGTCGGGGCAGATCGTCAGGAAAGTATGGTTGCCGTACGTAGCGTAGTTAGTACTTGGTCCGGAGATAGAGGCGTTGTTCCATGTTGGCGCTTGTGTGATCGTGGCAGTGTTGGCGCCTGTCCCTAGCACACCATATATCGTTGTTGTCTTGCTTCCCGTACCTGTGGTAGTTGTGTTTTGATCGGCGAGTATCGAAGATCCGTTACTTGAAGAGTACGTTTGCAACGGGCTAGACGAGTTCGAAGCATTGCTGAAGTTGGCCTGAGTTCCTGGCACATAGCTGAGGGTATCTATCGCTGTTGAATCGTCTGTAAACTGCGAGGACGTCGCTGTCGATGTGCCATTCCGACTCGTTGAAGCCGTCACGCCAGAGTCGCCAAGTCCTTGAGCAATGTATGAACCTATTCCACCTGCGGCGTTGCTGCTAACACTCGTCTCTGCGTCGTTGCTGCCAGTCGTCCCGGCGTCGCTGGTGTCAATCTGTGACGAGCTTGTCGAACTGCTGTTCAACGGGACTTCTGTGCCGAGGGATATACTCGAGGAGCTAAGCGTTGAGGAGCTGAGGGTCGAGAAGCTGAGAGTCGAGGAACTGAGGGTTGAACGAATGGAGCTCACGTTCGACGTTCTCGTAGATGCAAAAGCGCTACTGATAGAATAAGAACCGTTGCCGTACGTCGTTGATGAGGATCCCAGGGCCGTCCAAAACGTAAGAATCACTACAGTACGAAAGGCGAAACGAGTCTGTCCCATGTTGCTGAAGCAGACTACCATTAGCAGAACTCAATGATGAGTAGAAAGTACAAAGAGAAGTGTAGACTATCGAACATCTGCGGTTCTGGACGCACAAGCCTGCGCGCTGGAATAGAGTAACGCTCGATGAGCGCATACCGTTTACGGCCGACCGCACAGGACGAAGTAATTCGCAGCTGATAGGCTAGACAAGAAGTGGACAATGCTGAGACCGGTCAAATTCAGCCTTGCAGGGGTGCCGTCGCAGCTGGCTTGGGGGCCGAATCTTTGGGTAGCGAAGCTGCAGGTACAGCTTGCCAAAGCTTGCCTCGCAAGGTCTCGCAGGCAGTAGTATCGGTTCACGCCCATTGAACCTATGCTTGGCACGTACACAATGAATGTGAAGAACGACCCAACCAACATAGCTTCGACCAGGACGTATACCCTTGACCAGTTCCGGCCGGCTAGCAGACTTGAGAGCGATCAAACGTACAGCGAACGCCTGGAGAGCCAGATTGCCCCCAGCCTCGAAGTCTGGTTCGCGCAGCTCCGCAATACGCGCCCAACAGGACGAATGATAACCTCATCTCTCGGAACCAAGAGTATGTGTAGAACGACCAGAACCGTCCTCGTGACCTGCCATTGGCTTCGGTACGTCGCCGCTGCCTGTAGAGAGTGACTTCATATGAAAGCAAGAGATCAGCGAAGCGCAGCCCGACCGTGTTGGCTCAATATTGCACTGATCGTACCACCACGACATCTTAGGCTCCACGCACAAAAGGCGGCAACATACCTCATACTCATACCACATACTCATATCCCCATCCCCATCCCCCAAACACCCATGGCTAAACCCAGCAATACCAGCCAGTGAAAGAACCCCTTCGGCCCCTCTCTTCATGCTCATGTTTGAGCACGCCCTCGGCCAGTGAAAAAAAACCCCTTCGACGTCTCGCTTGCTGCCCATGTTCGACTGCCTGCCCACTCGGAATCAACACCCGCTCATCTCATCAGATGAGCATAAACAGTAACCTTCTCCACATCCAGTTCCAACCCCCCACCACCCTCCCCGCCATCCTCCCTAGAAGCAACAACCTCAACCTCCACCCTATTAACCCCCTGCATCAAACTCCCCTCATAAACATGCGTCCTCCTCCCCACCTCCACCTCAAACCTAGTATCCCTCTGATTAAGCCTAACCCCATTCAACCCCACAAAAATCTTATACGCCCTCCCCGTACTCAATTCCCTCGAAATCGTCGGACATATCTGCAAACTATAATGCGTCTCAGGCAACGTAATCGTGGTACTCTGCTGCGCCAACACCGGATGCGGCGTGATAGCCATAGCGAAGGGATGTGCGAGGGGGAGCTGGGGGTGCGTCGCAATCGTCACGACAGGCAGCAACGCCTGTTCGAGAGGATACCTCCGCGTTGGGATCGGGGGGAGAGCGCCGGGAGCGGTGTATGTGTAACTGCTGATCGACGGTAACAACGAAGAGGGATGGGGGCTGCCGGAGCTCGTAGGCGGTCGTGTGGAGGAGGAGGGGGGTGGGGGCATCATGCCATTTGTCCCCGGGGGAACAGCGTGGTAGGATCGACCGAAGGAGCTCTCCGATTTAATCGCCGGCGGTGATCCAGCGAGTCCGCCATTGCTTTGTGGTCTCAGTCCCTCAGTTGGGCGCGCGACAACTCCATTGGATTGAGGACGGGCGACATGTTGACCATTAACGCCATGAGCGACCGCGAGTTTCTGTCTAGCCAGTGCTTCGGGATCGACATGTACCCCCGCTGCTGATGTTGACGGAGGGGGGGCGGGCGAGTTCCGATGCTGCGAGAGGTTCAACGTGACTTTTGGCTTCGGGCCGCCGAGTTTGATGCGTGGTCCTGCAGCAGCTGAGGGCTCGTCGACTTTCTCTCTGGCTTCGGAGAGCAGGGTTTGGAAGTGTTCCTAGGCGCAAAAAGTGTCAGCTCATGTATAGTATGACTATGGGTGAGGGGGGGGGGGGAGCAAGATAGTCTCACCTTGAAGTCGTTCGCGAGATTATACATCCCACTCCCCTCCTCATTATACTCCCACGCGTTCCGCCAGATAAACCCCATCTCCTCCTCAAAAGCATCCCAGGTCTTGAAATCGCTCACCCCGCTCGGCGGCGCCCTGCCATGCTGCCCTCGACACCGTTTCGCCACCGCCTTTAAACTAACAGGATGACGGATAACCTGATAGTAGTCCTCGAGCTTGCGGGTAGGTAAATTGCCAAACGGCGAGTAGATCTCCAGACCCCTGCACATTGCACGTCAGCGGAGAACATCATTTCGAGGAGCCTTGCGGCCGTACTTACTCTTCATCAGTGTAGTGTAAGAGGTACGACACGATCTTCTGCTGCGCTTCCTGAAACGACATTCCATTGAAATCGAGTGCGTCGCCACCGCCCGTGTAGCCGTCTTCATCTTCATCGTTCCCTGTCATGGCGCTGGGGGCAAGGGATTCCTTGCGATCTGATCGTGCTTCTGATACTTTTGCAGTAGGAGGCCGAGGCGTATCGCTATGCAGCTCATCGTCTTCGTCCTCCCCATCATCTTGCGGACTCTGCCTCTGCACCGGTCCACCATTAGTATGCCGAAACGGCGTCGGGAAAGCGCTGTAATTCGAGTCTTGCTGATACGCCGGGTTGTGCTGCTTCATGTAATTGAAGACCAATTTCCGTATCCGTTCCGCATCCTCGTATATGTCGCTTTTGGGAGCATTGTATTCTTTGGCATTCTGGACTAGGCGCTTGAGATCGCTTTCCAGCGTCGTCATGGTGGGATAGGCATCGCGCTGGAGCTTCTTGTCTATCGTGTCGAAGGCAATGGGCATTTTGATCACGTCGTAGTAGTCTGGGAGTTCATGGCGGGGTGGGAGGGTGAGGAACATCTCGGCGATGAAGTGGCCTTTGCTGGTGGTGTGTTAGTTGACTGTATGCGTTGTCCGGTGGTCTGGGTAGTTGCGTACCTGTTGGCCTTTGCGACTCGCAGCTGGGACATGAGCCGTTGCCCGAGCTCTTGCACGCTGCTCTGCGCTGCTGGTGGTGCATGGTGGGAGTTCTGTCGGATCAGGCATCATGTCAGTGCAGGCTCGCGATGTGCACCGTTTTGGTACGAGTGCAGAAGAGTGCAGTCGCTGCGAAGCGGACATGTCGGAGTAGCTAGAGTGGGTTGAAGGGAAGTGCCTTGTCGGCCATCCTCATCATCTGCTCTTCAACAACCACATCCTGCAACCCAAACAACACCCAACTGTTCCCGGTCGCGCGCTCGCGCATTGCAGTATCCCGCAGTCTAGCACAACACAACAAGAGCAGTAACACGAGAAGAAAGAGAAGGACATACCAGCAACTTAATCTTCTTCGACGCGCCGGGTCCGTCTTGAGGTGGCATGTCTGTCGCGACGCTGCCCAACTTTCGCTTTCGCGCTCCATCCATTGCGCCAAACGTGGTGGGTCGACACTCGCGATCGCTAGGAGAAGGAGGGTATTCGTATGCGATCAGAGACGGCGGAGTGTGGTGGTACACGCCAATCGAGACAACTCCTGGCCTTGCGACCTGTTCGATGGGAAAAAGTGGATCGGTTATGCCAAGCAAACATCGTCGTCACGTGCAAACATTCGTTCAAGCATATGAATCTGCTTGCTTCAAAAAAAAATACCTTCATGCAATGAGGGATACGAGAAGCTATTGTTGAGTGGGTGATGTACTGACAGGTGGGAAGAAAACAAACATGAAAAGTGCCACAAGGCACAGATGCAATGAGATGATGGACACATACACATCTCTGGCGTCGTCACTCCTATGTTTTCTGGGTTGCCGCTCCTAGCAGCCTTCAGCACCATGCGCCTATCAGCGCAGCGGCTCTTCCTGTGCTTTCTGCGCTACAACCCAGACTGAGCGATGGCTTGCTGGAGTGGAGTTGTCGCCTAGTTGCGGTCCTGACTTCGCTCCTCAAAGCTCTCACAGCACATCTACGACGACCAACCCGGCGCTTGCAGAGTACACTCGTTGTAGCTGTGCGTGGGTGCCCGCCGCAACGACATTCTTCGCCCCGAATGACTGAACCAGGTAAGTATGATCTCCAGCCGTGTGAACAACACTCTCACACCTTCACGAAACATGCAGAAGCTACACATCCTACACAACAATCGCATCACTTTACCACGTCCTCCACCTCGCTCCCTGCGACACCTTATTAAAAATGTCTGTCGTGTTGCCAAACTTTCGCCTCCGCGCTCCATCCACGACTGCCACACATCTCGGAACTAGGCAATCTGTATGCGACCAAAGGGAAACGATGTACTGGTACACGGCCATGAACACTTTGCGCTCGCCTTGCGACTTGGCGATTTGGGAAAGTGGATCAAAGAGACACAGCGATTGGCTTAGGCATGTGATATGCCAGGGCACATATTAGAGAGACATGTCTCTCCAGATCTAAACATGATTGCTTAACAAAACGCGTCCAAGTAAGCAGAAGAGCAAGCAAACGTTTTACTGACTGGTGCATCCACGTCTCCGAGGGAAGATTCGTAGCGGTTGACTGGAAGGACGGCATGTGAAGCACTATGCTGCTGGTTCAGCGTCTACCGCGGGCTCAAGGTACTGTGCTTCTTGACGTTGCTGACTTCTAGTGGCTTGCTTGCGGTGCTATCCACATTAACTACTGGTCTGCCAGATTGAGCACTAGCCGCTTCGACGGTTTCTTTGGGCGATCGCCGGGCGAGGGCATGTTGGCGCTCAGGGGACTAGACGGCATTGACTGAGTTTGACATAGGCATCAGCAACATCCCCACCGCAAGTCACAATTAGGGATCAACCTGTTTGCTTAGGTCTATGCATAATGCTGTTCTCGCTCAGATAGTGATTTCGCAGACACGTGGGCCATTCTACTGAACACGCTGCTGCCCTGTTGCGAGCGTTCAGATTGCATGTACAGCATTATCTCTGGTGCCCACACCATAATCCCAACGAGCTTGGTATACTGCTGATTCTGCTGCGGTCTCCGACTTCATGGCTCGTCTCGACGTTGTCGCCTTGGCATGCGCAGCCACTTAAAATATGCGCTGACCTTCCAGTTCGGAGCTACCGCTGAACCGGTCCTGACACGCCCAACTCGGTGTTCTCATGACATCCTCCCAGGCATCTTTCCGGCGCGGGGCACAAGCCCAAGCGATGGTGTGTACGGCAAGCTTTTCCAAGAACAGTACCCACCAAATATGCGTTGGCGGTCTCAAGATCGTGACGGCATACACAATACACATCCTACACAAACAACCCCCATCACCCAAACCTCGTCCGCCACCTCGTCGGACTAATCCCATGCGAACCCCCATTCTCCTCAACAGTCATAACCACATCCTTCCTAATAATCATCTCCTGACTCTTCCCACTCCCCACACTCGCATTATCCCTCGCATGCCCCGTCCCAACATCAACCCCATACGCCACCCCCTCCGGATTCAAATCCTCATTCATAACCTGGAAATCATCCCTCCCACTCGCGCCCCCATGTTTATCCCTCCTGCTGATTCTCGACAATTGGATGCCTCGCCCCGTATGACTGTTGGGATGAGGGTCCCGGGAGCTTTTTCCATAGCCCGAGCCAGCATTCATGGTGGTGAGTCCGAATTCGTGCCCGAAACCGGTGTTGAAACTTCGCATGAAGTTTTTGAGGTTGGGGATGGTGGCTGAGAGGATCGACCAGCTTAGCTCGCATTCCGCGGCTATGATTACGGGGACGAGGGTCATGCTTGGGTGTTGCGAGGAGGCGAAGCGGTTGACGTAGATTGCGTGGACGACTGCTGTGGCGATGACGCTGTGGGAGACGGGCTGTCAGTGCGTGATCTGTTGGGTTCGCTGCTGGACAACGCACCCTATGCGGAACATGAATGCTGAGACGACTTCCCACTTCAGCTTTCGGGACATCTGCAGTGGGCGGACCAAGACGATGGGAATTGCGATGATCAGGAGCTCGGTCACAGCATCAAATGCGGTGATGGCACTCCATTTCGTCGACTAGGAACTCATCAGCCTTCGAATGCTAACGAAATGTGACGGAACCACTGACCTGCATCCCACACCGCTCCGCGGCATCGTCCAAGATATAGCTCGAGGTCTGGCATCCAACAGAGATGCCAATAATCGAACCTACTCCCCACAGCAGACTGACACCGATCACGACCCAGCAAGCGATATTCAATGCCTTCAGATCCCGCGCAAGCAATCTCTGCATGAATAACACAACCGAACACTTAGCCAACGCCAGCGCAACGATCAAGAAGATCGCAGACGCGAACGTCGCCTTCCCACCGACATGATAAGACTTCAGACTATACTGCTGCACCGTCGAGGGGACGGTGCTCGCGTGCTGCGTCGCAACGGTGCCCAGACCATGTTTGAGCGCGATGAAGAGGCATGTGATATGCGCTATCACCGCGAGACTCGCGGCGCCGTAAACGTAGTCGTCGTTTCCGAGGTTGTTCTTCTTAATCCATAACCGTGTGGAGCAGGCAAGAATGGTGAAGATCAGACTGTAGAGGACTACGATATATATGTATCCTGCGTGGTTATCGGCGTAGATGGGTGCGAAGGCCTGCCAGTTCGGTTCCAGCGGCTCGGTCGACATGAAGAATCCTTGTGATGAGGCTATCAGCACGCGAGAGGTAGGGATGATAACAGACGAGCAGAACGGACATTGACAATGCAAGGCTGTGGTTGTACCTACATGTCAGCTTTCAGGTGCAATCTTCTCGTACACCACCACGCCACCACCGCCCAAAAGACACCAGATGGTGGCTCGATAGTTTCAACTAGATGCTTTCACCCGGATCCCCGTTACGTCAAAGAGGGTGGTCAAGTAAAACTATGTTGCCGACAAAGCTCGTGGACCATGCAGGAGATACGCAAGAGTACCGTCCGAGCTCTACCCCCTCAGTGCAGTCAAGTCGTTGGCTGGTCATCTCCGGAATGACTTCCACAGCTTCTGGTTCGCTGATGGCCTTGCAGATACCGTACTTGGCAAGCCCGGTTCGTTCCTACCGCAATCAATGCGCGTGAGAGGCACAGTTGCTTGGCATGTTGCAGAGAATGCAGCAAAAGGAGCTGCTCTTTCAGGTTCGTTGCGATGACCTTTGCCATTCCCTCGTGAGATAAAGCACCATGGATCGTCCAAACTCCCTCCTCTTTCGCATTTGCTCCTTGAGGAGCAGCTCATGCAACCACACCACCGCAACGTTTGGGGTTGTGATAAGCAGCGCCGGGGCGCATCCGCTTGTGGTAGCGCGCGCACGGGAGAGACCGTGGAAGCGGAGTCCGGCTAATGATCAAGATCTCATCTCGACGCTCTTTCGTCTGGTCAAGAACGCAGGATCCTTCCATGCTTAGCTGTGCATCATTGAAATGGACTTGATCTGTTCCTGAGATTACTCTTTTTCCCAATCACACCACAAGCAATTCGAAATATGAGCTTGAGTGACTGTCTGACTACGGCACGCTACTGAAGTCTCCTCAGGAGCTAAATACTTCCACCAAGCAATCGGGCACGGGGAACCAAACCGGCTTCGCATCCTGATACTTGGCTCGTCCCGGGGATGCAGGGCCGTCCGCACGAGCCTTCACAGCTCACTACAGCACAACGCTATGCTCTAGTCAGCTAGCCAACTTGATCCCATCGATATGGCGACAAATTTGTATGCAGCCCGTTCGAGGTGTTCCAATTGCCGGGTGTCTTGGCCTCGTGCCTGGCCTGTCCTGTAGCAGGGGGGAGCTTCGGAGGAGCGAGTTCGCACGTTGTGCCGCGTGCGTGGTAAGGTACCGTCGGAGATCGCTTGTCTGTTTCTTACTTTCGCATCCTTCCTTGTCCTTATACACTTTCTTCGTACTTTGCAAACGCTTCTGTGTATCGTTGGACAGCATGGAGGACGTCAAGGAGCCCGTCACGATGCACTCGTTTCTGGCGGACGATGCTCCTATTGAGATGACACCAGGGCATGAGAAGGAGAAGGCTGGCACGAATTATGATCAGCACGATATGAAGCGGATGGGAAAGCGACAGGACTTGCGTGTATGTTTATGGTCTGGCGCTGATGTTGGCGTCGATACTGATCTGGTCCACAGCGCAATTTCCGCTTCCTCAGCATCTTCGGTTTTACTATGGTCCTCATGGCGACTTGGGAAGCCCAATTTTCCGCTAGTACCTTCGCCTTGATTAATGGTGGTACTGGGGGTGCGATCTGGGTATACATTGGCACTTTCATCGGCTTCTTCCTCGCTATCGCATCGATGGCAGAGATGGCATCTATGGCGCCGACGACTGGAGGACAGTATCGTCAGTCTTCACCAGTCCCTTCGACAGCATATTTATGGACTGACACATTGCAGACTGGGTCAGTGAATTCGCGCCCAGGAACGCGCAGAAACAGCTCAGCTACATCGTCGGCTGGCTGTGTGTCTTGGGTTGGCAAGTCGGCAACTGTGCAATTGGATACCTCTGCGGAACCATCATTCAGGGCTTGGTCATTCTCAACAACCCGGACTACGTACCGAAACCATGGCAAGGGACATTAATCATCTGGGCCGTCTTGACCTTCTCGCTGTTGTTCAACAGTTATTTCGCCTCAAAGCTCCCTCTCTTGGAAGCTGTGGTGCTCATTCTGCATATACTGGGTTTTTTCGCAATCTTGATCCCGTTATGGGTTCTCGGCAACAGGTCCAAGGCGTCCGATGTTTTCTTCACGTTCCAGGATGGAGGCGGGTGGGGAAACCAAGGATTGAGCTGCTTGGTCGGTATGCTGTCGCCTGTGTTCTCCTTCATCGGACCGGATTCTGCAACCCACATGTCCGAGGAACTGCAAGATGCGTCAAGGACACTGCCTTTGGCCATGATCTGGACTGCTGCCGTTAACGGTGCCATGGGCTTTGTCATGATCGTGACCTTCTGCATGTTCATTGGAGATTTAGAGGCAGCGCTGAGCGGACCTACTGGGTAGGTATATGTCGATGAGTGGCGTTGACGACATTAGCTGACTCCCCTCTCCAGATATCCCTTCATCTCAGTGTTTTACAACGTCACACAGTCAAAAGCCGGAACCTCAGTCATGACTGCGATTCTGATCATCATGCTGCTGTTCGGATGTGTCACGAACTTCGCAACCTCGTCCCGACAACTTTGGGCTTTCGTCAGTACCATGCAAACCATTGTTGATGACTTGACTAACACACTCGCAGTCCCGCGATCAAGGCACACCGTTCGCTCGCTGGCTGTCCGCGGTCAGGCCAGGCTGGGACATTCCGCTGAACAGCATCTTCTTCTCTTACGTCTTCGCCATGCTGCTTTCTCTCATCAATCTCGGGAGCGCCGTTGCATTGAACATCATCACCTCGCTTGGGACCGGCGCTCTGATTATCTCCTACGTGATCTCGATCAGCTGTGTCATCGCCAAACGCTTGCGCGGTGAGCCGCTTCTGCCACGTCGGTGGAGTCTTGGAGCTTGGGGTCTGCCGATCAACATCTTGTCGGTGTTGTTTCTGTCACTGTGAGTATCTCTGCACTTGGTGCGTGTTTGGCCCGTCCTGACGAGAGACAGCGTGTTCATCATGAACTTCTTCCCCATCAGCCCGGTGGGCTTGAACGCGGTCACCTTCAACTGGAACATCCTAATTGTGAGTTGCCTGTATCGGATAGTATTGGTCGAGTCACTGACACTGTATAGACTGGTGCGGTTGTCATCATTGCAGGCATATACTACTTCGTGCATGGCAGGAAGGTGTACGACGGGCCGGTGGCATACGTGCGCAAGGATGTATAGTTCACTCGCGCTAGAAGAAGCCATAGACCGCAGCAACCCAGGTGCTTTTACCACCAGTCTCTCAATGCCCAGCCCTCCTGCAAACCACAGTCCCAGGCTCGCCCCTTAGGACACGTTCAAAATTGACCGTAAGAAGGCGTTCGGAGAGAATTTGAGTGTCTACCATCCTTGCAAAATCGATGTGAACTTCCAAGTTGCGCGACCGCTGCCCTTGCCACAATTCATGCAGCAGACAATCGGTAGGTTGGTCGGTAGCCTCGCCATAACCACGAAGGAGCATTTTGGGCATTTGTACTCCGTCTGGATCACAGTAGCTTTCTGCTTTGCTGCGTTCTTGGCAACGATCGCATTGCATATTGTGTTCGCGAACTCGGGCAAGATGTCGGCCGCATTCTGGAAGTCCTTGTACGTAGCTGGTGCCGATGAACCGTAAAGCTCGTCGGAATGTTCGATCACAACGTCCATGATAGCATCCTTCAGCGTAGACGACTCCGGACCGTTGTCGTAGATCTCGGTGAGATAGGTGGCGAAGACTGGGCTTTTCCAATCCTCGGTGATGTAGCTTTTGAATGATTGAGCTGCCAGAGTCTTCAGGTACTGGATATTGTACTTGTCCGCAAGAGCATACACGATGATGTGATGCATGCCCTTGGACGCGCTGCCTTTGGGTGGCTCATACCTTCGCTTGTAGAGGAAGTGCACCATGGAATTGACAGCGTCAAAACCATCGCAGCTGAGATCGATGATTCTCTCGGTTGCTTCCTGCTTGAATGTTAGCGAAGCATTCCTTCCAGAGGATCACTCCGAATGCCCACTCTAAAGTTCCCTGTGCAAGCCTGCATGAAGAACTCAGACTGCGAGCACACTATCGACTTGTGGACGGCCCAGGAACGAGCGCCGTGCTTGATCGTCAGGTCCGCGAAGTAGCCAGTGTCGAGCAGACTACACAGGTCAGCAGCGTACATCTTTGTGGTACGAGCAGCTATACCCTTTGATGCCAGAAGGCATCTTGGTGTGCGCCATGTTGTTGTTATGGACTGGGAACCTTAAGCCCGATGTGCTTGTGGGTTGTTGCCGTCGAGTATGGTAGATTTTGGCGAGCCGGGTATTCGACAAAGATGTAGCATTGATGTGACGGCGTTGCAAGTTATATGGGCATGAGCATGTGCCAAAGATCATTGTCCACTGTCACGTGTGATTGGAGGTATCTACTTTGCTGGTCATGAGTGAGCTGTAACAGAATGCAGAGAGTGAAGAGGATCAGTGAGGCGATCGTATCGAAGTAAAAAGAACAAGCACGATAACAGTGACTTTGCTTCTTACTTGTCTTATTCACATCGTGCTACAAGAAACACTGAGTAGAGTCGCCAGAACGCCACCCATTCATTCATCTCTGCCTTGATGCATGATCTCGTCGATGAGGCCGTAAACCGCTAAGCCGCACTGGCGCGGCATGTGTCCTTCCGATCCCGTTCCTGATACGCTTCCGAGCTTCCAGGGTGCCAAGCTGGCCAGCACCAAGTGACACGCGTCAGCACTGTGTCTGATCTCTGTGAAAAGCCCTTCGTACCCAGCTGTGCTGAGTGGGGCTGCACAATGATTGATTGTAGCTCATGATTCCTTGACTTCACTCAGTGCGGCGCCTGGTAGTTCATCGGCCTCCTAATAAGCTATTAGTACTTGGGCGTTCGGCACCCTGCGAGCAGGCAAAGCTTACTTGAAGAGAAGAATGTGAGGCTCGGGCTCGTGGACCTCGTAGTGCTCCCATCCCAGACTCTGGTCGCATGTCAGTCATATGTTCGCCCATCTCATACCTAGGACACTGCTCACCTGCGTGATCCCCAGTCCTCTCCACTCATCCTCCCACAGTAACTTCAGAGTGCCTCTCGCGCCATCGAAGTAATCCTTGGGTATCTTCTTCAGCATCTGCTTGGGCAGTTGGACGTGGCGGTACTCGTAGTGGTCGTCATTGTATCTATCGTGGCCATGTTGTCAGCTTACACCCTTCTCTGACCACCCTCCAGCCTCACTTACCGTGACGAGTAGTGTATCGAATCAACAAACTCATCCAGCTGGTCCCTCTCCGCATCCGTGAGCGCTCTCGGCTTCTTGTTCCGTCGCGTGTAGTCAATGTCCAGCGCCGCCATCGCTGCTACTGCCTTTTTCTCCTCTACACCTCCCACTACAAGTCCTGGTATTGGAAGACCTATGGTTGGCCTCTGTCCTCACTGAGCAGATCTTGCAAACAGAATTTGCACGCAGACCGTTGTGGAGCAGTGAGTCGCCGTGATCCGCAAGTTTATCGTTTGTGGTCCTGGCTTTGCGTGGAGTTGCTTCCGCATGCAGCTCTGGCAGCTGGAGGGGTCCGGCAGGCTACTGTAAGGCACGCGGCGGAGGCGCGTTAGCTTCGCGTCTCGGCGGTGAGGGTGTTTGTGAGTGGTCGGCAAGGTGTGATGTGGACGCCGTCCAGATGCTGTCAAAGTCTTGGGAAGACACTGTTGTTCAGGGTTCTCGGATGTTGATGTTTTGATTTAAGCAACCACGATGTTTTGATTGAAGCAACAACGATTCGCACGTGCCATCTCATGCGCGCTCTAGCGCTCCCGTTCGGGCCGGAGGCGTCGGCAGAGAGGTGAACTCTCGGGCCAACGGTTAACGGTGAACGATCGAAAATCGTGCAGAACCATGAGGCTGGTGTCACGGTGCACAAGGCGCGTGGTAGACGCTCGATCACGTTGAGAACTGACGTAGTGTTTGAGAAATTGCTCATCTATGACAAGATACGAAATACATTGCCTCCGTGAGATAAGACCCAAGAGAAAGACCGGCAATAACCAGCCAAGCAACCATGAACGCCAACCCAGTCCTCCGCGTGTTCACATGAGCCTGCTTTTAAGAGAGCGGACGGCAGATCCCGCGTCTTACGATCCTCAGTCGTGCTCCAGAGTAGTCATGACGGTCGTTATGTGGATCTGCCAGAGATGTGATCGTAAATGAGTGTGAGTGCAGGCCGACGTAGTGTAAGGCCAAGATGTATGTGCAAGAATGGAATCGGTGGTTTAGCACCGCTGTGAAGCATTGTCATCTGCAGCCCTTCTGGTTCCGGACAGGAAGGGTCCGATTGCTCGTTGAGTAGTACTCTCAGATCCAGGCGCCAAAGTCCCGAGCAGGCGAAGGCTCCTGGAACGTGCTGTAAATGAGGTCCTGGATATCGGACATGTAGTCAGAAGCCGAGAAGCAAGCAAGTCCTCGCGACTCCATAGCCTCAATATCTGCCTCAGTCTCAGCATCTTGCACAACGTGGCCGAACTCCTCGGCCACCTCGTCAAGCTGCGCCAACTCAGCACCAAACGGGCTCTCCTTAGGTGACTCCACAAAGCTCGCCTTCGTCAGACTGAAGATCTCTGTGGAATCGCGGGCCTCATATGCAGTGCTGGGTGGTGGCGACATCATGCGCTGGATGGAGCGTGTGCGGTGGACCTTCTCGTGCGCCTTCTTCGAGTGCGAGGGCACGCGCTGCGGCAGTCTCGGCGCATCGAAAGATGGCCTTGCGGATGGGCTGACGGCTGTCGACGGCCTGGAGTCTGTGTCCACAGCGGGCTTAAAGTAGCAGCTGAGGTGGTTCGGCTCCGCGCTGGTAGGCGACTCTTCAATGGACGAGGCGTCAGTGTTGCTTCCTAAGCTGTGACGACCGCTGCTGGCATCGCTGGCACCCCTCGACATCATCGACGAGCTGGAAGATATCGGCGAGATATCGTGAATGTCGATGGGAGATGTGCCCTCAATATCTTGCGCATTGTTCAGCAGCATGTTGCTGGTGGAGATCAACGCGATGGGCGACGAGATTTGGGTGCGCAGCACCGGCTTCCCACCACGCTGGCTTGCAGCGCGGCCAATGTATGTGGGAGAGCTGATCTGCATCTCTGGTTGCTTCCTGCGCATGGTGAAGGCGCGGGCGAGTGACATGTTGGCGGTGTTGTTTGGTATGTGTGTGGTGTAAGGATCGTGGTGTTTGGCGAGTGTGAGAGCAGAGTGTGTCCGAAGTGATGGTGCAGCTTTAGTCAAGTGATTGTTTGTCTCACGAGCACAAATTGATTGTCTTGACTGCTGTTTCGGACTTGTCACGAGTGCTGATTGTCTCTCGCGAAAGGGATGCAGTGAGGACGCTGTCCTTGGGTAATGATGGTCGTGCAAATGTAGTAAGGAATGTGAAGTTCACAGCGGCAATCCGGCTTGCGCTAAAGAGAGTGTGAAAGTCAACGAAGGCGTCTGGCGCGTCGTGACTGAGCTGCTGGAGAGAACGAGTGACTACGAGGGAGCGTGAGGTGTGGTGCAAGAGAGAACGTCGGCGCTTCTGCGACGAAGGTCGAAACAGAAAAACGCTTGGTTCGTGGTGGAGCCCAGACTCCAGACGTCCTCCACGGATTGGTTGAAAGCTTGACACACCTCGCTCCGGCTTGAAACCCACCTTCACCCGCTAGCGTAACAGACTGTAGCGAGTAGATGGGGGCCGTTGGACGTGCTCGATGCATCCTGTGCATGATGAACTCAACCGAGGCAGCGTGCCTGCACCACGTCGCACGGAAACGTGGCGGCAAGCACAACCTTGGTGCGCAAAAGCAAGACCATCACCGTAATGACGGTTAAGATACAGAAGAAAGGCTGAGCAAAATGTCCACTGCTTAACATTGCATGAGAATGTGATACCAAGCAACCTCTGTAAGATGAGAACACAAACCGGCATAGCCATTTTCGCGACCTCAAGCAAGCGCTCCACCTCAACGATGTAGAAGTCGAGAAGGAAGGCATGATTGTTATTGAGTCGGCCAGACTTGCTCGCAGTCAAGGATGGTATCGCGGCTGTGGAAAGCACTTCTGTTATTTGATCACTGCAGCAAACTCAAAGGTAGTCCTTTAAATCTGCTTCGACTCGATATACGCGTTGTACCAGTGCTCTCCGCCATACTATATCTCTCTCAAGCCTGGCCCGCTACGTCTCTTTTGCTTCCCGTGCGTTGCAGGGCAGCCAGCACCATACGTGATCGTCGTGGTGACCTCCACAGACCTGCTCGCAGCGGAGGATACAGCTGAGCTTGTAATTGTCGAACTAATCAGGACCGTGCTCGTTGACAACGAGACCGAGCTTGTGGATGTACGTGTGCGTATCGAGACGGTCGACATCGTAAGGTTGCTGGGTGGCGTGAAAGTGCTGAAGGACGAAGTTGCCACGGACATGGAACTCTGTGTAGCTGTCGAACTTATTGCCGATGAAGTGGATGCTGGCACGCTGCTCGAAGCAGTAGCTGCTGATAGCGGCTCGACCACTCCTCCAGCTACGCTTGGAAGATCTCCACTGCTGCCCCCAGGTGTGTCTGTCGAAGCCATCCGGTAGGCATCAAGGTTCTGCCCTGAGTTACTATTTCTCGTTAGCCAGCTGGAGCATGCGAGCTGTGCTCTGTCTAGACGTACGGCGGATTGATCACTCCCACCATGCCAGCCTGACAATGAGTCTTCACGCTTGGTTAGTTTCACTCACTCGTTTGACTAGAGGTTAGATCATACTGCGGAAGGTTAGCATTTGACCGTGAAACGGCACGACATGTCCGAGACCCACCATAGACGTTCTGCGAGCAGTAGTACCAGATCGGATTGGTATCTTTTATGGTGATGATGAAAACATTCGGCTACAAGACATGCTTAGCGCGTGTTGTGCATCACCACAGAGCTCACGACCTACACCCGTCCCTGCTGACACTGGCATATATCCGCTAAACAACTTCCCGTCAGGCTGGCATGGGTTGTCGAAGGCGCTGCTGACCACCGAGTGGTTGCGCGGGTAGAATTGATACTCGACCTGCGAGCCCACAGGCGCTGTGATGGAGCTTGGGGTGAAGACCAGTCCGTCCTCGCCAACAGCTACGACCTGCGTGGTCTGTGATGAGACAATGGGAAGCAGTAGCGACAGAACCGCGCGTGTTGATTTTGAGAGCATCCTTGATACGCTTCCGATGCTGTGAGATGGCCGGCCACTGGAGAAGAGAGCCAAGTGGCTGTGCCCAAGTCAAATGCCAAGCCATGCCGCGATCGTGGAATGCAAACAAGCTTGTCTGTAAGATTTCCAGCGCTCGGACGAACTGCTACACCTCTCCCTGCTTCCGCCTCCTCCAGCCGTCGCAATCTTCTCGCCTCCGACTGCTATCTTGGTCTTCCGGGTGACTGGCTTGCACCTTCGGCGGGTTATAGATGCAGGCTCTCGGCGGAAAGGGAACTAAGTGTGAAGGCGGCAGAGAATCCGATGGCATGTATTCAAGATGGCCCTTCACTGACCATTCTGATTGAGCGAGCGGCGGGATATCTCCACTCTTTGGCACCCGTACAGCTAATGGGCAGAGCGCGGCAGGCTTTCTGAGCCGTATGAAGTGCCAACGCCGAGAAGGTGCACATTTTGCCTACTCTCTCATCCGTTGGGCATCGGCACTGCTGCTTGAAGCCCAGCCCATGTTGACGGAGACGTCGACAGACTTAGACGCTTCCGCACTGCTGAACTCTTTTTCTTAATGCAGCCTCATGTCCCTTCAATATCAAGCTTCGGCATGCGTTGGACCTTGCTAGTTCCCGAACATTGACGCGAGACTTGCTTGTTATCTGCGCGTTCGAGGGTAATACTTGGCCTACGAGGAGCCCATAAGTCCCTGCCCGCCATGGATGCTCGTTGTTACGCTCATATTTGTGCTCCTCAAGCAATCTTTCGCCCAACATTACCAACACCTTTACCAACAACACTCACCACGACCTCATCTTCCTCGTCGCCATCTCGCAGTCCCCACCCACTCATGCCAAACGTACGTAGATCTCTTGCGAGCTGCACGACCTGCTCTGTACCCAGTACTTCCTTGCCCATCGCAAGACGCCCAACATCTTCACTGCCCATCGCCATGAGCGTGAGCATGGTTGGAGCAGCCACACTCGAAACGCAGCCACCTTGCTCGACAGCCTCAAGCAGCTGATACGCGCACTTCTTGCCCAAATCCTCCGGCGGCTCACCACCAGTCGGTGGACTTGCAATGTCTGCTGAGTATAGCACGCCAGTGTTCGTCTCGGCCACCAAGCTCAGCCCAAAACCAAGACCCGTCTTCCGCTTTGCGGCTGCATTCTCTCGTGTGGGAGCTGGCACGAATGGCGCAGACGAGACATCTGAGAAGATGTAGGTGTCCGGCGCAACCTCGTTCAGCACACCTCTCGCCGCTTCGATCAAGCGTGCATTGTTCGCGCCAGCTACACCAGTCGAGTATGCCACGCCTCTGATCTTCTTCACCCGCCCAGCACTCATCAGATGTAACGTCTTCGGCAATCGCACCTGGTGGCCGAATACTAGCTGTACTTCTCCACCTCCTCCTTTGCCGTCTCTTCCAGCGTTTGAGCGCCGCAGTATCCGCAACTCGAGGTTGTTCTCAACCCCAAAACTCTTGAATAGCGGCAGTATCGCTGTGCGCACAGTGTCTGCGCTCACATCTCCTGCCTCCGTGCTAGAGGTGATGACTCCAGGTCCGGTGAAGAGCACATTTATCGGAGCTTTTGAGAACGGCGCAAGCAAGCACAGCGGTATGAGGAAGTAGCCAACACCTCGTTTACATTCGGCAGGCAACTCATGCTTGATTACGCCGCCTTGTGCACCATATCCTGCTGCGCTTCCAGTTATGAGTCCTGGTTTGTACAGCACGGTTGTGCCTGTGTATGAAAATTCTATCTGCGAGCCGTTCGTGATAGCTTCGAGCAGGCGTAAGAAAGAGACCTCGTGCGGTGCGAGTCCGGGAGAAGTATGAGAGGAGGATCTGATTTGCGATATGCGGATTGGTCTGCCTGTAAGTGTAGCAAGAACGAGACGCTGCACCAAATACTTTGAGCCTGTGAACTTGAGCACGGCAGGTGCTGGTGTCGCGGCCATTTTTCAATCACTGTGGAGATGCTCGATCCTTCATCTGCTGCTGTTCATGTCGCGTGTGCTTGTAGTCAAAATTTCCAGATTCTTGAAGATCGACAAGCCAAATTTTAAGCTTCGTCTTCCCGGTGATCCGCGATTCTTTCTCCACGTGGGCGTAGGGCGCCGGCAACAAGGCTTGCAAGGCTACAAGGGTGAACGGCAACATTTTCGATTGAAAAGGGATGCATCGCCGACTTCATGTCTTCACCCAACACTCGTGCACCGTGAGAAGACAATGGGGAGCACAAGTTCATTTCTGTCTGCAGCTGAGGGTATCATATGAGTTTGAAGCAATCTCGAGACTGAACCCGGGCACACTCTTATCTCTGCCGAGATCCCAGCTGACACACGAAACACAATAGCCGATGCATCTCCATCAGCCTGTGAAGGCCGACGAAGTCTCGCTGTCCATTTTCATGATCTCGCAGCCTGCTCAGCCGAGCAAGCTTCCATCGCAACACGCAGTAGCACAATTTTGGGCGCCGGTCCCGAGATGCATGCACCTCAGCATTTACCAGCCACCCTGCTGGCCGCCCTGCTGGCCACCATATCCTCCGCCGGATCCGTTCTGCTGGTAGCCGTCACCTGATGGAGAGTCAGCATCATCTCACCACAAGTTTGTACGCTTAAGAGCCGTAGGTGCGATGCGGACGCACGTCGCAGCGCTCCAGCAGCGAGATGGGCGTTTTACTGCTCACCTCCCTGCTGATAACCACCACCGCCTCCACCCTGACGCCATCCTCCTCCACCTCCCTGTTGTCCTCCTCCGGAATAACCTGGTAGGTCGTTGGCGCAGCTCATGTGCATGTGCGATGAAGGGGATCAGAAAATTGACTTACCACCACCCTGCTGTCCGCCGTAGCCGCCCTGGCCACCGCCATAGCCGCCCTGACCTCCTCCAGAGTATCCTCCTCCGCCGGAGTATCCGCCACTAAACCGATGGGTGGAGAGGTTAGCACGAGTTCAAAACACGACAACGAGATGCTGCTTACCCTCCTCCTCCACGACCACCTCCGTAGCCGCCCTGTCCTCCGCCGTAGCCGCCCTGGCCTCCACCAGAGTATCCTCCGCCACCTATTATAAGAGTCAGCAGAAGAAATATGGACGCGCGCACGATTCGTCTTACCACCACCACGTCCACCACCGAATCCTCCTCCTCCACCACCCGGAGCACGCTCGGACGCCTTGTCGACACGGATAGTGCGACCATCGAACCTGGAAGATATGTCAGGTGACCATGCCAAGACTTCCGTATGCGACGCACTCACTCGACATTGTTCATTGCTGCGATCGCGGCATCAGAGGCGGAATCCTCAGAGAAGCGCACGAACCCGAAGCCGCGGCTGCGACCGGTGTCCCTGTCCTTGACGACGATCTGTGACTGTATGAGCGACATGGCAGCCTAGATTGGATGCGATAATGAACGTACAGCCTCATCGACCTGGCCGAACTCTTCGAACTTCTGGCGCAGAGTCTGGTCGTCGGTGTGCCACGCGAGGCCGCTATTATGGTGTCAGTCGGCACGCGGCGCAATGTGATATGTGATGCGCACCCGATAAATAGCTTGGACATGTTGTCGGTGGTCTACTCCAGGTAAGGACAGACTGTCGCTCGTTCTTGTGATTGCTGAATGTAGGCCGTGAGAGTGTTGTGAGTGGTTCTGATCTGTCGCAATGTTGGTGTTGGTGCTAGGTTTTGTCAGAGAGATGACGTTCAGAAAAGGTTGGAGCAAACGGAGGCGGAAGGTGCAGATCACATGGCGAATTCGTCATCCGGCCTCATTAGCGCCGAAGCAGCTCGAAATTCGACCAAGTGAAGTTATTGAAGTGAAGGTTCACTCACCAAGTGAATCCAAGTCGATCTGCAGTCTCACAATCTCTCAATCACAACAGCCACCGATGGGCAGAACAAGCTCACACAAGGCACAAAAATCGGACAAAGGTTGGCTTAGGTTGGGATTGGAAAGATGGGGATTATATTCTAGATAGAGGGGCATCTATCCAGACCCCTCACGTAGCACCACTGCAAGCCATCCAACCTGATCCAGCGGCGGACGCACCTCCAGGGCTGCCGAAGGATGGGTGAGCAGGGTGAGTGGCGGTCCGGCTCCTCTCCCTGCAGGGTGGGTCGATAGACTTGGGCATGCTGGTGTGGAGTTGTGGAGTGCGTGAAATGTTGGTGAGCCTGCTGTTTGTGAGTGGCCCAGCTAGCTCGCACGAGCTCACACATGGCAGCGAATGACGGGCGGCCATCGCGCTCCTTTTCGCGCACTTTAGATGGGCAGCAGGGCAGCTCAACGTAGCTGTCCCGTGCCAGCTTCATTATGCGGTTCACCACCAGCTAGCTCGATAGCAGAGGTCGCCATTGGGCTCAAAGTCGGCAGCTAAGGGTGTGGATGCTGCCTTATGCATGGCCTCATGCAGCTGGCCTGCTTGATACCCACGGTAGTGGCGCTTGGCCACGCATCGCCGACCCAGTCTGTCGTACTCCGGTGAGTCTTTCTCGCGTATCAGAAGGTTGTTCGTAGAAGGTCAACACGCAGAGGGGAGCGGTGAGGTGTGATGAGGGGAGGGGAAGAAAAGGTTCCGCCGGCTCTTTCGGCGACTGCTCCGACAAGCGCGTTTGATGGAGCTTGGCAGTTCGTCTGAACGTCTTCAAAGCAACCTCATCATGCATCTCGTCCGATCGATATGAACCGAAGCTAGCGGCGTTTGGCCGCCTCTTTGTGGGAGCAGGGCGAGGGCGCGAAGCAAGATGGGCTATACTATGGAAGAGAGATAATAATCAGGCGTGGTGCTGCAGGGGCCTGCCGAAAGGATACAGATGTTGCCTGCAGTCGTGAAGAACTGGAATCTCGAACGCGAACAGTCAACGTTGGTCTGCCGCAGGCGATGGCAACAGCACGTATAGAATACTGCATCTTGGGGACACCAATTTTCTGCTGCCATACTCAGCGATATTCCAGTGGTAGTGATCCATAGCTGATATGATCAAGTTGGAAAAGTGGTGTAGTTTTCAGTTGCATCAGCGCAAGTCGTAGAAACGCGCCTTCCTCTTTGATTCGATCTCAACTTTTGTGACCTGTCACCTGCATGCACTTCGGGTTGCTGACACTTTCGAACACAGCTCTATAACCCGGTTTGCATCGCATAATACTGCAGTATATATGGTTCTGTGCTACCAACGCACTGCGGACAACCTTTTGGAGGGCGGCAGTTGACCGTGGTTGGTCACTTGCGTGTCGGGTTGCACAGGACGGCATGGACTACATTCAACAATGGCTCCAGAACACCGCCGACCGAGAGCCTCCCGATCAGCCTGAGCACCAGGCTCAGGAACATGCGTCGACCGAGAGGGAGCAGCTCAGCAAGAAATACCGCCGGAAGAGAAAGCGCGCATCCAGCGACAGCTCCCTGCTTCAGCCCCGGCACTCACATCTTGATCGCGCTAAGTCAGCACACCGGGCGAGCTCATCGGGTGGGCTACGCGACGCCACTCGCGATTATCCGCGGCGAGATAGGGAGCAGAGTCAGGGCAGCGGGTCGCATCGCGAGGAGGCACCACCACGGAAATCTTACGACAAGCGCGCACGTCATAAAAAGAAAGCCGACCGCTACGAGCCAAAGTCCAAGAACCTGCACAAAGATCGCGATGAACCAAAGACCGGGTCGAAGCGCCGTAAGTTGCACCGCAACGGCGATGGAGGAAGAACGACAGGCCTGGTGCAGAGCTTCCAGCTCAAGGATGGCCCGCAGAAGAGTCGCCTGACGGTATGTCACCACTTGTATGCGTATCGCACGATGGCTGACAGCTTTGTAGCTGAAGCCTGAGACTAATGCTGGTTTGTTCAAACATGGTCGCGCATCCGCGCAAGTGGCTGGAGGTCGTGGTGCAGGATGTATGCAATTGACGGGGCAGTGTCATGCAGCTGCGTAGACTGACATGATTGTAGTGCCTGACCTCGTCTTCAACGAGATGCGATTTTTGGAGAAGCCAAAGGATCACCAGAATAGACTGCCAGCAGAAGCTGAGCGTACTACTACCAAAAAGGACAGCAAACGTCAGCAGGAGGAGCAGATCTCTGCGTACTTCGCGCACAACAAACCTGCAGAAGCTGGCCCTGTAGTTGCAAGCCTGGTTGCAATACCACCGCCTCATGAACAGCAGCAGCCTTCACGCACAACACATCGAAAGCCTGCGAATCAGCCGCTAGTCGATCTTCCCGACAAACCTTTCTTGGGCTTCGGAAGCAAAGGCCAGCATGCCAACAGTAAGGAGACCGGACCAACAAGTTACTACTCTTGGTCTGAGTCGGTTGGTCCGGAAGCACGAGCGGGAAGATCGCAAGAACCAGCCAACACAGACGATAGGAGGACGACCGAAGTTGTGGAGAACGTGGGACTTGATGCAACTTTGCGACAGCCTGCTGAGCCCGACAAGCAGGCAGAGCATACCGCTTCACCAAGGCGAGGAGACTGGGTGCGCTCACGAAGAGCTGCAGGACCGGCTGTCGAAGTCTTCAGACCTCCTGCTGAGGCCAAACGTGGGCATGAGCGTAGGACCATATCCAAGACTAGTGTGGCCTCTCTCCCACACAACCTACCATCCGAACCACCAGGTGACGCCGGTCAGCCTCGTCGAAAACGCGATGCGCCTGGCAGCCCAGAGTTTCACACCTCTGACATCTTGCAAGTTCAGCAGCGACCGGACACTGCTGCAGATGCTCGCCACAGTCATGATACGCTAGACACTGTCGATCTGCTGCGGATGCGTGATCAGGAGAATCGCGATCCAAAGTCCTCAACGCCAACTAGCAAGCTACTACGAAGAGCTCAGGAAGTGATAGTGGCACAGCAAACAGAGCAGCATCCTGCGCGGAAGGACGTGCGGAGGTCATCTAGAGAACAGTCCAATGCTTACGAAGCACCGCGCACGCTCGAAAGACTCGAGGATCACCATGACGAACGAGAACGACTAGCTTACGAAGAGTACATCGATGCCAACGACATGCTTCATTTAGCGGCTGGCTATAATGGTGTACCTCGGCGACGTACGACTACGGTTGCGTCTCGCTCTACACTCCCAGAGAGAAGGTTGCAGTCGGCAAGTGGTCTAAGGCCGCAGAGCTCACGACATACAGTCCGGCCTGATCTTGCACGACCATTTCGAACTTGTCCCACACCGCCGATGGCATCGAGATCGGTGATCCCGACGATGTACATGGAAGACGATGAGATGCTTGATCAAGTGCGATATAGTCCGCCTTCGGATCATCGTGTATACGCCAACGCGCAGCAGGCCGAAGCACTAGCTCACGCAGTGACATCTGGCCAAGCATCTGGTCTTTACCAGGATCAGATGGAAGATGTGTACTCAGAAGAACCGCTGTCACACGTACCAAGCGGCTTGCTGGCAAGGCACACCTCCTCGGTTCGGGATGTGTCACAACACCCTCCGCTGCGCAGTGATATATCGACAGGTCTTGGGGGTGGTGGCTATGGCCTTGCAGATGACGATCAATTCGCCGGATTTTGGAAGCCCAATAGATTATACTGATAGCTCGCATTGTTCTTAGATACCCAATTCGCGTTTGACCGTTCATCTTAAAGTTGCGCACTCCAGGTTCTCCGCGATGTGAAGCTTCAGGAGGCGGCTATGAGGAACGATCTTTACTGAAAGCATCTATACAGCTGCGAGACTAGAAACCTGCCTACAACAATGAGCGAAAGGGGTATACCCGCTACCAGCATAAATCACGCACCCTCCCAATGCAATTACGTCCTATCCATACACCTCATTCCCATCTACGACAAGCTGTGCCTGATCATCTTCTTCGCGAGCTTCTAGCCAGCAGGCGCCATCGAAAGTCCCAGCTGTCTCCTCGTCGTCTTCCTCGCCATCATGCACCGCCGGGACTCGACCCTCACATTTGACGGAATTTGACGCATCTCGCGGCCACCGCCACCCCTCGAGCAGTACATCTAATACTGTTCTTGCGGACAATCAAAAGCCAAGTGCCCGTCCTCTTCGCAAAGCGCGCACCACTTATCTTCATCCGCTGCTGGCTTTACAGCAGCATCATCGCGGTTCTCCTTACCCGGCGTGTGATTCTGCTCCTCGTCCTCGTGGGTGGGAAGGTCATCATGCGTATTCGAGTCAACATTGAGCTTCGTGCAGTCCAGCGTATCGTGATCCCTGGCCTCGCACATCTCACAGTATACACCCTCCACAAGCACATCATTGGTTTCCTCCTCGTCGTCTGCCGCGGGCAACTGCTCAGGAGTTCCAGCACGCTTGGCATGTTCAGCGAATGTCGGCTTGACCGTGCCACTGCGCTGGCGAAGCGGCATTGGCTTTTCAACTTCCGACGCTTTCGCAGTGCGTTCGCTTTCGTTCCTCACGTGCCCGTTGCCATTGACGACTGCAGAGTCCCGCCTCAGCTGCTCAAGCTCCTTCTCAAGGTACTCCTTTTCAGCTTTGCTGTCATCCAGTGCGGTCTGAAGGCGCTTCAACTCATCGGCATCAGTAACGTACTCATGCCCATTCGTCGTTGCAGCAGGAGTAGCGCTCAAGCCATGAATAATGGCTTTCAGACCCCTGATTTCGTCGTCTTTCAGATCAGCCTCCTTCGTGCTTGTGCCATCACCCTTCGCCTGCAACGATGCAGCCTTCTCGCGCTCGCGCTTGAGCTCAGATCGGCCTCTTTCGACCTCGCCACGCAAGAACTCGACTTCACCCCTTGCCTCCGCCTCACCACGCCGGCTCTCTTCCAAACCTTCCTCCAGCTCAGCGACCAGCTCCTCCAACCTCTTCAGCTCACTAACAATGCTATCGAAGTCTTCTTTGCCAGCCCCTCTACCACCATCCGCCGCCACTTCTTCCTGCAACTGCTCATTTTGCCTTTGCAGATTCTCAACCTGCGCCAACAAGTCCGTCTTCTGCTCCTCATACACCCGCTCGGTCTCCGTACTTGCCATCTCGAGACTATCGAGCGTACTGCGGAAGTCTGCGCGGTGCGTATCGAACTCCTGCGTCATCAAGCTGATCTTTTCGTTCTTCTCTCGAAGTAATTGCCGGAGCTGCCCAGCACTTTGATCATCTTCAGAGCTTGACGATGCTTTCCTCATATTGCCATCAAGCCCGGCGCCATCCGTGGGTAATAGTGACGACAACTCCTTTACGCTACTTTCCATCTCTGCCAGATTATTCGCCTGCTCCTCCAGCCTCTTGTCGCGCTCCGCCAGTTCCCTCCTCAACCGCTGTAATTCTGCATCTAGACCACCCGCGCTACCCAAGCGAGAAGGCGAACGCAGAGGCTGAGAGAAAGAAGGCACAGAGGCTGTGCTTGTCGTCCGACCATTGCTTGTCGCTGCGTACCCAACAGAACTATTGTCCTCTTCCAGTATATCCCTCTGCCTAGTGCCCATCCGTGAGCCAGTCCTACTGTACGGCCGTGGTGTCTGCGATGGCGCAGGCCGTGTAGTAGTCGAAGAGCGGAAATTATTCTTGCTTGGCGTAGTCGCAGTAGACAAGCCCGGCGGCCTACCACCTCGCACACTCTGCGACAAGTTCCTAGCTGGCGTCGGCGCGAGAGTGGGTGCCTTCCTAAGGGGTGACTCGGGTCTCGGTAGCGATGGCCGCTTGGGCTTGAACTGTGGACTTGGCGGTCGCGCACCAGGTCCTACTGTTTGCGAGAACTTGTGCGGCAAGGCTGGCGTGGGCGGAGTGTACGCGTTTTTGCTGTTGAGGTTGCTGTAGGATGGCGTCCCTGGCGTCGCAGGGAAATAGTCGTTCGACGCGGTTGGAGTCTCGCGTTTCTCTGCGCGATGGAGAGGTAGAAAGATGCCAGCACCTCGTACAGTCGTCCTGAAGTATTTGACACTGCAACAAGACGCGTCAGCATCTCGTCTCCTTGTTGTTACGTCTTTGACCTACCCATCCACGTCGCCACTGTTCTTCCCTCTGGCCGCGAACCTCCTATCCAACTCAACTCCCACGAAGTCGCCAGCCTTGTCCTTGACGCTGCCAAGAAATCTTACAACCCCGTACATATCTCCAGGCACCGTAACGGCATCGCCAACTTCCAGCTCGCCTCCCTCCATCTTGGCTAGTGGTGTCGCGGGTTGCTGGCCAGTTAGTGCGCGAAAGCTCGCCTTGCGATTGACCGTTGTGCTGGCGCTCAGGCTAGACTTCTCTGCTGACCCGGAGGATCCGTAAGATGGTCGTTGAAGCCGCTGTCGCGGAGTCTGGAGCGCCATGTCTCGGCATGAGTCGCGGTCTCGGATAGGATCAACAATGTCTGTAGGAATAGATTAGAAGGCCACGATGCCTTTGAGTTGTGCTACGTCAACAAGCAGATGAGCGCAATATAAACACGCGAATGCTAATACCTGATTGGCCACGATTTAACATATGCCAAGAGATATGTCATTGACCGACCTCACCTCTCTCCTTTTTCTTCCCAGCCGTGCAAGTTTAGTACGGATCAATGCAGCAGCCCAACCGTAGCCAAATCTTATAGCGAGATACGCTCAACAGTTTGTCGTATCGAGAGTGAGCATTAAAAGGTGGCGGCGGTTCAATCGCCCTAGCAACACAAGCAGTCCTTAAGCTTAAGCTCGAGTATTGCAGCATAGCAAGATTCGGCATTACTGAGATCGTCGACACGGTTTGAGGCACTCTCGTCTGTCGTCCAGAGTGTTCGACAGATTCTTCAGTCCTTGACCAGAATAAATTCTGGCCTGGCGTATCGTAATCTCAACACGCAATGGCGCCCCGGTCTGGTTTTCTGGCACTTCCTCCTGAGCTTCGTAATCGGATCTATGAGGCGATATTGCTAGACGACATCCACGATTTCGCAATATCACCCTTTCCGCCCACGCTGCTCAGTGTTTGTGGAAAGATCAAGCACGAGTATGAAAGCATATTCTACAGCAGCAACCTCATCAAAATCGACGCCTATTTCACCGAAACAGACTCCTGGGCAGCTCTACACAGCTGGAAAGCCAAGCAGTCAATCTTCCAGCGCAGCACCTTTACGGATCTATCTGACTTCTGGAGCCTGGCGAGTGCAAGACGGCACTGTCAGCGGCTCAGCTACAACCAGGGCAACGTGCGGCGAGGAATCATGACTGTGCAGACAAATGCCGGGTTCAAAAGGTGGCAGTATAGCTTGCAGGGCGCATGATCATCCTCTGCCAACGCTCTCCCACTTGCGACATCACGAGCTGAGCGAATCGGCCTTGGTGTTAGCTGCTTTCTGTTGGGATCGGCGCACCTCTGATGCACAGACGCTCGCTATCCACGCGCGGACCGGTAAATCTTATTTTCCGTGTCTACCAGTCGTACCCACGCTCCGAAAACAGGCTACAATCCACCCTCTCTACAACGGTATCGGGAATTGAGAGCACCATGTCGTCCTGATAAACTGACTCTTCTCCAGCACCGCCGATGCCTCCTATTCAGGAGAATACATGATTGGCATTGCCGCATCCAGGTACTTCGTGGGCACAGCTTAGCTATGTCAAGCCTGCGGTTCTATGCCACCCTGTTCGATTAAAAGAAGCTGCTGCTTCAGGAGGCTTACTCCTGAATGAGCCAGTGCGAGCTGTTGCTTCAAGAGGTCCACGACTTCTTCGGCCAAGTCAAGCTGCTGCTTCACCGCGGTAAGCTCTTTCGTGGTATTCTTGAAGCCTGCAGCCTCTGTGGTGGCTCCCTCCTCTGCGTGACTGAGCTGTTGCGGCACTACACTCGAGTCCCACGGCAGCTCGCTCGCAGGAGCGCTTTGGGACGGCGGCCCACTCACCATCTGTCGCTCTCCGATGCCTATTTTCTCGGTAGCTGTCTCTTCGAAGGCCTCCACGGTCGGCGCATCTACAAGCGGCGTGGGTCCCTTCTCAGCCTCATTCGCCTGCTCTTCCGCAACTTCGCCCGGCCAAGCTCCATAGCCCACGAAGGGCCCATACATCCATTCGTCCTCCTCTCCCCTCCTCTTGGGCGCGGTCGGATCGCTAGCTGCAGTACTCTCGTACAATCTATCGAACACATCCGCGGCCCTCTCTCGACCATGTGCGTTCAGATTGTGCTGACCGGGCGGGTACCGCCACAATGGGAGCTCCCATTCGGCAGGGTACCATCCCGAGTACTCCCAGTCAATGATGTATGTAATAGTATATGTTTTTGGGTCAATGAAGATTTTGTGCTGCCCTAGATCACTGTGGCAAAGAACGAAGTCTGGCTCCTCTGTTTCAGGAATGCGGCTCCACGTAGAGTCGTCCTCGTAGTTTATAGAAACGAGCCATGGAAGGATCAGCTGCTCGGTCTTGTTCAGTCCGCCCATGCGACACGATCTGTGCTTTTGGAGAGCTGGGATGATATGGTTGGTGATTTGTCTTTCCACGGCTTCCACGACGACGGCGCCATCGCTGTTAACGCACTCCTCCATCAGCACGCTACCGTCCGTGATGCGGGCGATCTTGAGAGTAGTTATTCCATCTTCCTCGACACAGCTGATCGGTTCTGGCACAGGAATGTCAGTGTGCTGACGTATGTACTGTAGGATGTAGAATTCGTTCTGCAGGCGACTCTGGGAATTTGCAGGCCGTCCGGACCCTCTCGCCATTGCTTCTGATGCTCTGTTCGTGCGGCTTCAGTTCTCTTTTAGTAAATGTATATTCGTCAAGAGAGTACATGCGTTCAACTTGTCCCCACTGTTCTTGCTGTCCTTCGTCGACGAATGCTTGTGTCGGAGAACTCATAACTGTCAGAACAAAGTGTAGAGTACGTCGCAGGTCACAGGTCGTACGTGGACGACTGTGAAGGTATGTGCGAGAGCCGACAGATATCAGATATACGGCAGGCTGACTAAGAATGCTCCCATCTGTCGTCACTTGTGTAACAATTGCACCTGCTCTGGTTGCAGGTGGCGCTGCTCGCTCCTAAGATGTAACGACAGAACACGGCTTGGTCTACAGCCCAAGTCTCGCGAGCACCACTTTCGTCATTCATTCCCAAGCAATTTTGCATTCCCACCTGCACAATGTAGCTTCATTTGCTGGCGACGTCTGTCAGCACACCGTTGCAATGCGGCGAACGGCAAGCTTACCTTTGTTGCGCGGTACCTATTGTGGGGTTCTGTGGCCGCTTGGGAGGGAGTGGGGAGGATTGTGGTTTCTGCCTCCATTGGATTTCTCGCACTCAGGGTGAGTACAAGTCACCACTGGAGATCCTTTGCAGTTAAGGCATTGTTTGGCGCTCTTCGAAACCATGCTCTTGCAGTGGCGGCATGGTACGATTGGCATGTTCGATGTGATTGTTCGTTGAAGTGTAGAGCTTTTCGAAATTTGATATGGTCCGACGCAACAGGATGAACGCACACTCATTTATGCAGTGTCGGCGATGTCTGCTAGTCCGGAGTGGCATGGGGGTTCGCACGGTCTGCGACAAGGCAAAGTGGACTCGTCGATGTGTTGTCCGTGACATACTGGACATGCATGCAGGAGGCTTTCTGGATCTCCGACGACAGGCTCGCCAGCAAGGCAACAACTAGGCAGCAGGCCATCCAACGTCGCACAGCAGGACCAGGACGGTGTCTCTATTGAGCAGAAATGCCTGGCTTCAATCATCCTTCAATCAGTTCTCAACAGCTCCATGCCATGGTGCCGGTCGTAAGCTCGCTGCCATAAGGACTTGGGGTAAAGGATCAATGTACTGATTAGCATATGTTCGGGGAGACTCTCCGTGGTATGTGAGGAGTTGCAAGAAACCATATCTGCCATGATCGCCAAGGGTACGACTGCGCGCTCGATGAGTAAGTCTGCTCATGCGAACTAACGTATCGTGACTGGCGCGAGGTGATCCGCAGACGCCGGAGCAAACAGCCGCCACGAAGCGCTGTACTTTACGGAGGCAACGTATGTTATAGGAGCGAGCCACTCGCGAAGCAACTTCACCCTCCATCACGATCGCCGTTTCAGTGCTCGGTGCGTCAACGCCATCGTGTCGAGTGATAACACTACAGCATTAGCATATTGCCAGCGACCATACCCCGACAGCCTTCCATCAGTATCAGCAATGCCGCCGCTAAACAATCACATTGCCGGCTCAGCCCATCATGATATCGGCTACTACTGCGCCGCTGTCGAGTTTGCTGGTTGATAGTGGGTGACTGCTTCCGATGGCTGGTCGACGTCTGGCAACTCGGTAGGCGGTACGAGCTGCTGCGAAGTCACAGTCGACTGCTCCTCTGCTCCCACATCCGAATCATCGTCACCATACACCCACCAGTCTTCCGTCCTCTTCGGTGCTGCCGGATTTCCAGCGGCAGTAGATTCGTAGAGGTCGTGGAAGATAACCCCAACTCTTTTCCTCCCCAGTGCTTTCCAGTCCTTTTGCGTAGGTGGGTACCGCCAATACTTCAATTCAAGCTCAGGGGGAAAGTAGCCAGCATACTCCCAGTCAATGATCGCCTTGATCTCAAAAGTTTTGGGGTCAACCATGATATTGGCCTGCGATAGATCGTTGTGACACAGTACGAATTCTCCTTCCGCTTCCTGCGACTCTGGCGGGCGGCGAAAAAAAGCCCCGCGCTCGTATGCTGACCCGATGAATGGAGGCACTACGAGCTGATCGTCTTGAGTCATCCCGCCCATCCGCCGCGATTTGAGACTTTGCAGCACCGGCAGGATTTTCTCGTGCAGTTCTTTCTCGACATGCTCCACGATCTGCGCTCGGTCGGCTTCTGCGCACTCACATATCTCAACAGCGCCTACGACGCGTTATGTTGTAAGGATAGCGGCGCCGTCTTCTACGGTATAACTAATAGGTTCTGGCACAGGTATGTCCGTGTGTTGACGCAAGTACTGCAGGACTAGGAACTCGTTCTCGAGCCGACTTCGGGAGTCGTTGGGCAGCGGAAAAGGCTCATTGCTGTCATCGTTGATAACGTATTCGTGCGGCTTCGGCTCTCTCTTTGTAAACGTGTGCTGGTCTAGTTTGTAGATGCGATGAGCCCAGCCCCACTCTTGTTCAGACTGTTCCGTCATTGTGGCACTTGACAAGAATTGTAAGTAAAAGGACGAAGTGTCGAGAACAGCGCTCGAACGAATTCTCCTTGACCTTTGTACCTACCCCTCTAGTGTTGCACAGCATGCGGCGCGGCACGCTATGCTCCATGTCGCGGCGACTTGGCTGCACGTATTAGCTCCACGCAGCGTCATGTGATGAAGCCATGATCTGCTATTCGCAGTAGGAGTGCAAAGCAGTCATCTGTTCTACCAATCATTCTCGGCAGCAGATGGTCTCGACATACCGAGCCCAGGCGTAGCACTCATGCCCGCGAAGCCCAAGCCCATGCCTGCAGAGCCAATGGCACCCACACCCTTGGCCTTCTCCTCCTCGTCTTCCGCATCTGGAGCTTCTTCGTCCCCAGGCAACATCTCAACATCGTCCTTCTCCTCATGAACACCATCATCCTGCCCAGCTGCTCCCATGAGCAACCCAGCGGGAGTCTCCACAGCCGGCGCAACCTCACCAACAATCCCCTTCTCCTTCCTCAGCATCTCAAATTTCTCAGCCGTCTCCTTCAACGCCTTCTGAATCCTCACCTCCTCTTCCGCCAAATGAACTTTCTTTCTCTGCAACTCACTCATCCCCTGCAACTTCCTCGCCCTACTCGACTGCATATCAGCAACCTGCTTCCTTAGCCTCTCAACCACCGCATCCAGCGTCGGTATAGCCGTGATCTTCGGCGGAGTCTTCGGTCGCGTGTGCGCATACGGATCCTCAGGTGTAGCATTATGCGTAGCGGCATAAGTTCCATGCCGGGTCTGGGAAGCTTCGTACGCCGCTATCCTGTTCTTCTCACTCGAATCGGAAGTGGAGGAGGCATCGGAATCTGATCCCTCTGCGGCAGCGATCCGAGCAGCCATGTCGTTCTTCCGACGCTTAGCAGCTTCTTTCTCGGCTTTGCGGCCAATGTGGACTTTGCCGTCTTCGGTGAAGTCTTCGAAGTTCTCTAGGATGTCTTCGTCTTCTTTCACGAGGCGAGATTCGGATTCATTCCATTTGTCCTTGGGTTTGAGTACGAGACGGCCGTTGGTGTCTGTCATGACGTTGGAGTCTTCATTGTCGGAGTTGTCGAGGTTAGGATCGTCCGGATCGAGAGAGATGTACTCTTCTGCTGCTTGCTCCTTGGCTAGACGTGCGCGACGGGCTTTCTTTTCAGCGATCTCGGTGGCTGAGGGTATGGCAGAGGGGATTGGAAGTGGCTGCTGATAGCGAGCGAGAGAGGAGCCGAACTTGGAGGACAGGTCCAGCTCACGCGTGGCTTGCGAGACATCCTGGAGAGCTGCCTCGCTTTCGTCCGCGGAAGCAAAGTCGCGAGGTGTAGCTGGTGTGCTGGCTTTCAGCTCGTTAAGAGAGGCAGTATCGTAGCTCGGCCTGCTATCCTCTTCATCGTCTTCCGATCGACGTGGAAGCTCTACAACTCGTAGCGCAGCATTTCGTTGAACAGCTATCTTCGCAACATTGTTTCGTTTGGGCTTTGCAATCGCGGTAGTTTCCTCCTCGTCGTCCTCATCTACATTGAAGGTCTTGCGCAAGTTTGTCGGCTTTCGGGGTTTTATGGTAGGTCGTTTCACGGCGGGTTCTGTGACATATTCGGTCAGCCTGGTTCGGCGACTATGGTGCAGTGTCAGAGCAGAGCTGGCGACGAGGGATGGTGATGTAGACTTACCTGGCGCATCCACGGCTGCTGGCTCATCATCTTCTCCGACCTTGCGCGGAACGCCCCGTCTTGCAAATGCCTTCTTCATGGTCGCTACCTTGTCCAGGACGGGTCAAGTGGTATGGGCTGGTGTAGAGTGAATCGTTGTTCGGTGATTGTGTCTGGGAGGGCGATGACCTGATGTCGAAAAGTTACAGTCACGGGACCACGTTCTGCCGACGCGCTCGCTCGACCTCAGCTCGAGTTCGGGGCGATTGCAATGACATTGGACTTGCTTGCAATCACGTCACGACACCATCGCAATGCCTGGTCTCTCAAATCACGCTCCAAGATTGCTGAGGAAGGTCAATGGGAAGACACATGCCGGCGACGAAGACCACGAACCCTACGACGCGAAGCAACTAGCCACCGCGAAGTCCCCCAGTACCGCAAGCAGATCAGGCTCCAAGCAAGTGAAGAAGGTGCAGGATGTGGATACGGATGCTTCGCCAGTTTCGAGCGACAGCGAACATACTAAGGAGAATCGAGCGTTCCTACCACCCAACAAGGTGGAGGTAACAGCTTTCAAGGTCGCATCGCAAATCCATGCGCCGACAGTCGCAGCGAAAAGTCGCGCGAAACCTTTCCAACGGCCTACGCGATCGTCTGTCACGCAGCAGGCTCCGTCAAACGAAAAGTTTCGCAAACTTTCTGTGCCTGGTTCTCCTCCAAGCAGTGGGACGAAGCGCAGTTCTGAGGAGTCTGAGCGTGATAGCAGCGACGACGATGCTGTCATATGGTCGAGCCAGCAGACAGAGACGAAGCGGCGGCGGCTAGCCAGGAGGCAACCCAACATCCATGCGCCGAAACGTCATTCGAGATCTCAAGTGTACGGATCGCAAGGTCAACGGGCACGATTGCGAGATGTGGTGGAGCAGAGGGAAGCAGAAGCAAAGCGTGTGAAGGAGGCTGAAGAAGTGGAGAAAGCTACACGAAATGCGTTCAAGCGCGTCAATGTGCCAGCGGCATTTGCTTCCCAAGACAATGCCGCATCTTTGTTCAAGGTCCCCGACAAGCGCGTCAGCGACGACAATGCTGTTCTAGGCGCAGACGACGACCGAAACTCTATAGATCTCTCGGACCTCAGCGATGCAGCCTCAAGTCCACCTCCAGAGGTAGTGGCATCGTTCAATCTACCATCTGCCGTCCGCCGACTCGAATGTGCTGTTTGCGGCGACAGCGTCACAGCATCACAACGCGAAGATTTTGAAGACAGATTCGAGCAAGCGAAGTCATGGAACTACAAATGGCAGCAACGTTTTTGTCAATACCACAAGCAAACAGAAGCTAGCCAGCTCTGGGTAGAAAGAGGCTACCCTGACATTGACTGGATACGGTTTGAGTCGAGACTAAAACAGTCACGGCATATTGAGCATATCGAGCGAATGATCAGTGGTGAGATCTCGTCTGCATTTCGCAAGCAGTTTCAGAAGAAAGTCAAAAGTCGAGCGAAGACTTTACTTCAGGCTGCAGACGACGAGAATGCGGGCATAGGTGGCTCGGCGGGCTACTATGGCCCGCGAGGAGAGAAGTTGATGTGAGTATCATCTCCCCCCCTGAACTGACCCCGAGACTAACGAAAGATAGGAGCGACCACATCACATCATCATTCGCCGATGAGCTGCGCTCACACGCTATACGAGATACCCTCGTCGCAAGCGCAGGTGTCTCCGGAGGTCTATCAGGCTTCATCCAGAGTGTGCTTGTTCCGGAGTTGGCTGTGAGTCTCATACGTGAGGATCTCGAGCTTCAAAAGCGTAGTCTAGATCCAATGAAAGTGTTGGAGGACAGTGCTGAGCTGGGTGAGATCATGCATCCTGAGGTTGAGGATCAGGTGAGAGTTGGGGCTCACGATGAAGTGGAATCAGACGCATGATGATCGGGTGGCCTTTTGGGCCTCGATGATGATTATGATGGTGTATATACTTCGTGCAGACATATTCTATTGTATCTTGGCGGTGGCGATCACATGTAAGATGTTGAGTTTGCCACTCATGACTCGAGTGGATATCAAAAAGTCAAGGTACGATTTGCCGCTGAACATCTTTACAAATACATCTATCTTGCCTCCAGTGAACTATTATCTGGTCGATCGAAACGTGTGTGTACCGCAAGAAAGATCATAACACACGTCCGCAACCATGGCCGCCGAACCAAACCCCATCACATTCTTCGACATCACACTCGGTGGTGAGCCTCTCGGTCGCATCAAGCTTGAGCTCTTCGCCGACGTAGTACCAAGAACCGCTGAGAACTTCCGTCAATACTGTACCGGTGAAACGAAGAACCATCTCGGTCGACCGCAAGGCTACAAGGGCAGCAAATTCCACCGCGTGATCAAGGATTTTATGCTTCAAGGTGGCGATTTCTTGAACGGAGACGGCACGGGCTCAGCAACTATCTACGGAACGAAGACTTTCGCCGACGAGAATTTCACGTTGAGGCATGATACGGCTGGATTGCTTTCCATGGCTGTGAGTCGAGCACGAAGTACGATTGATGAGTTGTGCTGATTTATCTTCTAGAACTCCGGACCAGACACGAATGGCTCGCAATTCTTCATCACGACTGTGCCGACGCCATTCCTGAATAACAAGCATGTGGTTCTTGGCAAGGTTGTAGATGGCATGGATGTGGTGAAGAAGATCGAAGCCTGCCGTACTAATCGCGAGGACAAGCCGAATCTGGATGTTGTCATTGCTCAGTGTGGCGAGATGTGAGCGGACATCCGTGCGCGGTTATAAGGGCAAGCAGCATTAGAAACGCAGCGGTACGACGAGCAAGCCTGGTGCGGAACGAATCACGATCACCAGGCCGGACGAATCAACGACAAGATCGCCGTACACAGGGTTCTTTCGTCAAGAACCCGGAGCACTGTCACGGACACAACCTCGATCCATAACAGCCGCCGAACAATCCGCAGCTCCATTGCGAAGTCTCATCATCTAAGACTGAAGTGAGAAACGCAGCTGAGAGTTATCATGTACAAAACTCAAGCATCCGGCACAGCCGGATACCAATCCTTTCCATACGTCCCATTCAACACCACATTCCCACTCACCGCACCACCCTCCAATCTCACCCACGTCTCCACAGCCTTTCTCTTCAACATCTCCTTCGTGACCAATATCTGCCGACTTCCCCTCTCCCACGAACCATACCCGCCGTACCCAGTATGCCGCCCGAAGCACAGATCAAGCCCGTTACCCGTCAGGTTCATGCCAGGAAGCTTAGTATCCCACTTGAAGCACCAGTCATCGCCATGGTCATGGCCCGAGAAGACAGCCATTAGATTGGGAGTATCAAGCAAAGCTTGCATGAACGGGATGTCTTCCCCGTCGTAAGTGTAGACCGGATCGTCGTCAAGTGTAGCGGAACCTTGACCTGCTGTATATCCTTGCTGGGCGAGCGGGTCATCGTCATTGATGCCTGGCTCGTAGTGCGGGCGCACACCGGTGTCGTTTTGAGACTGCTGGAAAGCCAGCATAGCGTTCACGGGGATGTGGACGAAAGCTAGGGATGGTATATCACGACCGTACTTGGTGCAGAGGTGCGTGCGAGTGCTTGTGAACCAATCGACGGCCGACTGGCTCACCCAATTCGGTTGTGCAACGGACGTTCCTGAGACGGTTGTCTGCTGGTAATAGTTCCCACCGCGAGAGTCGAAGAACCAGAGCAGGAGTTCCGGTGTCTTCGCTGGGCCCGATGATGGATACACCGGAAGCCAGTAATTCGAGACACCAGACGAAGAAGTCGAGACGTCTTGGCGCGTAAGTGCGTTGGACCATTTCTGCTCACGTTTGAGGATGTCGTGTCGGGACAGGTTGAAGTCGCTGTCGTGGTTACCATAAGTTGACGCCCAGAGGAGGTTCCGATCGAGCAAGGGTTGCACGATTTCATCGACGTAGTGGCTGCTGTTATGCTTGTACGTGTTCTCACCAGTGATCAGATCGCCATTCAGCACGACTAGCTGTGGAGTCTCGTTGTCGAGAATGCTGTTCATCACCCTCGTGGAGTTGACATCTTGCTGCGGACCCCAGACAAGATCTTCTGCCTCGCCATAATGGAGATCCTCAAATACTGCAAGCTGGAAGGTCCCGTCATTCTTGAAACGAAGCGTACGATCAAGGCCATATTTGGCTGGAGCTGCCAGTACCGTGTTTACAGTCGCCCAGCTGAGGCCCGCTGCTTGAAGGAAACGCATCGTGCTTGGAAATACTTGGTACAATATAAGATGAAGGAGATGGGAGAAGTCCATGCTTGTACTTTTCTTGGCCGTCTCGCCTATGGCCTAACATACCACTCTCGTCGCTGACGCTCGTCGACCTCTGGGCGCCATTAGACAAGCCACGTGAAGCGCAAGTATTATGCGGCCAGCGGAAGCTACTGGTAGTGCGATGTCATGCTAGGTCGGCCGGACGATACGAGCAGACGACGGTGCCGCTGTCGGTAGCAAGATCCGCGTGTCCTGAGGAGCATCCACAGCATGGCACGACGTGAGGTCCAGACGCTATGTTCGAGAAGAAAGGAACAGCGCGTGGAAACAAAGAGCCGATTTACGGCCGGCACTTTCAAGCCTTATTCCCATATTCCCGGCGGAGATCGACCGGGATGATGCCATAGGGCTGAAAGGAAGAGCCTCGATCGTTTGAAATCAACCGCGGTGCGCAGCCTCGAACTGCAAATCTACGAGAATACACTTTGCTCGCTCCTATCTTCGACGACGTGCCAGATTGCTGACATTTGCGATTCCAAACTCCTCAAACTTACAGTACAAAAGCTGTTCCCTACACCGATTCATTCCCAATCGCCAAACTGTTCTCCTCTGCCTTCCGCGCCGCTCGTCCCCTCCGATCCAGCATATCCCTCCCAGTAGCAGCCGCATCGGCCTTCTACAAGCCTTCGCCCAGCCCAAGCAGCAATCTCCTCTCCGAAGCGGCCCACTCGGCCTCCCTACAACAGACGCGAAAAATGCACAGCAAACTCGTTATCATCGGCTCTGGCCCCGCCGGCCACACAGCAGCCATCTATGCCGCCCGCGCCGATCTTAAACCCGTCCTGTACGAGGGTTTCCTCGCGCTGGGTATTGCGGCTGGTGGTCAATTGACCACCACCGACGAGGTCGAGAACTTCCCTGGCTTCACGAGTATTCGCGGTTCAGAGCTTATGGACAACATGCGTGCGCAGAGTGAAGCATGTGGTGCTGAGATCGTTAGCCAGACCGTGGGCAAGGTAGATTTGGCGCAAAGGCCGTTCAAGTTCTGGTTACATCCTATGGGTGACGAGGAGACTCTAGAGGAGGAGACGCACACTGCAGACAGTATTATCATCGCGACAGGCGCGAAAGCAAGACGGCTATATCTGCCAGGTGAAGACAAGTTCTGGGGTAATGGTGTCTCAGCTTGTGCGGTTTGCGATGGTTCGTTGCCGATTTTCCGCGAGAAGCCATTGGTGGTAATCGGAGGTGGTGACAGCGCAGTTGAGGAGGCTGTATACCTGACCAAGAAGGCAGCGAAGGTTACGGTATTGGTACGACGGGATCAGCTGCGAGCTGGAAAGTCGAATGCACGGCGATTGGCCAACAACCCGAAAGTCGAGATTCTGTACAACACCTCACCCGTGGAGATCAAAGGCGACGAGGGTCCGAGAGGTCTGATGAAGAGCCTGTTGATCAAGAATGTTAAGACTGGCAAAGAAGAGGAGATCCCAGCCAACGGCCTCTTCTACGCCGTCGGCCACGAGCCGGCAACGCACCTCTTCAAGGATAAGCTAAAGATGGACGAGGATGGTTACCTTATCACTACGCCTGGCACTACAGAGACGAATATACCGGGTGTATTTGCAGCAGGTGATGTGCAAGATAAGAAGTACCGACAGGCTGTTACTTCAGCAGGTGAGTCGAGATCCATACTCAGCGCAATAGCTTCGGTACTGACACGTATTCTAGGTTCCGGCTGCATGGCTGCCCTCGAAGCGGAGAAGTTCCTTGCCGAGCAAGAAGATGTTGACGTCCCCAACGGCATTGAAGGCGAGACGGATGTACGGAAGGGCAAACCGGAAACGAACGGCGATGTACCTGAGTACCGCCAAAACCCCCTGCTGTGAGGCTATTCGTTCCGTGTCAGTTTGAAGGCTTTGGGCTGATCATTGTGGATCACAGAGTCGACAGGACGAAGTAGAAGAAGAAACGATGATTTCGGACGCCATTGTACACACAATACCCTGAGTGACGAGTGTTTATTCGGAGGATATGAGTGCATGCATGCATAGCATTGCGTTGCATATTTCAGGATCCCATACAGCGTGGTCGTGGGTATCTAGCAATATTAAGCAACGCTAGAACGCTTCCAATCATATTTCCGTCGACATCATGTGCTCAAAGTATCGTGCAGCGAGCAGGGTGGTAGTCGAAGTGCTCGCACTCCGGAATGACGTTTCGAGCAAAGCGCGCCAGTGAATGCGAATTCGTGCTTGCAGGTGGTGAAGCAGGTGGTGACGGAACGTGCTGAACGTGGGTCGATCGTCGGCCTTTTTTGGGTATCAGGACGCCTTCGAACTTGTCAGGGTCGGCGCTCAGCATCACTGCCACTGCTGAGGGTATGCGTTACTGACTGTATCTCCTTCAGCGTTCGAGGAGGGATAGCGCACTCTTGAAGGCTTCGACGACTTTGATATCTGAAGCATGGTGTCAGCAGGTGAGTAGACGAGTCCATCATTCTTGACACGTACAATGATTGCGCTTCTTCTCGAGCTCATTCTCGTGGTACTGGACGAGCGTCGTCTGTGTCTTGAGTCTGTAGCCTGAGTTAGTGCATGATGGACGACTTGACCTAATCGTGATCAACATACCTCTTGTAGCTTCGAGACACCTCGTGAGTCTGCGAAGCACTCGCCCATACGCCGAAGAACTGCGTTGGGTTAGCATCTGCCCGTGAACAGGACAGGCAAGACTCACATTGCAAAGCTCGTTGAATTCAGCAAAAATCTGTTGCTCAGTCGCACCCAATTCCCCCATTCTCTTGTGATAGCGCTCTTCAAGGTCCGTCCAGTTGAAGTCGACGATCTTCACATCTGGCTCTTCGGTCATTGGCTCGTCTTCTTCTGACGACACATCATCGGGTATGGTCGTCTCGCTGCCAATGTTATTGTCGTTGACATGATGCGATGTGTTAGGCTTCGGAGCATGCGGTGGTTCTGTCTGCGATGCCTGAGGTCTTTGACCCGATTGTGGTGGAGGCGGCATAGCTTGCTCGGTCTTGCTGGAAGCTTTCCCACCTGACGGCGGCAGCATGGTGTGAGCTGATGTGCTTGGTAGAGGTGCTGCTGTCTGCGGCTCGGATGGCTTGACTGGAAACTCAGGCCTGCTGGCTTCGACGTCCGTATTGTGATCAGTGTTCATGTCCTCGTGCGAGCGCTTGCGAGAAGCCGGAAGTGTGTCTTCCTCTATGTCTTCTTCTTCACGCTTCAACGGCGGCGAGCTTGGTGGCGAGAATACTGAGCTTGGTACTTCTGTCTCGCGCTTGAGAGGTGTACTGTACAGCGACGCCGCGATCTCACTGTTTATCGGCGTGAACGACATGTTGTGTATTTGCCATGTTGGAAGTTGCGAAAGTACATATAGACGTGAAGTTGGAGACGAGGTGATGTCGAAGGCGCTAGAGCTCGTGCACGGACCTCTCTTCGACACGAAGAACGCGCGCTGTCACGCTGCTTTCGTCAGGCTTCCAAGACATCGACTTGACACTGCTCGACAGTACGCTCTAAACAGCCTTCACAAATATACATCGTCCCTAAATGAGGGTCTAATGCAGCAAACTGACATGACCTATCGAACATAGCCCAGCAACTGGATGTTTGCTGAACACGCGATGACTCCACCGCATAATCAACTGCTACCGTCCTGTCTAGGTGCACATATTCACCTCTACGGGCAACTGATCTCCGAGAATGGACTGCAGTGTCTGCTCGCGCGATTTCAACAACAAGCGTAAGCCAGTATGCGCTTCCTGCGCTCAAGCAACTCTGTATGAGCCTCGCCTAGAGCACGTCTCTGCGCTTCTGGAGCGTGAGAAGCAGCATACACACGTCGAGGCCATCCTTCGACCTGGTAACGATGGCGTGATCGCTGCGCTCCCTGAAGATGCAGATTACGATGCGATCGGTGCTGGTATCAGGAAGCATGCTGTAGAGAAGGCGAGAGACGAGCGGAAAGTGGTAGAGGCTAGGATCAACGACATCACAGAGAAGGCAGATGAGCTCCGCAAGCAAATCGAGGACTATAGAGAATGGGCGGCGAAGCAGAAGGAGACCCATGCTCGACGGCGAGCAGAGGTACAGACAGAGTACAAGCAACTTGAGAGGCAAAGACCAAGGGTGCTCGAACCTGTACAGACGGCAACGAGGAAATCTCAGCAGAGGTTGGAAAAAGTTCAAAACAGGACCGTCGACGCGCGAATGTTGCTATGCCGCGAAGCAGCTCGGCTCGCAGGCCTGGAGAAGCGTCGCGGTCCGGAGGGCAAGACAGAGTATTGGCTCGGAGGCACTCTCATACCCGACTTGCGAGATCTGGCCGACGAGGCGATTGAGATAGAAGAAACAGCGCTTGGGCCAGCCAAAGTCGAACCACTGGTTCAGCCCCACGAGCAGTATTCTGCTGGCCTGGAGAACGTTTGCAGACTGCTTGGCAGTTGCTGTCATTATCTGTCCGTCCGTCTGCCAGCCGAGATTCTGCTGCCACACAACGGTACGCCACGTGCCAGGATCATGTCTGACAAGTGCTCGTACAAACGAATTGGCTCACCGCCGGCCAGCGCGCATAGTAGTCAAACAGGAATACCACCTATTCCGAACCAGCAACAAGACCGCAGTGGCCGGCCACGCCCTCTTCATCTCGATCGCCCGCTTGTGCACATGGTGAAGGAAGACAACTTGGCCTTCCAGATGTATGTCGAAGGCGTGACCTATCTAGCTTACGACGTCGCCTGGCTGTGCAAGTCTCAAGGCCTCGACAGGGTCACATCCTTCGAAGACATCTGCGCAATTGGCAAGAACCTCTACAATCTCTTACTCGCTCAAGACGTGGTTGCTCGGCCCCTGCTGAGCCGTAACATCTCGTCCGCGACTACCAAGACCGAGCGGAACGCCAGGGCGTCTGTGCCTATTGTTCGCCTCGGAGCCTACTCGCATGCCAGTGCACATCACTCGTTGGCTGGTCCTGCCGCCAACGAGATCATCCGGGGTTGGCGCCTACCTCCCGCTCTCCGACTCGCTGATAAACTGAAAGCACACTTCATGAACGAGTTCACGGGTGCAGAGTGGGACCACGTAAGCGATAACGAATGGCACGAGGAGCGCCCAGAGGATGGTCATGTATTTGTCGGTGGGGCTGCCAGGCAACCGCTTGATCAAGCAGGAGGGCCTGCCATGAGTGTCATGAGTCTACGGCCTTCAGATGGAGCAGATGACGAGGTTGGCAGGAGAGAGAAGAGTGGCTGGATGAAAGTCAGGGGTCGAGGTACAGAGGGGTGAGAGGAGTCCTGTCATGGTTGTACTCACGCTTCACAGCTACTTGCGCCAATAACAATCCCCAGTATCCAAGCCGAGCTCATCTTGCGGCCGCACCGTGGGGATTCCACCGATCTGCACGTCAAAGACTCTTCCGTCGACGGCTACAGGATATCAGAGAACGATGCAGGGTTGCCACGTGCGTGAATCCGCCATTTACATCGCTTACGCCGGTTGCCGTACATTGTCGCACTGTACCGCTGTATAGGCGAGCTTGGGCATCGACGCTTGCCACACCCTTGTCAGTGTGTTCGAGCACGACAGCGAGCGTTTGTACCAACAAGCGCCTTGAAGCTGGATTTACTAAAAGTGCCCATCCACAGCTCGTTCGAATACCGACTCGCGACCACATTGATGTTGTCAGCACTGCGGCAAGCACCAACTTATCCGGCTGTAGACGGCGTGGCGGACGTTGATCATGCTGTGTAACGTTCGCTTGACAGTCCACAGGGCTCCAGTTCCGCGCTGTATTATCCCCATCTGAGTGGTTCAGTGGGGAGCCTCGCCGTGTCATTGGCTTGTGATACGCATTTTCGAATCACTCGCATGCGTCTCGCGCTGCATCTCACCCGATGCAGTCTAAAAGAAGCCACGAGCAAGGAACATGGCATGCAGAGTGAGCATCGTTACGGAGGCATGCATTGTGCACTGTGCGCCCAGTCGTCCGTGATGAAGCAGTCTTCAAACCCATGCTCTCGCAATTGCTTGGATCGCTAGCAGTATTCTGACACTTCCATTCACGCTGTTGGTCACTGTGCTACTGAGCTCGCGTGGTGTTGAACGTGCGGTGTGTGAACAGTCTTGTCGAAAGCCAGCCGGAAGCCACCTGCGCCTGCCCCACGTTGTTCGACATTGCGTCCTTGCTCATCTCAATTTCGACCGTCGCACAACTCAACAGACTGATCATCAGCCGACCACTGGACGAGTACCAGGCCTGTCCATGCTGATGATCGCCCTGCACAAAGCTCCCGGCCGTTGAACTGAGGGGCGAATACACCACGCTACTGCTGGCTCTAGAGGACGGCATCGTCTTCCGCTGATTGCTCTCGCAGGCGCGCAAGCGACTGCAGCCTCTCGTCTTTCCAATCGGCCTCTATCAAGGACTTCACTATCCGAGCGACGCCGCTGGCCTGCCTGATCAGGCCTCTTCGATCGGCTGCGGAAGACCCCACCCTTGTCCCCAGCTCGAAGACTGGTAGCGCACCTTGTCCTGCAGAAGCGCAATACTTACGTCCTTGCGTGTCCTTCTGTTCCGCGACCTAGGGATCCAGCAGACACAGCAGACCTTAAACAATGGCATTCCACTTGCGCTTGTGACCGATGGTCTGGCTCTATCGTCAGGTCGGCTCCGCATACCACGCGTCTCATCCCTGCTCAGCCAGCTTCTGCAGCTTTCCGTAGCTGAAACTCCCGATCACTACCTCCCACGGGGACACAAATCGCCTGAGTAGGCAAAGGTCTGACACCTTCCATGCTGCGTTGGTGTCCTCCATTCCTTGGTTCTGGAGACCTGCACGACTTCGCTTTGACAGCTCGGGATCCCCCTCGAAACCGCGGTAGACAGGCGGGTTCAGCTGCGAGCCAATATTGAACCATTCCACTGGTGCTGCCAGGGTGCTATGGCCGATATGTTCTACTTTCGTAGTCCGCGCAAGGCCAACCCATCAACTCCTCGCCGCTCTCCCACCACCCGCACCAAAGCTGCTATCACGAAACGTAGACGTCCTGGCAACATGGAGACCTTCAACCCTCACGCTTGTATGGCTCGCTTTGATGAGCCTACGTTCTGTCCAAGCAATGTCTCGGCCATCCTTGCCAGATATGCGCTGCCGTTCTCAGGCTCGGCCGGCTCAGGTCCACAGACAGTACCGGAGCTGCTCGACGATGATGATGACATCGAGGACGAACCAGGCGGCGTCCCTCTTACACCACATCATGCCGAATCATGTTCTACGCAGGAAGTCGCTGCTGGAGGTGTCAGCTTGAACCCCGTGGAGTGTCTCGAGGAATCCAGCATGAGCAGAGCAGGCATGTCGGCTTTGACGCACTCTGGCTCGGAGTCTACAGACGGTGTTGCGCATGAGGTTCAGCTCGATGTCATCACGCCGCCGCGCAGCTTCACGATGCCATTTGGCGCCTCGATGCCGCGGAGTGTGCTCGGAAGCAGTCATCCGCGACCCGAGTCTCAGGAGCTCTGGGACGAAGAAGATGGGCGGAGACTGCGCTTCGCACTCGAAGGCTTTGACATCAGCGAAGTGCCACGTTTTCTCATACCCGACGAAGTGGGTGTTCCACGCGCACAGGACGTTGTCACTCAGTCCACCGCCACGCATGAGTTCAACGATGTCTTTCACGAAACTGGCCTCACGTCGCTGCTACCGCTTGCTTTGCCCGGTATGCCGCCGCAAAGGCTTCAGCACGATGCGCAGCAAAGTCAGCCTAATACATTCCCAGCCGATCCAGCTAATCGCTATGTCGACATGCCAATGGTGCTTGATGACGACGGACTGGCCGTGGACGATCCTAGGCGGAACTACGACTTCGCTGACTTCCTGGATGATTGGCGCCTGCGGTCCACGTTGGACAAACGACTGACACCCTTCGAACATGGTTCGCAACCATCTATACAATCTTGGCGCCCACCTGATTATGTCTCGCGCGACTGTTTTGCTTCTCGGCTATGGGACATGCAAGGCATCAGATGGGACTTGCTAGGCCCGCGGAGGAAGGATGCTTTGGTAGCAAGAGGACAGCTCTGCCGACATTCGCCGTCCTCCCCAGCTGCCTTCGACGTTCTGTCAACACCTTCAGCAACTACGGAAGAGGAGAAAGCATACCATTTCCGAAGCTTCACGCCAGTGCATATTGCCAAGACCACTCACTATCAGCTTCGCAGCGCGTTGGCTGCCACAAGCAGATCAGACGTCTTCTACTCGACTGGAGATAAAGTGCTTCGGACCTCCTTGGCCAGCCCGACGCTGCAGCATACGATTATGGACCTGTCTAAGCCCACGAATCTGTCCGCGGGCTTTCGTGTGACGTGCTTGACAGCATCGCAGAGCCGTGCAGGCCGGAATTATCTGATGGCCGGCGGGTTCAATGGCGAGTACGCAATGTTGAATCTGGATGCAGAGGACGCTGAACTGCAAGAGGGATTTGTCACGCATGCGTACAATGGTCTTGTCACGCACATCCACACGTTCGATGCGCGCCATTCTGGCATGCCACAGGCGGCCTTCTGCGCCAACGACCACAAAGTTCGTCTGATGGACCTTGGTACCGCACGATACACAAGTGAGTTCACTTATCCTCACGCCATCAATTGCTCTGTCACATCGCCAGACGGCCGTCTACGAGCCCTCGCTGGCGACTCTCGGGACGTGTACATCACAGACGCCGAGCGAGGCGACACCCTCATGAAGTTACGCGGACATCTGGACCACGGGTTTGCCTGCGCGTGGAGCCCCAATGGCAACCACGTCGCTACTGGTGCGCAGGACGGGCTGACTATGATATGGGATGCTCGAAATTGGTCCGAACCACTGGGCTCGCTCACAAGCATCATGTCATGTCCGCGCTCTCTGCACTTCGCTGATGATGGTGCGCTTGTTGTGGCGGAAAGCGATGATGTTGTTGGTGTGTATGACGGCGGTACATTCGCCAAGCGGCAAGACATCCGGTTCTTCGGGTCTGTTGTAGGCGTTGCATTACTCGATGGCGGCGCAGAGATGGCAGTGGCAAATGCAGACAAGACTGTGGGTGGGCTTCTGATGTTCCAACGGACGGCGCAGGGTCTCAACGAGGGTACGTTCGGTCAACAAGTGCCATTACATGGCAACAATCTGCGGCAAACGATGCGGCATCGAGGTCATTCAAAAATCATGAACAGTGTATATAATTGATCATTGTGGAACTCGACCAATTCTACAAACTTGGTGTTCCGCGCACATCATCCTAAGCAGGTCCAGATAATTCTTATTCTCCCATGGACTTGGCTCTTCGCGACTGAAGCACGCCCTCGGATCTGTAAGTCGTTACCATAAGGGTCGAGAAAATAAGCCGTTGCCGACACGTAGCCCGGTTTCTCTAATGCTGTCCTAATGATCAGGCTCGTAGGTTGTGTAGGTAGGACTTCGTACATGGCGCATTCGACGATCCCGCCGATGCCAGCCCCTTCCAGTACCAAATACGCCGTCGTACCTGCACCAAATCTACAGTCTCCCAGGAGAAGCCAAAAGTCGACATCGGCATCGAGTTCTTTCTTCAACCCTTGCCGTTGACAATTTGCCTGTCTGCTAAAAGATCATACCGGGCCGTAAGTATCCTCTGGCAGGTCTGGCCAATTCTCGCCGCCATTGCAACGCAAGCCTTAAATATGCTCATTCTTATGACTGGGAGCCAACCTCTTCCTCATCCGCAGCCTCTTCCTCATCCGCGGGCTCTGCCTCTTGTTCCTCATCCGCAGCCTCTTCCTGGTCCGAAGCTTCTTCCTCATCCGTACCCTCTTCGCGTTCCGCACACGTCTTCTGCCAGGCCAGCATAAACTTATCCCACCGATAGTCTAGATCCTCAGTGACACTGAGTGCTTCAAGCGTCCTCCTCATGTCCACCATGCGTGCCTCTCCACTGGGGGCGTCCATATACCATTTCGACTTCCCGGTTAACCCTCCTATGTTTCGCACAAATTTTGTTTGAAGCTTGTACGTTTCCAAATCTTTCAGCCACCAATCCAATACTTCTTGGCCTTTATAAGTCAATGACTGGTAGTTCTCATCTTCCAAGTGCTTCAGAGAGAGCTCTCGGAGATTTATCATTTGCTCGTGTAGAAATGTGAACAGCTCACCATGATCGTCTCCCACAAGGTTTTTCATCTGATGAATATACAGACGCTCTAATCTGTCAGCAAATGGTCGCAAGAAGTCGACAAGACCAGATACGGGGGATGTTCCATTGTTCAACATGATGCTCCGCAAAGCCTTGCAGTCCGTAAAGACGGTCGCTTGTTTGATTAGGAAGTCTGCCACCTGATCCAGATCCGCAATCTCAAGTAGCTGCCAATGACCCATGTCCATCGTGAGATGCTGCAAGTCCTGAGCGCTAGCCCAAAATTTCGAAAGGGCACCAACGCCTGCCTCTGTGTTTGCGAGAGCCACCGGCGATTTGCCGAAGGTGAGGTCCAGCCATTTGAGATTTCGGAAAGGCTCCTGGTCGGTCGGGACTGCTACTCCGCTAAGGTGTAGGCCACGGTATGCCGAGACTTGCAATGCTTCAAGCTGGAAGTGAGACGCCTCGATGCTTGCGAGGAAGCCAGGCAGCATGTCGTCGCAGAGGCCATATGTCAACACCACACCATGTTCCAACCCTACCAAGGCGCCACCCTCATTCATAGTTCGCAGAAGCTGTCGTTGTCCCGCGCACTCTTCACCCGCGTACAGCCCATCATAAAGCCTGAGGAGCGGTGACACCCCTGCAGTACGCAAGTTGGTAAGTGCTTGCGACAGGTGCGCGGTGAGGGCACCTGACCGGCCAGCAGACTCTTTGGCCTCGATCAGCAGCTGTCGCGCCTTGTTACGATTCTTACGTCTGGCGTCGCCAGCAACCGAGGCTTCATATCTCGCCTCCCGCTCTTCCCATTGATCCGCCCTTTCATGCTCCACACCGGGCGCGATCAACGTGATTACCTCAATATGCTTTCCGACGTACTCGCTCGTTGTAATATTGGCGAGGAGCTCCAGTCCACGCGCTGTGAATAGATGCTTCCGTCTCCTGTAGAACCCATCTATTTACTCGCCAAGTACTGCCGCAGCTAACTCATGGTTCGCAAGGCGGAGAGCCTGCAAGGTGTCGTCGTCGGTGTGTCTGGAGGAGCTCGGCTGGTACGTCGAATAAGCCCGGCATATCTTCCTTTCTGTGATATAGCGTCGTCAGCGGACGGTCGTGCCTCTCATGTGCAACGTAGTGCCGAGATCATAAGCGCATTTGGTACTGAAACAAAGAAATGGAAGCTATTGCTTGTCAGTCAGGATTATGTTAGCCATTGGCCGGAAACGTTGTGGTATCTCTTTGTTTACCAAAACGGAGACCATTGACAACACGTCACTGCAGAATGACGGTAACGATCGACACGATCAGACGTTGTACTGTAAAGTTGGTAGTTCAGGGTCAACTCGTAACATACAAACTATCTCGCCTACGCCCCGGTCCGAGAGCACGGCCCAGTTGAAGCATGACTTTTGGGCCGTCCCGTCGTTGCAGTCTATGAGCTCGCTCGGAGAAAGGACGCGCACAGCACAGGCAGGACGCCGGAACGCCAGCTCATGCGCATGCTTGTGAAGGACAAAGCAAGGATGCGACCGAATTCTCTAGCGGGTCGACATGGCCTGGATCGTAGTTAGCAGCTATCTCGTGATACGATTTGGATTCAAGCTCACCTTCGTCACCACCCTCTTCAACGCCAACTCCTTCTTCCTCAGGTCATCCGAGCCCGCATCCTCAATCTCGAGCTGCGCCATCGCATCGCTGAGCGCACTCTCGATCTTCTCCTTCTGTCCACGCTTGAGCTTCATGCTCATTGTCGGATCGGACACAATCTCCTCAACTCTGCTGATGTACGACTCGAGCTGCTGTCTCGCCTCAAACTTCTTCGTGAACTGTAAAAGGCGAAGGGTATTAGCCATCCGTGTCTCACATATGGGTTATAGCCTTTAGACTCACAGCTTCATCTGTCGACTTGAACTTGGCGGCGTCCTCAACCATCTTCTCGATCTCACCGCTGCTGAGCTTGCCGACGGAGTTGGAGATGGTGATGTTGGCACTGCGGCCGGAGGTCTTCTCGGTGGCGGTGACCTTGAGAATACCGTTGACGTCGACCTCGAAGACGACCTCGAGGACAGCGTCGCCAGCCTCTGAGGGGGGGTTAGCGAGTGATTGGGAGTGGGTGGAACGGGGTGTACGGACTCATTGGAGGAATTGGCGCCAGCGTGAACTCGCCGAGGGAGGTGTTGTCCTCGCAGTTAACGCGCTCTCCTTGGAATACCTTGATGTATGTCAGTAGAGTGTTGACCAGACACATTGGTCAGTATGCTTACCGGGAACTGGACCGTCTGCTGGCTGTGAGGGAGTCAGTGGGTGTTCGAAGGTAGCGAGAGGCTCTGGGAACTTACTTGTCTGCCACGGTTGTGAAGGTGCGCTTCTGTATTGGAAATACGATTAGCATATGTCAATATTGTTTGATGGTGAAAAAAATGCTGGGATCCCGGAAGTGCGAAGTCCATCCGAGTAAGTATGGTCGCTGAACTGGGTAGGTCCAGATGCGCCAGCGAGGAGATGCAGGAAACTGAGGGTACCAACTCGATGCCACAGATCGTTAGTATCCCAGTAATGACCATGCGAGCCGTGGTTCTGCGAAGACTGATCTGACGAGACGATAGTATGCCGGGGATGAGACGCGAAGGATACGATGCTTCCATCTCGCCAAGCAAACGCATTGACAAGCTCGTGCGGTGGCCGATCCGGGTGGGAGAGCACGCGATGTGGCGGAGAAGCAAGCGAGCGCACTTGCCCAGCCTCCAGATCAAAGACCTCGAGATTGATAGCGTTGGTTTCCTGGGTGGTATTCGCCCGAGCCGACGCGATCCAGAGAGTGCAGATCCAGGGTAACGACGGGGTTAGTAAGAAGGAAAGAAAAGAGATGTGATACCTTGATTGTGGGGACCTTTGATGAGGTGTCAGCGGCGTTCGTAAGGTAGATAAGTTTATTTCACTCACAGTCTGTCCACGTGGCACAACCGGAGCGAAGATGTTGCCCTCCATGGCCACACCGAGCGAAAGCGGGACGACATCGAGCAGAAGCATGTCCGCGGTGTCGGCGGAAGTGGCCTTGCCAGACAGAATACCGGCCTGGACCGCAGCGCCGTACGCAACAGCCTCATCAGGGTTGATGCTCTTCTCGAGCTTCTTGCCGTTGAAGAAGTCGGACAGAAGCTTCTGTATCCGTGGGATACGTGTGCTGCCACCCACCAACACAATCTCGTCGACCTTGCTCCTCTCAATGCCGGCATCCTTGAGCACCTGCTCCACAGGCTGCATGGTGCCGTTGAAAGCCTTGCCGTTGATCTCCTCGAAACGGGCGCGGGTGATGTTGGCGTTCAGGTCCTCACCGTCGAACAGCGAGTCGATCTCGATGGTGGTCTGGGTGCCGTTGGAGAGAGTACGCTTCGCGCGCTCGCAGGCCGTCCGGAGACGACGGAGAGCACGAGCATCGCCGCTGATGTCCTTCTTGGTCTTGCGCTGGAACTCCTTCTTGAAGTGCTCGAGGAGGTTGGTGTCGAAATCCTGACCACCCAAGTGAGTGTCACCAGCGGTAGCCTTGACGGTGAAGACACCACCTTGAATGTGCAGAAGCGAGACATCGAAAGTTCCTCCTCCGAGATCGTAGATCATAACATTGCGCTCCTTGTCAGACTTGCCGGCTCCGAGACCGTATGCGATGGCGGCCGCGGTGGGCTCGTTGATGATGCGGAGAACGTTGAGGCCAGAGATGGCACCAGCGTCCTTGGTGGCTTGCCTCTGGTTGTCGTTGAAGTATGCGGGTACGGTGATGACAGCCTTCTGGACCTTCTTGCCCAGCTTCGTCTCCGCAACTTCCTTCATCTGCGATGTATTAGCTCACGTGCCCATCCCCAACTTTTATTTTGCTGCATCTGACCTTGCCCAACACCATGGCGGAGATCTCCTGCGGTGAGAAAACCTTGGTCTCGCCAAGGTAGTCGACCTGGATCTTGGGGCTGTTGTCGTCGTCGATGACCTTGAACGGCCATGACTCGATGTCCTTCTTGACCGTTGGGTCGTCGAATCGCCGACCGATCAGACGCTTCGCATCGAATACGGTGTTCTCCGGGTTCATCGCCGCCTGGTTCTTTGCCGCCTCACCGATCAAGCGCTCTTCCGAGGTGAAGGAGACGAAGGATGGGGTGGTGAAGCTACCCTGCTCGTTGGCGACTGCAGAGCAGTCAGTATATGTCCTACACATGCGCAATGAGCTGTGCACTCACTGATCTCAACGCCAGCGCCTTCGTAGTTGGCCACACATGAGTAGGTGGTGCCTATAAATTGTGAGCTCCTCCTCGAGTCCATTCGTGTTTCCGCATGCTCTTACCAAGGTCAATGCCGATGGCGCCATCGTAGATTTCGTCGGCCATGTTTGCGGGTGTGTGAGTGGTGTAGGGTTGGTGGTGTGAGAGAGGATGCTCGTCAATGGTTCACCGCAAAGATAAAAAGTTGAACGCCGAATTCTGCGTTCGGCAAAGGCCGCTGCGCCAAGATTTGGATTACGTAAGGATGCTGTCGAGGCCGACAGACTGCAAGACTGTGCTGCTCACCGGAGACAACCTGCGAGCGAGGCGTAGGAAACGCATCAAGCACATGCACACGAGTGTACAGATGTGCTGCACTTTGGGACCGAGCTGCTCATGGATGCTTGCTGCAAACAGGAACATATCTCAATGTATTCAAACGTGTACGGTATTACCATCGCCATGATGCGGAAGAGACACTGAACTTATGAGGTTGGTAGACAGCGTAGGTTTCAGGCTATCTGTGATACAACACTCCTAAAGTTTCTCCTGGCCAGCATACTCGTCCGTGCCAACCGACTTCTTCCTCTGGATGTTGTTCTCGATGTCCATGAGGCTCGACTTGCGGCCATCGCCGTATCCAACCTCTGCCACTTCCTGGAAAGATACCGTGGGCTGGAAACCCTTGGACTGCCAGGCTTTGCCGACCTTTGCGTACATCTCGTCGACCTGGAGAAGAATAGTTAGCAGGTGCTCTATACGCCTGGAGACACTATCTGGCTTACCTGTTCGAGAGAGAATCCTTTGGTTTCGTAAATCATGGCCCAAACGAAGAAGATGCAGATGAAGCAGAAACTAAGATAATGTTAGCTGACAGACAACACCAGTGGCCACGGCAGCATCACTTACCCGCCCCAAATGAAGAAGACCTTGGACTGAAGGTTGGCGTTGCCAGGTCCACTGTCGACCAGATATGGCGTCGAATATGCAATTGCCCAGTTGAGCAGCCAGTTGGATGCCGTCGTCATGGACAAGGACTTTGCGCGCACTTTCAAGGGGAACTGGAAAGAAGTTAGCGCATGTGTTGACTTGCAAATGGGTGATCTTACGATCTCTCCAGTCACAACCCAAGCACAAGGCCCCCAAGAGCATGCGAAAAAGAAGATGTAGATGCAGACAAAGGCGACCAGGGCTTTCTGTGCGGTCTGGTCTTCAGTGCCAACGCCCGTTCCGATCCCAGCAACAATGAACTACAGAGTCAATGAGTCAGCACGTTTCCCTACTATCGCCCAAGACTCGAAAACGAATTGGACTGCGAGACACCTCCACGGCGGCTTCGCTCTCGTCAACCCGCCGATGATTGTACTGCGCTGTCCGTGCATGTTCGTGACTGTACTTACTTGGCAAGTTGCCATGCCAATGGCACCAAACAAGAGTAGTGGACGACGGCCCCAAGCCTCAACCATGTAAAGGCCGGGGAAGGTGGAGGCCACGTTGACGGCGGACGTGATCATGCTAATGATGAAAGGGTTGTCGATCCCGGAATTCAAAAAGTACGAAGTACCGTAGTAGAAGCTATGGGTTCACAGGTCAGCGGTAGTCCAAGCGGCCCCTATAATCACCAGGTTATTGATGGTTCACCTACATGAAGTTAACTCCAGTCAGCTGCTGAAGAGATTGCAGGAGGCACCCGGTTGCCAAACGCTTGCCAAGCGTGCCCTTGAAGCAGTCAAGGTAGGTGGCTTTGCCGAGTGACAGCTCGTACTCGTGGTTTGCCGTGATCTCGCCAAGCTCTTCAACCAGCGCTGGATGATCTGCATCAAGGCGGCGTAGCTGACTGAGTGCCTTTGCTGCCTTCTCAGGCTTCCCATTTTTGATATGATAGCGCGGTGTCTCGGGCAACATGAACAAGCCGCCAGCGAGAATAATTGCCCATGCGAACTGGACGGCGATTGGGATGCGGTAGGAGCCTGTATCGTCTCTGGCCTGAGTCGAGTGGTCGACGACTGACGCAAGAAGCAGTCCGATCGTGATGGCAAGCTGGTATGATCCGACGATGGTGCCGCGAATCCTGCAAAAAAGAGTCAGCATAAGCTCCGGGAGCTATATGGCTGTGTGCTACAACACTCACCACTTAGGAGCCGTTTCGCTCTGATACAGTGGGATTGAGGCACTGATCATGCCCACTCCGTAGCCCGCAACAAATCTGCCAGCAACGAACAAGGGAATGGCCGTGGAGATTGTCTGAAGAATCACTCCAATGGTGAATACCAATGTTGAAACAAGCAAGCCCATGCGTCGGCCAAGTAAGTCGCAAGCTGGTGAAGCGGTGAGTGCGCCGAAGAAGGTACCAGCAGAAAGCAGGGAGACGATCTCGGAGGATTGGGACGCAGTGAGAGCAGGCCCACGTATACCAGTTTTTGGGTTGATCGCGGTGGTAGTCGCGAAGGTCTTCAACCAGTATGGCATTGCGAGGATGCCACCAATGGTTCCGGTATCATACTTAATCATACGTTAGCTAGGACGCTGAGTGTATGAGTATTTCGATCGATCGTACCCCAAACAGCACTCCGCCAAAGGCCACGAACATGCCCACGGCGATTGCAGGCCATGCTTTTCCAGGCGTTCCCGGTGGTGGCTTGATGGTAAGAGGCATGTCGAGGACGAACAACGATCAAGCTCGTGATTGCGTTTGGCAAAGGAACGAGGTCTACAAGACGGCGCGATGAGACATCATCGATAGGACGAGGACGCAGCTGACCTTTATACGCGTCTCGTCCCAGTGGAGCGTCCTGGGGCCCTGGAGCTTAAATGATGGAGATCTTTGCCTAGTACAGTGCATTGTTGGCGCTAGCCAGAGCTTGGTTTGGATACCCCATCTTGCATGTGTCGCGCGACACACTTCTGCATGTGCAGCGGTCCATGCAGACGGAAGCAGAGCCGAGAAGAGCATGTCACTACCGGAGATAGAGTCGATTGCTGTTTCTCTTGTTCAATTTGGTCGTAGACGTTGCTCCGAAACGATCAAATCGAGTCTAATAAGGCAGCAAACTGTGCTGCCATCATCTCAATGCTGTTACACTCGTGTCGATGTTGTAGCAAGGCGGGGAAGCTGTCCAGGACGATGCTGCTGCCACACGATCAGCGTTTCCTGCATGGGTTGCCGATGCATGGGCGTATTCGTTGTCGTTTTCGGCCCTTCTCCGTGGTCCACATGTTTGATGCGCTCCTGCTCGCCGGCCCCATGATGTGGCCTCCCGCGGTTTGATGGAAGCGGAGAGCGCGACTGTGATTGCTCTTTGACAACTATTGTTGCCTTCAAGCTTACAGCCTGACTGAGCAGCGTATTTCTGTAAGTACATCACAAGCTTAGTCTAGGCGCGCGAAGGTTTGACGTCGCCGAGGTTTCGGGAGGCTTGACTTGCCGTACCGCTTTGTGGAGGAGGCGGGGCTGGCGCTGGCGATCTGACGTCGATCTCTTTTCGAGGGACAAGGGCAGGAGGGAACCTTAAGAACTTGGTACTACAATGTTCCCCGTGGATATCACTGCGCTTGTCAGCGTACCTAACGTCAAACACAACGTCTTCATTGATCTAGAACATCTTCAATGGACGTAATCATTTCCCACGGCCTCATCGCGGCGAGTTTACCTCATGCACAACAGGGATCAAACATTTCTCCGAGAGTCTCGCCGTTATATGCTCCGGCGTGGGAGTACGTAGGCATGTTGTCTATCAGAAGATGACCAGGATCGCGCCGACTTTTCTGATATCGGACGCTTCTGGCCAGGCGTACTGTCGATATAGTTGCGTACCATGTAGCCTGCGTTATGTCAATGGCAAGCACTGCAGATGCGTTCGCTGAACCCGGAGCTGACAATATCTCGTTGTTGCCGCACCTATATATCCCGTCCCTCTATCGATACAACAGTGGCTGATCCTACGCATTCTTCGACCGCTTTCGTTGTTCCTCGAGCGCCTTGACTTTCTCTGGTGGGATTGTCAAGCAGGGAATGCCAAGGTAGTCGCAAATGGCGCTGATGACCAGAGTGGCCCAGCGAAAGTACACTACCAGTGCCAGAGCAAAGTATGCCCAGAGGTATAGGTATTCAGTCGTTGCAGAGATGGCAGGCAATCCAAGGTAAGGGCCATTAATGAGGACCGCTCCACTGATGAGCGGTACAAGCAAAGCTGTCCAGTAGGGATATGGCTGCCGCGTCAGATGCGCAAGGATCGTCTTCGTTGTCATGCGGCCGAAGACGAAAGACAATGTCAGGCATAGGAGTGTGATATGGTTGTCGCTAAGGATGTGTGAGTATGGCGATCCGAGCCAAGCGACCAGAGAAGCGACGAAGACGACCATTGGTGACCACTCAAGAACCAGTGGTGCCAATGGCAGACCCTTTGCTTTCCGAGCCTTCCAGACATTGTTCACACAATCTGGTAGATGGGCCACGAAGAAGCTGGTCAGCAGTAAAGGACCCCAAATATCCTTGATGCTGAGTGAGCCTAGGATGTTCTCGAACCCAAGAAAGCCGGCCAGAGGCTGATGCCAGATCTGAGGTCCATACAACCCGGACACTATCATAATGGTTGAGGCGATCAGCAGACCTTCTGTTGGGCCATTAAAGTAGCCCAGGTACAAAGTGTGTGTGTGATACGTCTCCCATGTCGAGAAGAACATCGGAAGCGTTGGGATCAGCGCTGTCAATGCCCCAATACGCGTCGGACCCAGTCCCATCGCGCTGGTCTCGAGCAGAGATGCCAACGTGCAATTCAACGAGTCGATGCCATGATCGAAAAGCTCGCCAAGGCCAGACGAGGTTCCAGTCCGTCGTGCTTGCTTGCCGTCAATGTTGTCCATCGTTGAGTAAGCCCAGACTCCGAACGCGTAGCTATAGCAGACCCATGCTTGCTTGGGTCCCTGTAGATCCGGGTCCATGACTGAGAGGAGGAAGACATTGCCAAGTACAAAGAAGAAGCCAAGGAGAGTCACCATATTTGGGGCGAGCCATATTGGAAGGAATTCAACGCAGGCGTTCCAGTAGTGTCGTAATATGTAGTACGAGACTGGCGATTTATCCACCGAGGAATACTTGTAGGTCTTGAAGTGTTGTAGGGCATCGTCTGAGATGCACTCGGCAATTGCCTTCTCTGTTGACAGTGTCAGTCTTGACGTAGCAGTCCTTGCAATCGCGCGTACTTTGTCCAACCATGTTCAACCAAGAAGTACTTCGAGTGACCTGTCTCAAGCTTAGGGAAGGTTGGCCATGATTGTTGCCAGACAAGACCGAGTATGTCTCCTTGAGGATTGACATGTGGTCGGCAGAAACAGCTGTCACCGCCTTCAGCCCTATCGTACCTGAAACACTTCCAGCTCTATTGACACGAGTGCAGCACACGTGGAGAAAGCATTGCAGATCAGCTCAAATCTCATGCCTACTAACCCACCTACACTCTGTCAAGGCGCACATACTCCATGCCGCAGGCGAATGGCACAACGCCCGCCGACGCCCTCGACTCCGGTAGCTCGAACTCCATCACACTTGCGACAGTCCACTGCTGATCAGCGCAGTTGACTATGATCCCATTGACCACCTCAACGCGCTCTTCTCCCACTCATCTACCTTATCGACAGTGCCGAAGGTGTCCGCGGCCCTCCGGCGACACCAAGATGAGCTCGATCGCGACATCAATAGCCTCGTCAGAGCTCAGACGACCACAGACTCGGATAGCGTCAGACGGATACAAGATGCGAAGGCAGAGTTGGAGGAATTGTTCGCGAAAATCGAGGGTGTGCGCGAGAGAGCGTTGGAGACAGAGCGGGCTATCACAGAGATGACGGCCGACATCAAACGTCTGGACAGCACGAAGAAGAACTTGACATTATCGATGACCGCATTAAAACGGCTGCAGATGCTCACGACTGCATATGAGCAGTTGCGAGGATTGAGCCAGAGCAGACAGTACCGAGAATGTGCGCATCTACTGCAGGCTGTAATACAGCTCATGGCACATTTTAAGAGCTACCGAAGCATAGACCAGATTGCGGCGTTGAGCAAGAATGTCGCCGATGTCCAGCGTGAGCTGCTCGAACAGGTATGTGAGGATTTTGAGGTAACGTTTGCGCGAGGTGAGGTACAGCAGAAGCGAAGCATGCTGGCAGAGGCCTGCCTCGTCATGGACGCGTTGGGAGACCAAGCACGATCAAGGCTGGTCACTTGGTACTGCAACACGCAGTTGTGGGAGTACAGGCAGGTCTTCAGAGGTAATGATGAAGCCGGATCGCTGGACAACATTGCACGACGATACAGCTGGTTCAACCGGATACTGAAGACTTACGATGCTGAGCATGCCATGCTGTTCCCGCAGAGTTGGCGCGTCAACGAGATGCTTGCGAACGCGTTTTGTGAGACAACCAGTGACGACTACAAGGGTATACTGCAGCGTTCGATGCGGAGAACGGACGGCCAGCCACCGGACGTCAATCTGCTGCTGTCATGCTTGCAAGAAACACTTGACTTCGAGCATAGCCTCGAAAAACGCTTTGCGGTAGGCGAATCCCGGTCATCAATGGACACTGTCACCTCGAGCGAAGAGAAGAGACACGGCTTCAGCCAAGCCATTTCCGAGGCGTTTGAGCCGTACCTGAACATTTGGGTGGAGTCGCAAGACAAGCAGCTGGCCACACTAATACCAAAGTATCGTCAGCAGCCTATCAAGCCGCCTGACGAAGAGTTCAACTCCCAGCTGGTCATACCGTCGTCGACTGAGCTATTTCACCAGTATCGGGTCACGCTGGCCCAGTGTGCTAAGCTATCTACAGGAAGCAGACTACTCGAGCTCTCGCGGACGTTCGGGAAGTATCTCGATGCCTACGCTCAGCAAGTGCTGTTCTATCACCTGGCCGACAAGACTAGCGGTCCTTCTGTTGAAGGTGCAGTCATCATACTCAATACTGCAGACTACTGCTTTACGACGACAAGCCAGCTGGAGGAGAAGATCAAATCACGGGTTGACGAAGAGCTGCGTGAGAAGGTCGACATGCAATCGCAAGCTGATGCTTTCATGGGCGTGGCGGCGGCGGCGGTTCGAGCCCTCGTCCACAAGACCGAGATCGACTGCGAGCCTGCTTGGCGTGAGATGCGCGCTGTGCCTTGGAGCAGGATGGAGAACGTTGGCGATCAGAGCAGCTACGTCTCCGTGCTGCTACAGCGCGTGAAGGATCGGAGCAGAGAGATACTGAAATGTCTGCACAAGCCGCAATATGCTCGAGCGTACTGTGATAATCTTGTCGACAGCCTCACGAATACCTACATCATCAACATCGCAGCGAGCAAGCCCATCTCGGAGACCGGCGCGGAGCAGATGCTGCTTGATTCTTACGTGCTAAAGAAGGGCTTTGCAGAGCTGGCAACGCTGAACGCCGAGCCAGGCACGCCACCAAACGCAGCCTTCGTCAAGCGTGTTACTCAGACCACGGCCAAGCTTGATCCACTGCTGAAGACTCTGCAAGTGCGTGCCTCGCCTCCGGAAGGCTTGGTGCAAGCCTATCTCATCCATATCCGCGATCGCTCGGAGCTGAACTTTCGCAAGATTCTGGACCTCAAAGGCATCACCCGCAAGCCGGAGCAGCATCCGCTTATCGAGCTGTTCAACGCGCATAAAGCAAGTTTGTCGAACGAGAGCTTGCCAGCAAGCAATCCACTCATCGCAGGTTTGCAGTTGACTGTTCAAAACGCGGCGGCAACTGGAGGCTTGGCAGCGCTGAAAGATAATGCCATTGCCAGCTCTACACCTTCATTGCCCGCCCGCTTCGATCCGGCCAACTTCGGTACTGCGCTAATGAATGCGGCACGGGATGCTGGAGATCGGATCGCCAGCCCACATCTGGGTGTTGGCGGGAGCGGTGCGATAACTACGCAGACAGCTAGTCGAACTACCAGTCCACCGCCGGCAGGAGGCGATGGTTTGGGGATCAATGGTGATGGTGAAAGAGTACCTGTGGTGAGCCTGAACGAGAATCTGAAGAGTTTCGGCAAGTTCTTTAGGCGGGATGTGGGCAGCTTTGGTGGGTTTGGCAAGAAAGACGATAGTAGACGGTCGTTGGATAGGCGATGAGAGTCTTGCCGTTCAAGAACGCAGCCAGCAATTATACGACCTTAACAACGTCGTTATTGCGAACACACACCGAATCACTATCTACTTCATTCCACGATATGCCGAACAAGCATTACATCGAGCGTCAGACGCTGAAGAGGACGGTGATGTGGATACAGTCCACACTGCACCTTTGACATATGTAGGTCTGTTATATCGTGATTCACATTGCTCATTGATAACATACATTCCTTGGACCGACAGCATCGTGTCGCCTGGTGTAAAGGCACACCACACATTGTTACCGGTCCCAGCATCACCACTTCCTCCGACATAGACACAAACATAACTGCTGATGATCCGACACCAAGTCTTGCTAGCCGTCGACGACTATGTTCAGTTGCTGCTAGAAGAGAAGGGTGTTCAAACGGTTTCGTGAATGGTTGCGACAGGTACGTTGTGTAAAGCCTCAGGCGAGCTAGAACATGGTCAGCACAAGTTGGTAAAGGCCAAGCAGCAATGGGGTAGCTTACCCAGTGTTGAAAGAAGCAGCGGAACTGCCGTGGCTTGCATCGGAAGGTCGAGGTGGGTTGTTGCGGTCGATGGGATCCATTGGTATCGCATTGCCAGCAACAGACGGGCGATGGTGCATCATGCCGGGCAAGTATTGGAAGCCGAAAGGGCGCCAACCGGCATCGAATCTTTGGACTTGTCGACGACCATAGAAGACCGCAACGGCAATGGCTGCGAGAGCGACGAAGAATCCAAGAATGCCGAAGACGATAGTAAGGACGTTTGATTCGTCTATGCCATTGCGTGCGTTGGTGATCGGCGCGACAGTCGACAAGGTCGGTGAAAGCGTAGGGTGTATCGCTGTTGCGGACGCAGTGATCATCATCTGAAGGCTTGTGGCCATGGTGTTGTTAACCATTGCGAACAACTGCTGGAAGTTCAAGTGTCTAGAAAATAGTAAGATCGAGTCACTGTTGTACGAGAATGTTGCAAGGTGGTCCGGAAAGTTGCTGCTTGTTTTTCGTTGCGAGATATTCCAGGAGCACCTTATAAAGTGCCATGGTGGCTGCGATGGTAGCCTGTGCACCTTAGCCATTGGACCACTGGAAACATAAGACGTTGCCGCCCTCGACTTTGGCCTTGAATGCTAACAATCATCAATACAACCATCGTCAACCTCAGCTCTGGGAACATATAAATGTGCTCTCCTCGTTGAGAAGAGACCACATAACCATGTGCACTGATCAGTTATGGCATCGCTTCGTGCGTATATGGTCATGTCGTGAAGTGCGGCCGTTGCGTACTGTTCACGCACAACGACTTATGTTTCCAAGTCAGGCACTCGGCCCCTCGGGACAGAACATTTTCGCAAGGTCGTCCAATAGTAACGCGGTCCTCAAATAACAGAGTATGTTGATAGCAACTCAGGCGAATGCACGCAAGTTTCGTCCTGGGCGAATCAGCACGAGAGCCAAGGATGCCCTGTGCAATGTACATGGCAATAATGTAGCCGTGAAAGCTGGAGGCCAGTTTCTGGTTTATCAGGCCATCAGGCACTTGAGAAACTTGTTCTGTATACGGTCACCGAACAGCAACAGATCCACTGCCAGTGGTCGATTATGTGCTCACCGGAAGAGTTAATCGTCCCATCAAATATCAGGTGGGTGGTCGCCTATGTAGAAGTACTGAACACTGCATCGAGAAGGTGGTAGGTAGCGGTGTAGGCCGCAGATGAGCGCCGCTGTGTACGTACCCATATCGCGTTGTAAGGCACTTGACGAACACACCATAAATTCGGGCCGCCGAGCCCGCAGTCCACCCGCAAGTCTGTTCCGTATCAGGCAGGCACGAACTTGGAAAGGTGACTGATTATCGTGATCGTTGCGAACTTTGAGCGGCGCCTCGTTTCAATGTTCCCGCGAACACATTTCATAACCCAGTCTTGTTCATCAACGCCATACTGCCTGATCGCGACATATTATTGCTCACGTCGTGTAACGCGATGAGTCCACATCCTCAATTCACCACACCGAATCCCACCGCGACTCGAGTTCAGATCGCGTTCAGCTCTGGCGATGCCATCCATGCCCATACACACTCGCCCATCACTGCTACCAATCGCAAGTCTCACTACACAAGCTCGTGAACGACTGCCTCCCGTGCGTGCTCGATAGCGTCAGGCGAACTAGATCAAGATCAGAATACGTCAATAAACACAGTCGGATCAACCTACCTTTGGCGAACAGACGCAGTAGCACTACCGCCCTCAGAAATCCGAGCTGGACAATTGTGATCGAAGTGCACCGAGACACACGGGCCGTGATAGTTCGTCATCCCTGGCAAGTAGCGAACCACGGAAGGGCCAGGCAAGCATTGCGTATCTCCATGAAGCTGATCCGCTTTGTGTTTCTGAATCTGTCGTCGACCGAAGTAGATGCCAACGACGAGGGTAGCGAGGGCTATGATAACTCCGATAATCTCGAACACGATGTCGATTGTGTCGGATTGATCGATGCCATTCCGAGCGAGAGCGACGAGGTTCACTGTCGAAGGAGTTGGTGAGAGCGTCGGCTGTAGTAATGTAGTAGTCGTCCTGACGGATTCTCGAAAGGCGGCGATCGTGGCGTTGTTGGTGGGGAGGTGCATTGCGTGCAGCTTGGCTTCAAGCCTGGAATTTGATTGAGATTGATGATAGAGCGGGCTAGTTCCGGGGACTTTGCTGACGTGTGTCGAAAAATTAGTGGTTTCAGATCGAGGCTGCTGGGCTTTCACGATCAGCTGGAGGCGTGTGTGGAACTTCCCCAGAGTCTCGAGATGAGATTGAAAGTGCGGTCTGCGCCACCTTGTTCGGTGGTGGCTATGCTTCGAGCCGTCCTGTGAAAAGGTCCCAAGTCCAGCTATGTTTCGTTTGGACCGGCAAGGAAGAGTAGTAAGTTTGAGCAGGCAAATGTGTATTGACGTTTCGAAGTTGTAAGAAGTCCGATCTGCTGGTGAGTTCTCCTGTTCAGACCTGGAAGTCTGTTGTGAGAAAACATCATGCCGAGAGCGCGGATTCTGCGTTTAGTATACACGACTTACTCCACAGGGCTACCTAGGTGTCAACTCACTTCACCAGGCTGTGCCTAAGCCCCGCGAAGTGGTCGTGTTGACCTGTGGACCGTGGTCATGTTGACCTGCACAGCCCCCTTCTACGCGCTCCTTCTCTCCTGGTCACGTGCCCTACACGGCCGAGCCTCCAGATTGGCCCGCATGGTCTACCGTACTCATTGACACAAGGTGTTGAATGAAGTTGCATACGACCTCATACACTCACTATCGCCATCGTGTGGCCATACAGGCCTTCTGTACTGAAGATGGCGTATCTGTATGCCATTCCAGCAGTTTAGCGAAAATGATGAACGCGACCGACGGGCCGTTCATCCCGATCTTGTCAATAGGAAAGTCGTTGCCATATACGGCAGGCACGCATCTCACGATGATTGTCGGCCTTTGCAACTGCAGTCTACATTCGTCCGGGAGTGGTCCATGATCGACATGAAACGGTAGTCATGCAGCCATCGCAAGCAATGCGTAGACCTAAAGCGAGCAGACGTGTCGTCGGTTTCCAGCGTGGTATGATCCGCTCGCTCGTTGTTAGAAATCTGGCCCGCGTACCGGACACCTGTGAGTATCGATCGAAAGCCTTGAAAACAAGCTTCCGTCTAGTCGGAACCGCCCAGTGTTGAGCTGTACATTACAGCTCAAAAACTTGCCCGGCCCGGAAGCGCATTGCATCTGCATCATTTAGGTAGTACAGACTGCTTCTTCAGCAGCAAGTCCTCACCTGTAATTCCCAGACGCCACGCTAATATCAATATCTCCCTTTCTCCCATCACACACCCTTAGAACCTTTTTCCTCTTCGTACACCTCCTCTCCGCATCCCCTTCCCCCACCTCCCCAACCCACTTTCTCCCTTAGCCTCCCTCTCCCTCTGCCTCTCCATCTCCGCATAATACTCTTCCTCTCTCGCTTCTCTCTCCCTTTCTTCCTCAGTCTCGTCTTTAGGTTTGCGTACATTTGGCAGTTTCGGATGCAAATCCTCCTCCCTCACCCACCGCGGATGACTCCCCCTAGAACACCCCACCACCCCGTCCCTCCCCGGCGCCCCCCTCTCCCTCCCATTCGGACAAAACCCCGCCTGATAATACGCACAAATAGTAACATGCTTGAGATGCCGTTGTTCGCAGTATGGTCCCAAGGGGCAGAAGCCTCGGGTGTAGTGGGGACAAGTGGAGTCCCGAAGGCGAGAAGTAGGCGGGATGTGGAGGTACGTGCAGTCGTCGCCCTGGGGACAGATGCCGTAGCGGGAGAACTCCTTGCATTCGCGTTCGTCGCGGAGGTTGAAGGTGTGGGCGAATTCACATAAATCTCCTTTCTTACATAATCCCCTCTGGTAATCTGTTCCACCACACACTTTTGTCAGTATGTGACGCGTTTGGTTTGTGGTGTGTGTGGTTGGTTGGGCAGGGGCAGGGGTTTGTTTGGGAGACGCACGTTTACAGATTAAATTCGAGATTCCGCTTCGCTCGTTGGGAGGGACGTAGTGTCTGTCCTCGCAATTCGGGCCGCGGGGACAGCCGTGCGAGGAGCGGAAATCGGGGCAGATTTGGCGGGCGACTTTGCTGGGGCGGCCGAGGAGCGGGAGTTGGTGGGAGAGGTAGGGGGTGAAGGTGAATTGGGGGGTGGGTGTTTGGCGGGGGTTGAGGATTTGGGGGGTGAGTGTTTCGAGTGCCATGGTTGGTGTTGTGGTGTTGGTAGGTGGGAGGTGAGGTGAGGTGATGTGGTTGTTGGAGATTGGAGGTGCAGTTGGAAGTCTGGGGAGAGGTGGGGGCGATCGCTTGGGCTGCAGGGGTGGAGTTTGGGTTGTTGTTGTTAAAGAGAGATGTAGATATCTATATATTACTTAATTATATTCTGTGCATAACGCACTCTACAGTCTACCTCCAAGTCATCTACAGCATAGCTCATTCATGCACAGAAGCATCTCGTCCCTCCGTAGCTGACCTCATCAAAGCTCGGCGCTAGCGATGAGCTAGGGTGTGGCACAGCACAGCATAGCACCGCACCTCGCATCTGACAACCTCACAACTACCTTATACATCTTCCATCGACGACGCGCCTACTCCATCCACACGAACCTGCCCAGCGATGCGACGAAGCAGCGCCAGCAGATCTCCAGACAGTCGACTCAGATAACCCGCGCCTCACCACCCTACCACCCACCTACCACAACCGCACACGCAACCATGGTCTCCCAACGCATCTTCGAGCTGTGCCGGCCAATACTAGAAGATGATGCGCTAGGCGATGAGGACAAAACAGAGAAAGTAGAAGAGTTATTAAGCAGCCCACCCACCTCCCTCAAGGGCAAAGCCCTCGAAGACGCCGTCCTCGGCACCCTCTGGCAATGGAAGAACTCCACAGACACCTCCCCCCCACCACCCCAACATAAACCCACAATCCGCTCCCGCTCGCCAGCGCCCTGGATCCAAAGAACAGGCACCCCAACAACCTCCGGCACCACTTCCCCCCGCCCCCGAGACGCCACACCCACCTACCCCCCCGGCTTCGGTCCCCCCCCAGGATTCGCGAGGACGAAAAGCTCAACGGCGTCTCCGTTTGGGTCCCCGCGCCCCTCGCCGAGACTACCCGTCGCGACGCCGATGATCCCTCATTCCCCGAGGTTATCGGCGTATCAGTTCACTTCCCCTTCCTCCCCCACCACAGAGAATTACGGGGATTATGGGAGTGAGACTGTGGATTGGTTGGTGAATGATAATGAGGACGCGAGTAGCAGCACGAGTTATGGGGATACGACACCAAATGCTGTTGGGGCGGAGGGGTATATGTCCGGGGCTTATGGGGCGGAAGTGGAGATGAGTCCCTACGATATGCTGCGGTCGATTCTGCAGGCCCCGTCTACGGACGCTGAGCTGGAGTCTGTGTTGGAGGCTAATGGGTATGATTTGAGTCAGACTATTAACTCGCTCATGGAAGCCCAGGGATTTAACACATCGAATGCTCTTGCTGCGGCGGTGCAGGAGCAAAGGAGTGTCCAGAGTGTGTTGATAGGCAAGAACATGTCACCCAGTTCCCGCCCCGTGACGCCGGCGGGTCAGGCAAAGAGTCCGATAATTTGTCGGTATTGGTTGGCGAGCGGGCATTGTGCGCGGGCGGATTGTAGGTTTGCTCATGAGATACAGAGTAAGTTTACCCCTACAACACGGGCGGTAAAGATCTTGGGGGCTGCGGGGGACAGATTGGAAGGCGTGCAATGCATCTACAGTTCCAGAATCTGGTTCTTGGGCTGGTTGGCTGGAAAAGGATTATGTTGCTGTTGACTTTTGTCTCGCGTCCCCGAGATCTAAGTTTACTTTGGGGTAGTCGGCTAACTTGATTTCATCGGTTTTTAGGTCACGTCTGCAAATTCTGGCTTCAAGGCAACTGCCTCGCGGGTCCCAACTGCCTCTTTTCCCACGACCCGACGGCACTAATGCAAGGTATGACTATCGCGGGCGAGGGAAGTGGTTTCAGTACGCCCCAGCAGTTTACTCCGGACTGGAAAGTAGAAGACTACGATTCTTTCCCTAGTTTGGTTAGGACGACGTCTAACCCTTACGAAGAGGGGATGGAGGGGCTGGATCCGAATATTCTGGATGCTATGTTGGCGCAACAGCAACAGCAGCAGATGGTCCTGAATCAAACTGCTCCCGGGCTTTTCCCGTCGTTTATACCTACTGGGCCGCGGTATAACAACGGTAATAACAGCCGTCCCGGCTCCCGCCCAGGAAGCCGTCACACCAGTCGTGCGCCGACTCCTAATAGTAGTAAACCTAATTTTGAGGATGATGAGGCTTTCCCTACCCTGGGCTCTGCGTTGGGTAAAGCGGGCGGGAACGGGAAAAGACATCATGGCAAACGAGGCGGGCACGGTCATCATGGTTCCGCTACCGCGACGGGACCGAATAGTTTGGCGGATGTTGTCCGGCTTTCCCCTTCACCTGCGCCTAATGCCCGGGATGCTATGCGTAGGGGTTTGGGGAAGAACAACTCGTTCACCTCCACTGGAAGTACTACGACGGGATCAAGAGAGAACTCCGCCGCTGCGTTGAGTATCCCCGCTCCAACCGATATCCCCTGGCTTGACACGGGATCGGGGGTCAACGCCGCGTACATGAAAGCCCGTCAGGAGGCGTTTAAGCACGGGGGTCTGAGGAATAAGTTTTTGCAATCTGCGGCGCAGGCTTGGAATCGGAATGATGCCCGCGGAGCCAAGGCGTTGAGTTTGAGGGGCCAGTGCGAGAATGGGAGTATGCGGGAGAAGCATAGGGAGGCTGCTGAGGTGTTGTATAGGGAACGGAACAAGGGACAGGGGGAGAGGAGGGAGCTTTTCGTAGATCTTCATGGTCTACATCCGGAAGAAGCTGTTTCTTATCTCTCGGAATGTCTGGTGGAGCAGAGTAGGGTTGATGGAGGAAGGAGGGCGGTTTATGCGATTTGTGGGACGGGGCATCATAGTAAGAATGGGAAGGATAAGGTTGGGAAGGCTATCAGAGGATTCCTTAATGATTGGAGATATGCTTTTCGGGAGTTTAGCGTACCTGGAGATCGCAATAATGTCGGTGGTATTCTTGGGATATTGCCGGCGAGCTACGATAAGGATGCTGGGGGTGTGATGGGGGGGAAGGGGGGGGTGGGGAATGATAGTCCGGTTGAGCGGGAGGAGGGGAGGAGGGGGGATAGTAAGGTTGTTTTGGTGAAGGAGGATCCGAGGAAGATTGGACGGAGGGTTGAGGAGGGGGTGGAGGAGTTGGAGAGGGGGTAGGTGGTGTAGGTGATTTAAATGAAAAAGTTCTTAAGTTGTTCGACTTGTGAGTGAGTGTGGACGATTTTTTGGCTGACGATAGGTAAGATGTGCTGGCATTTCCAGATCGCTCGTGGTCTGAGCAGTTGCTCTCGAGTAGACCGGCAGGCTCACATTCGGTGCCAGAGTTGATGGCCATCGTCTCTGCAGGCGAATTCTGTTGTTGGGTGGCTGATGAGTCTGCAGATATGTTCGACTCCATGTTGTTCTAGTGGCATGCACGTTGAAGGCGACAAGAACTACCATCTGCATGAACTATCTGCTGCGCTCATGATGATTGGCGCCTCGTACTCCGGAATTTCGTGAAACGAAGAAAGCTAGAGGAAGAGCCAGTTAGAACGGACGGCAGCTCTCTTCTGTTCCAGCCACCATGCGCCGAGAGTCTTGGCCGATTGAGGAGCATCGAGCTGGAAGAGCTCGTTTGCAACGTGGAAGTCATCGAAGTCTCCAGTGTACGGCGTTGGCATAATACTGATACCGAGAGTTTCGCAGCATAATTCTGGCCACGAAGTTCCTATCTGGCGAGAGCCATGAACCAAACAACCTTGGGACCATTGATAGATGACATACCAAAGACCAGGCCTTCGTGAGTCTTTACTCGTTGACTTGTCAATCGACAAGCACATCATCACGCTGCCATGCGTGCACACGGCCATACCGTCCGCTCTTGTTCGAAGTTGTAGGAGGCAGACTCCATTTATGTGAAGATTCGGTAGACGAGCACGTGGCTTGCTACGACGCAGCCTTGCAGCAAAGTCGAGGATCCCAAGATCAGCTCAGCCACGACGGAGAGCTGCAGCCCACGCGCCACGGGATGCGGGACGGGTGCTCGCCTTCTGAAGCGCATCTTACTGGTGGCACGACTGGCTGCCGATGTGGTGCAACGATCTTGGCCTTTTTCGGTCAACCTGGGACGTTCGAGGATCCCGCCGCACACACCTTTGGTTCAACCATCGAACCTTTCTCCTCTTCCCTCCACACCTCTAGGCCATTGCTAGCCTTTTACCCTCTCGATAACACCGACGCGCATTAACTCATGGATCGACTACTTTCACTTCCCACTTCGAGCCCATTCGAAAACACAATTAGCATCATCATTGATTGCTCGCTACCATCACCCGTTCGGGCCGACATTTGCCAAGCAAGTGATCCCGCATTGCCGCTCTCACAATGTCGCTCAACAACAACATCACGGTATACACGGGCGTCAACCTCACCATATCTGGTCAGCCGACAACCGCACACACTTCGAATGAGCACGATACCAACAATTCATCGGAGAGCATCCGCGGGTCGGACTCCGTCGCTATTATCTTCGGAACATTGGGTGTTGTACTTGCCTTCGCTGCCATCCTAGTTGGCATCTACTACGGCCGTCAGCAACTCCGGAAGCTCAGCAAGGGATGGCAAAACTTGGATGATCCTCAGGTGCCATGGACTCCTCAACGACCTCGAGACAGCCTCTCGGAGAGCACAAGCCATCGGTGCCAGCTTTGCCACAACTTTTGGACGTGTCACCTACACCACGTTTCCACGATTCAGAATCGTGCTCCTAATTCTTGGTGGGTGCCTATCCTCAGCCCACAACACAAAGATGGACATTCTGACTTCTTCACAGCTCGCATGAACGAACGTACAATACTCTCAACGACCCCGTCCACGAACTTGTGTAATGCATAGCGTTTGGTATCACTTCGAGCTACGGCGATTTTGTCTACAGAGCCCTGGTGGTTGAGAAGTCGGGCCGCCCACGAGGTCTTTGATGGCGATAGTAGATAGCAAATCAACCACATGATGCACACGCATATCTGCTTGCCAAGGTGTGGCGCATGGGAGCAAGCTCGAGCTCAGGGCTGCAGCGATATGCATATGAGGCGCGAAAGGATAACCCAGGCCCGAGTCACCCTCATCACCAAACCACAACATCCCATATATATCCGCCCGCACCGCTCGTTCGAAGCTTGCTTCATCACAACAAAGACAGCCTACAACGGTGCAACAAGAAGCACAACATATCTATCTGAATACTATCATGGCTATGAGCCTTGTTGTTTTGTCTCTCCTTGCAACTGTCTGCGGACACGCAGTACACATACACAGTGACGGCACGGTTGCGAGCCTTCGGGATATCAGCTAGACGATTGCTACCACCCCACAACGAACACCCTCATCAACCTCATCGGCCGTCACGGCGGTTGCACGCAATCGCATCGATCAATCAGACGCCATCAACATCGTCTTCGGCATCATCGGTATTATAGTCGCCCTCGGAGCCCTGGTCGTCGGCATCTATTACGGTCGAAAGCAGATGCACAACTTTGTCCACCGGCGCCATCCCGGGATATGTCACTGGCCTGCATCCCACGGGCGCTGCAAATGGTGTTATCCAGTCCCATCGACTGAAGGTTGTTTAGCCTGCCGTTGGTGTTGCTTGTGTGTAAGTACTGTACTTGTGCTCACCAAGCTGTGTGTTGCTTGTCTGACACGATGATCAGGTTGCCGGAATCTGGACTCGGTACGCAGAAAGCTGGCGTCCAGGCAGGCGGCGACGATATTGTGTGACGGGATCTGTTGTGTAGACGACACACTGCTGAGAAAGAGAGTGAGGTCCGATGATGCGATTAGCATGGTAATCGCTCCTGCTTCATTGAAACTACCTTCGCACTCGTACTTTGTGAGTCGTGCAAGGCTTGCCCCATCGCTCTCCGTGCCCTGAGTTACTGGACGGCTGGCATATATTTTTGCCAAGCTCGACAGAATGGCATTACAACTGGCATCGTTTTCGATGTCCTGGCATCTCAGTCTGTGGAAGCCTCCTCCGCATGTCGGCTGACTAGATATATGGTGGTAGATCGCACGAAAGACTGCTGGAATGATATGCAGCTCGACTTCTAACAGAGCATCTTGACCGTGCAAGTGTGCAAGCTGGCTTTTCAGGCTGGCAGATGTTTACACGGCTGCATCCGCGTACATGGTTGTGGTTGCAATGTACGAGTGCTAGTATGCGTCCAGGCACGCTCGGTTGTTTTCTATGGCAACGACTTCACACGGCCTTCTCTGCTGCGCAGTATGGAGGGTCTATGCATTTGTTGACCAAGCTTACTACCTCAAGGTTGTTGTTGTGAGATGATGGCTGACCAGTCTGCAGCCCATACCGATCTACGAAGTCCTTGAGCTATCAGCGTGCCTGCCGCATTCAGATATCCGGGGAATCATCGGTTGGACCCGCGGTATGACGGCTCGAATTCTTGGCTTGACAACGTCACGCAAGCATTTCGTGATTCTGATCTATGCAGGGGTTCCGGCTTCCATGCCATGGTAGCAGCTCCATCGATGGAGAGTACATGGAAAGCCATGTCTATGAGACAGCAGCGAGGCGCAGCACTGTACCCCGGATTCTGGGGAGCAAAGCACTAGGGAGTCGCGGGGCTCAAGCAGCGGTCCAAGCGTCCGATCAACCACTCTTTCGCAAAGCGCAAAAGAGCTCCTTCGCCTCCCGCGACTAGTAGATATCTCCCAAGACTCCGGGTGCATGATGTACCGTGTTTGGGGCAGCCAATTGGCGTCACAGAAGGATAGCCTTGTCCGGAAGAGGCGTTGCCTTCGACATCTTACTGGCTAAAATCCTTCTCCCAAACAGGAGGTGAGGACGACGTCGCGGCGGGTAAGGAGGATCGCACAACAACGCACTTGGCGGGGTCTCGTCCCGCAGCATTCATCATTATGCCCTCAAGAAAGCATATCGAGATATATAGCCCGTCCGTTCGCTGTGGTGAGATGCCTTTACATCACAACACCTGGCGACGTCGTTTGCAACTCGAATCTTGCAGTCTTCCCGTACCGTACTGCACTTGCTTACAACGCCACGTATTCGACCGTTCACAATGTACCTAGACAGACGCATCGGTATGCTTAGTCCTTCAGCTGTGGAGGCCTACGGCAACAACACTGCAACACAGCGCATTGCCTACTACGCCAATAGGCACAGCAGTCCTACTTGCTCGCAATCACATCGATGAATCGGACGCCATCAACATCGTCTTCGGAATGCTAGCACTTGTGGTCGCCATCTTCGCCCTCTTTGTTGGTATCTATTACGGTCGTCAACAAGCTCTGAGACTTGCCGGAGCTTGGGGTCAGTGGCGGTGGCCCAGGTCGAGGGTCGAACGTCCGAATCGTGCCGGCACTGGAGTTTCCCTGGATCAACTCGATCGCAACGAAACGTCTCATGTCGCTCATGGACACGTTAGCTCCGGTGCCAACCCTCCTCGTCGGTAAGCAAGTTTTGATTCCACTCATCAGAGGGGTACTAATGTTGTATCAGTTTTCCGAACGCTAGTATCAACCAACAAGGCATCGCCATTCCCAGCACGGTATGAGTGGGTCGGCCTCGTCGGCAACGATGCCATGATCAATGTATCATCTTTCCAGGCTTCGACCAAGCATACCCATGAAGGCCGGATGGGGCTGCAGTATGAGAGCTATACATGGCGAGTCGAGCTATCGGACTGCACTGAAATTCGTGGGTGTGTAGAGAGTGCAGTGCCCTCCAACCTTGTTAGCAGTATATAAAAGCAGTAGCCGGTCCCACGATCATTTCTAGACGGCAAACACCGCTGTACACTAGCTCGCTCCTTCAGGCTGCTCCTTCGTGTGCTGTGCTCCGGTTCCCGGATCCTGCGACGTCAAGTGACGAACACTGCCACAGTAACGATCGACGTATTTCATCACGTCTTGTTCTCTTCTCCGCGAATACAATGTCCCATGGTGTACTGCTTTTCAAACAATTCAGGCTACACAATACTGAGTATGGATCCAAAAGATGCTCACACACCACCGCAGAGCCAACAAGGAAGACATGACCGCCGCTTCCTACAGATCGGAAGGGCACCTTTGCCTCTGCGGAGAGGCCACATCATTTCTGACATATGCAAGATCATAGCTTGCGTTGCAACTGCTCTGTAAGTCAACGTTCCCACTACAAGCCTCTCCTGACTGACTTTCATAGGTGCATATTCCAGCTCTACTGGATACAAATGATACAGAAAGGACATGTACGCATCCCGAACGATCCGTTCGACATACGCTTCGGCCAGGACATCTCGTGGACAAGCTCATCCTTGTGGGACGACGAGCGGCTGAGCTTCATACACAAAGCGGCTCCTGTTCCAGTCCACTCGCATAACGATTATACGCGACGTATACCTCTGTTTGAAGCACTTGGATCGGGCTGCATCAGCGTTGAAGCTGACGTAAACCTCGTCGGTTCTGATCTTCTCGTTGGCCATGGATCGAAGAATCTGCGTGATTCCTGGAATCTGCGCTCTATGTATCTGGAGCCTCTGGAGCACCTCTTAAATCTGCAGAACGCTGCACCACCTGCGAATGGGAAAATGACGGGTGTGTTCGACCGGGAGCCTCAGCAGACAGTCGTTCTTCTCGTCGACATCAAGAGTGCTGGTGCCGCAGTTTTCGACGAATTGGATATACAGCTCCAACCCCTGCGAGACATGGGATACCTGTCACGCTGGGATGGCACGCATAGGATCGTGCGACCTTTGACGATCGTCGCATCCGGAAACGCTCCCTTCGAGTCCGTGCTTGGCCTAAACAGCACGAATCGCGATATTTTCTGGGACGCCAAGCTCGAGCAATTGCCCTCTACTCTCGACGACTTCAGCACAGACCCTCCTACCTACAAGTTCAATGTGTCAAACACTCACTATGCCTCGACCCCGTTCCGGAATGCAAAGCTGCACACATGGCACAACCCTTCCCGTCCGCTCCCATCTACTGCGCAACAAAAGGATATCGCAGCGACACAGATTGAGCAAGCTGAAGCTCGAGGGTTAATCTCCAGGTACTGGGGTACACCAGACTCCCCACCGAATCTCGGCGATATCGTGTGGCGTGTCTTGGTCGATGCGAAGGTCGGGGTGATCAACATGGACGATATGGGCGCTGTAAGACAGAGGGTTCGCGGATGGAGTAGGTAGATCAAGAAAAAGTTCAAGTGTTGTCCTTGTCATCTTTCAGTGTGTCCTGCCGCGGTCACTTAGCATGTTGTGGTCGTGTAGTGTGTAGCGGCTGGCTCTGACTGCTGTTGCCGCTAACATCCATCATCCCCCTAACAGTCCAGCGCACGCGGGCAGAATACGTTTCCAAAAAGCGGAGACCACGTCTCACACTCCTGCAAACCAAGCGAAACCACTCTACATCGTTCTATGATCTAGTGCAGGTGGTCTCCTTTTCCATAACGTCGAGCGTCCTTGCAGCACCGTCGTGATCTCGTGGGTTGGCATACCAGATGGCGCCGAAAGCCTTGAGGTTCGTTGTGTGTTCGTCAAGCTGCAAAAATCGTTAGCATAGGTAGGTCGACAACTTCTTGAATGATGGTTACATCAAACGTTGGTGGCAGTCTGTTGTATTCATCCCAATTCTCCTTGGTCATGGCCAACACCCAGACACCAGTTCCTTCCCAAGCGTACAATATCGGGAGCATGATTCCGGTGCAAGGCGGCGCCCCTACGAAAGGATCTTTTGTCGTCGTGGTCTTAACCTCTGCCATCTTTAAGTGTTAATGAGATCGCGGCTTCTTGGAGACCTTTAAACTGTGCCTTCGTGTGCGAGTCAGGTTGCTGCCTGGCGCGAGTCAGATAGATCCTCGGACCCAAATCAGCACTACATCCGCAGATACGTCTACAGTAGTACACTGCCTTCTTGAGATCGAATAAGCCTCCGAGAAAGCATTACTGATACTCGGGAAGCTGATGCGGCCATCCTTGGCGCCAGCTATGAAGATCCCGCCTCGCGACGTCTTCTCCACGAGCCACAAGATGGACAGCACCGTATAGTCCTTCCTATAAGCCTTCAGACTTGCCAGGGATTGGCGCCGAGCCTTGATGTGATTCGCTCGGTCAAGGCCGAGACTAAGGGAAGTCCCAAATGCTTGTGAAGGTTCACATGGGTAGTCATCATGCTTTTTCGCACGTGGAAGTTGGTCAAACCTCTGGTACAGCTGGCGCCATCAATGGGACCCACCGGGGAACATTGAAGGTCAAGTCATCCATATCCAGCGCGTTTTATGGCTTGATGGCGTCGGCCGCTACTGGGTGTTCGAATCCTATCGGCGAGACCGATACTTGTGCGGTACACTGTGGAGATCCCATAGATTCTAGTGCAGTGCTCAACATCGGTTGATCCGGTTGATGGTCAGCACGCAATGACTCTCCGCGTCTAAATGGTCCGCTTGCGTGCGGCGCTACTTGGTGTGAAAATCTCATCGGCGGTTCCGCGTGGGTAGCCATGAATCGTGGTACTGGATATGTGTGCTTCTAGAGTAGCGTGCCACGCAGACTCTTCTACCAGATGGTCAGCCTGCCACGACTGCCTGCGTACGAATGGTTCGCTTGCTTCCGCAGCTACCTGGTGTGCAAATCTTATCGGGAAGCCCGCGTGATCAGTACTGAATCGTGGTTCATATGAGCCGTGCGTTTCAGAAGCAGAAGACTTAAATCCGAGAATGGGCATATACGGTATTGCTGGGCGAGGCTTGACCACTGAGAGCATTGCCTCCATTGACAGGAAGACAGCAGTCGAGGTCTTCCACGCATTGATTGTAATCAGCACCTGTCTTGTCCTTCTGCCGGAAGTCGATGGTCGGTAGCATTGAGAGTATCGGTAGTGGCAGCTCGGCGTGTATGGCATACCTTGACACCTTGGCGATAGAAGTTGATTGATATAAGTCAATATCTCTGGCGTTCCGGCTGATAAGCGCTATAACCAAGTGCATTTGCAAAAAAGTCGGTCTCAGCGTCAGCGTGGTCTCACGCACGCGCCGCACGATTTGCGTGAATCTGCCAGCCACGTCAACCATGGCGACATTCACGTCTCCGCCTCGATCTATTCACTACCGCGTTCCTTGCATCCAGTGATGTTGTCCAACAGCCGCCACAGAACCTCGGGTTCGTCTGTGCGCCAGTGCTCGTGTACACTATGCTCCCAGAGCGGCGCTTCGGTTTCCATTGGATAGTAGCCAGCGTACTCCCAACCAACAATAGCTACAATAGCATGAGTACTAAGATCGATAGAGATATTACTCTGGTTCAAGTCATTATGGCAGAGAACGAACGGTGCCTCCAAATGGTAGCGAGTGACACGCGGCCATTGCTTTCCCGTATTGACCGCAACCCGAGGAGGTAGCAAGACGAGCTCGTCTGCATTCCTACCTCCTAGGCGGTGCGACGTGTGCTGATGCATGATAGGTAGCACCTCGGTCGTCAACTCTAGCCCGACTTTGTGCACCACAGAATCGCGATCTGTCCCCTCGTAATCCGCAAGCATGGTAGCGCTTGCCGGAATGGCGGCTACGGTAAGTATGCCGACATCGTCTTCGACCACGAAACTGATGGGTTCCGGCACGGGTAAATTTGAATGCTTCCACAAGTATTTGAGGATCAGGAACTCGTTTTGTAGGCGGGCTCGGGAGTCGTTGGGCGGCCTTATAGGTTCTCCTCTGTTGCTTGTCTTCCTTTCGGAGGCCTTCAGCTCACTTTTCACGAAGCAATCAGCATACAGCTTGTAACCGCGGTGTTCTGTTTGCCACTCCTTGATTACGGTGTCTGTGTCAGTATGGCGCTGCTTCTCAGGAGATTCGCGCGCCATTAGATCGTCAAGCAAGCCCCACAGTACCTCAGGCCTGTCTGTTTGCCAATGGTCGTCGGGGTCATGCCTCCACAACTCTTCTTCCAATTCCGGCGGGTAGTAGCCCGCATACTCCCAGTCGATGATCGCAGCAATGGCATGCGTGCTACGATCAATGAAGATGTTGCCTTGAGAAAGGTCATTATGACAGAGCACAAATTTAGGCTCTCGGGAGACAACACGCTCCCACTCCCTCCCAGTGTTTATCGCCACGCGCTGGGGAAGTAGCAACAGCTCGTCCTCGTTCATGCCACCTAGACGACACGAAGTATACTTGCGCAGAGCCGGCAGGATCTTCGTCGAAAACTCCAAGTCCACCTTTTGCAAGACGAGATCGCGATCCGCTTCCTTGTACTGCGACAATGAGCAGGCGGTGTTGGGGACTTTGGCTACTGTGAGCACCCCAATACCCCCATCTTCCTCTATGTAGCTGATAGGACTGGGAACTGGTATGTTCGTGTGCTTTTGGAGGTATTTCAGCATGAGGAACTCATTCTGTAGGCGCGGCTTGGAGTTCTTCGGTGCTAGCATCGGTGCGCCCCAATTGTCGTGCATAATCTCCGCCGACCTGAGCTCTCTTTTGATGAAGAGTCCATGATCGAACTTATAAACGCGTTGGGCTGTCATGAAATCGTCCGTCGTCTCCAGATCTCCCATGGTGTGGGATGATGGGATGGCGGCGGATCAGCTCGAAGTCTTCGTCGGCCGTCTCCCAAAGATGTGACCTGGGCCACTTCAGTTCCAATGTCGCAAACGTCGGGTGTGATCGAAATTTGCAGTCCAGAAGCCCGGATGAGAGTAGTCGTGAGTGTACTGTTACACAGCATTGCCAGCACAGCACCGTGAGTCAATGTATACGTCCCTTCGTGCTGATTGGCCATGTCATGGCATACTGCAGTGTTGATGCTTTACGTGCTGCAAAACAATCAACACATGCAGCAACACTGGGAGACTGAGACACGTTCGACCATACTCTGCCGCGAACCACCCAGTAGACAGTACTGGATTCGACCTGTCCTTCATCGCTTTGGCACTTTATCGTACTTTCCACCAACCCCAGTCCCTGCCGTCCTGGTCTTGTACTCCCTCGGCGTCTCAAGGGGTTTCGCCTCCACCCCCAACATTCGCTCAACTAAACCAGGCGCCTGCCACATCCCTACGCCCTTCTCCTTCGCCTTCTTCTCCGCAGCCCGATATCCCTCTTCATCATCCCCCCACTCCACGTTATAACTTCCCTCATACATTCCAGCCATCCCGGTTTTCAACATCACCATACACACATCCGTCTTCCAAAAACCCCACTTATATACCCAAGCCAACCCTACTACGCGATCATACTGATCCCGTCGAAGAAACTGCACGCGCACGTACTTCTCCAACATCAACTCCCTCAGCGCGGCCAACGCCTCTGGCGCAAAAGGCTGCTCGGGTTTCCCAAAGTGTGACATTTCCGGCGCGTCAATGGCTGCAAGACGCAAGTGGATGGTCCCTGCCTCCCTGATCTGCACTTTCGAGAAGTTCTGGACTTCCTTTCCGGAACGCCAGCCCCAGCCGGCCCATCTGCCGCCGGGCGTGTGGAAGAAGTGGAAGTTGTCGCCGTCTCCAACACTGGGTACGTAGCCATAAAAGGTTCGCTTGCGGAAATCGTTAGGACGAAGGTGCTCATGCGTCGGAATGCGGCGGATGAATCTCTTGTAGAGACGTGCAAGAGCTACGTAAGCCGTAATGCTGATTGCACTCGTGCACGCATATGCTGCGAGTTGCTGCAGTGTCAAGTGAGTCCTGATCTGGGCTTCCGTGGGTATGGTGAGCTTTGGGAAGGACTCAGCAACCGGCTGCGACACCTCTTTCTTTTTTTCATCGTCTTTGGGTCGGTGTGACCATGGCCATGACATGCTGGAGATGCACAATGTTTGTTTACTTTTATGGTGTTGTTCAGGAGAGCTCGAGGACGTCACGGAGGACTTTCAGCCGAGATCCCGACACGAAGACTGCAATGATGAGAGAGAGAAGCAGAAGCACCACGCAGAAGCCATGGTCATGGTAGATATAGAAATGCTTGAAGCAGCTACCTCAGCCGCCTCTATATAGTAGCAAAGCAGCAGTCAAAAGACCACCACGCAAACCCCAAACCATGCCGCAGCAGAATCACAACGACGGGCTCTCGCCACACATCGCATGCCGCCCACTCATCCCAAAACGCCGTGTTGTCGCAGGCTTCCCATTTCGAGGCATTTGAGAGTAACTTAGAACTCCCAGTCCTCATCGACAGACTTGATAGCCCAATCGAACTTCTCTCTCAGAGTCTTGGAGAAGAAGCGCTCAATCGGCACATCGAACTTCTTCGAGAACACCACCGTGAGGCGAGGGTCGATGTAGTTCTGTGAGTCACAGAGTCAGCAAGCCATTCCACACTCAACCTCAAACTTGCGGCTGCACTCACAATCTTAGAAGTGCCCAAAGCAACCTCCTTGTTGTTCTCGCGGTCCTCGCTCTGCGACTTCAATGTCGCAATGCGGGTATCCAGCTTCTCCAGCTGAGTCTCCAACTTCTCAACAGTGGGGCCCTTGCCCTCTGCCTCAATCTTGCCGCCTTTCTTGTTCTCGCGCTTGAATTTCGCTTCAAGCTCGTCGGCAACTTCCATACGCTCATCGAGCTCCTTGCTCTTCATCTCCTTGGCCCCATCGGCAACCAGCTTCTCATTCTCCTTCTCAAACTTCTTCTTGATCTTGTCGCGCGCCTCTTCGACTAACTCCGCTTGGTGCTTGAGCACCCACTCGTCACTAAGGCCATCCGGCAGCGCGAAGTACTCTTCTCCGCGCTTCTTTTTGAGCTTCGGGTCGAGGTCGAGCATCTGCTGCTTGACGCGGTATTGCTGGTATCGGAGTCCGTCGATGCGGCCTTCCATCTTGCCCATCTGCGCGTCGTGCGTGGCAGCAACAGTCCTCTTATGATTACATAGGATAGCTACCTTGCGATTGGCAGCGTTGTAGGCGAGGACTTTGTCGGCGATCGTGCCTTCAGCCTTCATCTCTCGCAGCAGGTTTGCCATTGTCCAGGAAGCATTGTAAGTACGGAACACCTTCGCAGTCAAGCCCGTCATATAGTTCGACAGATGCTTGTTCAGTCCGGAGGTGTTGAGTCGGTCGAAGATCTCGTCGCCTTCCTGCTTTGGCGCGCGCTTGAAGAGCTTGAGGTTCTTAAAAACCTGGGCATCAACCTGCACCTCGTTGTAGAAACGAATTGAGTCCTTGCCCAAGAAATCGAAGATGACAGTCTCGGGTGGTCGCAGTGTGACGTGCTCAAATTTGAGAGAGCAACAACCGACGGTGTCAGCTTCGTCCTCGCCTTTCTCATTACCGGCACGTAGAGCGAACTGGTCGATAAGGTACACGGCCGTAGCGCGCTGCCGCTCAGCCATGACATCGGATTTGAGCTCCTTATTGTAATCCTTGCGGATACGATCGATGTGCTTCTTGAGCTCGCGTGCCTTTTCGAACTTTTTGTGGTCGGACTGACCCTTCACGTCGGAGTTCGCAGCCAGCATAACATACTTGTATGCACCGTTGATGTTCTCCTGCCACATGGCCAACCACGTGCCCTCCTTGTCGTGCTTGACTTCTTTCCAGTTGTGGCCTTCCGGTGGTGCTGGTACCATCGCCTCCTTGCCGATGTTGATGGTGATCTGCTCCGGCGACACGCGCTTCTTCCATTTGCCGGTCTTGGGATGCTCGCCACGGCCACGGAACAGGCCAGGCGGCTCAACACGAAAGTTGCCAACTTTCTGCTTGCGGCCATCCCACATGCAGAACATGTACGGTGCCTCTACCTCGTCCTTTGCAGCCTTCAACTTCTTCTTCTCAGCGGCCGGGAGCGCCTTCTTCGCCGCACGCTCCGCGTCCACGTAGTCAAAGATAGGCTGGAAGTCGCACTTCTCGAGGGTCTTGAGCTTGACCGTGTTACCGTCCTTGTCTTTACCGTGTCCAGTCCTGTCGAGGATCTCCTTAAAATCCGCGAAGAAGTTCTTACGGAAGGTCGGGTTCTCGACGTTGTGCGCCGAGTTAAGCATAGCGCCAAAAGCGTAGGCAACCTCTTCGGCTTCAGGTTTGAGCGTGATAGGAGTGCCGTCGTAGGTCATCTTGACGTGCTTAGGCAGCGGCTCGTATTCAGGTGGGAAGATAACACCGTTGTGCTCTAGCGTCTGCCACTTCTCAGTGCCATCACCCTTCTGCTGATCTTCCCACCAGCGGTACTCCTCTTCCTCCTCTTCCGCAGCTTCCTCGTCTGCAGCTTGGCCTGCGGACTTCTTGCCTTTGCCTTTCTTCGCAGGAGTGGCAGCATCCTCCTTCTTGACTTTGGCTTTCGCGGGAGCCTTCTTCTTCAACGGCTTATCATCATCTGATGACTCTTCTTTCTTGACCTTTGTCGACTTCTTAGCTGGAGCAGCTGCTTTCTTCTTCAATGGCTTGTCGTCCGAGTCGTCGGATACCACCTCCTTCTTGACCACCTTCTTCGGTTTCTTCTCGTCCTTCTTACGCAAAGCTTGCGCCTCCTTCACAGCATTCTTCTCGATTTGCTCCTTCTCCTTCTGGAGCTTTTGTGCAAGAGGCTCGCCGTCGTCGGACTCTCCAACCATGGCAGCTGTGACCTTCGGCGGCTTCACGACTTTCTTGAGTGGGATATCATCGTCGGAATCCGAGCTTGCAGCTGCAGCAGTCTTGCGCTTCTTGTTGAGTGGCACGTCGTCGGAATCCGTCTCGTCTTTGTAGCTTTTGCCGTTGCCCATCGAGGTCTTGCGCTTGCCATTTCCATTGGTGTTAGCATGGCCGTTAGTGGCTGGCTGATCGATGTCCATGGCTACTGGCCCGTTGGAGAGCGAAACTCCGGCGTGCGCAGTGCCGTTGGCTGTTGGAGCTGTGCTATCCATGGCTACGTCGTCGGAGTGGGAAATGGTTGCTTTGGATTTGGCTGGTGGTATGTGTTAGTTGTTGTAAGGAGTATGAGCAGATCAATAATTGTGCAGATGATCAAGTAGAGGATTAGATAGATGATGAATGAGTCAAACAATAGGCAGCTGAGCCTGACAGCACACCAGCACTGATGAAGTGATTGCCTTATGATTGTGGTGAAGTGATGTCGCAAAGGTCAAATTTTGACTATGTCCCGCAACTGAGGTGACATAGCCGAAATCGCGCAACTGAACCAAGCAAACCTCCCGAACTGAGCTGATGACTGAGTGTTACGTACCCTTTAGTGGCATATCATCTTCTAAATCCGACATCTTGCTCCTGACAATCCCTTGTGCTTGTTCCGTAGGCTTTATCGTGCTCGTAGACGTGTTTCTGAGGTGTGGACTCGAGGACGCGCTGCGCGGTTGAAACAACGCGACAGCTGAAGTTCGTCGACAATCGTACAGTGTCAATCTTCGTGCACACTAGAAAGGACAGAGATGAAGCAGATGGTGTTAAGTATGTAATGCAGACAATTGAAGGCGAGCAGGAATGAGGAGAGCAACAGCGAGAGGAGAGGACGGGGACTTGGTCAAAATCTGTCTGACTTTCGACGCCTAAGGCCACACTTCCGGAAGAAACCGCCAGCGATTGAGGAGAGCAACAACCTCATCGGAGCTCGATCAGCGACAGCAATACCTCTCTACTCACCACTACCGCTCGAGAAGCAGCCGCTATTATGCTTACTCGCGCTGTCCGCCCGGCCTTCAAGGCTGGCCAGACTGCTGCCGTCCTCCGGTGCGCTCAGATAGCCCGAGCAAGTACCTCCTTCAAACACAGCTAACCACCATTGCCATGCAGCCCAGCAGTCACCGCCGCCCCAATCGTCTCCTCCGCCAACTATGCCACCCTCCGCGAAATCGAGCAACGCCTAAAATCCATCCGCAACATCGAGAAAATCACCCGAACCATGAAAATTGTTGCCTCCACCAAGCTCACCCGAGCCCAGCGCGCCATGACCTCGTCTCGCGCTTACGGTAGCACCTCCAACACCGTCTTTGAGGAAGCCGAGACTGCGCCGATTGATGTCGAGGGCGGAAAGAAGACACTCTTGGTCGTCTGCTCTTCGGACAAGGGGTTGTGCGGCGGTATCCACTCGGGTGTCACGCGTGGAGTGCGAAGGTTGATGAACGACACGCCGGGTGATTACAATTTGGTGGTTATCGGAGAGAAGTCGAAGGCGCAGTTGAGCAGATCCAACCCTAAGGATATGGTGCTCAGTTTCGCGGGTATCGGAAAGGATGTGCCCACGTTCACGGATGCGCAGGCGATTGCGGACCAGATTTCTCTGCTTCCCGGCGACTACTCGAGCGTGAAGATTATGTACAACAAGTTCATCAACGCGCAGAGTTACGAGGCGACGGTTGTGGAGGCGTTCAGCGAGGAGGCCATTGCTGCGTCACGTATGTATATTGGCTATCCTGTGAGGATGGGTTCATACTAACAGACGATAACAGCAAACTTTGCCGCTTTCGAGATCGACGACGAAGTCCTTGCCAACCTCCGCGAATACTCTCTCGCCAACGCTCTTTACTGGGCTCTCGCAGAAGGCCACGCCTGTGAACAGTCTGCTCGCCGAAATGCCATGGACAACGCTAGCAAGAACGCCGGGTATGTGCACACCTTAGCCCCGTATGAGATAATTGCTGACAACTGCTCTTCTTTGCAGCGACATGATCACCCGCTTCCAGATTCTGTTCAACAGGACACGACAAGCCGTCATCACGAACGAGTTAGTGGACATCGTCACCGGTGCCAATGCTTCGGAGGGTTAGACAAAGACGGGTGTGAGTTGGTGAGGAATGGGGTCCTGTATATAGTATGTGTAGCAGATGGAGAGATGCTGCGGCGTCTGGGCAGCTGTGTACTTGCTTGTTTTCTGCGTCAACAGCTCCTCAATCTACCATCGTCTTATTCAGCTGAAGTCTGAAGCTTTTGGTTCGCGACACAAAGCTGCTCTTCACTCATATCTGTGCTATGGTCACGTGTTCTGCCCGGCGCTTCCAAATTCCAACTCCCTCGGAAGAGGCTTCCCGGATCTCGACCACAATCGCTGACACAGCGTCTCAACTTTCTTCAGCCTTACTTACACATGCCCCATGGCACAAGGCAAGATGTACAACTGGCAAGGCCTTGAACCGCATCTCGCAGGCCAGTATCTGCAGGACAAGAACAGCGAACCAACATCCGCAAACTCTCCGTCCGAAGGCAAAGCAACGGCCATGGATCCGTCGCAGCATATGCACAATGGTTTTGCCTCTCACCACATGAGTTCGGGATCGCTCAACAATCAAGCCCAGGACAGCAACCATCAACATCAACAGGACCACCTGCAACAACCAGCCAGTCCTCCGTCTTCAGCCAACTCGGGAGGCAAACGGCAACGAGCTAAACAGGCTTGCGAACCGTGCCGTCTGAGGAAACGACGATGCGATGGCAACTCGCCGTGTAATATGTGTACGCAATTCGAGTATAAGTGTTACTTCGAGAAGCACCCGCGGAAACGGAGTAAGCTTGTTGAGCGAGGCGAGGCGATGCATGATCATAGTGCTAGTGGAGGGGCGAGCGCGAGTCCTAATGGTGTTGTTGCTGCTGGTCATCAAGACCGAAGTAAAGCAGTAGGGTTTGGAGAGTTGCCTGCCCGAGAAGACCGATCGGGATTGGAGGATGCCACTAAGCTACGATCACTGGAAGCAAATTCTGGACTGGCGTTTGCGAGGTATCTGGGCTTGAAGTTGGATCCTTCGTCAGGGCCTAAGTTGTTCACTTTTGGGTGGAATCTGGGGAGTAGTACTTATGCTTTTCCCAAGGTGCAGCCGATTACTGAGCTACTTGGACGGGAGCAAATGTTCGCACTCGCAGGACTGTACTTCGCGAATGTGCATCCACTTTATGGGTTTCTGGATCAGGCGTGGGTGACCGAGCAGCTTGGGTTGAGGTGGTCGGTCGTGCCGGGCGAGGTGTGCAAGGTACCGGATCATCTACTTGCTGGGATCGCTGCGCTGGGCATCTTGTGGGTGCAGGGAGATCAGTCCGGGCTGAAGGAGGTAGTATTGCCGAAAGTGGTGGAGCTGGCCAAGCAGACGCTGGAGGGGACGAGTATCATGCAGCCGCCATGTTTGATGGACGTGCAGAGCTGGAATCTGAGGTCGCTGTATCTGAGGTTGACGGATCACCCGCACGCTACATGGATGGCTACCTGTACGGCAATGCATCTAGTTGAGTCGGCGGGCATCCATCAGGAACAGAGTAGTTCGACGTTACATTATGCTTCTGCTATGGTGGAGGACGAGAGGGTGGACGACGTCGAGATTCGCAGAAGGACGTTCTGGATCGCCAGGATGCTGAATACATGGTTTAGCTTCGAGTACGGAAGAACTAGAGTGGCGTTGAGGGGCATTACGTGTCGATTGCCTACAGCTAGGGAAGGAGATTACACGACGGACTATATCAATCTGTATAGTGTGAGTTGTTGTTTGGATCCTGATCGCACGAATCAGGCCGAGCAGTGGGAGGAGTTCATTCGGCATCTGGAGTCTTTAGAAGCAAGACATGACGGAATCGTGCTTTCGAAGGCGAACCTAGCCCTCTGCGGGTACCGACGGATCCGGCTGGCGAACCCGACGTTGTCGAATGAGTTACTGGGCAGGATTATCAGTATCGGCTTGAAAGGGCTGGACGCTGCGAGAAGGACAGCAGAGAAGGGCGCACCATGGTGGCACGTAGCGAATGTTCCGTTCCAGGTGATTTGCGTGTTTCTTGCTATGGATGTTCGGGAGAGCTTGATGCATATTGCTACTGCTATGCGCACGCTAGAGGATGTGGTGGAGAGGTTCAAGACGGCGGCTATGAAGGAGGCATTGAAGACTGCGCGGTTTTTGGTGAGGCTGAGTAAAAGGAGGAAGGACGAGGATTCTGATGTTCTTGGTAAGAGTCTGAAGAAGGTCTGCGCATGCTTGGACTGTGATCCGCAACCGGAGAATTTACAACCTAGGTCGACGATCGCGCATGTGGAGGTCGGAAATGGGGTGTATGAGTCTCCTCCGGTTGTTGAGAGTGGCGTGCATCCTTCGCACAAGACGCCTTCGACGAGCAGTGAGGATTGGAATCTGGACATGTTGAACAACGCGGATTTCGACTGGAACTACTTTCTGGACTCCATGCCGCTGGTGCATATGGAGACGAACATGTGAGCCGCTCTGAATAATGCTAGATGATGAGACGAAATCTCTGCACAATCACCATGTACTGGGCAACTACGAGCAAATGGCGACAGACCAATACTCACAGAAAGAAGGTGGGATTAGTAGCCCGACCTTTGAATGGAACCCGCGCTCTTCTGCATCGATCGCGCACACACCTAAGGGATTCTCGGCACTGCGAAGGCGCTCGCTCGTGGTGAACGCCATGCTTCTGGGTGTGACGGCGTGCATTTGATGATCCTGTCGCACCGTCAGCTGCATCACGGCCAATTTCGACAGCTATATGACGCCGTCATATGGCAAAGATCAAGGTAGATTGTCCATGGGAAGCCACATGCATGAGACTGCTTCTGTGTCATGTGTGCCGTCCATTCGACACGCGGAGTTAGTGGGTGGACGCCTTGCTTAACATGTCCCAAGATGTGAGCTTCAGAAACGTCGTGACCGTGTGAACAGCGACGTTAAGAGATTGGAACATTTATTTGCTCACCGGATCATAAGGTACTGAAGAGTGAGCAGTTTTCGATATAAAAAACCGAGCTGATCTGCAGTTTGCGGCTCGCGCCAAGCTCGACGTCAGCCCTGTCGCACGGCTCCTGAGATGTCATGTATTCGAAACGACGCTAACATAGCACACCCCTGCTCACATCCACCTCGATTTCCTGGATGACGGAACACAGCAGACATCGACACACGTGGCGCTGTCAAAAGCACAGCAATGTTACGCAGAGCCGATGCAGTAATTTCGTGCTTGCGCTGAGGATGGTTACACAACCAGACCAGAACCGTTTGCAAACCTTCAAGCATCAGACGGCTAAATGTGACGAGCCGTCCGGTCTGCGACCGCCACCAGCATCCCCGCGCCCAAGACAGCTGGTGTCCACGGGTTCACGATCCGACAGCCACGTTCCACGCTATAGATCGATCTCGACGGACGCCATGGCCACACAAAGCTTAGCCAGAGCATGGGTGGGCACCAAGGTTTCGCACCAGCTCCACCGAACCAGATTCAAAGGCTTGTTTGATGAAACTGCGCATCCAAGCGAGCCGTCATCGAAGAGATCCAACATCTTGGGCCGTGTATGCGAAGAAGGATCGACGTGGTATAAGAAGGCGACTTGTTCTCGGTCGTTGGACCGGACCCATCTCCTCATCTCAGTCTCTCCTTTCCAGCCCTACGCAGACCATTTCATCCAGTCTCTGGTAGACCATCACAGTCCTTCGACAAGATGTTGACCAACACCCTCGTCCTTCTGGCATCTGCTGCTAGCAGTGCCCTCGCCGCCCAAGCCGCGTACGCTCAGTGTGGTGGTACTGGCTTTACCGGAGGCACCACTTGTGTCTCTGGTTACACCTGCGTGGTTTCCAACTCATACTACTCGCAGTGCCTTCCTGGTAAGTCATCACATGTTGTCATTCGCACACAACATCGCTGACCCATCCTCAGCGACCGGCGCGCAGACATCGGCCAAGCCTGCCACCACGGTAGCACCTGCCAAGACGTCGGCCACTACCAAGGCTGTTGCGACGTCCACGAAGGCTGCATCTAGCGGCGGATCCGGCAGCGGCACCATCTACAAGGCTTCGTTCACCGAATACGGTGCAGGCGACAGCTTCGGGTCCGGCAACTGCCAGGTGAAGTCGACCGCTTGCGGCTACTACACTACCGGCTACAATGCCGCGGTCTCGCAGAACGAGTTCGGTGTTGGTCCAGGCGCCGGTGCGGGTCCTGCTTGCGGTACCTGCTGGAAGCTCACCATCCAGACGGACAGCTCTGGAAAGACCGTCAGCAATGCTGGCAACAGCATTGTTGTGGAGGTGACCAACCTGTGCCCTGGTGCGTATCTTCTCAATGTCGGTTCAAGTCACTTTGCTAATTATCTCGCTAGCTTCTGGCAACCCCCTGTGTGCCCAGAACGGTCTTGGTATGTACTCATGTCTAAAGTTGGCCGATCTACGAGACCTTTGCTGATCTTCTTGTTTCATTAGGTGGCACCAACCAGTACGGAGCGAACCTCAACTTCGATACTTGCAAGGACTCTGGTGCTTCGGCAGCCTTGTTCGGAAACTCTGGTGTTGGACTTGGTGTTGGTACCGCTCAGCAAGTGGCGTGCAACAGCCAGGTCGGCACAGTTGTTGGTTAGAGGTATCTCGGATACAAGTCAGGTTGACGATACGATGCTAGTGAAGGCTACTGATCATACACTCTTTGTTAGAACGTATTGCACGTATCATTCCAATGTATGAAATCATGGCCGGTGAAGAGGTCTACAACGTTCCAGCATTGCCCGGCGAAACAAGCAAGCCTTAAGCAGATTGACATCTCAACAGCCGTGTGTCTGTGATAGTGGATTCTCAGCTGCAGCAATATCATTATATCAGTTGTCAAGCAGGTTGGCAAACAAGAAGAAACTCGGTGGATAGCAGCCACGACTTCACACGCCGTTGTAGCGTTACGCGTAGTACACCTCTAACAAAACTCTGGCTCGGATTGGGAAGGCACGGCGGCTCTTTCCGACGGGAATAGTTGCAACCCCCATGCCAAGGCTGTCGACAAAGATGGGGTACGAGGAGGAGTCTCGAGGGAAACCTTCTTTCAACAACAACAGTTGTGAAACAATCGAGCGTCAATCTGTCGTCTTGAGCTCTGAGCGGCGTCGGTAGCCTGAGCCGCTCGCGAAGATCTACCAGCGTGAAAAGTCACGAGGGGCAGCAGCAAGGCATAGCCGAGGGCCTCCTTCAGCCTCCGCTTGTGATGCAGCCTGCAGGTAAGAAGTACTTACGAGTACAAGTTACAAGGCCAAGCATGCGAGTATTGTCTAGAAGCTGAGCCTTTTTCACATCTCTTCCTCCGTTTCTTCTCTACCACTTGCTCGAACATGGCGGACGAAAACAAGCCGACAGCACATCATGTCGAGGCAACTGACGGCCAGATCGAGATGCAACAGTCAAGTCTGGCCAACGAGAAGTTCTACGATGACGATGGGGACGAACGCGTACCCGAAGCCAGAGGTCGTGATGCTTCAGCCATCGATAAGAGCTACTGGCGTTCTGCTAGGTTCTTGGGAAGCATGGCTGCCATCGGGCTAGGGTTCTGTGGAGGCACTGGAGGCTATGCCTTGGTTGCACCTGTCCTGAGCGATATCAACGAGGACCTGGGACCAAGTCCGAATATTGCTTGGGTCGGACTGGTCTACGTACTGACGGAGGCGGTGTTCTTTCTGCTGGTTGGAAGGTTGTCAGACATCTTCGGTGAGCACATGAAAGCTTTGCGTACAGTCGAGGACGTGGCTAATGGCTCGTAGGTCGTCGCTGGTTTTTCATAACGGGCTCTTTGATTGGTCTCGTCGGCACAATCATAGGTGCCACAGCACAATCGGTCAACACCTTAATCGGAGCGGAAGTCCTCATCGGTCTTGCAGCAGCGTACGTCTGGGACATCATTCTCGTCGGGCGACATTCACTGACTCTCTTGCCTTCACCCAGTTTTCAAATCTCCTTCTTCTGGGTCATCTGCGAGCTCGTGCCAGTCAAGTGGCGCTACCTTGCCAACTCCTACGCCTACATCGTCTCCATCCCGACGAATCCACTTGCCGCTAAGATTGCCTTCAGTATGCAGAAGACGCCAATCAAGTGGCGCGGGAGCTTCATCTTCATGGCGGGAGTCAATGCTTTGAGTGCGCTCTGCTGGTACAACAAATAGTCCGAGGCATGCCTCGATAGAAGTGCTGATATGTGGCTGTTAGGTACCTCTTCTACCACCCACCTACCTTCCACATGCTGCATCGCAAGAAGCTAGCTAAGGATATCCTGCTCCACTTCGACTGGATCGGACTGTTGCTTTATACCGCAGGCCTCCTCATCTTCTTGATGGGTCTGAGCTGGGGCGGAGGATGTGAGCCGGACATTCCTACCAGCCGAGCGAAGCAGTGACTGACATCGCACAGTGTACCCTTGGAGTGACCCGCATGTCATCGGCACACTCGTCTCTGGAGGCATCACCTTATTCGGGGCCTTCCCACTATGGTCTATATTTTTGCCTTTGAAGAATGTGGAGCCTTTCCTTCCTCTACACCTGTTCACCAACCTGAACTTCCAAGCTTGTGCTTGGCTGACCGGCATTGGTGAGTGTCATACTCAACATCAGCCCGAGTGCTCTGATCGCTGACCATGTCTAGGCGCTGGTGCATACTACGGCTTTTCCCTCATCTGGCCTCAAGCCGTCTCATCTCTATACACCTTGTCTTACGACGAGCAAGGCACACTCGCTGGTCTTGCAGCCATGGCAAGCCCTTCCACGTTCATGACTGTATTCCTCGCTAACCGTTTGCAGGGCTTCGTCTTCGGTCAAGTCCTTGGAGGAGGAATAGCCACCGTCATCGGCCCACGCTGGGGTATCCGCCTCACCATGTGGATCGCCGCCCCAATCATGCTAGCTGCGGCTGCGAACCCACAGAACCAGAGCCTCACGGAAGGCCTCATACTCACGGGATCTCTCCTCATCGGCGCCTCTGAAGCCCAAGCTGCTGTCACAGCCCTTAGCACTCTTCGCAGCGAGACAGACATCGGCCTCGCGGGTGGCCTGGCAGGTACCATTCGCTCGTTTGTCAGTGCCATTGCAGTAGCTATCTACTCCACCGTTCTCTCGAACAGACTTAAGACGACGATCCCGCAATACGTCACTCCTGCCGCTGAGCAAGCTGGTCTACCGGCGAGCTCCGTACCGGCGCTGCTGCTGGGCTTGGGCGGGACAGGCAACCTGACTGCGACTGCAGTACCAGGTTTGACGGACGCCATCCAGGCGACTGCGGTGACGGCTTTCCGCTTCGCAAACTCCCAGGCCTACAAGACAGTCTTCTTCACGAGCTTCGCGTTCGGTGGTGCAGGGATGATACTGGTCTGGTTTGTCGCCGATAACGATAAGTCCAAGGAGAACTTCGTTGGTGGGCATGTGCACGATCCGAAGCAGGAGAGGGCGTTGGAGGTCGAGGAAGGGTGAAACAGGACTGACGGTGGCTGTCTGGATATCTGCCGCAACGTTAGACGCCTGCTCCGGCCGCTTGTGGATAATGCTCTAGTCTGCAAGGGACCGCAATGGCGTTGCGTTGATCTTTTGAGCCGTTGCAGCTTTGTGTCATTGTGACGAAGCCATTCACTGTGACTTGCTGAGTCTCAGTTCTTGCGGAATTTCAACGCACCATCCGGGCGTGGTTGTTCAATTCCTCTTAAGCAACGTGCCCCGGCGTTGACAAGAGCGCATGAGATCAGGGTGCTCCATGCGGAAGTCACAACTTTAAGCAATGTACACCCTTTGCATTCGCCTACTTCACCAACAAGCTTGAAGTCAACCATCAACTCCAAGGACATGAGCAGCTCGTAGGTCGGAAGGTCGCGTGTGTCCGTTGATCTGGAATCCACAAGTCTAAGGCCGAAGAGGTGGTTGGAATTACGAAGCAGCAGCATCATCACCACGCTTTTTCCACTTGTTCTCTGAGGTTGTCCGAGCCAGGGGACCAGTTCATTCCATGGAGACACCGATAACCCAAGTAATGTGCTGTGGGCGTCAGTCGTGTCTCTGCATGTTTCGCAGTAGACGCCGCACGGCCAAAAATATAGGTGGCTGTCTATTGTAGCGTGACTGTCACACCATGGAAGCAGCCAGCCATCCAGAGCTAGAAGACCATCTCGAGACACAGTAGCGTTGCTGTACGAACGTTGTTGTTGGAGAGTGCGTGAAGTCATCTCCGTGAATGACCCGCCACTGCGCCTATTCCTGTGGATATTGCGGCGCGGGAAGCGCCAATCTGGCATCCACGTAGGCAATTGCCTGCCGTCATCCACCAAGCTCCGTTCAGTGAAAGTGGCAGCGAGTAGGACGAGGTCTGGGACATGCCTCACTTGTTGGCACGCCGAGTCCCAATACAAGCTGGTAAGGTCGATGTCGTATTTGACTGCCCAGTGCTCATGGTCGCTACTAATGCTCAGCATAGCATGTATACGATCGTGGTCTAAGCTGCACTCGGCGTCACAATACCGAAGTAAGTTCTGGAACATCGTCGTTGACTCCTGTGGTTCCCCAAGACTGTTCACAAGCTGTGCAGCAATTTTAGTCGCAGCCTTAGCATCTTCTATCTCTGTCGATGTGAGAGACACTCGGCTGGGAACTGTGTAGCCCGATTGGAGTTGTTGCATTCGATCCAAGGACATTGGAGGCGAGACATTGAAGTGAGGGTACAATGCCTTCGACAATTGCTCAAAAGTGAACGAGAATGGGCCATACAGACACAGTCGCTCATGGGCAGCACTCTGGACGACTTCCTGAACCACCCATCGGCGCCGGAACCAGGCTCGAGTGAGCAATTGCCTGAGAGCGTCGTTCTCGTCTTCAAGCGGAATTTTTCTCGAGCTTGTCGAAAGGTAGGAACGGGCCCCGAGGTGGTCCGTACCCTTGACGAAGTACCAGTCTATACCCTTGATGAAGACCTCAGGATGGCTTGGCTCACCTAGCCAAATCAACAATCGCTCGGCCTTGTTGTAGATGTGTCCCATAAGGGCAATTTGCTGAGCCTTTTCTTCTTCGTGGCCCTGGTTTATACAAAGAGCATCGATCCAGAGAGCGTAGCCTTCATGGTTGTCGTCTGGCGTGTCACACTGGCGCTCCCGGATGCGTACCAGAGCGGCATGCAGATTAGCCGTGACTGGCACGCTGAATTCGTTGCAAGCGATCGCATGCGTCTTCGTATTGCTTTCCCAAGCATATGACAGGCATTGGTACGGCTCCAGGGATTCTAGCGACATAACCCGCATATTTGCGCGGATTGTCTCGGTTGGGCTGGCGTTAGAGTTGAGCTGGATAGCACGTATATCGTTTGTGTGGCGAAGGGGTAATTGGGCATACAGCTGCGAGAGATCCATGGCGTACTATAGAAGTATGGACCGTCTCGAGATCTGTTGTTAATTATTGCGCGCAAGGCTGTGAACACCATATTAGGTCCTCTCAGCCATCTACGTCAACCGACATGCGCGAGGGCACAACTTCGAGTTTGTAGAGGAGGTGATAGACCTGACAAGGTTCGGCTTTACAACTGTGTTGCATCGAGTGTTCACGGTTCTACACCGTAACCATCACACTAGCATTCCGATACAACCCCAACATCCCATTCTCCCCAGACTTCATCTCGGTACCCTCAACGTCCGCCCACCGCGTGAAGAAATCTTCGTGCGTCATCACGCGCGTCAAGCGTCCCGTAACAGCTCGATAGATATCCTCCATGACTCCAAAATCAGTCGGGAACAGGATATCGAAGTATCCTTGCTGCACTAATGGCGTGCGTACCAGTACAGTCCGGCGCTGATACCGTGTCTGCACGACAGGCGCGTTGTAACCTGGTGTCGCGTTGGGCAGGGAGTGGAAGTCCGAGGTTATGAGCCTGTGCGCTGGAAAAGAGGTGGAGAGGATATGGAAGAATTGTAGCAGTCTTGTTGGGATGTACTCCGGTGGCGTGAGATTGGGCGCGAACGGTAAAGCGTGTCGTAGCCGTCTCATCCAGCGAGGTGTGCTGCGTAGAGGATGCGGGTACGATCGATCCTGGCATGCGGCGTCCCTCACCCGCAGGAATCGGGAAGCCACAGGGTCGAGGGTTGGAGAGTAGAACTCGTAGAAGTCCCCTTCTGCGTCAATCAACACCGATCCCTGTAGTGGTGTCTCAGGGTTCTGGGATGGATCGTAGCGAATACTGTCGTGGGCGAAATTGTCGAAGACTTCCATTGCTAGCACGAAACAGGGGTCGGGAACGTAGGTGGTCCAGTCGAATACAGATTGATTGATGATCTCTACTTTGTCCAAGTGCCCGCGTGAAGCGGCTGTGGCGTGCAGTTGGTGAGTCTGGAGCTGTGCCAAGGTGGAGGAGATCTCGAGGATGCGGAATTTGGTTCTGGAGTAGACGTCTGGATCTGTGCGTCGGATGTGATCCAGGATGTTGAGCATGAGAGTGCCGTTTCCGGCTCCTAGTTCGTAGATAATGAGGTCGTGGTAGGGGTAGAGGGTCAATTTGTAGTTGGCGACCATGTATCGCGCTATGGCTTCGCCGTAGAATGGTCGGAATAGTTCTGTAGGTGTGTGCCATAGCTGTCGATCTTCTCGATACTCCTTTGCATCCAGCTTGTCCTCAAATTGGGTATATCGCTCGCCCAGCAGCCGCTGAAACTCTGGCTCATCTTTTATGCTGTTGAAATCGAAGGGTGCTCCGGGAGAAAAGATTGTCACGTTCTTGCTGAAGTACCCGTAATTTGGGTTGTACAAGCTATCCTCGATGAAATCCCGCATCAACATCTTGACCCGACGTGGTCGTTCTTTTCGCGAGCGGAGGCTGTCAGCCGTGACAGTCGGGTAGCGTTTGTAGTCTTCTGCTTTGTCGAGTGGGAAGTGATCGGTCCGTTGTTGCCATGATGACTCTACTGTTGTTGTTACCGCCTTTGAGGAGGGAGACGGTCGAGCGTAGCGCTGGGGGTTCGCATTGGATGATCGTGTGGTCTTGCAGCGAATCTGCTGGGCCGAGATGGTAGGTCCAGCATGGTGACAGAAATGGTGATTTGCGAGGCGGCGGAAGAGGCTGTGGATAGCCGGCGACTCCATATGTACAATGCCACGATGTCGAGGGGGTGTGTTTTGCTTAGAGGTGAGCTCGGGGGTGAAGCTGCGGGCAACGAGACATCTCTTGGCAAGATGTTCATCTCGACGACATCCCTTCTACAACAATGCTCGTTCCATCATCAGGGACTCTATTGATACTGATCTTGTGCTACTAACGATGGGCCGTATTACAGATTTCATCACCTCTCTTGCCAGCTCTCTCTGGGCCCGTATCCTCGACAACAAAGGCAAAGTCACCTCAACCGGTGGCTTCCTCCTCGGTATAGCTCTCACCCTAGCCTTCAAAGACTTCTACCCAGACCTCGAAGCCTCATATCGTCGCCAACTCCGCCAACTCCGCGGTGCCCGTAGTATACCCCATCCAGCCCCAGGTCAAGTCGATTACGTTCGTCTCGAAGATCACACGCGCCGCAACTCGAAAGCTCTCGTTACAGACGCGGAAGATGCCCGCCGTACGCATGACGACGAGCATGTGGTGCTAGAAGGTATCGAGGGATTGATCGGCAACACCCCACTCATCAAACTCCGTGCACTCTCTGAGGCCGTCGGCTGCGATATCCTAGCCAAAGCTGAGTTCCTCAATGGCGCTGGTAACTCACCCAAAGACCGTGTAGCATTATCCATGATCGAGCATGCGGAAGCCGAGGGTCTGCTTGTCCCGAGCAGAGGCGACGTAGTCTACGAAGGCACGGTAGGCTCGACAGGCATCTCGCTTGCAGCAGTCTGTCGAGCCAGAGGATATAGGGCACATATGTACGTAGCCAATCTACTCTTCATACTCAGACCCCATCACACGACCAAGTTGTTCTCATGCTCAATCTCTCGCAGCTGTATGCCCAACGACGTCTCCACCGAGAAAGTCGACCTTCTCTCCAAGCTAGGCGCAACGGTCGAACGTGTCCGTCCAGCCTCCATAGTCGACCAAGAGCAGTTCGTGAACCTCGCTCGCCGTCGCGCAGAAGAGCACTCCGCGTCTTCCGAACAACCCGGAAAGGGATTCTTCGCGGACCAGTTCGAGAACCCTGCCAACTACCTCGCTCATGAAACCTCGACCGGCCCAGAGATCTACACTCAGTGTGACGGGAGACTGGATGCTTTCGTAGCCGGAGCAGGCACGGGCGGCACTATCTCTGGCGTAGCGTTGGCGCTGAAACCTTTGCTACCAGAGATGAAGGTTGTATTAGCTGATCCTCAAGGGAGTGGTCTGTTCAATAAGGTAAAATATGGCGTCATGTTCTCCGCCACCGAGACAGAGGGTACGAGGCGACGGCATCAGGTTGATAGCATCATCGAAGGTGTCGGCATCACTCGTTTGACAGCGAATTTTGAGGCCGGGATGCATTTGATCGATGATGCTGTCAAAGTGTCTGATGAACAGGCTTTGAGGATGGCGAGGTGGGTGGTTGAGAATGAGGGTTTGTTCATTGGAGCTAGTAGCGCGGTGAATCTTGTTGCTGCTGCAAAGTATGGAACGGAACTGGGGAAGGGAAGCAGGGTGGTGACTGTTATTTGTGATTCTGGGAACAGGCATCTGACGAGGTTTTGGAAAGCGGCTGGAGAGCTGGAGGGAGATGTGGGAACAATTGAGGATATCTTGAATCGGGTCTAAGCTAGTGGCAGGGCATCGGTCCCGGCTCCAAGCCATGCTCTCTGCTCTGGTCTAACGCCACGTGCTGCTAAGCACTCTGTATCGCCACCGCGGTCCGCACTCCATCAGATTCCCTTGGGATAGAGCTCTTTGATTCTCTCGGTGTCGCCATCAGAGATGCCAGCAGCCGCCGGATCAGCGTCTCCGCCCGTATAGATCTGGAACTTCTCGTCGCCGTTCAGCCCGACCAATACCGCCCCGGTCGGGAATTGACCAGTGGGGTTGTTGGAACCCTTATATGACGAGTAGATCATGATACTCTTTGGATCGAACAGCTCCGTCTCGAAGTCGTCCCAGGTTGGGACCTGGTCGCCTGTGACGTACTCGAATGCGTTGGGCATGTATGTGTCGACGTAGTGCTCGCTTTGGCAGCTGTGGAGGAAGAGGTCAGTACATTAACGTGCAGACTGGTGAGGGAAGTAATGTATCTTACACGACCTGCAACATGCACTTCTCGGGAGTCAGATGTCTGCATTCGGGGATGTTGTTCACGTCCTCGAACATGGCGCGCGATACCTTTGTGATACCCTGCGAAGCTATCAGTACAGTTCAGATTACGCACCTGGAATACTGACCTCCGTGTACCCGACCAGGGCGGAACAATCGAACCGGAGGTCGATGTCGCGGTCCGGGCGTTGATGCTCGTGCGCGAGTCCTGCGACGTGTCCCAACTCATGTGCGATCGCTAGAACATACAGCGGGACACTCTCCTGGTTCTTGGGATCGTACCCGCCGATCTTGAGAGTATGGCGGCCATCTCGGTTGGAGTCGTACTCGTACCCGACGACAGCTTTGGTCTGGCCGTCTGTCGATCGGATGATGTGCAGAGTGTCGGGCTGCGTCAGGCTAGTCGCGCAGCCGCACTCGAGTATACCGTAACAAGACGGATCTGGAACGAAGTCGAGGGCACTTTGGTCGAGAGCATCGCGCCATTTCGAGAATGCTTGGCCCACGAGGGGAGGAAAGTTGCCGATCTCCCATGCATCCTCATAGCAGTAGACGATGGGGGCGTGATTACCGGTGACTGGATCGAAGCTCTTTACTGGCCATGGACCGGTTGTAACGCGCATCTCCGGCACGCTGTACCATCGACGTGCGACTGTGTTGGTGCTGTCCGAGGGGGCAACCGAGCTGTCGTTGTTGGTAGGGTAGGCTGATGTGGCAAGCAGGAAGCTCAGCAGAGCAAAGAAGGTGGACATCATCGTGGTGGTCGAGCTCGAAGTCGATGTAGATGTGTAGGAGATTGTGGACTGGCTGGAAGATGCAACGGCCTTATACTCGACCGCAACGTTGCTGGCTTGCACGAGCATCGCATGTGCTGCTATCGCTCAGCAGTGTTGGCTTCGTATATGGCATGGCCGACTCGATATGAGCGTGGAAGTCCCATGAGGCCAAGAGAGCTGTTACATGTGCCCTCATTGACCGTCACAGAGGTTCAGTGAGGCTACGAATGCCATCACATGCTGATATCAGGACCTCAGAGACTCAACGCTCGTGATACTTCAACTCAGTAAGCCGGTTCGCAACCACTGCTATCGACTATAAGAAGATCAGTTCTTCCCACCACTACCTCCTCTCTTGCACACCCACCTTGGTATCGACCACCATCTCTTGCACATCCACTTTGACATCGACAACAACTCCTTGCACACCCACCTTGGCTTGGACAACGATCCCTTGCACCCCCATCCTGTCTTCGACCAAGATGTTTTCTTTCTTCCTTGCTAAGTTGGGCTTCATGCTCATGGCCATCTACGTTTGCTCAGCCTGCGTCTTCGACGAGGTCACGACGAACTCCACCAACACCACAAGACTCATCCCTCGATACTACAGTGTCCCCAATCAGCGCGACAGCGGCACACTCTACGGACCATGGCCTTTTACAGTCATCGACGATGTCAACGGCAACCAGGCCCCGATTTACTACTGCTACGAAGGCGCCTGGGCTGTCGACAACCTTCCGCTGCTTTTCGCCGACGCTTTCGCCAAATGGGGTGCCGCGTTCGGGTTCAGCGCGCTTCGATTTCAGCAGGACCCCTTTTGCGGCGACGTCGTGGAGTGCGAATGCGCTATTGGCAATACCCGGGACGACACGCTGCGCATCGGCGCTGTGCGCACTGGTATCAGTCACGCCAGTCTCGGCTACAATTACCAATCGAACGAGCCCGGGCGTCACATCCTTAACCTCAACGTGGTTGGTTATAGTCCCTTCGATTTGGCAAGCCGTCCGGTATATGTCCTAATCGCCGCGCACGAACTGGGCCATGTCATAGGACTTGGTCACGAGCACCAACGTCCGGATCGGGACTCTGACATTGATTTCCATTGCGAGAATCTCGTTGGCTACGCAGAGGTTAGTACGCGATCACTCAGTAACACGTTTGCAATTGTGCTGACCTATGATATAGGCTCTCGCGAAGGTGGTAGACTCACGCCAATCTTGGTCGCTCCCCAGAAAGCTTCCCGCATGCGATCTGCCTAAGTGGTTGACAGACGAGGAATGCATGCAAAACGTCGTGTAAGTTGCATCGATGGTTACGAGAGTGACGCGAGTGCTGACATCCATTATTAGCTGCAAGATTGGTGATTACGCCCTTAACTGGTTTCCGGAGGCGTTGAACTTTATCACAGGCGACCAGAACCCAGTATGGAAGGACCTCGAGTGGCCGACTTGGGCTCTCGACACTTACAGCATAATGATCTACAACTCGTACGATGGAACCAGTTGTCCCAATAACGGGATAGGTGCAAATTTCCCAGACGGTGCGGTGTTGGTCGGGAAGCAACGAGGTAGTGGCGCAATCTTCGAGATCTTCCAGGGCGGCACATCGAACAAAGCGAAGGCGATCTCCTCCGGCAGAGATAAAGGGAGAGTGGGTCAGCTCTATCCGTTAGGAATACGATACGGGCGGGCGTGATGAGCGGTACCGACGTTTCGGCAAATCGAGGGCAGTGCTACAGCACCCCGAAGGCATAATACTAAGACATTTGAGCATATGGGCAGGCGTAGTAGCGTGTGTGGATCAGGAGCAAGCAGAGAGATTAGCTCAAAATTGAACAAAAGTAACTAGCTCAACATCATTCCAACCCCAAACTTAACTTGCATCTTGAACAGCCTCGGAGCTGGAGGTATACGACCAGGGTGGGCGTGATGAACGGTGACGCCTCGGACCAAATATGGAGTTATGGAGATGTCATCATGGCGGCCCTTCGAAATACTCCTCATCCATTTTCTATCTCTGTTATCGTGGTTTTGTTGCCATCTCCGTTCCGCCAAACACGGCATGAGGCTATGCCATCGATCTAAGCATGCGAAGAAACCGTTCCGTGGGACGGGAACTGGTCACAGGGATATCAGCATCTCCACACCGCCACATAGACCATAAGCCAATGCCCTTAGTCTGAGTATGTCGAACGGTGAAGCACTGCGAGCGGAGTCAAGGCTTCATACTGAGTCAACAGCTCGCGACATTCGCTGGGGAGTAGTCACGCTATACTGCTTACATCTCTTATGACCACGAAGCTGGTCGATAGGCTCGGCATGCTCTCGAACCTTTTCGGCATCACTCAGCATGAGAACAAAAACAAGCAACATCTTGCCCTCCTCGATATGGAAACTCGCTCGAAAGACGATGGCATTGCAGTATCATGCTCAGATGACAAGTCTCGGCACTTGCCAATTCACACCTTGCCAAATGCCATTATTTTACGTCCCTGCACTGCTCCTCCCGTGGCTTCGTATCAAGTGAGTACCAAGTGACTTCCTGGGTATGTCCACACCTTGAAAGCGTTCGTTTCTCACACGCTCCATTTCATGCATGTCCCCGGCGATATGAAGTCAGTCTTGTCCACCAAGCCATGCTTCGTGACGAACGAGTCATAGACCTCGTGGGAGATGTTCGCCGAGTTCCAGTCCACCGCAGAATACCGATCGTCCCTCGTGGGAGAATGCTGCGAATTGGTGAGCACAGCACCAGGTGTGCAGTTCAACTTATCCAAGGCCTTAATGATGGGATCCGCGATGCCGGGCGATGCCGCCAGAGTCCAGAACTTCACGCAAAGGTTCGAGAGTTGCACAGGCTCGGAAGAACTCAATGCATTGATACAGTCTCTTACGAGACTAAGTTCCACGTCCACAGAGATATCAATCATGATCCAGATGTTGATACTATCCAGCGTCTTGATTCGCTCCAGGAGTCCCCAGTCACGCCGCATGCTGCCAAACTGAAAGTCTGCATCGCTCCACTGACGACGAGCATTCATGCTGAGCGCGAAGTGTGTCCCCTGAAGCATCGGCGAGGCTACTTCATTGTGCAGAAAGCGGCACGTCTTTGGGAGTGCGGCGTAGTGTGTCGGTCCATGGGACCATCTGTCTCGGGTGCGCAGGTGCCATTCTGCGCGGACCACGCGATTGATATCGACTTCAAGGTCAAGCCCATATTCGCCGTCGTAGATGAAGTCGTAGATGCACAACCTCAGCTCTTTGGGCAGCTCAAGGAGATAGCATCTTGGTGTTGCTGCCATGTCGGTTTTTCGCTCTTCGATTGTCTATTGAGAGGGTGAGTTTTTGCGTGTTGCTGATGTTGAGTGAGTGTGACGCTCCTGTCGTGCAGTGACGGCTGACACGGAGTGACGAGTCGTCAGCAGTGTGCTGGAGGACTTAGGATGATTGGGTGGGGTGCTCGTCGTTAGTACTCACTGGCGGCTAAAAGCTGCGCCCGCCACCGCGCAAGAAACTCAGTGGCACCCGGTATTGAGGAGAGTACTACAGCTTATGCACCCAGGCAAGGCGTATTGTTTGCCCACGATCCCGTCTCTAGATGCTGTGCTCTGTGTGCATGTGGCCACGGTGAATACTGGCGATTATGAGCGCTGAAGGCTTTTAGTCGCCCTCGCAGCAGCAGTGCCTTTTGCGGTACATGTACAGCCGAAAGAATGATCGAGACGTGCTTGTAGGGAGTGACCAGCGCTGAAGGGACGAAGGATGGAAGTCCAAGTAAGACATCACGAACTCCGTACCTGCATTAGCGTGAGCTTGGGCCCCCCTTGACTACCTTCCTCTTCAGGCTGCGCGTCGTGTTTGCTACTCCAAGGCAAGAGCTCATGAGAGTGACTGTCACCTCAGACTAGAAACGGTCGAACGAAGTCCGTATACGACTACACTCTTCGCAATGGTCCAACGAGCCGTGGTAAGTAGTTTTCAAGCCGAAAGTACGACTCCACATTGACAACGAGTAGAAGTTCACGCCAGAGGTTCTACTATCCGCACCACGGCGCTCCGCAGGTGTACCTAATCCATCTGGTAGTCGTATCTTGTACACGGAGTCTACGTACAGCTTCAGCACCCACAAGAAGACCGTTGAGCTGCGGTTGCTCGACGTCAAGTCGAAAGACTCCCACCTGTTGGCCACAGACGACGATGTTTCGGATTTCAACTGGCTTGACGATGAGAACTTCGTGTGTTTGCAATCCGAGAAAGACGGCACGACTAGTCTGTATGCTGCCGACGTGAGTAAGGTGCCAGGATCCACGGCCACCCACTACGTTGTTGGCAAAATAGATGCTATTGCAAACAATCTCAAGATCTGCAAGCTGGATGAGGACGGGAGCAAGTTTGCATTGGTATTGAATGCACCGGCTCTGCCCGATGGCAGTCTTTATACCCCCAAAGAAGCAACTAAAAAGACCCATTCGACCGGCCGTCTGTACTCCAAGCTATATGTCCGGCATTGGGACCACTACGAGGGCAAGATTAAGAACGCTCTTTGGGTTGGCGAGATACAACGGGCAGATGACGATCTGTATGAGCTTTCTGAGCTCACTAACGCACTCAAAGGTACTGGTCTGGAGTGCACCATCGCTCCTTTTGGCGGGACAGACAATTTCGACATCAGACGCAACGGCCTGATCTTCGTAGCGAAGGATCCGAAACTCAATGTTGCTCTCAATACCAAGTGCAATGTGTATCTGCTGCATGTAGACTCCTGGACGCACAGTACAAACCACAGACTTGAGGAGATACCAATCGCTGGCTTCCAGGGAGCTGCTACGTGTCCCGTTTTTGACAGCTCGGGTACACGTGCTGCATTCTTGATGATGGAGGCTGCAGGGTACGAGGCAGACCAGAATGCCATATTCATGATAACCGACGTCAGCACGCAGGCGGACCGGCCGAGCTCTCAGCCCACATGCATTACACGAGATGCCGCGAAGCAAGATGACGATTTCTGGAGTCGGAGTCCCGGATCGATCTGCTTCTCAAGCGATGGTGCTTCGTTGTTAGCGGTGGCAGAGGACCGTGGTACCGCTAAGCTGTACGAATTCCCCATCGACTACAAAGATAAGACACCTCCAGTCGCTTTGACGCAACACGGCTACGTCAGCGACGTGCGAGCGTTGAGCGGTGATCTGGTCTTCGTTACCGGCAGCTCACTAGTCGACAACTCGTACTATGGGATTCTAAGCCACAAGAATAGCAGTGCGGAGTCATCCCCTGATTTCGAATGGATGCACTCGCTCACGGCATCTGGTGGCAAGTTCGGCTTGTGTCCCAACCAGATCTCCAGCATATGGACGCCTGCCAGCAACACGGAAGTGACGAAGGAGGTGCATTCAATCGTCACCCGACCTAGCAACTTCGACAAATCGAAGAAGTATCCTGTCGCTTACTTCATACATGGTGGGCCGCAGGGAAGCTGGGCTGATAGCTGGTCGACGAGATGGAATCCGGCGGTGTTCGCCGAGCAGGGCTATATCGTTGTAGCGCCGAACCCGACTGGCAGCACAGGCTATGGCCAGGCCTTCACCGATGCTATACGTGATAACTGGGGAGGTGATCCGTATCAGGACATCGTCAACTGCTTCGAGTGGGTAGGCAAGAACATGCCAGAGGCTGACAACGATAGAGCTGTGGCGCTTGGAGCTAGCTATGGTGGATATATGGTTAGTCGATCTGAGTCTAGAGATAAAGCAACCGGCTGACTGCATCAGATGAACTGGATTCAAGGTCACGACCTAGGCCGAAAGTTCAAGGCGTTGGTCTGCCATGATGGCATCCTCACATTTGCCGGAAGTATGCTTGCGACCGACGAGCTGTACTTTCCATTCCACGATCTGGGCGGGACCCCCTGGTATGATCCAGGCTTCGTAGCTTCGAGCCGTGAAGCCAAACACAACTTCGGCTCTTCGACCTTGTCTGACTGGAAGAAATGGGACCCGAGTGAGCATCTTGATCAGTGGGCAACGCCGCAGCTTGTCATTCACAGCGAGAAAGACTATCGTCTTCCTATCTCAGAGGGTATAGCGCCGTTCAATGTGCTACAGGCGAGAGGCGTCGAGAGCCAGTTCCTTACATTCCCGGATGAGAGTGAGTAAATTGCTCGCTTTCAGACAAGTTATAGCAGGCTAACATATACGCAAAGACCATTGGGTCCTCAAGCCCGAGAACAGTCTAGTATGGCACAAGGTAGTCCTCAATTGGGTGAACAAGCACGTCGGCCTCCCTCCGTACACCACCGAACATCCAGACAGCGACGAGTTCTGGGGAGGAGCCAGAGACAGCAAAACAGAGCTTGCGGACATGCCGATACAAGGAAAGCCAGAGACCTAGCTTGCATTCTGGTATTTGACAGCCTACGACGACTTCGTGCAAGAACTGGCGGATGGCCTTGAACCTGGTTAAAGTTGAGTTCTGCTGGTCACAGGCTGTGGGAAGTGAGGCTAAGGAGCTGATGGCAACATCGGAATTGTCTTGCGGCTCCTTTGAGAAGGCTGTCTTTCCGCCGGCGAGCCAACTTACTTGCTTTGTTTTATAGCTTTTCTCTTTAGCTTGGGCAAGTCCGTTGTGCTGCCAAAAGCGCTTCTGGTCTTGTTGAGCGATTGATCGTGCTGCAAACACTTGTGAGATGCGGATAGTCGTGCCTTTTCAGCCTAAGATCGCGTTGCACGCATGGATCGAAAGCAGCATCAGACCCGCGAAGATCGGGAGCTAGTACATACTTTAGCAAGCATACTTGCATACCTCACAGTCGTTGCGAACAGTTCGCATACCCTCTTCGGACGGCTTTTGGCTACAGACAAAACGACGCAGAGGGTTTGATGCAATGAGAATTTGTGTTGCAGAAATGCTACATTCGTGTGACAAGATGCTATCTTATGTATACATTCGTGTCCCTACATGCTATCGTTCGCATGTACGAATTGCGCCAAGCCCTAACATAAGGCAGCCACTCCAGACACCAGCTCCATACTCCTCAACAACCGAGCACCGTCCGTCTAAGCAAGCAACAACTTGTAGCCCGCCACCTCAAACGCCCTCAACTCCACCTCCATGCCATCGCTGCTAACCTCCACTTCTTCGATCACATCCTCAAGCAAATTGCACTTCCAGGCCTTCTTGACCTCCACTGGACCAAACAGCACGGTACCTCTCGCCATTCCTCCTAGCGAGTCGTAGAGCCTAACAATGACATGCCTTCCCTTCTTCGCAGGCATATCGCCATTACTAGCATCCTCGTCATCCTCGCCACGCTTGACAGTATCAACAACCAAACCCTTCCCGCTATCTTCAGAAAGCTTGAAAGCACCCATCAAACTCTTCACCATTTCCGGCTCAGCATGCTTATGCGTCCTCTTCTCAACATTGAATTCCATCCCGGCCCTCACGGTCCTCTCATCAAGAGCACCAGCGTGCGGCAGAATAGCCCACTTCATCTGGTGGTGACCCATATCCGCATGCGCATCTGGTGCCTTCGGGGCTCGAAGCAAGCTCAATCGCATCACATTGCCAGCCGTTGCGAAACCGTACTTGCTGTCGTTGAGAATACTCAAACCATATCCGTGTTCGGACAGATCCGCCCACTTATGACAGCAGACTTCAAATTTCGCCATATCCCAAGTCGTGTTGTAGTGCGTTGGTCGTCGAATGATACCAAATTGCGTCTCGTAGCTCGCTTCGGTATTCGTGATCGTAGTCGGGAACTCAACCTTCAAGAACTTCATAGTCTCATGCCACTCCACCTCAGCATGGACCTCGATCTGCGAGACTCCCTCGCCAGCACTCGAAGCATTGAGCAAAATCGTAGTCTTGACCCAACTCTTCTCTGAGATAACAGTCTTCGTCTCGACAGCCACTCTCTCCGCACCATCACTGACGATCCTCATACTCCCACTCTCAGCCTTCAACTCCCTCCTCGACCTCAAGTGGAACACTTCCACATCCCACGCCTGCCAGTACAACGGCTTGTCGTCGAAGATGACCAACTGATTCGCTTTTTGACCCTTCGGCACAACCTCCCTCTTAGCCTTCTTATCAAACAACCTCGTAATAACCCCGTCTTTGACCTCAACCTCAAAATCTCCGTTCTCAAGCACACAAACATCCTCAGATATTTGCCGTATCCTCGCAGTATCCCTGGCTGACACAAACGCCGTAGTAACAGCTGGCTGACGAGTCCACCCCAGCGTCTGCAACAACACATCCTCGCCCTCACCATTACCCTGAGCAATCATCTTAGCCTTCTCATCCTCGAACCCCAATGCCGCAACCACACCATCCATGAGTTTCGCCCCAGTCTTGAACACCTTAGCATAAAGCTCATCGGAATCTCGATAACACATCTCAATCGCTGATCCAGGCAAGCAATCATGGAATTGACACAACAGCACAGCCTCCCACATAAAATCTAGGTCCTTCTTTGGGTACTTGTATCCTCCGCCGCCCATCGTGTTTTCCTTCTGAATCGTGGCAAGCGTAGCAAGATACTCGATCTCATGAAGCAAGATCTCGGCTTTCCGGTTGTTGCGCTTGTTGTTCGCTTGCGTCGTATACGTGCCGCGATGAAGCTCGAAGTACAGTTCACCGTACCACGTCACAAGATCTGTCTCGCCTTCCGCGCTTCGCTTCTCCAACCGGTCGAAGAAGTCCTCCGTGCTCTCCGCTACCTTGACCTTCGGTAACAGACCCACTTCGTTGGCAATCCCTCTGCACCTCCTCAATTTCTCAAGCATGCCGAACGTAGGCCCACCTCCACCATCACCCTTTCCGAAAGGCAGGAGTGATGTAGAATCCTGGTCCATTGACTTATGCTGGCTCACACTTCTGCTTACATCCCCGAAATGCGCTTCCGCAGTATAAGTCTCGCAAGGAGCCATGTGGCAGATAACCTGACTACCATCCAAACTCACCCAATTGAACGTCGTATGCGGGAAATTATTAATGTTGTTCCAACTCAGCTTCTGCGTGAAGAACCTGTTCATGCCCGCCAACCGACATAATTGCGGAAGTTGCGTAGAATAGCCGAACGTATCCGGGAGCCAGAAAGTCTTACACCGCTCGCCGAATCTGCTCTCGAAGAACCGCTGGCCGTAGAGGAACTGTCGGACCAGCGACTCGCCAGAAGGCATGTTGGTATCGTGTTCCACCCAGCTGCCACCTATTGTCTGGAAGTTGCCCTTCTTGACGTGAGACTTCACGCGGTCCCAGGCGTCGGGATAGAGTTGCTGAAGCCATTTGAACTGTTGAGCTTGAGAAGCGACGAAGCGATGCTCCGGGTAGCGGTCAAGAAGATCACACTGTGAAGACCACGAGCGAGCGATCTTGCGTTGGGTCTCGGCCCAAGGCCAAAGCCAGCAGGTGTCGATGTGGCAGTTTCCGATTGCGTTCACGATCGCATGCTCGGTGTTCTTCTCGTATACTTTATCCGAGTCAACGTCCGAACTAAGGTATTTCTTGGCTATCTCGCGGCAATCCTGGATGCAAGATCTGGAACCCTCGCCAGCAATGAAACAGTCCATGATCTCGTTGCAGATCTGCAAGGCTTGGTGTTCTTGCCAACTATCCTCTGGAAACTCCCTCGCTGCATCGCCTAGGATCCAGAAATCGTAGTACAGAGCCCTGGCATCCAGATTCACAGATACGAGATCCGCTTGATCGAGCCGAAAGTATCGATTCGGGTCAGGCGGTTGGATGGTATCGCCGCCTTGGGGGTTGCCGAACATGCCGTTGCATGCCATCTCAATATAGATCACATGGTCTTTATCGTAGTCCCGAAACTCCAGCGGGACGACCCACTCCACGCGTTCCCCACCACCAGTCAGACCCTGCAATGGCTTGCCGTCCTCCGTCCAGACCATACCCTCATTATTGGCATCCCAGTGCAGTTCCACGCAAGGCTTGTACGTCCACTCATATGGCAACGAGAAGGTGACGCGAAACCAGTGCGTGCTCCAGCTTGGACCGAACCAATCGCCCTTCTTCGCTTTGACGTATTCGTTCTTCTTGCTCGTTGCGTCCTTGAACGTCGGACGAGTAAGGTCTGGGGCATGCCATACTTCTAGTTTGATGTTTTTGTCGGAGTCTAGGCGACCGTCGTAGAGTTTGGCGAGGAGCGATTGTTGTTTGTATTGGCCACCGTTCGTGAATTGGCTTAGGCGATCGCGGTAGATGTGGTGGATCTGCTTGCCCACGGGGCGTGGGGCATGGATGGGGTAAGTGGAGGAGGAAGTGGGAGCGAGGGCGCGGTTCGTGTCGCCGCCCATGATTGCGGTTTATTGTTGGGAGCTTGGATGAGAGCTGCGAGTGTGTGTGTGTGTGTATGTGTACTCGAGGTCAGCATGGCAACTGCCTACAGCTCCGAGGACCTTTCCCCACACTTCGTCATGCACGAGGCCCGAAAGAGAATAGCGCCGAGTTGAGTGAACGACGATCAGACTTCACGAAAATTATTATGGCATCTTCAGCAATCTGTACACGCTTTGGTCTACTCATTTGTAACCATCTAGGGTCTATCAAATCTGCTTTTATTATGCTAGCCATGGACGCGCAATGCAGCAGACCTCCCTGTCTCCAAGGACCGCTCTCCGGCAGGAACACACCATCGACGCCAGATGCCACGCGATGTCGATATGCTCAACGGCTAAAGCATCGTGAAGCACCTCTGGCCACCTGTCCTCGTCTCTGCCGACAAACCATCATCCATATCGAGTCCTCGAACCATCTACGCTGACCCGGTAACCTGCGCGGCCAGCTGGTCCACCCTCACTATCCACTTCCGATTGTCCTCAAGCTGCTCACTGTACCTGTCGACTCTGCCGAGCCACAAAAGAGATACGCCAGGCACACTGTGCGTAACTGAGGTCCGGTACGCCATATTCGCGATCCACATACGCTTTTCCACGTTCCTTTCTCGTCCGATTAGCACGACCCGAGCCTCCTGCAGATGCTGTCGGTACAGCCCAATAGCGTTGTCGCGGATCATCTTTGAGATGCGCATAAGAGATGGCAAGATAATATGGCCTCTGATCTTCGCCCATTCTGACGACAGGTGCGTCTCGACGCTGCCGCAACCTGGCTTGACGACGATGAGACCGTAGATCTGCAGGCGTAGCTCGGCTGGCAGTTTAAAGAGATTGTAGATGAAGGTGGTGGATTGGTCGCATGATGTTGCCGCGGCAGTGTTTGTTTGAGCCATGGTGAGCTATGCTTATGGTTAGCTGACGCTACGTCGGTGATAGAATAAGAGAGGGTGTACCTTTCTGATGGTTTGGTGATTTGATGTTGTGTTCAGATGCGAAGATGATGTGAAATCAAAGAGGTAGTTGCTTGGATGTTGACGATGACGTGCGGAGCTTTGTTATGTTGACATGTGATTGCAGATGCGAACGACTCTGATCTACGACAGGCCGCGAGCACTACGGTGCTTGGAAGAGCTTGACCGATGTGAAGTGCGGCACGAGATACATCCGACTTCTGGCTATAGATACAAAGTGAGAGCAATCTCACAAACCATTATGCGAACTCGCTGACTTATTCCGAATGCTCAACGTAACATTGCTCAGCTGCTCAGAGACAGCTAGAGACGCCACTCTCCATAATCACGCAGCCGCCGGAATAACGTACTATTACCAAGCCAATCAGAGACTTCATGTGCTCTACCACTCCAGCGACCGGGAATGCTGCTCAGCGCCTCGGCAAGCTATTGCCAGAAAAACGACATCCATCCTCCGCCGCCTGTGACCTTCTCCACGACCCTTTCCACATCAAAGGCCACCTGCTCGGTCCTCGCCACCCACTTACAGTTTTCATTACTCTGTTGACGCAGCCCCTCAATTAAGGTCTCAATACCAGTACCAGCCACCTTGCCACGATTGAGGATATCGGACGCCTCTAAAGCAGCCCATTTCTCCCGTCTCAAATCCTCCTGCCGGTCATCCAGTATTTTCTGGACATCACCCAGGTGCTGCTGGTAGAGTTCCATGGCGTCCTCGCGGAGGGAGCTTGAGACGCGCATGATGGGCGGGAGAATGGCGTAGCCATCGAGCGCCGCGCGCCCACTGTTCGAGCTGTGGGTTACAACATCTCTGCGGTCTATCACGGGGAAGATATAGCCGTAGATTTGCAAGCGTAGTTCGGCTGGCAGTATGAAGAGGCCTGTCATCGGCGCGGATGAGACTGTTGATGTTGCAATGGCAAGCTATACTGATGATTAGCCAACGCCCATCAGCGGAAGGATAGGGGATTCCACCGTTTGGCGAGGGTGAGATGTTGCTGTTGTGTGCATGAATTAGCGACGATGATGGAAGAGAACAGATCATCAAATTCAGGCAGCAGCTCACGTTTGACAATCACGTGCGGAGTAGTTCTGACATGTGACTACAGAATTGGGAAAGCCTAGCTAGGGCTTCACGCACTTCACCAGCTGTGAGACGAAGCAACCACCGTTGCGGACTCGCACGACCACCCTCCGAAAATAACACCGCGCGCGCCCTCGCCATCACTCTGTTCCCTCTTGGAATGTCTTCTCAACCTCCTTCCACACCTCCTCAACCCTTGCCATCCACTTCCGATTATCCTTGATCTGCTGACGCTACGTCATAGCTCTGTTTCGACCAAAAGCCGAACGGGTCGCATCAACAGCATACGCTCTCCTCAGCTTCTCTTCCAAAGCCATTTGCCTTCCGATCAGGACAACCCTGGCGTCGCGCAAATGCTGCTGGTACAGGCCCATAGCGTCCTTACGAATCAGACCTGAGACGCGCATCAGAGGCGCGAAGACCTTGTAGCTATCGAGATCTGCATATAGGGTATCTGGACGGCGATGCTCTATACTCCTGCTGCTTGGCACGCCGAGGATGAAGCTATAGATATGGAGGCGAAGCTCGGGTGGAAGTCGGAAGAGAATTCCTCCTGGTATTGAGGCCTGGCACGATGTGGCGGCTTGTGTTTGGGTTGATATTGATGTTTCCATTCTGAGCTGTGGATACAGTCAGCTGGGCGGACTCGAGGGAGTGACATTGGATGATCAACATTGGTGCGATTGTGGCAGGCCGTGGTTTGGTTCAGTTATGAAGAGGAATAGAAAAGATCATCGCGATTACGTGGGAGTTTTCCACAGTGATGACGTGCGGAACTTTCATGATTCTGATAAGTGAATATAGAATCGGACAAGCCTACCCTGCGCTTCCCATCGCTGACAGAGAATCAAGGACTCGAGCCGTTCCTATGGCCATGGCCGCGTCCCTACCCATGCCGAGAACACCCGATAAAACTTTGCTAAGTGCACCGATTGTGTTATCCATACTTCGAACGTAGCACCGTGCCAGATCCAAGCACCCTCATCAACAACGCGGCGCCCATCTGCACCAACTACTCAAGCTTCGTTACCACCTCATCGATCCTCGTCATCCAATGACGGCCATCCCTCTGCTGGCGACGGCCTCCAAGCCTAATTCGAGACGAGGCGTTCAACGCACCCCACGAACTGCCTCTACGCCAATACCTGTCCTCGCTCCATAAGAGCTCGTGTATGGATTCATCTCGGCCGGTGAGTACGCTTCGAGCTTCCAGCAGATGCTTTTGGCATATGTCTGTGGCGTCCTCGCGCATGGTCTTCGAAATGCGCATCACAGCTGGCAAGATAATGGAGCCATTGATTGTCGCCTGGCTGTTCTCGATGTTCATACAGTCCGGCTTGGTGACTGCGAGGCCATATATGGCGAGGCGGAGCTCGGGTGGCAGTCTGAAGAAACCTGTCACTTCCGCGTTCGAGTGTGACGATGCCGCCATTGTGAGCTACAGTCACAGTCAGCTCACGTATCGAGCTTCGATTGGAATGTTCGACCTTCGGTGTCAGGTTGTTGCGCTCTTCGCCCGAGAAAGTTGTCGTGTTTGTTGAAGGAAAGATTGGAAACCAGTCGAGATTGTTGAAGGGCTCAGGGATGACGTATAAAACTGTGACTTCCTGGCATGTGATACTAGATGGACATATACATCACTTACTGACAAGTGTACACCAGATTCTCAGTCGTCAACAGTCATATACCTCGCAGATCCCTCCAACAAGCCTCAGATCTCGACCGAGCTTACTCGTCTTAGAGCTGGGAACAAAGAGAACTACCAGCCGACTTGCCAGGTTGCTTCAACGACGTCGAGCCGCCGCAATTTCCAAGTGGTCGACTCCAAACACTGCGCTGTAAACTCTCTCGCAACCCGCATCACGCCCATGTACGCAAGTTTAGCATCACCTGGTCGACCCTCTGCATCCAAACGATCATCTCCTCACTTCGATGGCGTAGCCACTCCGCACTTGAAAAAGAGCCTCCAAGCACATGCTCCAGTCTCGAGATCCTATCCAATCGCTGGCGACTCTCAGCCAGCATCGCGCGGACGTCGGCCAGATGCTGCCGATACATCATAGTGGTCTCTTCGCGAACACTTCGGCAGGTGCGTGTCAACGGTGGGAAGATGGTGTACGCGTCGAGCTTTGGAAGGTCAAACGCAGACCGATTCGGCGTCTTGAAGAAGTGAGCGTAGACGAGGAGACGAAGCTCAACCGAGAGAGTGAGTAAGTTGGGTGATGGTTGCTCTACTGTATCGGTCTGGTCTGAGATCTGATGTTCTGGCGTGGCCATTTTGAATTGTCGACCAATCTGGCGTCAGGTCAATGATTGAAACGCGGTGAGTGATGAAGGATCTCTAGGTTGCGAAGACGATAGAGGTTTGCGTATCTTGCTATTGCTCGGGGCTGGAAAGATAGGTTGTTGCTAGCTCCCTATGATTCACGCTGTTGCCTACGGACGTTGCCAATGACTCGGCGATCTAGACGAGCAGCATCTGTTTGACAACGCAGCATCGCATCGTGCTCGAGGACATATGTAGCCCCGCTCATGACGTGCAGCTCAAGCTATGCAGGAAGACGGGTCTGTGTAACCACCCAAATCACCAACTTTGAGGTGCGAGTCCAACGCTCAAAGAGCACTTCTTCCTCGCTACTCGGTCCCGATTCGATAGGATGCCAGTTCCATCACTACCAGACGATGTCTTCCTTGCCGTCGTCTCCTGTACCGACATCGACACGTTCTTCACCCTTCGACAGCTCAGTCGCGGCACACAAGCACTCATTAACACACATCTCATCGGAGTCAGCAAGGCGGTAGCATGCGCGACATTCCCACACCAGAAACGCATCTTCCTGCAAGTCCCAGCACCTAGAACTGCAGATCGCTGCCTTCACTGGCTTCGCGAGCTGAGGTCTGCTAAGTCGCTGCCATATTACTGGAGCATGCTCGACAAGTGGGCAGGGGTACAGAGGGACCATATCAGCCAGTGGCTTCCGAAGATCCACTAGGAGACGATCTGCGGACACTGCTTACTCGAGGATGCAAAGTGTCCCAAAAGATGAGCGCCATTGTGCATCAAGATCCAGGCCTGCGCCATCAGGTTGTTAGCTTGGGCGAAGACGACGAAGTCGCATTTGCAAAGCATAAGGCTCTCCGATTTGCGATCTGCGCAAAGCAGATGGATTACATTGATGGACTGCTCTTCGATGACATCCGTGGCTACAAGTTGCTGTCTGCACTTCTGCGTACTGCACTCTCTTTTCGCACCACATCACTACTTTGTGATTTTCATGTGCCTCCTCTTAAGTCGTTACTCAACGCTGCGCTCGGGATAGAAGAGAGGCGCTGGATTCACAGCGATTACCTTCTGATGAACGTAGGACCGAGATTACTTTGGGCAGCGTGGTGGGCGCCATGGTCACTCAACGCCATGGAGAGATCGGTACCGCGGCACGTATTGCGAATGGGACAATCAATCAGCGTCTGGACCATCCCTCAGGAACACAGCATAATCATTTGCAGACAGCAGATTGAAGATATGCGAGTTACAGTCAATCGCAAAATGCTGCGTACGGCGCCAAATGATAGCATACCCGGGAGTCATCTACCACGTGCTGAGAAGCTCAGGATATTTCACCCTCCTGAGACGGTTGCGGTCTTCGAAGAGCGTGAGAGGAGGACTCTTGGGGGAGAGCACCCGCCTCCCTTCATTTTCGGGAACATAACCGCACTTTCGATGCCGCAGATTGAACGTCGCGAGGCGGTCGGGGTTGACGGGATATCGCGCCATTCAGATGCTGACCTTGAAAGGCGTGTACTGGATAGTCTCATCCCGTCAGAGCTGGGAATTGCCAAACATAGATGGATGTCAGAGGACGATCCTAAGCTTTTTCCGTGATTCCAGAAGCTGTATGGCGATTGGCAAAAGAGCTGGGTAAGATGCAGGCGCTGGAAGAAGCTCGCGAAAGAGCAAGTGGAAGCGTACACAGGTCTGTAAGTGCTCTAGAGGAGCACGAAATAACGGCGTATACCTGGATTGAAGATCAAAGGATAGGTCCAGAGCCCAAGGCCACGTGACGGAGCATGGCAGAGTTATCGGAGTTCTCGTGAAGGTGGCGAATGCGAGGCGTGCCGGTCGGCAGGATATTAATCGTGCCAGACGGTGCTGGCGGAGCTCCACGGTCTTGGCCTCATGAGACAAACTGCTTGCCATGATCTCGTTGATTACGTCTGTGCTCGTAGTGCTCGAATTAGAGTAAATTGAGTACGAATAGTTATATGTGACCGCAGCTCAGCGATTGAACAGGTCGAGGAGCAATGTAAGGATGACCGGTTGAAGGGGTGGACGGCAGGATAGGTAGTCTCAAGAAACCTGCACCAACTGCCCAGATCCGTCGAATGTGATTGAGCTCCCTGGTAGCCACCCGACGCCGACTCTTTCGTACAACTCTGAACGTGGTCTTTGACGGATCAGGAGAATGTAATGTCTGCGTGCTGCAGAAGAGTCGGGGTGGTGCCTTTGTCTTCCTACAATAACGCATCGAATTCCTGGTCCAGGTTCCACACTGCCATGGTCGAACACGAGACACTCTTCGGAAGAAGTACTGCCAGAAGGCTTAAACATCCTTGGTACGACCGTGAGATGTGCACTGGACCTTGTGCGAGTAGAGTGTCTTGCTCCAGTCGATTCAGGCTGTGGAGTCCATGGAGAGCGGACGTCGTTATACTCCCACTCCACGCTTTTGAACGGGATGGCCACATACTCGATTGGCCCTTGGTATGCCATCCACGACCACGACGGAACCTCGCCAACAGCCTGGGGGAAGCTTATCTTTTGGAGCTCGCTGGAAGCACGTTGCCACATAATCCCTCGATGCAGGTATTTCTCGAACACACCAAATCCTCCACTTGTCCCGAAAGCGCGGATTAAGCGGGATTCGAGCCCTGCTATGCCAACCGGTCTATCCACCGCCTTCATAAAAGCCAAGGTCGAGTAGGTACGATACAGGAGCTCGTACAGGTGAATCTGGGCGCCTTTCGAGCCGTCCTCGGCAACCTTGGGGAAGTTCGGATCGCCAAGAAAGGCAGCCTCCTTGCTACACATTTTATCAGCTTTGTTGTTGCAGCTTGCTTGCAAGGTCGGTACGGCTCACTTCTCGATCCTGGTCATCGTCTCGCATCTGACGCCTGACCCACATTGCCAGTATGTCTGGGTCCCGGTTAAAAAAATTGTCCGACGAGCCAGCGCTCTTTCTTGCAGGACCCAGCCACGCTTGTTGAGATGGCCGTCGAGAACGTCGTGTTGAAAGTCATCGATAGGCTCATAAAGGTATACGTGAGCGCCCCCGAGGCGGGATATGGGAACCATCCGATAGTCATGTCGCTCACCCAGGAAACCATCGGATGATCCAGTCGCACGGCTTGCGGCAAGAACACAGTAAGCATTACTAAACACGACTTCCATCCGCTCAGCTTCGGTCTCGAAGTCGCCTCCAGGGCCCTGCAAGATGCACAATCCGTCTATCCAGAGGTAGCGAATGCCGAGTTCCCTAGTGACTTTGATGGCGTCCTGGAAGGTCTTCGGAAGATCAGTATTCACCATCCCACTCTTTAGCTTTTCGTAGTTCGCCAGAGTGGCCAGGAACCGCTTGTGGCTCTCGTCACCCCATGCATAGGAGAGAGCTACGTATCTAGACTCATGTGTCGATTGCAAGAGTAGATTGCCAGTCTCCACGAGCTGCAAATGATGTTCTGTCTCCGCTCTAACATCGATGACTCTCGTGGGGCGCTGGACAAGTGCGAGAGAGCTGTGGCCCGGAACTGGCAGGCATTGTGGGTGATGGAGATCACACTCTTTCAGCCATTGCCCCAAAATCACCCAGTGTGCTGGGTCGTCAGATCGCAGGCGCCTTGGTAGACCGAGCCGGAGGTATGGTGTTGCGTCACACGTCTCCATCACTGTTCGTAATCAGCTCTGAGTACGACGGCGTATTCGATAACGTACATGGCCACTTGCAGGCTTCGAGTATACGATGACAAGCCTTTCCCTCGCCCAGAACTAAACCTGAATCCACCAAACGAAGCACGAACGGCAATTGTTTGCTATCTACACACGAGCTGGATGTCATAGCCTTCAGCATCAACTCACAGAGCTCGCATCGAGACGATCTGATCTCGAGAGCATCCAAGGTATCTTCAATTCGCCCAAATCCAGGGAAGTCGAAGTCTTTGCAGCGTTCGCACAGTCTCGTAGAAGGTGCGGGTGGCTCGTCTACTCCATTGACTTTGAGCACATCGTGCACTTCACACGCGAATTGGTCGTCAGTGTGAATGCTCCACCCGTTCTGGTTAAGCTAGTAATTCGTTAATGTGGTTGCAAATAGTTGATTGGGATCATACATACTTCCTACACTCCGTCAGAGGCAAAGCAAGCTAGGTCATTTTCTGGTGGCATGACTTACGTGCTACTATCGCATTAGCGATGCGATCCACACGCAATGACTGTCTGACTTACACTCTGCTCGTGAAAGAGACCTCACCGTTAGTCATTGCGTCGCGAGAGTCAGACCTCGGAGGTGGCTCACATACTGACTGAAGTGTCAGTCACGTACCAAGCAACCACATTGTCGTTAATCTTACAGTCTTTTGCCGTGGAACAAGTCGAAAAGTCAGCCTTTTGCGCTTCTAGCACGTAGTAACGTGGACTTCACATACCTCCTAGTGCTCACTGTGGTCAGCTATCATGGTCTTATATTTGGTGACCACGCAAAGTGATACACCTGCAGCTCAACTTACCTGTTGATGGCGAGCGGCCTGGAGGGAGACACCTTGCATTCCTATAGCGTCTTTCCTCGAGACATCAAGCTTCAGCCGTTTGTTTGCCGTATCCAGGGATGGTGGTGCAAGGAGACCAGCACTTGACGAGCCAGCGCTTTGGCGAAGATGAGCTAGCCCAGTTGTGATGGTTGTGATGGTTGTGTTGGCCCTACTCCTTCCAGTACAAAGATACCCAGGGTTGGCCTCCGCTTTGCTCACGATGGCTCGAAGAGCATCACGAAGGCCGGTTGCGTCTGTATGCCGCTGAGGCACAGCAGTATTCTCTTGTCCGTTTGCTATTGCAACGACGAGCAGCTTTTCTTGGACTAAAAGGAGAAGATCTCGGAGTGCGGAACCTCCTGGAGCGTTGCATTCAGGATCATGCTCCAAGATGTGCCGCATCCAAGATGAAGCAACCTCGCTGACCTCAGCGGTCGAGCCCGTGGTGGTATAGTAGAGCGTGCCTTTGCCCTTCATGATCGGAGTATCCCAAAACAACTCTAGCTGCTCAAAACCGTACAAGAACCAGATGACTGTCTCGAGCAGGACGCACCCAAGCGACCATATGTCATAAAGCCGGGATCTTGGCGCCAGGCCACTAGTACTGACTTCTGGAGCCTCGTACTGAAGGGTCCCATGTGTTGCCTCCGTCGGAAACCCTCTGTGGTCAGTATTCTGGCTGTGCGATTTTGCCAGGCCAAAATCAGCCATCTTGAGGTTGCCAAGCCATCTGCCCTTGATCTTGAACCGCAGGATGTTTTCAGGTTTCATATCGCCGTGACGCCAGTGGCTACCTGCAGCTTGACTAGGCTCCCCATTGATACTGACGCCAGGTTCGTTGATTGTTGGGGTGCTCAGGGCGCCCGTTGTCGTCACACTCTTCAGCGCCATGGACATGCCACTGGCCGAATGCATGTTGCGAGTGGCGGTCGCCAAGCCCCGAAACTGCTTCAACATCTCCATGGTATTGGAGCCATTGAACGTGGGAGTCGGCTGTTCTCGCCAAAAAGAAAGGAGATCTCCTCCATCTGCCCATGGCAGCAGCAGATAGTACCGATCAGCCTGGGCTACAGCTGCGATACGCGGAACGAGCTACTCATCTGTAGGCATCTGCTCACAGACTTTCGCCTCGCCCTCCCAGGCACGCTTAGCAACATCGACCCCTTCGCCATTTTTATACTCCTTGACTGCAATCCACAATCTTGAGTCCATACCCATCTCACTCCACTAAATTTCACCGCGTTAGTAAGCATTTTAAAATGTTCACGAATATTACTCACCCATTCGAACCCTTCCTGGTGCTCAGGATTCAAGAAAGCCTTTCGGACGTCGCCAAAATGGCCACTACTATACTCGTTACCAACTTCAGTGAAGGGCAAAGGCTGTCTGCAGTGCAGATAATGTACAAACTTGTTCGACCCCGGGCTGAATACAGGAGCCAAGAACATCCATTGCTGGTCGGAGAAGTTCTTGACCTTGTCCCAAGACCACCCGTGGAAGACTGATCCGAAGGGTTTCGCGATTTTGTTCGGGTCGCCTGCGACGATGGTCCAAGCGTAGTATACGCCATTCTCCTTCTTGACTTCGATTGGTAGATCTGCATCGGTGATGTTCAGTTCTATCAACTCTTGTAGTGATGTATGGAACTGGCTGGACTTAGAGGACAAAGCCAGATTAGCGAATATGATTCGCGCACGAGGGTAAATAGACCGGAGAAGGCCCTTTGTAGAATCCGTCAGACATTGCTCCACTATCTCCTTGGTGACATGTTTGTGAAATGTTGCTTGTGGTATGAAGTCCTTCCCCTCGCGGGTTTCTTTGCTTTCGGAAGCAAGGTCCACCTTCAACTTGGCTAGGTGTTTCTTCCAGGTGGGTTTGCAGCGTGCAGGCATGTCGAAGTAGAGCTGTGCCGCGTACAGGAGTCGCTGAACGAATCGTAAAGTCGCACAAATGCTCATGTGAGAGTGGGGAGTGTGCTCGAAAGCTGTGAAACGTTTCCTCGCGCGATCTGTGTAATGTAGTCCTCTGGCACGTCGTAGCTGCCTAAGACCGGTGAGGATTAGTACACGCACATGACAATGCGGCACACCACTTCGCTCTCCAGGCCGAGGCAGTGGACGCTAAGCCTCATAGAACAAGCTTAGCGGTATAGCCAGCCACGATCGGCAGCTGCTCTCAGGCCAACGGGTATGTTTTCAGCTCGGAAGTTGTTACGATTGGCAGGATAAAGCGCCTACCATAGCCCACGGATCACGCTAGCGCCGCTGCTTCGAAAATCGCCAGTCTGAGGAGAAGGCAAACTCTTCTTGAACGTGATCAAAGGGCAACGCGCCAAGTCCGTATCGCCTTCGGCATGCAGCTCACAGCACGTCACAAGTCGACGCATGGCTTAGCCGTGAGTGTGGATGCAGGCAGGGCCAGCAGATTGGCCAGTACCTGGCTCTCGTGTCCTATCATCGCTGAGGTACTTTGGTTGTTTTAGCGCCACAATCAAAAGCACATGCTAGTTCTAGCTCCGTTTTGGGCGGAGCGGGGCGTAGCTCGCGGACCGCGTGCTGGCGCCTGGTACCCGGAGCTTGACTTGGGCTTGAATCAACGTCTAGAAGTCATTACTAGTGATGTCTGTCCGTCACTTTAGCAATTCAGATGGTCTCGCCCTCGTCTAGATAGTCTTGCTCAAGTCAACATTGCTTCAGAAGTCATGTTTACCCGACGTATCGGCGGCAAGTCATACTGTACATGCCCAATCTTCCCAAAAACACCCCAAGAAACATCCACCCAGATTACGCCTTCGCACCAGATTGTTATGCAGTCCCCAAAGCCAGATGAAATGCCTAGCCGCCAACCCTTTGTTCGCCAGACTCATGTTTTGCCAACCCTTTTAGATGTCCTGTCACTCCAGTGCCGTTTTTCGTTCTCGTAAGCAGATCATTACCACCCTTCCCATCGCCATGCAATAAGCAGTCGGTCAACCGTCGGGATTCAAAAGATTCACACAACCTTCTTCCTTCCCACACCCTCACTCTTACCGCGTCCATTCATCACCAGCACCACGTCAGCCGGCTATACTGCCCGAGCCATAGCCGTCCCGCACTAACCTCTACCCCAGAATTAAAAGATCCCCAAAACCTTCTTCCTCGGAGCCTCCCCCTTCTTCCCATTCAGCTCGTCCGTCTTCGCCCTCTCTTTAGTCATCGGTATACCAACGGCCGGCTGTACCTCCCCAGCTACCGCAGCTCTGATAATGGATAATCGTTGCTTCGCCGCTTCATACCCCCGATCAGCAGCCGCCACATACCAAACATTAGCCTGCAACGGATCCCTGCGACACCCTATCCCCATCTCAGTAAAATACCCGCAAGCATACTGCGCTTTCGGGAAGCCCAACTCCGCGGCTTGCGTAGCCCACGCATAAGCCTCGCCCTCATCTCGCTCGAGAACGGGTGGTGCGCCCACCATAAACCAAGCACAAAGCGCCATCATCCCCTCAACATGTCCCCTCGTCGCCGCGCCATTGTAGAAGTGCACCGAAAGCGCCGGATCCCGGGGACAGGCGTAAAGGCCTTCTTCGTAGGCGCGACCCATCATGAAAGAAGCCTCCACATGTCCCAGCTCAGCAGCCTGCGTCAGAAGTTGAGACGCATACGCTTCATCCACAAAGATTTCCGACGAGAGGTCGCCGGGGTGGAGGTGGAGGAGAGCGAGTTCGTAGGGGGCGGAATTGTACTGTTGATCCGCTACCTCTTGCGCTCGGCGTAGCCACTTGAGACCTTCGCGACGCTTCTCTTTGCCGAGCCCGAGATCGCCGCGTAGACATGCTAATCCCAGCCTCGTAGCAGCGCCTGGGTGGGTTTTTGCCGCACTATTCCTATAGAACTGAACAGCTTTGGGCGCGGACCTCGCGGTTCCCCATCCGAATTCATACGACAAACCGGCGCGGTATCCAGCTTCAGCGTGCCCGTGTTTGGCGGCTGCCACAAACAAAGGAAAAGCCTTGTCGTGGTCTGGTTTCCCTTTGCTCGTGAAGAGGCCAGAGGAATAGCCGTCCGCTAGGTAGTACTGCCCAAAGGGATACGCGCGGTCCGCGAGTCGTTGTAAGATGTGTTTAGCTTCTGTGATTAATTCCACGCTATCCAGCCCTCGGGTTGACCCGTCTGAAGCTGTTAAATGTGCCGAGGGAGATTGCGCGGCATTAACCATGAAGATTGCGAATTCGTATTGGACTGCTGCATCGTTGGTTTTCTTCACGTTCAGTCTATACATCTCCAGTGTTTTTTTGGTGTCCATGATTGACAGCCCCGTGCCGACGACATCCCGGAGTCCTGTCGAAGTCGTCGGTGGTTGTGGGGCGACTTGTTGGTTGTAGGGGACGTTGCTGAGGAGATCGACATAACTCATGGGTCGGCTGGAGGGGGAGCGTCTGCTAGAGCTCACATCTCTTGCGTAGCTGCGAGGGGACCCTGCGCCATCCGAGCCGTTGGCGGAGAAAGGGGAGAGTGTCCTGCCTCGAAGTTCGGAGCCGAGGGTGTAAGTCGAAGCTGGGCGTTGGAGACCGCGATTAGGTTGCAGGAGTTGACTGTCTCTATTTCCTCCCGAAGACCCAGAATGCGAAGACCGATGCGAAGCGACCGTCATCTGTCCCTGACTGGCTCTGTTCTGCACAACCTGTTTCTTCCTCGGCTCCTGCTCGTCAAAAGCATGATACCGCAGTCCCGGGCTCTGCGGCACATCCTCTTCCTCTTGCTGTCCATCCGGACCCGTCTCCTCTATCCTCGGCGCCATGACACCAACACCACTACCCGACGACTGCCGGCTGTGCATTGCAGCAGCCATGTATGAACTACTCGGTCTACTTCGTATGGGCAAGTCTACTACCTCCCCCTCCCTTCCTAACCCAGAGTCGGGGGTTAGAACCCCTCGGCTTGGGGGTCGACTGCCATTGCTCACGCCGAAACCGCGGAAGGTGGCTGTTTCGGGGGATTGGATGTTTTGTCTTGGTGGGGAGACGCTGACGGGGGATGAGGGCGCGGTTTGGAGGCGTACGGAGGGTTGGAGGTTGGGTATTGATTGCCGGTTCAGATTGAGGTCGTTGGTGGAACGGGAGGGCGAGACGGGGGTGGGCAGGTGTCGTGGCGGCGATTGAGGGGGTGGTGGTGAGTGTGCCATGGGCTGTTGCTGTTACTTTTGCTTGTGTTTACTCCTGAGTTTGCCGCAGTGTAGTTGGGAGTATGTTTCGAGACTCAATTGTATCCTCTTTGCGCTCACTGATGATGATGCTGTGTTTGTTCTTTGTCCTTCTTCTTCTTACTCTCCAATGTCAGCACTCATCCTCCTTCAACGCATAGTGGGTACGAAGAGCATAAACACGGACGCGATTCCGTCGGAGCATGTCACAGAAACTCAAACTCAAACCCGCGACTTCCACGCGGCCTTCGAAAACAGATTCATGCAGGTCTCAAACTTACTGCTATGCTATTGTTATGCTGTCCGGGAGTATTTCTGGCTTAATGCCGAGGCTTGGGTGACCACCGGATGGGACGAAAGCACAGGAGGGAGTACACGTTTCTTCTACGAGTACTGAGTCTGAATAGAATACACAACAGCTATGCTCGCCTGGGAGAATTCATTGTACTAGCTATACAGGCAGTAAATTCTTGCATATTTGTTTGACATGTGCATATGCAGGGCCGCCCCTCCACGCCTTCGTTCATATATCCGCTGCAAGCCGAAAGTGTTTTCGCTGTCCCTGTGCTCGTGCCTGAAGTCCTGAAGTCTGTTCTTCCGACAGAACACGTAGCTCCCAGCTACAGCATTCCATTGGATTACCGTACCGTCGTCTTTGCTACGACATCAATCGTCGTCCAACTCATTGAGCAAAAAGGATGCGAACGCTTCGTATCCGTGACGAATAGCGACATGACGTGCTTCCCCGTGCGTGTCTCTCGCTTCAGCATAAAAAGAAAGGAAGAATGGTCGTGCCGTTGATGCAGGGGTTCAGATCGCCTGGGAGCAGCCGGGGCCCGGAAGGTTGCCATTTTGCCTTCGTTGACAGCAAAGTAACACAACACCTCCGCAGTACGACCGCCGACCACGAGCTCATTGTGTATTTCTGGTCGATGTCGTGTACAATGTACCCAGAATAGCAACGTATTCGCAGTGCATCTCGTACATTTTATGCATTCGCCACCGCGCTAGAGCAGAGGCGTGCGTGTTGTGGTGTGTGGGGTAGAAAAGCATCGTCTGCAGGGGTTCGGTTCGCATGAGGTGAGAAAGTAACATCGTCCGAGCAACGCAGACAAGATCCTTTCGCTCGTTTCATCTTGTCGTGCGTACATTCGTTTGCTGTTGCTTGTTTGCATACGTTCGCTTGAGAGAGTGTAGAGCACTGCCGGACTCACATCAGCTTAGTCTGTTGTTTTGTTTTGTGCAGCTGTCCGCGCGTACATACAGCACTTTTTACTCCATCGACCACGAGCACAGCATAGCATTGCAAAAGGAAGAGATTGTGGAAGAATAGAGAACAAACGACGGTAGCACCACATACCCGAGACACGTCTCCCGGCAAGGAATGCTACACTAGGCACAATGGATCCCACCTCGCCCCAACGCCGCCGGGACAGCACCCACCGCCACTCCACCACCCGCCACACCTCCAACACCCGCCGCCACTCGACCTCCCGCCGACAATCCGGCGCAGGCATCTCAGACACCCCCTCCGAAGACCGCGAGCAGCGCAAACACCGCCGCGAATCATCCCACGGCCACCGCCGACCAAGCGAAGACAGAGAACACCGCCACCGCCGCAGACGCAGCTCAGCGACCGCGACCCAAACCCCCGTCAAATCCCGCGCCACAGAGACAATCCGCCAAACACCCTACACACCCTCGACCCCTCAATACCTAGCCCACGACCCAATGCTCGAAGCCGGTGCCCCTTCAGCCCTAAACAGCGATCTAGGCAGGAAGAAATCGTTAGTTCGCCCCGAGCGCCGTGCCAACAACCCCGAAGCCCCAGATTACTACTACCGCCAACATGCCCGCGACGGCAGAATGGACGTCATGCCCTCCGCCACCGGGCGAGACGCGGACAACGACGGGGACGAAGCGACGGTTAGTTCCGGGTCTACGGCGGTGAAAGAGCGTGACACGCCTCCACGAAGAGAGAAGAGTAATCGCGATACTCCGAAGAAATTGCAGCGGAAAGGGACGGCGAATAGGGAAGAGCGGGACGAGGAGAAACAGCGGCGTAGTAAGCGGGAGAAGAAGGTTAAGGAAGTGAGTGGGACGCCGACGCTGTGGGGGACTTACTGCCATTTGATTACGTTTTGGTGTCCGAATATTTTCCTAGGATGGGCGGGGATGAAACAGCGGGAGCAGCAGCGAGCGTGGAGGGAGAAGATGGGGTTGATTTCTATTATCTTGCTTATCATGCTGTTTGTTGGGTTCTTGACGTTTGGGTTCACGCAGACGGTTTGTCCCGCTGGTGGACCGACGAGACTCAGGGTGAATAAAGTTGGGGATGGGTATATGATTTTCCATGGCCAGGCTTACGACCTCACGCAATCTCATCACCCGCTTGCGAGAGGGATTGCGGCAGGCGGGAACGTGTTATTGGATATGGACGTCCCCCACGGCGGTCAAGACGGATCCTTCCTCTTCCAGAGCGTAAACGGGGCGTGCAAAGACTTGATCACCGCGAAAGATGGCGGAGGTGTGCCGGTCGACAACGACGGCAACCTAGCCTGGTACTTCCCCTGCAACACGTTCAACCAGGATGGAAGTAGTAATGCGGAACCGAATATGACGGATCCGTATTATTTTGGGTACGGCTGCCATACTTCCAAAAATGCGCGGACGGATTTTTACGGGCTGCGAAGCTCGGGAGACGTCTTCTTTACATGGGACGATGTCCGAAACACCTCGCGAAACCTCATGGTCTACTCCGGCGATGTCCTGGATCTGGATCTGTTGAAGTGGTTCAATAATACCCAAGTCTCGTACCCAAGTATGTTCGACCAGATTCGGGAGAACGATGCTGTCAAAGGCGTCGACGTCACGCTCGCGTTCGCGAACGGGGGAAACAAGAAAGTGGCGCAGTGTTTCCAGGAGATCATCAAGGTCGGCTCCATCGACACCATGACCGTTGGCTGTATAGCCAGTAAAGTGGTGCTGTATGTGAGTCTAATTTTCATCCTGGGGATCGTGGCTGTGAAATTCGCTTTCGCGCTGCTATTTCAATGGTTCTTGTGCAGGAGGTTCGCGGCGAGTAAGACTAGTATGAGTTCGGATAAGAAGAAGAGACAGCAGCAGATTGAGGAGTGGACGGATGATATTTATCGGCCGGCGCCTAAGATGACGGATCCGGCGAGCAGTGCTGGGGTTGGTGGGGGGATGAGTGAGAGGGGGATGGGGAATGGGAACGGGAATCGGAGGACGAGTTTCATGCCTACTACTTCGCGGTTCACGAGTCCTTATGCTATTGATGTTGGGAAAGGCAGGCCGGCTCCGACGACTATGGCTAGTCAGCAGAGTACGGCGAGGTTGTTGGGTCCGAGTAGTGGTGGTATGGCGGGATTGGGGATGAGTGGTGGGAATAGGAGTGAGATGACTTTACTCAATGATGGTGGTGCGGCGAGGACGGGGAGCGTGAGTGACGGGCGGAGTGGGAGTATGATGCTGGATTCCAACACGACGCCCACGCAAGCGAGGTACAGTTCTGTGATGGCTACGGAGAGCAGCGGGATGGATTTGTCGTCTGGACCTCAAGGGTTTATTCACGAGGCTGTTGTGCCGCAGCCGCCGATGGAGTGGCAGCCGTTTGGGTATCCGCTCGCGCATGCCATTTGTCTTGTTACTGCTTACTCTGAGGGACCGGAGGGGATACGGACGACGCTGGATTCGATCGCGATGACGGATTATCCTAACTCGCATAAATTGATCTTGGTGATTTGCGATGGATTGATTAAGGGTAAGGGGGAGAGTATGTCGACTCCTGAAGCTTGTTTGGGCATGATGAGGGATCATGCTGTGCATCCTGAGGATGTGCAGGCGTTCTCTTATGTCGCTGTTGCGAGCGGGAGCAAGAGACATAATATGGCTAAGATTTACTCGGGGTTCTATGATTATGGACGGGATTCGATTATTCCGGTGGAGAAACAGCAGAGGGTTCCTATGGTTTGCGTGGTTAAGTGTGGGACTCCGGCGGAGGTCTCGGCGAGTAAGCCGGGGAATCGTGGGAAGAGGGATAGTCAGATTATCCTGATGAGTTTCTTGCAGAAGGTCATGTTTGATGAGCGGATGACGGAGTTGGAGTATGAGATGTTCAATGGGATTTGGAAGATTACCGGGATAAGCCCGGATTTCTACGAGATTGTGCTCATGGTGGATGCGGATACGAAGGTGTTTCCGGATTCGCTGACGCATATGATTAGTGCGATGGTCAAGGATCCGGAGATTATGGGACTGTGTGGGGAGACGAAGATTGCGAATAAGACGGCCAGTTGGGTGAGTATGATCCAGGTGTTTGAGTACTTTATCTCGCATCATCAGAGCAAGAGTTTCGAGAGCGTGTTTGGGGGCGTGACGTGTTTGCCTGGATGCTTTTGCATGTATAGGATTAAGACGCCGAAGGGGGGGCAGAATTACTGGGTTCCGATTCTGGCGAATCCGGATATTGTCGAGCATTATTCGGAGAATGTGGTGGATACGCTGCATAAGAAGAATTTGCTTTTGCTTGGGGAGGATCGGTATTTGAGTACGCTGATGCTGAAGACTTTTCCGAAGCGGAAGCAGGTTTTTGTGCCGCAGGCGGTGTGTAAGACCACGGTGCCGGATACGTTTAAGGTGTTGTTGAGTCAGAGGCGGAGGTGGATTAACTCGACGGTGCATAATTTGATGGAGCTGGTGCTGGTGAGGGATTTGTGTGGGACGTTTTGTTTCAGCATGCAGTTTGTGGTGTTCATTGAGTTGGTGGGGACCTTGGTGTTGCCGGCTGCTATTGCTTTTACGGTTTATTTGAGTAAGTCGGCATCCGCTCATACCGTGGGATGGCGTTACTGACTTCTTCGCGCAGTCATCAAATCGATCGTGGCCGCTGTCACACACACCGTCATCCCGACTATCCCGCTCATTCTGCTGGCTCTTATCCTCGGACTACCCGGTGTTCTGATCGTGGTCACGGCCCACCGCATCGTCTACGTTGCATGGATGCTTATCTACCTCCTTTCCCTCCCGATCTGGAATTTCGTCCTCCCGACCTACGCTTACTGGCACTTTGACGACTTCTCTTGGGGCGACACTCGTAAACAGGAAGGCGAAGTTAAAGGGGCAGGGAAAGCTGGACATGAAGGCGATGGCGAGTTTGATAGTAGTAAGATTACTATGAAGAGGTGGGGGGATTTCGAGCAGGAGAGAAGGTTGAGAGGGCCGTATAGTTCGAGTGGGTATCGGAGTGGGAGTCCGACGCAGTTGGCTAGTACGTATGGCGGGAGTGGGCATGAGAGGAAGCCGAGTAATTTGGGCCAGTACTCGGTGGCGGAGTATCGTGATTATCCATAGCGTTGCGTGGTGTAAAAAGTGGGTTGGGGGTTTGCATATATGGCGATGAGGCGTTGGTTGGCATTTTCATAGGCATTTAAGGGTGGGCATAATGGTAATACGAATCAATCTCAACACTACTTACGTGCCTCAGGTTCAAACTATTGCAAAGGGCGACTGTCTTGTGGACGTTGTCGACGGGCATGGTTTGCCCTCGATCGATGCGGTAATGTAGCTGATGTCATGGCACTAATGATGATATTGTGAAACACTGCAACATTTCCGACAGGTCTCCATCGTCAAATGTTGCAGGTAAGGGCTCAAGTGTACTGCTATGACATGCGTGTGTCGAACACTTCGACATAGCAGCACTCTGACAAGCGCCAACCTCATCAACCATTTGAGTATAAAGCATTGGCTCACACCGATCCCTCTACCGTCCTCTACTATTCACCATTGCTGAAGGTTGCAGAACTGACACCTGGCATACGCCGCTTCCATCATTCGCTAGACGCAACACATCCAGTCTCGTAATCCCTTGCCGTATAGCCGCGATACACCAGCGCACACTCGCCCCACGTCGCTTCACGGTAGAACGACAGCAGCCATGGGCCTGTCTCGCCGGCTGGACTGCTTCCGTTCTTCTGATCGGTGTACGTGTAGTACCCGTCGGCTGTACTCCCATTGGAGCTCAATGCAAAGCCACAGTTGTATGGACCGCTGGCGCTGAAACCGAACCCATTCCAGACGATGCTGCCATTGCCGGCAACGTAGACGCTGCCAGTCAGGACTGCTCCTACCTTGGTACTGCATACCACGATCAATTGTGGTTCATGGGTATGGTGGCTTTCCAAACTTACTACGGTGGTCCGCCATAAGCCGTCTGAGCTAGGACCGGGATTATGTGGCTTGTTTCGAGCTGGTGTACACATGTAAGCATGAAGACATGGATTCTTGACCGTCGGAGGCTCCTTACTTCCCACTGCTTCGGCTTGAAGTTGCAGAAAGTTATGGTCTCATTGAAGTTGCTGTGGTAGATTCCCTGGAAAGAGCGAATGCTCTGGGGAGCGGAGTTGTGATAGTTGTAACTGTTCGGGACTGGACAAAGATCTTGACCGTTGGCTAGCCCGAGCAGGGCCAAAGCCGATATCTGCGCTGTTCGTGAGCAGGTATGTAGTACAAGTGGTACAAGCACTTACGCAGTATGATAGAACCATAATTATGAGCGTTGTAGAAGCTTCAAGTTTTGTGCGGCTTCGACGAGAAAGACGATTGTGATCAAACTTATATGCATAGCGACGTCAGAGCGGTGACACAATGTCCGTGCCTTCTTAGTTGAGCCCTAGTCCCGCCACTAACGCAGTCCCATGTCTTGCTTATATCGACGTCGCAAGGAAGGCAGTCGTCTCGTCAGAACATCAAACATGTGCTTGCTTTTCGCTCGCTGAGAGATAGATCGATCGGAACCATTTCGTACTGCTGAGCAGATTTCAGCTTGCCTACAGAATGCTTTAAGTAGAACAGACAGCCTACAGTGCCAGCTCGTCCTCTGAGCTGTCATCCGTCTTCGCCATTACTTGTACGCTCCTCCTTACACTGCTGGCTCGACCACGCATACTTGTCTTGGGCGTTGAGCGTCCCGGGCTTGACCTCGTTTTCAAAGCTCTTGGATCGCTCTGCTGCCGAAGTTCTGCAAGCGGATATGCTTGGTTCGACGTCTTCAAGCTATTGCGCGTTGTCCGGGTCGGACGCTCCTTGACTGTTACAGCCTGGAGGGTTGAGGATACGGACACAGATGTAGTGACATCCTGGTTCTTGACCGCCACCTTCCTCGCCCCAGTCGAAACTGGTCCCTTCGCGACAGCACGAGACTGACTTTGCCGCTTGATTGGCGAGCTTTTGAGGCTCCGAACAACGTCATGACCGAGCGAAAACTTGCGTTTACCAGGAGTAATTCTCGTATTGCCGGCATCATTCCGTAACTGCTTGGACTCGTGGTAGCTGTGCTCAGTGTGTTGCAGCGGGTCTGTGGATGGCATAGCAGGGGACTTTGGTCTTTTTGTATCCTTAGCAGCTAGCATAGACTGCAGGGGATCACTCGAGCTTGTTGGGGTAGATTTGCGTATCACGGCATTGTCATTGACTGAGCCGGGGAATGCGTCACTCTTGTGCATTGCATCGGCTGTTGCACTGGTCCCGCCGGAGTCGAGTTCCTCCCCAGCATCAAGTGGCATCGCACACGACGAGCTGGAGAGCCCCAGCGACAACGACATGCTTTCGGCTGCATTAGAAGGCACGCCTTCACTCATATTCCCATCGACATCTCTCAAAGCATCATCAAGACGTCTGCGCTTATTCTCAAGTACTTCAGTGGGCATGTCCAAGCCTTGTGAATCCAGCACCGCATCGAAGGCCAGCCCGTGCGTGATGCTACGAGTTGACGTGAATGGTTTCGTCAGGTTGTGCTCAATGAACGGATCGGTTGACTGATGATGGAGGTGTAGAGCTGGCGAGGAGACATGATTGTAGGTGGATGCACGTACAGCCACCATGGGCGTAGACGATGGCACCGCTGCGACTACATCGCTAGATGTGCTCTCGTGCTCCGCATTTGGTGTCGCCGGTGGGATTGGCATAAGTGGCGTTGGGGGCGAAGCAGGCAGTCGGAAGGCAGACGGACCACTCTGAGGTGTCTTGTTGCCGCGTGAAGTCGCGCAGCTCTGACTCACCAAGGTCATACCGTACGCGATGGGCATGTCGCCTGCTGCCAGCAAAGGCGAGGTTGAGGCACCGCTCGGACACTCAAGCTCTAAGCTGCCGCGTGCGGAGTCGATCGCAGGCTTCGCTTCACTACTGACCGTGTCGACCGTCGTGCTCGCTACTGCATTGTCGTCTTCAAGCCCAGCTGACTTGAACGCAGCCTCACTCTCTGTCAACTCCATCGCAGTAGCCTCGAGCAAAGGAGAAGAGGGCGGCGAAGAGAGATATTCCGAACCTGAGTCATCGTTTCGCACGACAGCTTTCGCGTCAGGCGACAAGGCTGACAGGCTGCCGTGTCGCTCTGCATGCTTGGCCAAAGCATTGCTCGAGAGCGGTGTCGAGTGATTGGAATTCGAGGGGTCCACTACCGTGATCTTCTTGCAGTGCTCGGTCCAGCGAGACATCACTGCAGCTGGCGTGCGGCCTGGCAATCTCTCGGAAATCTCATCCCAATCCAAACCCTCGCTTCGTAGGCTAGAAAGAGCTTCGGTCTCAAGTTGCGTCCATCGTGCTCTGGATCTGACTGGGCCTGAGCTCCGTGCTGATGCTTGCACCATCAATGTTGCCGAGGACGGAATTGCTTGGTCCTGCAGTAGGCTCGACACTGGCGTACGAGGCTCAAGGAACTTGGCAAGGCGTGGGATCTCTCCTGTTTGCGTAAAGCCGGTTGCACCTGGCTGCGCTAGATCAGATACGCCTACAGCAGGCAACTCCACGACCTGCTTGGTGTCCTTGGTAATATCTTGCAAAAGCTGAGGGTCGATTGACATAGGCGCCTCCTCCACCTGCGCTTCCATCGCCACGCCATCGGCATCCTCGATCTCAAGAGCACCATCGATCGCATTCGGCTCCCTCTGCGCACTCAATTCACCATACCGCCTCTCGACAGCCGCACCTGTGCGACCCGGAAGCCGTGCCGCGATATCAGACCACTCCGAATTCTCGACGTCTCGTAATCTTAGAATGATCTCGTCCTCGCTCGAACTGTACGCGGCCTTCAGCGAAGCCCCTCCGTCTTGCTGACCATCGTCGTCAGGCGAGGTCGGCGTCGGGACATCCATGGAAGTATCGATCTTCTTTAGATATTCATGCCTGTTCTTCAAACTCGCCACAGTTCTGCCAGGCATCCTCTCAGCAATCTCGCCAAAGCCTAGCGCCTCTTCGTCCCTCAGCCGCAGCAAGAGCGCATCTTCTTCTTTGCGCTGTACAAGCATACTCTCCATTCTTCGCCTGCCAGCAGGACCCAAAACAACCTCCTCGTTCTCCTCATTGTCATCTCCCTGGAGAAAGAGGTGCATATATGGATCGTCACCACCTTCACGCATGACTTTGTGTCGCTGCGCCAAAGTGCGCACGTACCGTTTCTGCAACGACAGCCATGTTCGTTGCGTGAACTCCTGCGCTAAGATCTCCCATGGCAGTTTGTCAACCTCGCGGAGCTTGATCAAGAGTTCGTCTTCCGCAGGCGTGTACGTTCTGTAGTGGTTCTTCGGCGTATTAACGTGGCCGATTGGGTTAGGGATGGGCTTCGTCTTCCGCTTCTCTCCCGCATTGCCGACAAGCAAGTCATAGCGTTCCTCGAGCCATTCGGCACTCCTACCAGGAATCTTTTCAGCAATTGCCGACCAGTCCAGCTCGTTCTCCAGCCGCAGCTGCACAATCAAATCATCCTGCTGCTCATCGGGCTCCTCATTCCCTGTCCCATCAGTCTTGTCAAAAGTGAAGCCCTGTTCAATCAAGGCATCTCTGCCCTCACTGTCCTGAGATAATAGATTCTTTGCATATCGACACTGCACGCCATAGATCGAACGACCCGGAAAGTGGCGCCCTATCTTCTCCCATGGCAACCGGTCTATCTCCTTGAGCTTGATGAGCAGCGCGTCCTCAGTCACCGTGAATTGCGTATGTCTCGCACCAGTCTTTGCCAGCGGTCGGGACGTGTTGGCTGCGTACTCGGGCTCATCTCGAACTTGTCCCTCCTCGGGCGTGGTTACTTTCAGGGGCCTGGGCAGCTGGTAGCGCGACCAGTACATCCCACATGCATTACAGAGATCCTCGCCATCGGCACCGCGACGCCAAGTCGGTGTTGCTTTGATGTGGCAATGACTGCACTCCTTCAGAACAGGTGTGAGCTTACTGACCAGAGACTCAGCCTCCTCAAGTCCAGATGAAACCCGGTTGGCATGTGACAGAGGTCGCGACCTTCGTGCTTGTGATCGTGGACGATTGGAAGGAGCCCATATCGATTCTGCTGGCTCCGCGTTTGCCTGCGCTGCCGGAGAGAGAACGGTGGACAAGTTGGTGAGAAGTGGCCTAGGTGTTTGTACCTCCTCGGTACGTTGTCGTTTGAACGCTGGCAAATCTGGGAAGTCCCAAACCGATTCCTTCCGCTTTGTCTTGCTCCATGTCTTTGGCATGTTGAACTTTTTTGCAAGCTGAGCGGCGATACTCACGCCAAGGGCTTCGATGGCTTCGGGGTTCATTTGCTGTGAGTTCTCTGCCTTCAATATCATATCTCGCATGGATGCTCGCACAGCCGGGTTACTCAATGCCGTGGGAGGGAGGGCAGACAGCACCTGTTCCGCGTCCAGTGTTGCTTCTGGATCGCCACTCATGTCTGTGTCGTTCAACTCCTGTAGCTCGGGGTCCAATGCAAATGTTACTCCCTCTTCATCATCTTCCACAATTGCGTCCTCGACTACCTCCCGACCATCCTGAGCCTCCTTATCTTCACCAACGGCTTCCTCGTCGTCTCCAGACACACTGCCTTCGTCCTCACACTCCAGCTCCTCGGCAAAGTCTTTGACAAAGCGCAACGACTGACTCGCGCCCGGATCGACCTCATGTTGCATGCTCTCAAGATGCCCATTGTCCACCACGATCTCCCCCGTCTCAATATCGATCTCATCGCCAACACCACTGAAGTCTCTTGCGTATTTCTCGAAGATGGCTTCGAAGCGGCTCTTCAGTCGCCGGTCGTTCTCCTTTCGGTCGTGGTGGAAGGCGGCGGCATCATCCATGTCTGTATGAGCCGTGGGTGGCCTGACTTCCACATCGTCCACGCCGGTGGCGTCCATGTCCAGGTCGGGCGTCTCCATGTCGCAAGTGCGCTCTTGCATCAACAGAAGAAGGGGTGATCGACTAGACGACGCGTCAAGAAGTCGCGTAAGAAAAGTGCGGAACTTCCCGTCTTTCTGCCTCAGTACATGTGGTCGAAAGTTGGCACGCGAGCCTCAAGTCAGCATTCACCTCTCCTTCCTTCCCATTCCCTCCTCGTATGCCAGAGCTTGATACAATGCTAATGGTGTCTGTTGCAAGGAGACATCAGATGTGGTGCTAGAACATCCCACCTCGCGAACGTGATGACGGGAAAATGATTGTTCTTCGTTCGGAGCAATCACTTTTGAACTGGAGCCTGGCTTCAGCAATTCGTCTTGTTTATGATACACTGTCAACACAGTGCATTATCAAGACATGGCCACCCTCCACTGCCAGAAATGTCGCACTCCGTTGAGAGTGGACTCCTCCCTCCAGGACCTGAACCCAGCATCATTCAAAATCCTCGCGGACGCAGCACCAGCCCTGGAGCCGAAAGCGCCTGATGCACCTCGCTCAGCAGCAGCAAAAGAGCGACGCCAGCACTACGATGATGTCTCTCAGCATGCCGGCCCGCCAATGCACAAGCGCAGCGTTGGTCGTCCGGGCGGCAAGCTTAACCCGGAGATGTCGTACGTCAACATTACGGACTCCCTCATGGCTCCCGAAGGCTCAGCTGAGATGATCCAGGCTCCTTCGAAGCGGAAGGGAGCATCTGTGAAGCCTGATCCAGCAGATGGTGGCGAAGCTCTTTCTCAGCAGATGGAGACGGTCACTAAACTGTTCGAGATTCTGTCCGCGCGGTCTGATATCGATCATCCGATTTGCTCAGAGTGTACCGACCTAGTTCTGGATGGCTTGCAGAAACGCCAAGCAAGTGTCATTCGCGAACGAGACGCATATGTCACTTTTCTCAAGCAAGCTCAGCAGAATATCCCCACTGACGAGGAGAAAGCTGATACCACTCGCGCGCTTGAGGATGCTCGGCGAAGGGAGAAGGAGGCTCTGGCTGAACTTGTAGCTCTGGAGGCAGAGAAGAAACGTATGGAAGATGAGATCGCCGCGCTAGATGCTGAAGCCGAAGAGCTCGACGAGGAAGAAGATGGGTTCTGGCGTGCACGGAATGCTTCTACTGCCGAGCTCACAGCCGCGCAGGAGGAGCGAGATGGTTTGCAGATCCAACTTGCACACGACACTAAACTCCTTGAATCACTGCAGCGCACGAACGTCTACAATGACACATTCTGCATCGGCCATGATGGCGTGTTCGGAACCATCAACGGGCTGCGCCTAGGGCGTCTGAATGACCACCCTGTCGATTGGCCAGAGATCAACGCCGCACTGGGACAGGCACTACTTCTACTTGTGGTAGTCGCAGAGAAGCTGGGATGCACTATCGAGGGGTACAAATTATTGCCTGTGGGATCAACGTCTAGGATCGTGGTCGAAGACCCAGAGGCCGCGGTCACGGGTACTGGGAAGACGATAGGAACAGTGCTTGATTTGTTCAGTAGCGGAAACATGATATTCGGTCTTGGCGTGTTCTACGACTCTTTTGACGGGGCGATGATCGCTTTCCTGGAGTGTCTGCGGCAGGTCGGGCAGCATGTCGAGCGCTCCTCAGCGTCGCAATCAAGAGGGCATCCGAGCTCTCCAGCAGGGCTGAAGATGCCGTACGAAATCAAGACGGCTAGTAACATGGGGAGAATTGGTGGCGCAAAGATCATCTTGAGTGGTGTGGGAAGGGAAGAGCAGTGGACTAAGGCGTGTAAATATATGCTTACGTGCTGCAAGTTCTTGCTGGCTCATGCTAGTCATGTCGCGACTGAAGCGGAGGCAAGGAATGCGAGGTGAAAGATGATCACGACTTCGCCGCCTGCAGCGGCCTCCCACGATGATAGAGCATTTCCATGATCTTCCCAGACTCGGCGTCCAGATGCTTCGCTGGCTCGCGAAGGACCACATTACCCTTCGGTCCAACCTCGAGGCACTCTCCGCTCTCCTGGCCATCCAGCAACCGCTTGAAAGCCTCAATCACGGACTTCATTGGCGTCAACAGCCCTTGTGACTCCAACTGGCTGTAGAAGGTGTCTGTAGAGATGTTCGTCCTGACGACGTTCGGGCATACGGCGTTGAGCGTGATGCCTTCTTCGGGAAGGTATTTGCCATACGAGCGAACTACGCCGACCACAGCATGCTTTGCCGCTGTGTAGATTGGGAGGGCTGTGTAGTTATTAGTTCATCTCAAGGATCTGCAGAAGCTCATGGTCTCGTACTTGGAACGCAGTAGTAGCCACAGACGGATGCTACGACAGCGACTAGCTGGAGTTAGCATGCAAAACGCGAGAAAGCTTCCGACCGGACTGCGTTGACACACTCTTCCCTCGAAAGCCGCTCTCATCCTTCTCCTGCCTCCGCATCTGCTGTACGGCCAGACTGACCGTGTACAAGAAACCGTTGAGATCCACATCTAACGTTCCCAGGTTCGGCTTCACGAAGCCTTCTTTCTGGCTCGGATCATTAGGCAGGAAGGTCTTTTCTCCGATGCCTGCGATCGGGAAGACGCAATCTACACGCCCATCGAACTGCTGTACGACTTTCTCGAAGACTCTGAGCTGCGAGTCCCAGTCCGCTACGTTGAGCTCGTAGGCTGTGACAAGGTCAGAATGCTTGGAAGCCACTTCTTGGGCCCCAGAGAAGTTCATATCGGCTATGGCGACGCGGACGTTCCGAGAGATCAGCATGTTGGTAACGGCTAGGCCGATGCCGCTGGCGCCGCCAGTCACATAGGCTGTCTTCTGGGCCATATCTGTTAAGCTAGGCTTGGAGAATGCGATGGAGGGCGGGGAGGTTGTTAGAGAAGCATGAGCGAGGTGTGGTATGTCCAGCAGCGTCTGTAGAGCCGTGTATTCTCCCAATCCTGCTGCTTCGAGCTATGTGCTCACGGGAGGGGAAAGCTTCTTACGCTATGTCAGTTCCGAGGGCATCGCAAGCCTATTCATGCGACCTCGAAAGGTGCTTTTTGCAAGAAAGTATGTTTGAGAGCACCTAGAGGTCTCGCTTCGAAAGCCTGACCACTGCCATTGTGAAAGCAACGTCTTGCATGTGAAGTCGTCCATCGACGCCAAGCCGTGCCTGACTCGCAAAATCGCGCCGGTTTGGACCTCACTTTCTCGATCTAGCACTTTGCGACAACAACCCTACCTCAATACCGCGATCATGCCTCAAGCCCAGCCCGAACTCAAGAAGGTAAGCAAACGTGTGCCATCGCGTGCCATGAATCTCGACCTAACTGGGCCGTTTCTACAGTACCTCGACAAGCGCGTAGAAGTCCAGCTAAATGGCTCGCGGAAAGTGATGGGGACGCTTAGAGGATACGATGTAAGGATGACCCTTCCCGATGGTCACAGGATTTGCGCGAGTGTGCTGATATGAAAGTGCAGGTCTTCCTGAACATCGTGCTGGACGAGGCGACCGAGTCAAAACCCAACAACGAGAAGGTGCGGTTAGGCATGTGCGTGATTCGAGGGAATAGTGTCGTGATGATGGAGGCGCTGGATCGGATCGGCGGTGGCGGTGGCGGTGGTGGAGGAGGAGGAGGAGACGATAGGCGGCAGAGAGAGTAGAGGGACCGACAGACAGGAAACTGGGTTGAGCTCAGGAAAGAAAGCGGCAGACCCCCTGCATGAGGAGCAAGATGGAAGATTGAACGTGCGAAGCCGCTCGGACAACAAGGCGCAGGCGGACCCCCGCGCAGCATAAGCGGTCGACTTCCTGCACTGCGGGCGATGAAAGATCAGAAGAGGTTGCGAGACAGGCGTACAAGGCGGACCAGTGACATCCCGGGGGTCTGGAGTAAGAGCGAAATGTAAGGTTACCATCACACAGACCTTGCGCAAAGACCTACGTTCACACTGCTATCACCCAGAACAGATCCGCACATCTAGCTGCTGCGTCGAATCGTCGAGTGTGCTGCTTTCAAGCTATCGAGCATATATCAGCGATGTTGCGCGATTGATAGTGAGACTGCAGCCTTCCCTCACTACCCCGGATAGTGAATGGCGAGACTCTACTCAGAAGCTCCATATCATCGCAAAATGTGCTGATGGGCAATAGCAGAGCCATCTTTCGTGCTCGGTTTCACGGATCTCTGCGGAATCCCTCATTCACGATGCAGTCGATCGACACTGTGCGGTACTAGCTCGATGGCCTCAATGTTAACAGATCTGAAGTCGTAATGAACCACTCTAACAAACAACCACATTTCACTCGATATTAGCCAGGGCATGGTCTCGATTTCGCTGGAATAGTGAGTTGACTCCGGCGCCCAGGTATCTTACCACCAAATGCAAGCAACTCTGGCTCCCACTACATCTCTCACGGCCGCCGAAATCGAGTCTCTGGGTCGGCATCGTACCAAAGTTAACGAGGGCCTTGTGACCATGAGCTGGCAACACTCTGCTCGGCTCCTCATCCCAGCAGACTGCAAGCTCGCATTTGTCGAACAGCTTCATCTCAAGCTCGTGACATACGAGCTCCTGTCACTGCACCTGGTAGCAAACCCGAAAGTCTGGGACCTGAGACGTCGACGCGTATATCATGGATCGAAGAGGGAGCCTGATTACCGAGCTCCCATGGTGATTTCGAGGATACTTGCTACCTATCGCCGGCCAATCCACTTTTGATAGGCTGAACCCCGGGCAACGGCAACATCATACTTGGCATCCTCACTGCACTACCAAGCGATGAACTACATACCATGATCTCGAATCTATGTGGACGGTAATGACTCAACATGCCTGCGCCTAGCCTCAACGGACATGTAACCAAGTCGGGAGAGCCGCTCACCACATCGTGGTGTAAAGTATAGATGCCTCTGAGGGCCCACCGGCCTGCTAGTCCCACCTTCCCTTCCCTCCCTACTTCCTGCACCATGAGAGTAATCTCCTCTCTCACCTCGGCAGGTACACTGATTGCGCTACTGCTCTTACCCAGGAGCTGCGCCACCGATGTGAACAGCACGGTAGTGCAGTGGATCAACCCATTCCCAGTCGAACCTTGCAACGGTGTCAATATCAAGGACATCACGGTCGCGGAGCTGCAGCGGGTAAAGCCTCATCGCACTCTCTAGCATCAAGATTCCCGAACTAATGGAGGCTGAGTACAGCATTTTGCCAATGGCAGCTTGACTGCAGTCCAACTAGGCCAGTGCTACGTCGATCGAATCGCGAAAACCAATCCATACGTGCACCATGTCATCGAAGTCAACCCCGATTGGAAAGACATTGCACAGGCTCTCGATGCCGAACGTGCTAGCGGCAAAGTACGCGGACCGTTGCATGGCATACCTGTTTTGACCAAGGACAACATTGCTACCAACGATAAAGTGGAGACTACTGGTAAGCTTTGATCCAATCCCAGTCTGAATACTGTTAACGAGGCAATCAGATGGCAATCTAGTATTGGTCGGAAGCAAGGTGGCTGGCGACGCTTTCGTGGTACGGAAGTTGAGAGCTGCAGGTGTCGTGCTGCTCGGCCATGCCAACGAGTCCGAAGATGCCGACCACCGTGCTATCATCTCGTTCTCGGAAGGCTGGTCGGATCGTGGGGGGCAATGCAGGAACGTGTGGAACGGGACCCAACAGACAGCCGGCTCGTCCACTGGCTCTGCGCAAGCAGTTGCCGGCTACAACATCCTGCTCAGTGTCGGCACTGAGACGCATGGTGCGCATGACCTTCTACTTGCGACTTCTGTATGTCGGTACTGACTTCTGCAGGCTCTGTACTGCATCCTGCAGGCCATGCTGGCGTTGTTGGTCTGAAGCCGACCACTGGTCTGACATCTCGCAGCGGTGTGATACCTGGATCTCGCAATCGAGACTCGGTGGGAACGTTCGCCCGTAATGTTCACGACGCCGCACTTCTACTGGACGTCATGTACGGTCCTGATGACGACGATCCGTGGTCGCTTGGTCAGGTTGGCAAGACCCCAGACGCAGGATATGCGCAGTTCGCAACAAACTCTTCTGCTCTGAACGGCGCTGTGTTCGGCATTCCATACCACATATGGTGGTCCACCATTGGTGGTCTCCGAGCCCCAGGCAACGAGGCCAAGTTTCTTGCCCGCCTCGAACAGCTGAAGCAAGCAGGCGCTACGATAGTCAACATAACAGAACCGCTTCCATACGCTGACGAAATCCAGAACGCCTACGGTTGGGGCGATGCTGCCAATACCACGTACTGGTTGCAGAGCGCCCGTGTACTCAATGTCGACCTTTACAACGGTTACACGGAATGGCTTCAACAGATATCATGGCCTAATGGCACTACCGGGAATCTGCCGCTTGAGCATCTCGGTGATCTTGTTGTCTGGAACAATGTGAACAATGCAACTACTGGAGCGCTCGGTGGCGCGTACCCTTGGAGGAGCGGCCAAGACGCCCTCATAGCTGCGGTAGCCACTGGTGGAGTACGAGATGCTCGATATTGGCGAGCGTGGTGTGAGCATTTATGCCGTTATGTCTTTCTGCTTCCGTCATACTGATGCATTGGACAGATTGGCGGCTAGCCAGAAGTCAAGCCTGCGTCGACGGAGCATATGCATACAAAGCTCCCAATGGTAGCACTTTGCCTTTGGACGCTGTCCTGATACCGAACGTTGCTAGCGGCGGAGCTTCTTCCAGCATAGCCAGCGTCGTAGATGCTGCGCAATACCCAGCTATTAGCGTTCCCATCGGTATGACCTTCTATCATATCCTGTTTACGCCACGCTAACGCGATAATAGACGTCGACGGCTTCAACGTACCCATGGGTCTGGGCATTTGGGGCACGGGGTACTCAGAGGGAAATCTGGTCAAGTGGGCATCGGCCATGGAGTCGTTGTTCCACTTCGCGCAAGACTTCGAGCCGGAGTTTGTGAATTACAACACGTCGAAGATACCGTTTGATGCACGCTGGGTAAGCTTGACTGAGACGGTCATCGTGGTAGCTGCTGACTTGTAACCAGCCCGGATACTCCTGCACAGTCGATTCTCTCGACCACCTTGGTTGCTCTGCTGCAGCAGTCTAGAGGTTACAATCTGCTTGGTTCCCGTGTGTACTACACATGAAACGGTGCATCTCGAAGAAATGTCTTTCAATTTCATCGGTCGGCAGCAGTAAGCAGGATTTTTGAACCATCCGACTGCAAGAGCAATAGCAACAACGTATGTTAGCAACGCCGCCTCAGTATACTCATGCTTGGCTTGTCGTCGTTCGTGGCCACAGTCGTCACGTCGTGCATCCCACGCAAGTCGCACGTTCTCCCACGAAAACGCGTGCACACCGCTGCCCACGCCTTTCGACCAATGAATTCCAACCAAGTCATCATCTTTGCCGATCATTTCCGCAAGAGCGCGGCTCAAAATTCGCGATGTAACCTCACTAACTACCGACGTGGACAGCGCATTGATTGGTGGCCTGTGACGATCAGGGTCTTGACAAGCCGAAGCCGCTGACGCGGGTCTAACAAGGGTACGATCCACTTGCGGCGGACTCGAGATTTGGGCGTCGTTGGCGTGCTTGGCATGTGGAGGAATTGGTTGGTGGCTTGCAGGCAATTTCGACGTTGAGGCAAAGTTGACTCGACAGCAAAGGGGTTTGGCGGATGGCGGTGTCATAGGACGATAACGATGTCGTGACATTAGAAGAAAGTGCAAATGTTGCTCATGTGGTACTCATCGACTACTGTACAGAGCAAGCTCTCCTTCCAAGGCGATGAGTCGCCTACTTTTCCTCCTCGTCTTTGGTTCCAGGTCAACAACAATATGGTACAATCAGCCTGCAGCTCGCAGTCTCTCCTTGCGCCGGGAACGCCATGCAATAGCAAGCTCACCATGGTAACTCCATGTCAATGCCTTCCTGCCGAAGTTGGGGTATCAAAAGTAACGTAGCGACTGGTCTAGCTGTCGAAATGTAATGCACAATAACGCCGGTAAATGTTCATAATGCACTCGCGTGGTAGATGCGAGCGGCAAGTCGTATCGTGAGCTTCAATGTTGGCATCTCACTCGTCGTCATCGTCTGGAGATGGATGGTCGTGGCCGTCTCCTCGATGAACCTTGCGGTGTCGACGCAGGTTCGAGACCACGGAGAAGTGGCGGCCACAGCCGTCTACATCGCATGCAAATGCTGACATATCAATCAGTATAAATCGTCAATATTCGAGAAGAATATGACTTACGCTTCTCGCCTGTGTGGCTGTACATGTGCGTCTGGAGCGAGCTAGGTCGAGTGAACCGCTTATCACAGATCTTGCACTTGTGCTTCTTCTGAGAGCTCGACGCAACCTTTGAGCTGAACTGGCCCATCATTGACTGCGGCGCAGGCGGGAGACTGCCATTGATCAGGCCCACGGGTCGTGGGAGAGTACGTGAATTTGGCCCATCTTCGTTCGCGGAGCTGTAATCGGCCACGGATGCGTTGTCGCTGACCGAACTGGCGTAGCTGTATGGGTAGGAGCTCTGTGAGGAGACAGAGCCGCGCGACGAATGTGACGAAGTCGGGAAGCCGTAAGAGTCCATTGAGCTGCGACTCGATTGTGACGTTTCGTATACGTTGCGCGGGGTGATATCGGACTGGCTCATTGCCACCATACCGCGGCTGGCTTCTACCGCATCGCTGAACCCCTGCCGATCTGCATCAGAGACATGGCTGAGCCTGTCGTTGAAGTCAACATAAGAGCTTTGTCGTGGCCTCTGGACCTCGATCGGGGCGCCCATGAGCATCGCGGTGGCTACTGACGGGTGCGAAGGCCGGCGGTCCACTTGCTGGTAGCCGTATGATGTCGAGTACTGCGGCGCGGACGCCGGCGCATATGTGCTGGCATTTGGCGCAGCAGAGCTGGCGTAAGAAGCGCCGTATGGTCGCGATACGCTCATGTCTTGAGCCATGTGTAAGTCCGTCTGCTGCAACAGATCCGGGTCCATAGGAAGCATACCTGTTGCCAGAGATGGCGCGGGAAGTGCGTTGCTAGCATACGCAGACGAAGCGTTGGGAGTGTGCGTCGAATAGTGCTTCACATCGTGGCTGATTGATGGCGTCGGTAGCGATGTAGCATACATCTGCCCGTGTGATGAAGCCGCCGACGACGTCCATGGGTTCGAGAACTGTGGTTGCTGGTACCGAATTGATTCGTAGCCACCCATACTGCTGAAGGGCGTTTGTTGCTGTCGCGTGTCGACTGCCATTGCCATGGTGAAGCTTGTTGATGGGAGGTGTTGACGTGTGAAGTGATCAACACAAAGAGGAGCTTCGAGAACGTGGAGAGACGATCGATCCTTGGAGGATGAGCGGGATCAGCGAGCTTAAAGGTGTCGTTCCTCGTCCCAAAAAGATGTGGGGCTGTAGCAGTGCTGATCTGGAGATTCGTCGTTGACAGAGCGCTGTCAGTGGCCACTTCCGTACCGAGATGCAGCTAGTTCGATGGTTCCTCGCGCCGTTGTCCAAGACGGAAGGTCGACGATGTTTCAAGTTAACCAGGGGTTTTCCAATGCAAGTCGATGCGGCAGTGTTGCGTTCCTGTCGAGTCGGTGGTGCCGGCACGGTCCTGGTGTGCTGTGCGTCCGACGAAGGGAGTAGTGATGGGCGCTGAGCTTATTGTTGTGGGCGAAGCGTGCTTGTACTTTGATATAGCGTGGACTCTGTGTGGATGTAGAGTGAAAATCTTATGTGGAGACGCTGATCTTCTTCAGAGTTGGAGGGGACAGCCTGGATATATGTTTGGCGCGTGAGGTTGCAAACGCAGGGCAACGAAGTGAAGTTTAACGCTGACGTAGCTTGTGCGCTAAGGGATCAGTGGCTTCGGCAGGCGCGCACCCTGCATCCTCGCCGACGCCATCGAAGCCAGCCGACTTGTGGGGGACGACGCACTCGTTCGGCATCCACACGATCACGCCCACCAAGTTTGCGCTCTCCACTTTGCGGTACCGCCTACAAAGCGAGTGGTCGGCTGGAGAGCTCGACGGCGACGAGCTGGTGAGTGGTGACCGCTCATGTGGCCTGAGTGTGGTGCGATCAAAGTTCACAGAGACCCGCACTCGTAGGCCACCAATGAGCAGCCCCGAGACACAGTGCTTGTTTCCGTCCGGATGTCTTACTGCCGGTTACAGAGTTCGCCCTGGGAGGGACGTGCATTTCGAGGATTTTTGCGCCTCCATTGATGATTCTGGGAGACGTCCGAAGAACACAATATCTGGCTGGCGATGCAGCCGGCCCCGACGCCGTGTCGCAACAATGCTCAGTACCGGACGCGACGCGAGATATGATCATGATGGAAGCTCGCAGCGAAAACACCACGATGACAGCCGCACAGCCTCCACCATCAACGGCGCAATCTTGCAGCTCCGTCGTATTTTCCCCGCAGAGCAAAAGAAGCGGACCGACCAGTCGTCAAACCCATTGGGCAGGTGAAAAGTGTTTCTATGACCACGGCGTCGGTTCCAATCAGTCTTGCGTGGCCTGTATCATGTAAATAAGTCGGTCTTCCATCAGTCTCCTTGTCTTAATGATTACATCCGAATACGGTACTTTCACGAAGCACGACAGAATACCGTAGGGCAACCTCCGGAACGTCACTTCCGATCGCCAAGGGCAGCCTTCAGCCAAATTGCGAGGACGTCGCGGCTGGCTTTTATGCTTACGGTAGCGTCGAAGCCTATATGCGTACTAGCAGACGTCAGGTTGCTCCTCCACCGGGCTACTACTCATGAACGCTTGAGCGGGCATTGCTAGCATTGGTGCATCTACCATACTACCACTAATATGAGGGCGTCGCCTGACCAAGTGGACTGCAAGCAGCTTTGCGTAAAGACGCTACCTACCAAATATCCGCAACAGACGCTACCGAAAGGCATCGACGCGCATGAGCTTGCTGACTTGTGTACCCTTGGCGCAGCTCGTTCACCAAAATCCGACGAAATGATAGGCTGCACCAAATCAACTGCAAGCAGAGTACCTGCACTGGGCCTGACTACTGCAGCATCACTTGCCCTCACTGAGATACCTTTCACAGATTGCGCGATGCATGATGGCTGCGCGATGATAATTCATCCTTATGGAGCACCGAAATGCACACTTCAACGGAGTGAAGTCGGAGCCCACTTCACTGCCGTCTGTGCGGTACATGAAACGCAAGACAGGGTGGGGAAGTAATCAAGGTTGTCGGCAAAAATACTTCCTTTGCGCACCCCACTGTCGATCAGTCGATCCAACTTTTTTGACTTCTCCTGACATTGTCGATCATGCACACAGTCAGCTGGAAATTGCCCTTAGAAATTGGTGCAAGATGAGCGATATATTGCCTATCAGTCCCGAAGGGAACAAACTATCCAGGAGTTACGGACTTGTCACGGCCAACACTTCCGCTCATCCAGCTTGCGGCTTTTGTGCTTTCATGGTAACAACAGAGTAGCTGCATCGGATTAGCACTTCTCACGTTATTCGAGACACCTTGTACGTACGCGATGATACCACCGATAGCGAGCAGAATGCCGACCATACTGCTGTCGTTTAATGGTCTTCGGCTGTACGACCATCCGATTGCAATGATCAAGCAGGTCTTCGCATGGCCGACGACGGTACTAGCCACTGGTCCAGCACCGTCGACGATGAGGAAGTGAGATATGTGCAGGAGACATGCCAGCATGCCACTCTGAATTGCACATCAGCTCGCTGTACTTTCTGCTTCATGATTTTGACTTACCAGAAATATGACAGCCCAGGTCCCGAGCGACACAGTCCGCCATACTGTCAAGTCGTCTGAAAATGGAATGATGTAGAGCATGAGCAGTACACTTGCTGGGGACTGGTTCAGTAATAGCTGGGCGCTCTCGCATTGCGTGATCTCGTGATACTTCTTGATCATGACAGTATAGGTGGCGCTGGCGACCAGACTGATGAGGGCGAAAAAGACACCCAGCGGAGTTGTGCGGTGGCTGATGTGTGCGTTGGGATCTGCAGAGGTATCGAAATACGACACGATGCCTACCCCAAGACACACTGGTATCAGGGTGAGCCCTGCAACCACGGGAATCTTCTTCCTCAAGACGATGAATTCCAGAAGAGCGACGCAAGGCGTTACCAGCACTCGGGCTACTTGGTAGAACTGGATGCTGGAGTATGCCAGCGAGGCGTTCGTCAAGACGACGGCCAAGATCATGGCAAAAGCCAGTGGCAATATTTGGAGAAAGCCAACGCGCTTGCGCTGGAACAAAGCAATTGGCGGAGAGGACACTCCGTACAATGTCGCGGCAGTGATCGCGAAATGCGTTGCGGCGAAGGTAACTTGCGCGTGGCGCAGATCATCATCTTCGAATATCCGTTTGTTCACGAAGACCTGTCCAGATTTACAGTCAGTGGAGCCTATTTGCAGTTGGACTTGGCCTACGAGTCCGACGGCAGAGAAAATATTGATGGCAATGCTCAAGCATGACTTTGGTGTCATGCCAAACGGCCTGATGCGCTTCTTCTCGAGCGACTCATCGCTGGGTAATAATGCCTCGGCTTCGTAAACATGCTCGTCCGTATGGTCGTCCACCTTCTCGTCGGCCAGGGCGTGCTCTTCGTCGCTAACAGTCATCGTGGTCGCCATGTTCGTTGCAAGTTGTTCTTCCATCACGAAAATATCGCGAGGTCGATCGCGTCACCCCACATTCCGGCCCCTTGTCCTTGCATGGTGAGATGTCGAGAAATTGATAGCTGGAGCACGTATTAAGGTACATGAATTGGTGATGGACTGTATATCTAGTCTTCAGCCTCGACGTCTTGGCCATTATCGCCTTCTTTCGCCGAATCGCCCCAGCCTCTTCGCTTCCGCAGGTTTCCAACATTATACAGCAGGTCGTCCAGCGTTTTCCCGTCTAAGCTTGCTCCGGCCGCAGGCCATGAGTTGAGGCATGCCAGTCTCTCCTGCATTGCACCGTCTCGTGCGCTGCGTATCACAGCCTGCTCCTTGACCTCCTGCAATTGAAGTGCCTGAAAGCGACTCTGCCCGTCTTCCCGTACGTCAAGCGATACAACGGCGATGTTACCGATACATGCTAGGTCGAGAGGTGCATGACCGAGATCAAGCTTCGCGATTTTGACATCCTGCCCTCTTTGCAAACCGAGTTGGTTGACAGGTATCGCAAGGAGCATAGGCGACCGCTCGATGGCCACCACTAATGCGGTCTCTGCTCCAGCATTGGTAGCTGGGCAAGGCACAATCCACAGACCCGAAACTGCAATGTCCTTTTTGCTGCTACCAGCTTGAAAGACAGTCTCGCCATCTGCTTGCTGCAACGCCTCCGGATTGCTCTCAGCCGTATCTCCCACTTGACCAGCCAACTGGATCTTGCGCTTGAGTCTGAAAGCAGGCCAATCCCAGACATACAACTCATTCTCGCCACCCCCGCTGACGAGCAAGTCCGTACCAGGTATCAAGCAGACCTTGCTCACGAATTCTGTGTGCCCCAAACAGTAGCCTTCGATAATGTGTGATTGTGGCGGTCCGCGCGAAACGCGGATATGTTCGTCCCTGTCCGCAGTAATGATGTAGCCTCTCTCCCTACCGTCAACGTTGCGAGTTGCGAAAGTGACGTCCGTGAGCATGGAGACATGGCCGAGAAGCAGTTTGTGATCGAACTTGAGTGGTTCCTTCTTCGCGCTAAAGGCCTTCTGCTGCATTTGTGCTTCCAGCGCTTTACGGTTGCGCTGGGTGTGGACGGTCAGATTGGTGGCTGAAGGCTTGAATGCTGGTTCATCTGCTTCTAGTGTCGCAGAGTACACCGCACCCGCCTCTGTTGGTGCGTCTTCGATCGATACCGGGAGTAATGGCAAAGAATACACATCGCCGAACTTGTCACCACAGATGATTGTAGCATTGTCCGGTAGTACTTGAATAGCACACGGCCGCTTTGGCATGCATCGCTGGCTGATCTCTTCGAGTTTGCCACCACCAACAGCGAAAACCCGAACGTACTTGTCGTCTGTCACAGCCACGGCGTGATTCTGGTCTGGAGAGACAGTCAATTTGATGATGTTCGCCGGCTTCACCAAAGGTACAGTCTTCTGCTTCTTCTTTGGTCGCTCGCCATCGTCGTTTTCAGGCGCTTCTGCGGTGTTCGTGGTCTGTGTGATACTCAGTCATTGCCTCACTCCCGATCGCATGCCTGCCGACGCTCTATCAGTCCCAGACATCGAGTCACTGGGGCTTGCGTAGACTCACAGCATTCTCTGACGACCACTCTGATACGATCTTGCCATCGTCCACATCTACCAGCACGAGCCGATGTCCACACGCTGCGAGAAAGTGCCTATTGGTCCCACCTTGCGCTGTCGACCCAACGGCAGCGATACATTGGTACGGATGCTGCATGATTGTGAGGAAATGCGACTGATGAACAGGATGCAAGTCTGCGAGCAATGTCCGCCAAGACTTCCACGCGAGTCAGGAGTGCTTCCACCCACGAATTGTCAAATTGTCGACCGCACCTGCTCTCGAGATCATCAACTCGCGTACCAACAACACACACACGCCTTAAACCACCAACCCTATACTGCTAGACACTATGGGGGGCAAGACAGCAACCAAGGCCGGCTACTTCGACAAGCTCAAGGGCCTGCTCGAGGAATACAAGTCCATCTTCATCGTCACCGTCGACAATGTCTCGTCGCAGCAGATGCACGAGATTCGCGCGTCCATGCGCGGCAAGGGCGTGGTCTTGATGGGCAAGAACACTATGGTGGGTGAAATACAGGAAGAAAAAGGAGAACGTGGGAGCATATACTGATTGGATGTAGGTGCGTCGTGCCATCAAGACCTTCATCGCGGACAACCCGGAGTACGAGCGCCTTCTTCCCCACGTCAAGGGCAATGTCGGATTCGTCTTCACCAACGCCGATCTTAAAGAGACGCGCGAGCAGATCTTGTCCAACCGTGTCGCTGCGCCCGCCCGTGCTGGTGCCGTCGCTCCCGGTGATGTGTACGTCCCAGCCGGAAACACCGGTATGGAGCCCGGCAAGACATCCTTCTTCCAGGCTCTCGGTGTCCCCACCAAGATCGCCCGTGGTACCATTGAAATCACGAGCGATGTCAAGGTGGCCGAGGCTGGTTCGCGTGTCGGTGCGTCCGAGGCGACGCTGCTGAACATGCTGAACATCTCGCCCTTCACGTACGGTATGGGTATCTCCCAGATCTACGACGATGGACAGTGCTTCTCTCCCGACGTCCTGGACATTGAGGAGTCCCAGCTGCTCAAGGCCTTCAGCTCGGCGATTGCGACCATCACCGCTGTCTCGCTTGCTGCCAACTACCCGACCATCGCCTCCATCAACCACAGCGTCGCGATCGGCATGCGCACTTCGATCTTGAATATCACCAAGATCTCGCTCGCGGCCGGCTACCCGACCCTGCCTTCCGTCTCCCACAGCATCCTCAACAGCTACAAGAACCTGTTGGCCGTTGCTGTTGAGACCGAGTACGAGTGGCCCGCGATCAGCCAGCTCAAGGCTGTCATCAAGGATCCGTCTCTTGCTCAGCAGAGCGGCCCTGCAGCCACTACGCAGACCGAGGCACCCAAGGAGGAGGCCAAGAAGGAAGAGGCACCGAAGGAGGACGAGGAAGAGGAGGATGAGGACATGGGATTCGGTCTCTTCGATTAGAGGTCGAGGCCGAAATCCGGACATGACGTGGAGAGGGTGGGCATCGTGGCATGGTCAGCATTGTCTGTAGCATGGAGAGCACCGCTTTGCAATACCATAATTCTGCCAAACTCTCATGATTTCTCTACCAACCTTTTCACTCGCCTAGAAAGGCTGACACAATACGTAAAGAGAATTGGTGGCCAACGGGACTTTGTTGACATACACGCGAGTACAGCTTGGGGACATCTGCTACCTGATCTGCAGGCAGTCTTTGTCTATGAAGAGGCTGAATAGTACTCCAGGCTGAGTAGCATCCTTGCTTCTCAGGCGCATCAGCTGTGGTTCCCAGCACCCATGTATTGATTGTAACATCTGCGCTCATTGCTTCTGACCGACAGGTGGCCCTTGTTCCCACCTGATCCAATCCAGATCAATGAACGGAGCCCTGCTCGCATTCCCATGGCCATCCCACTACTCCTCTATCAACGCTAACGTCGTCCTCAGTCGTATCCTATTCCTTTTACAAACGAGCAAGAGTGATCCCACTGAGCTCTGGGACATTGCCGTGGCGATTCCTCGACCTTACCCAAGTCTATCCTCAGCCAATAGCACTCCCAATTCGACCTCCCGCCTAAACTTTTGCAGACTCGCGCACTCGCCTCATTACCAACCTGCACAAATCCGTGCGCGAACTTGGTCCGTATCTGCGCCTCCCAGAAACCATCCATGCACTCTCTAAACAGCTTCGTTGCAACAGCCTTCGCAAGACCTCTGCCACGCCACTCAGGCTCGACGTGAAGTGTCGTCAAGCTCCCATCAAGACCCACGAAGGCCCATGCTATAGGAGCTACCGAGGGACTTTTTGACGGGTAGATTGCTAGACTGGGCAAATCAACCATCGTCCGGTCTTGTCTGGGTATCTGTGTTCTCGACCGCACTAAGGCAAAGTGTCGCGGATCTAGCTCACCCCAAAGGAGGCCTTTCGGTAGTGGTGGAGGTGTAGGCGTCTCTGCCACATCGAACACGAAAGTATGGTTGGGCATCGCGCTGGCTTTATATTGTGTGGCGATGACGCCCATGCGATGGAGGATATGCATCGTCCTCTCATGAATAGCTCCCCAAAGCATGATGTTGGGATCGTCTGAGTGCGCTGCATACTCATTCGGAGAATTACCGACCGAGTCGACCCTTGCCTCATTCTTGATCTCTGCTGCCGCTTCGTGCATACTGGGAAGCACTGGCAGTCGTTTGACTGCATCCACTAACCCTCTCATCAATCGTTCGGCCTCTCGATTTTGCTTGTCGCCCATAGCAAGGCCATCAGGCTCAGCCTCCCACGTTCCGAATACCCACGCCTCGGTCTCAGGTCTACAAGATCGATCAACGAACGCCATGAACCACGGACGGCTGAGGACGTCATCTCTATCATTTTGAGCTTCGGTCCATGAACTGTGTGGACTGCCTCGGATATCGTCACGACGCAGGTTTGTGATGATGCAAGATGTATCTTCGAAGAAGCGTCCGAATTGTAGTCGTCTGTACAGCGGTAGCGAGACTGGGAGATAAGGTCGCAGGCAGTCCAGAGCAGCGAGGACGACTTGAAACCCAGCTTGATTCGTCAAGGGGAACGGGTGACAGACATCGACTTGAGCTTTGTCGCGAGGCATGGTCAGAGGTCGTCTTGGCTGGAAGTAAGGATGAACGGAAGGATGCGGCATGAGAGTAAAGAGAATGAGCGTAGGGCCGATGTAGTTTTGTTTTACTTACATGCATCGTTGACATGGCCAGGGAAGGTCAGGGCGGCTTGCTGTGCTAATGGGTACACAAACGCTGAGACCGCAGCCTCGCCGTACGTACTTGTAGCTTTTTCCGTGGGCGATGACGAGGTGTCTATACCCGTATTTGGGCTAATTGGCGAGTCCATGATCCCCAGAATATGATAGTATGTGTGGTTGGTGTTGACTCGAAGCTGCGGCTTGCCCTACAGATGTTCGTCTCGGGCGGATCAACATGGGTCCGAGTTGGACGGACGTAATGCGGCTTCGACTCTGCTGTCTCGAAATGGACGAGGGAGCTGACAGATGACGATGGTTGTTCGCTCGGCCTGCTGAGCGTAAGTGCAGGAGGCATTAGTAGTCAGCAAAAGGCTATCTCCTCCAAGCTGCGAGGGGCTGACTGAAAATACAGGTATTTGTGGATGAGGATGAGGTCTATGGGTAGTAGAACGTTGAATCAAGCCTTCGCCCAGAGCCATGCCATGAGACCACCTTCGCCGGAACGCCGTGTCCTATGCTCATGCCCGAGTCCTCATGTCAACGTGAAACTCGTTTATGCTCCTTCTGTTGTGCTTCAGCCGCAGATGCAGGTACGTGGCAGGACTAACCCGCCGTACAGCTCGTAGATGAATGCGCCGCATAGCCGCCCTGCCGCCGCCGTTGAGTCGTGCCGCGATTACTGGCTAGCACACTGCACCCTCTCACCACCACCCATACCCTCCTCATCGTCCTCACCTGTCGCGCCACGCGCTCGGCCACCCTCTTGCATGGGGTCCACCTTCTCGAGCGAGTAGTCCTCAGTCATCGCGTCCGCAGGCGGGATGTTCTGAGGTTGGCGCGGCGGCAGTACAGACTCGAGTGCCTGGACTTGCTGAGGTGTCATAGCAGTCGGGTAGCCTTCAGCATCGTTGGGTCCGTTGAGGCGTTCTGGGAACTTGACCTCGAATTGGATGTAAAGGTTTCCGAAGTCGTGGTGGCGGTAGGATGGCATGCCTTGGCCGCGGATGACTTTGACCTCACCTATAACATCGTCAGCATATGAATAATCGGGAGAGAAGGTTATTGCTTACCTGGTGAGATGACCTCTCCAGGCATGATCTCGACTGTTAACCACCGCTCGTCGAGGTGCTCGACGTAAATCGCACCACCAGCCAACGCGGTCAGAAGATCGATCTCAGCGTGGTAGAACAGATCATCGCCCTTGCGCTGAAAGCGCGCGTGCGGCTTCTGCTCGATCTCGAACTGCACGTCACCCGGCGCAACACCCGGCATCTGATCACCTTCTCCAGCAAAGTTGAGCTTGGTACCAGTCTGCACACCCTTGTCGACATGCACGTGCAGCACTTTCCGCTCGATCACCGTCTTCTTGCCCATGCACTGCTTGCACTTATCCTTCTCCCGTACCATCTCACCCTCTCCGTTGCAGTCGGGGCAGACAGTCTGGAAGCGCTGGATCATAGGACCCATCTGCCTCATCATCGTTTTCATACCCGCGCCATTACAGCCCGTGCACGTCTTGACCGCGCCCTCCTTACCGCCACGGCCATCGCACTTGGAGCAGATCACGCTCTTCTGCAGCGCCAACTTACTCACTTTGCCTCGGTAGATGTCCTCCAAGCTGACTTTGTGTACGTGGTGAATCGTTCGCGCCTGCTTTGGTCCTTGCTGACGCATTTGACCACCCATACCGCCGAACATGCCTCCGAATCCACCACCTCCTCCACCACCGCCGAAGAACTGCGAGAAGATATCTTCCGCATTCATTCCACCACCACCCATGCCGCCGCCTTGCTCAAGTCCCTCCTTGCCATACTGATCGTATACTTGTCGCTTATCTCCGTCGCTCAAGATCTCGAAGGCCGCTGATATCTCTTGAAACTTGATCTTTGCCTCCTCGGAACCAGCATGCTTGTCTGGGTGCCATTTCATCGCAAGCTTTCGATACGCCTTCTTGAGCTCGCCATCGTCGACTGTGGCCGATACGCCCAGTATGTCGTAGTATCCCGTGTCTTTCACCATGGTTGCGCCTTTGATCGGGTGTTCGCAGGTGAGTCGTTTGTGTGGGTGAGAGGATCAAGATGTGTTCGGAGCCAATAGCGAGTGGAGAGTTTTGAGGTGGTGGTCGCGAGAAGCGAGCGTGTGTGAGGCTATATATGTCAGCATGTGAAGGAGTGAGAGAAGTCGATGGGCGAGGCCAGGCTGCTGCGGAAGCCTATAGCAGCTGGCCGGAGGCACCGTGGTGGCGCTTACGGACTGGATGCAATCTGCGCAATTATTAAGCGCCTGTAGTATGAGTAGAGTGGTTGCAGAAAGTGTTGTGTCGTCTGCAAGGCGATTGCAATGTGCAAGCAAACTTATTTCGGGGTTGCAGTTGCGATTTGAGATCCGTCATTGCGGGCGCTCCCGCCTTCGAAGACATTCTTTGAGCGTCCATCTGCTCTCAACAACACATGATCGGCACCGCGGCCTCCAGAAGTCTCTGTGAAGTGAGTGTGAATGAGCTTGAATCAGAGAAAGTTGGACTATCATATGTAACGAGGCAGAGTGAACGAGTGACTGAAGATGATGGCAAAACAGAATCATCTGCCAAGACTTGTTTGCGGCGCGGACAAGCGCCGTAAAGCCAAGGTGAGGAAGTAGTGAGTTGAAAGTTGTATTTCGGTGCATATGATCACCATCATCACCCACGTCTCACAAGCCACATATACCACGCTCCAACGGGCAGTCCCACAACCAGTAGACTCACGAAGAACTCATCAACAGCCTTCCTCGCTTTCCCGGGAGTTCGTCGCCGCCTTTTCCATTTCGCCTGACTATCATCGTTCGCCCCATCAAGCTCGCCAATATGGCTTTCCTCGTCCGACGAGTCGTCTGTTGGATCAGCCCATCGTACTTGTGGGTAGTAGCCAGCTTTGTCGATGAGTGGTCCGGTATGATCAAGCCCGCCAGGTTCATTCGGTTGATAGGCACCTACAGCAGGCGAAACGGAGCGTGTGCGAGCGTTGTAGCTGCGTTGGACGCCCAATGTGGCGTTGTTGAGTACCGATGATAGTGATGTTGAAGATGCACGGTTGCGTCCTTTGCTCATACTGCCGTTGCTGGAAGGCTTAGCGAAGCCATTGGCCGTGCCATTGACTTTGGGGCGATACTGTGGCAGAACGAGCTTTGGGCCTGGGCTTTCGGGGGTGTCATCCTCGTCGGCATCTGGAGTATGTCGCATGCCCATGGCCACAGCTCGTAGCAGTAACACCACAAGCGTAATGCCCAGCACCAGCGCATAGTCCAAGAAGATGCTCAACTGATCCGGCAGTAGACAGAGATGCGATTGAATAGTCGGCAATGGCGTCCCGATAGTCTCACCCTTCTCATCGACCGGGTTCCACAGACTCACTAGCTGAAACCCAGGTCTTCGCACGCCCATGGCCCAGCTGAAGCTTTTGGCTGTGACTTCTCTCACATGTCTCAATATCGTGCCAGCTCTCCCGTCTTGGCGAACATTGTAGCGATGTACGATGTCGCAGTAATCGTGATCATCGCCAGAGAAGATATGCGAGATTGGCCCAGCGGCTGAGACGTAGTTGATGAGAGCGTTGGAAAGGGAGCGAGTGACGACGTTCTGGTATTGGTAGCCAGCTGAGACACTTATCGCTCGACCACGTTCACGGAGGTGGCCACACTCGGTATCCGGGTCGCGATATAATGGTACATGGGTCAGGAGAATAACGGGTAATTGTGCCTTCGGAGTATCTGCGCGTGTGCTGATTGCGGACCGCTCGGCAATATCGTACACAGTATGGTTATGGCCGCGCTCGCTATCCTCGGTCGGGAAGTATTGCAGCAGCGCATCATTGACCGCTTTGCTGGCGGGCGTTCGTATGTCCTCCAGGAAGCGGGAGGTTGGTTGCCAGATGTAGTCAAGGCCCGCAGCTTGCTCGGGCTGGGTCTCGCCGCCTTGCAAGAACTGGCTGAACGCTGAAAGCGAAGGCGTGTCAACGCTCACGAAAGTGTGATTGCCGATAATGTCAATGCGATCTGTTTCGCCAAAGCGCATGTGGAACCTGTCTCTGACGGGCAGCTGCACACCCATACCGAAGCCGACATCGTGATTGCCTGGAAGACTTGCTATGACACGCCGTTGCTTGCCACCTGAAGTCGCATACTGCTGCCACGTGACGTTGCGCGCTCCGTTCTCAATACTGACATCGTCCGTGAGCACATCATGCGCAGCAGAGAACTCTCTGCCAGCACGCGGGTACAGCTGGTCAGTGTCAAAGAAGATCCTTCCGAATCGCGCAAAGTCAGTCTCCCATTGCTTCTGACCCCAAGCCGACCACCTCCCATTCTCACCAGGCACGAAGTCCTTCAAATCACGGCCATCAGCAGTGAGCCAGTGGTCTTTCTTGTCAATCATGGCATTATGAGGCATGGACATAGCCTTCCGGTAGCTCTCTTCGCTCCGCTTGATATGCGTCTCCTCTTCGCGGACGAGTTCAGAAGACTTCTTGCCATCCTCGTCCACCTGTGCGAGATCCTCTTCCCTCTTCGTTGTGTCTTCCTTTTTGCTAAGCACACCGATTGCTTCCAGCAGTGCCCTCTGATGCGACTTCAGCGGTATGGCTCTAACAGGCGCCCACTCTCTGCCTCCATCAAAGAGGTCGCCCAAGAACACTATCGAGTCCGGATCAAGGTTCGCATTGATGAGTCGAAAGTTCCGTCCCATATATAAGTCTGTATAGGTCTCGGTCAGACTTGATAGCGGCCATGGTCGTCCAGGATACGTATGCGGGTCCACCAGCTGCGGATCTGCAATGAAGACGAGATGATGTGGTGTTGCTCCTGCCGGCCATTTCTCCCACTTGTTCCATGCGCAGGCATCAATGTGCTTCGCAAAGGTTATGCGCTCACCCCAGTACAATGCGTAGATCCATAACAGAGTAAGCAGAGTAGTGATGGCGGAGAGTTTGCGGAGAAAAGGGTAGCGGCGTGTCAAGCGGCGGTGTTGCTGGAGCGCTACATGGCGAAAATGCATCATAGGGAGGTCCGTTGTCGTCTCCAACTCCTCCGCCTCATCTGCCTCCTCATCGTGTGCTTCGTATACGGTGCGATCTTGCAATTCGAGGCTTGATGTTCGGACTCGTTCCATCGCGTTAATATGGCGCTAGCAATGCCAAGATCTGGAGTTAAAGTTAAAGTGGCCCCGGCACGCCTGAATTGACCTCACTCTTCGTCTAGCGAGGACTCACCAACGAACAACACAGTCAGGACCGGAGATCACGACCAGCAGCATCTTCAACAGCGCAGCTTATCACGAGCAAAGGGTGTGCTAAGTTCTTGCTCAATCACCGGCCAGTGACGGCTCAGGGGCCCACGTGAAGTGCACGCATGACCACCGAGCAAGCACGGCAGGTGTCACTGCCACGTATGTGGTACAACTAGCACTGAGTAACGACTGACTCCCCATCACTTTGCAACACTATCATCAAAACAATTCTGAACAGATACCTGCACAACCGTCAAGATGCCGCCTCTTCCAGACGACGTGCTGCTCGTGATCATTGGTCACACGGACATCGACACGTTCCTCGACGTGCGCCGACTGAACCACCACGTTCACGGACTCGTACAATCTCACATTCATGGGCTCACCGAAAGTGTCGCGCGCTCCACATTCCCCGGGCAGACCAAGATACTTGAGAACGTGCCGGACAACGAAACCGCAAGCTCGGCAGATTGCTTGTACTGGCTGAAGGACTTGCGATACCAGCAGCTCGCCGCAATACTAGTCGAATTTCGAAAAAGCTGGGGACGCGCTGCCGATGACCCTCGGGGAGACAGTCTGCGCCAGGGACTCGCAAAGGCTTGGCGCATACTCGCAGACTGCTCGAAAATCGCGAAAGACGTAGCTGCCATTGAAGAGGGTCTAGTACGACCTCGTCCAACGCCAGCACCTATCGACGGATGGTCAGACGTCAACATTGCGACGCAGACGCCACTACGCGAGCTCGAGTTGTGTCGCAGATACCTGATGTACTTCGAGACGCTAGACTTTGAGCAATTTCGCGGGTACGCAATCTTGATGCTCGAGCTCGTCTGGTCCGTCTTCAATTTTGTAGTTTGGCGTTCCGAGATGCACAAGCCAGGACAAATGCACCAATCGGACGACAAGCGCAGCGAGCGTTGGGTATCTAGCTATATGCTCAAGCTTGGGCCGGAGCCTTTCTGGAGAAGCTGGTGGGTGTCGAAGTCAGGTTCAGTCAACGATAAGCAACTTGCTAAGATAGCAGTCGAAGCGGCGTGGGCAGAGCGCGACGAGGTGACTCGAGGGAGCGAGTCACAAATCATCAATGTCATCAGATTTCAGATTGAGCAGATCACGACAGAGACGCGCAAGGAAATGCGGAGATCGTCACACCTTGAAGCCCGCGGCTCGGAGTTCGTTGATGATATACTTTCTGGCGTCTCACCGCAAGACTTGCGCCGCCCGAGGGGAGAAGTGCTTGATGACGGCAGAGTACTACCGCCCCGCTTGTTCAATGATGTATCGCTCAAACAAGTACTGAACGATGCCGTCACCGGCTGGTTCGCGTTCCAGGCGCGGCCTACAATTTGTTCATTCGAGGGCACCCGACGCCGTGAGGCTGTGGGCTATACCGACAACCGCGGTCGTCGAAAGAAAATAAAGGATGTGAACTCAGAGTACAAGGCAGTCTACGAGGAATGGGAGCGTGGTTGGGAGGAGAGACAAGGGTGGGCAAACCAGGTCACAATGGTGGAGAAGACTTTGGCGCGAGCACTCCCTTCTTGAACTCCCTTCTTGACACATTGGGTCTATCTAGTGGCGCGGTATATCCAACTCCGGGTAGCGCGATTGATCAAAACCATATTGATGCCTCAACAGCCTCGCTATGTTTGGTGTTCACTCATGGATAACATCGCCAACATCGCATCCTGTGTCGCTTATCCATCGCATTGAAGTAGGGCTTGGCATTCTAGCTGAGTCCGTGAAAGCTCCCGAGGTGGCTGGATATTTTACTGAGTAAGTGTGTGTCTTCCTCCTTTGTCCGGGTCCCTGAACAAGGCTACGATCGGCATCGTATGCTTGAACTAGTTCTTCAAGTACTTACAAGCTAACTGCACGACAGCACAGTGCGTGGTCTCAGTCTATTGCAGATGTCAAAGGACGCATCCCTTACAAGCTTTCACTTTTGCTTTGCGATCACATGCTGGCACGAGCCACTTACCGGCGTGTTCTTTTAGTTACGAGGACAGGATAAGTGTCGTCGAATGCTTCTCTCGCGCAGAAGGACCACAATGCTCTGTCTCGAAAATATTGCGCTATAGGGCACAGTACTAGCACTTTATTGAGAAGCGGACAGACTTATGGTAGTGAGTTCTTGCGATATTGACTAGATAGGTACGGGCCGTGAAGAGTCAACGAAGATTCTACAGTCCATAGATGCCCATCGTTGTTAAAGAACGGAGAACACCACCATAAGTACTGTATGGCCGGCCGGGGATGCTCATGGGTTCCAGATCTATGCTCCTAGATGGTTTAGTCGCAGGAACGGCACGCATGCCATCCCACACGTCACAAATCCCCAATATCTCCATCGAGGAGACCGCACTGGCTTGTGATATGCTATTCATAAGCGGAAAGATGTTGAGATTCGAACGACTCAATGGTGATTTTGCAAAAGACATTTCGCAAGTCCGAAGTGTCCGGAGTAATGTTCAGTTGAGCTGCATCGGCCTGTGGCCCACGAACTGTAGCAGATATGCCCTGACTGGGCGAGAGGGCTGTGGTTCAAGAGTCATGTTGATAATATCACAACGCAGCGCAAGCATGTCTCGTAGCCTATGAGTACTTGTGCTGACCATCGACAGCATTGCACCGGCTTCTAGCCTGTATAACGTGCCACAGATGCCCGTAATACTTTTCCTATCAGTCACGAGATGGCAGAGATCGAAGTTGCCGTTGTGGAGTCATATACTGTGCCAGGGCAGAGAAGCCGGCATCTCTGTAATACCGAGTACACTATTGCTGATGCCGTCAGCATTATAGATTAAAAGACGCTGCTGATGTGGAGGATATTGATGTCCGCCAGATGCGGTTGCCACAGTGCCACCGTCAATTATGCGTCGAGGACGAAGGAACATTAACTTTTCGTCAGGTCCAATTGCCTAAAAGAGGCTTCCTTCCCGGTGTGAAAGCCAACAAGCCGTCGATCATCGTCCGTGTTGGGGAGTATCTCGTCGGATGACCGGTTGCATAGAAACTGGCCAAAGCTGTTGGAAGTGACGCTGACAGCAGAATTGTAGACTGCCTTGTTGAGAGCACTTGGATAATAAACGTTCGTCCCAAATAGCGGCTAGTAAAGGTCGACTAACCACGAACTTGCGGCAGTGCTGTAGCTACTCCATGACAGGTTTCACCTGTCAAGAGGAGGCATCATGCTCACCACGCGCAGATATCGCTCTCTTCTCTTGCCACTCAGCGCTGCCCATGCCTGTAATATCGTAACCATTAGCGACAAGATACTCGCGGAACCTGATGTCCTCCGTTTGTATCGTGTCTTGGTTGATTTGCGGAAGCCAGAAGACAAGGAACGCACTGAAGAAGCACAAAGCACTTGCAACGTAGAACGGGTACTGTCCGCCATGCAGGGTGTCCGCGCCTCCACCATCAGCCTCGATGACCGGGAACACGTAGCCACCAACAAAGGCTCCGATCTTGCCAGTGGCTGCAGCAATGGCATAGTATTGGCCGCGAATGCCAGTCGCACAAGTCTTCGACGCAACCAGTCCGATATTATCGCCCGGCCCTGCCAACCATTAGCTTGTGGTGCCATTGTAGATGGATACCTGCTTGCCCATCTCGCCTAGCATCAAGAAGACACCATACACTACGACGAAAGCACCGATGTACTCTGGCTTCTGCAACCACTCGTAGCAGCCGGACATGATCAGCCCAAGCACTCCCTGAGCAACAACAAAAACCATCAACGCAAGGCGTGGCCCCATCCAGTCGGACGTGAATGAGCCGAAGATAGCGCCGGGCTAGGATCTATTTAGCACATGTTCAGGCGGGCATTAGGATGTGCTTACCAAGTAGAAGAAGTTGACCAGGCAAGACCATCCGAAAGTCTGCCACAATGCTGCGTCTGGCTGGATTACCGAGATCCATTTTGACGAGTAGATTGAGAAAGGGTAAGTCAGGAAGCTGAAAGGTGTTAGCAAGCTTAGTACCAAGCAGTATTTGTTCATTCTTACTCATAGATGAACCAGATTCCCATCACAAGCACAAGTCGAGGCCAGTAAAACTTGAGCGCAAGCCAGTATGGCGTCTTGCCATGCCTGAACGCTTCTCTCGATACGGACTCGGGCTCCTTGAGGTTCAAACGAAGGTAGAGCAGGCTGAGAGGGGGAATCACACCGAGTCCCAGCGACAAACGCCAGACCAGACCCAGATCGTGCGGACGAGCTGCAGTAATGATCATAGGTACGAGGGTACCAATCACGAAGCCCAGGTCGATCTGGGTATTCGTGAAGAGGCAGAACCAGCGGTTGCGGTGGCCCACCTTCAACTCGCCGGATGCTTCTGCACATCCAACAGAACCAGCAGGATACTCGCCGCCTATACCAATACCGAGGAGGAATCGGAATGCCGTGAGTGCAGCAAAGAGTCCTTGATGACTGCCTCCTGCGCCATACGATCCGGCACTTAAGGCTGCGAAGAGAACCAAAATACCAGTAGAGACCAGTAGACTCCATTTGCGCGAGTAGTGGTCACTCGTGTAGCCGAACACAAGCTGTCCAACCACAGTACCTGCAAAGGCTATGGAAGAGACGTTCTGAGCGGCGGCGCTGGTGGCGTACGAGTTCGGATAGAGCTTGCCCAGGATAGTGTTCACAGGGCCGATGACAGCTTGGAGATAGCCGTCAGAGAAAAGACCAGCACCGCAAGCAAGCGCAGGCCAAGTGCGTTCCCATCTCGACTTTTCGGTCGCAGCTAGTGGACTTTCGAGGTCGCGTTCAGGGGACGCCTGCAGCTCATTGTTCTTCTCGTCCATGGTGATTCGAATCGTGCGTCTCGTTGAAAAGGCGAGGTCGGACAGCCCAGCGGCGGATGAGTGGGAGTGAAAAGAATCGCCATATCTGTAGAGCTCGCACGACTCTTATCTACTTCAAGGACATGCAGATTGTCGCCGCTTTACCCGTGCCATTGACCGAACGAAGACGTCGATCCCAAGCCTTGCCAAGCTTTAATAAGATTGCTAAGCTTTCCTTTCAAAAGCTTTCACGTCCTCTTCAACGAAAACCAAATCTACGAAACGATTGCACTCCTCGACCTGTCCCGGCTTCTCTTGAAAGCACGTGTGAAGAGATACGACAGTGAGATGACGCGTGTAATCGAGGGTGGTGAACGCCACCGCGAGAGAGGAGCAAGCCGAGCGGAAGTCGGCGAGTTGACGCGCAGCTTTTGCTACATCCGGATGCACACCCGTCCAGCACGATTATGCACGAACGCTGAGCATTCTGGCGCGCTTGGCTTCCGCGTACACACCATGCAGTCTCTTGCTCTAAGCCAGTGTCGTGGTCTAGCAGCCAAGAAGAGCAACCAAAAGCTCGAAGCCTTCAATTCCTGGAGCAACACTGCCAGGAGCCCAAAGAATGAGGTGGACTGTTCCATAGCTGCTGCGTGGGAGCATTCAGTACGATCTGGGGCCAAGCATATCTGGGTGGAGTGAAGACAAAGTGTTCATCAAACAGGAAGCAGAATCATTGCCAGTGTCGTCCGGTTCATCACAGTAGCACGCCTTTTTTGTCCATAAGGTCGATCAACCACGGCCAGGACTACCGGTACACTTGTCTGCAGAATGGCAGAAAGAAAATTCTGCGGAACAGCCGTGGCCTCTCTAGCGGTCGGCAGAAGTTGGTGTGTTCAAAGTCGCTGTACAACCGGGATATGGCCTCCGTCCGCCAGAACGGACCCTTTCCAGACTGCGCACGCTTCTTGCCTTGGCCTCGTCGGCTCAGGACGTGGGTGAGGCTCCGTCCAGGAATACGACTGCTTGCTCGAAACATGCCGCAGAGATGCATACTGAAACACTGCCGTTACTCATACATATACTCGTGTCCCGGTAGCTCACCCCGACTCATTGCTCATGCGCAACAATACCTCTCACACATGGCCCCAACATCAGTGTGGTCTTACCTCCGCCATTGCTTGGACTTTCGTGGCACGGCATGTGCGGCCCTCGTTTGCTGGCTAGACACTGCCGATGTCTTTGCATACCAAGCTCTGAAGGGCGCACTGCCGCGGTGCTTGTTGTGTCATCCATAACACTCAACAGACGTGCACACGGTACTTACATGCTCGACCTTTCGATGCACTGCGACACCACTGAAGCCGTGCTACTTCTGTCTCTAGGTACCGTACATTCAAGCGTCCATCGAGATGCGAACACTTTTCGTTCGTAAGTTGATATCACCATCAAGCTGACCATTTATGATTTATCCTTATGTTTCCACAAGGGCTGTACCATGAAGCGAAGATGAGGCAAATCCTTTCACAAGATCAGTGAGTGTCGCCGCACTCGCTTCAAATTTGACGTATAGCTGACATCGGTTTACGTGTCTAGTGAGCTGCATCTCCTTGAAGTGCCCGGAGAACGTGTGGAGCTACGATGGATGCACCCGAGGTCATTTCAACGTTCCGAAGCGGCCCTCACAGTAACGTTTCGTCAAGACAGGCCGTCGGAAGTCACTGGGTCCAATTTGAGTGTGCTCGCCGAGGTATCGAGTACTACTGCGATCCAACGTGTAATAGTGTTCACTTGCTCCGCCAATGCAGTGAAGTAATTGAGGTGCAGATGCTCGGTGGCACCAGTTGTGTGAAGTGCATGTAGTGTTTGTGTGACTTTACGTCGCTCTTTCTGAATTCGTCGTCCGCAAGCGCTTGCGCAGCCGCTTGACTCATCGTCTGCACTAACTTTTCTTCTTCTTCACAACATCAATAACAACTGACCTTGTCCCCGAATGAGCGCACACACTCAACACACTCACACGCTTCGAACTGAGACAGTCACATTCCTCGCTACAGCACGTGGAGCGCCTACATCCACCCGCCTCGCAATGCGCAACACCACGGCAATCTAACACAATCGCCACAAACTATGGAGAGCCCCAATCGCCGCATCACCGACGCATACCTGATCGAGCTTCACTACATCAAAGCGCTGTATCTGCAAAAGCAATACAGACAATGCATACAGTCGTGCCGCGACGTACTGAAGGCCGCTGCAGACAGCATACAACACCCACTGCAGCAGACGTTCATCAGCTTCTACGTTGCACTATCACATGACGAACTCGCACGCCTGATGCACGAGAACTCTCAGTCAAAGTTGCCAGCTTTCAGACAAGCGGCGGAATTCTACAAGGAAGCGATGGAATCACTGTCCTCACTGGAGGTGGACACTGCAGACCGACCGTCTTCACATTCGCCGTCAAGCGATGATCCGTTCACGGACAGCCCACCAACCACATCTAATGACCGATTTCAGACGCCGCGCGAGCATGACTATGATCCATTCAACTACGCAACGCCATCATTTCCCAACCTCTCGTCATCACCACCAACACAGCTCGACTTCAACGATCTTCCTTCAAGGTCTCCACAAACTAGCTTGCGGGAGACGAGCAGCTCTGATCTCGACAGCCATTCAAGCTTCGACCAGATTGTCACACCGCATAAGATCCTCGAGCGTGATGCATCTCGTATGTCACTCTTGGATACCGTTCCGAGATCGATGAGTCGCATAGCTCTTTCGAATCACTTGGAGCGAGATGTGTCGCGCATGTCCTTGCTCGACGATACTCACAAGGCTCCGGTTATCTCCAGGTTCCCACGTAGCACATCTCAAGGCTTGATGAAGCCGATTAGATTGGGGTCTCCACCCACAGCCTTCCATGTCCCGCCTCGACTTCCGTACAGCGGGAGTACTGCGAGCATGTCAAGGCTGCCGAAGTTCAACACAGCACGAGCTAAATTCAGATCGCCGCCGCGCGGCTTACCGGTGTCGATCAGCGAGGAGTGGTCAGAACCAACACCGCCTGTATCGCCACTGACCTTTGGCGTAGCCAAGTCGGATAGTTCCACAATCTCGCCCCTGTCATTGGAGACAACAGTCCGCGGTAAGACGCCGCACGGGCATGACGATGAGAAACTGAGCTCGAGAAGCCATCTTGCGGATCACGTTGTAGCAATGCGAGCTCAGCTCGAGACACACCTTCGTCTACTCGACCAGGCTATGCAAGGGACTCTGACAGCACAAGCTAAGCGTGCCGCCAGCCGTGCATCGAGCGCGCCATCAAAAGGCACACCACTCAAGTCCGATCGGACAAGTGCTTCCAGCTACGCGACACCGATGAGCTCAACGAGCAATCGTGGTAGTGTCTCGAGTGAAGGCAAACATCTACCAGCGTCACGTAGCTACTGGTCGTTCACTCCTGTAGATGTCAGAGCGGAGGAGCTGCGCAAGAGGGTCGAGGAGGGCAGAAAGAGAGGCTGGGCGAGGACGAGGTTCGACAGAGAGAAGTATGTTGTGTTGGCGGAACAAGCGTGGGCGGAGCTATAGTGGATTAGAAGTGACATAGAAGCTACATTTGTGTCATAATGGCTAAGCTGTCGGCAGATACCCCTCGAAATGGCTGACTACTTCGCGCGACTGTCAGCTGGCAACCATCCTTTTCCTGTCTTGCGTACCATGTGCTATCGCAGTAAACAAAACTCGGGATGATGAGCATCTCTGATCGCTAAACATGTATGCGCCGTCACGCTCGGATCAATGTCTGTACCGGAACCTTGTCAATGGTAGAGACCACCTTTGCTGTCTCCGCTACTGGGCGCTATAGCAGTATGGATCTAGCTGCTACGAGCATCTCCGGTCTGCTATGCGGTGCATCAGTCGATTCACTCAGCTCGTTACATATGCTGGGCGACTGCCAGACGTGAGAGGGACGGCCGACCATACCTACCATGGTATCACATCGACATAACTGCGTACCTCAGCACCTTAGCACCTCGGATTACTACTAACAACCTTAGAAGTCGGCTTAGAGAGGGCATCTCGAAGCGCTAAAAACTCCCTCAAGTCGTCGAGGTACGGAGGTGCGCAGGTACTTAGGTGCCTAAATTACGGAGGTGCCTAAGTCGCGGACCTTAACGGTATATCGAAGACAAACCCTATATAGCCGTATCGGAAGTGTAAAGGGTACCGTAATAGGGTCTAATAGGCCGGCGAGGGATCTAGAAGAGGTTACGTATTACTTATTAGTAAGGTCGAATAAGGTGAATTATAAAGGTGCGGAGGTGCGGAGGTGCTGAGGTGCTGAGGTGCTGAGGTACGTGATGTGATACCATGTTAGGTATGGTCGGCGCTAAGAGGGTCACTTACCGTCTCAGTCTTGTGCTTCATTTCGACTGCCGAAGTCTACCATTCCCGTCGAAGCAGCAAGCAAATACATGCCGTCGAGCTGCCCCATTGCGCTTGAGGACATGAAAATGCTTTCGAGACGCAGCCGCAGTACCTTTGCTGTTTCCTGAGCAGAGATAGGATCAAACTGGTAAGGTGCGCAGCTCCGATAAGCCATGCCGTGCACGTGCCGGCCTACTCGGATCGATGCCCATATCAAGGGTGCGTCAGTCGTGAGGTCTCCACTTGTTGTCTTGTTGTTTTTCCAAACCCGATCATGAAGTACATCCATCTCGCCGACTCAGTAAGGACTCGCTGCCATTATGCTCAGCTCGATACCTACATTGGGCGCTTGTCAGCTGTTGAGATGCTCCATCGCTGTCTTTGGTATTTCTCTGCTGAATACACCCATCTTGCCGAATCAGCAAGACCTATCTGCCAGTGCCTTCGACTCGATACCTTTATTGGGCGCTTGTCGGTTCCGAGATCTTCGTTTGATCTCTGGTGATATGTCTAAGCCTGACCATGAGATGGCATCCATCTCACGTATGATACAGGAGCCGTCTGTCGTAGAGCTGGCCTATAATCGACTAAGGAGATGCAATGCTCTTGGGATACGGCTGAACCGTTGTAATAGAGTTGTGGCCAGAGATAGATCGGGTAATATGGACATCCCCGTCCTGCCACAGAGGATAAGCTGGTGTACTCTGCCCGACACCTAGGTAATGCACTTGTCAGCTGCGAGATCTCCAGTGGCTACTTTGTGGTATTTCTCGGTCAAATCATGCAGTGCATCCATTCCGCCTGATCTGTAAGAGCTTTTCGTCGTAACATTGCCCTACCAAGGCATGTCCTGAGGGTACAGCTGCGCCACGTTGCCGATCCCGCCGCCAGTGATAGCATCGACAGGGCATGCGAGCAACCCTGTCCTGCCACATAGAATCCACGCTGACCCATTCTGCTCGACGCCTACGTAAGGCACTGGTCAGCTGTGAGATCTCAGAGTGTCTTACCCGTGATGCTGTAGGATTAACCATGACTTACGCCTAGTATCTCGGCCGCTTCTTGCGAAACTGGCTGGTACGACGCATCATGCCGCATTATTCCAGTCTATGTGGCAAGAAATCATCCACCATGATGCTGCCCTGTCATGGGTTAGAGCGTTAGTCGGATAATGCGAGCATCTCCGTCGAGCCACTTCAAGTATAAGCTGTTGCGCTCGGCTCGATGCCCACGTTGGGTAAAGCACGGGTTCCGGGGCGAACCTATTCTTTATGCGTGGTGTTGTTGAATTTGGTGACAACTGATGCATACCTCGCCAAGTTGCTTAGATCTAGCTCCGCAATATTCTCGCCCATTTGACAAGAATCATCCGCCGTTATGCTGCTCCATCGTGTGCTCGGCCGATCTCTATGATAGCATCAGTAGGGCAATGTAAGCATCTCCGTCCTGCCACACGGAGCCTGAGCTGATGCACTCTGCTCGACGCCCACGTTGGTTACATTGCGAGTTGTGGGATGCACCTATTCTTTTGTTCGTGATACTGTTGAATTTGATCCCGCCTGATGCCTATCTCAGTGAGCAAGCAGGACCTAGCTACCGCTAACCTGGCCGCTTGTCGCTAGAATTCTGGTGCCACGCAATGGTCCTCGATGCTCTCGCCAATTCGGCAAGAGTCATCTACCGCAGTGCTGCCCTTCCATGTACTAAGACATGTCAATTTTCTCAAATAACTCCGTCGCACCCCAGATATCCGTAGAATTCAGCTGTGTCACACCCTGGATGTCGACCGCAGGATTACCACCCATCGCTGCCAGAGACCTTGATAAGGCCCTGGGGATACAGTCGCACCACGTTATCAATATCGCCCTGGGAGATCTGGCGCTTGCCCACGATTGGGTCGCCACCCGGGAATATCTCGAAATTTGGCTGGCCCTCATATTTTGATTTTCCTTCCATCGTGGCTCCGATAGGGAACCCGCCGTTTCTCGTGGCAGAAGTGTAGGAGCTGTAGATCATAATAGATACCCAATCAACGTAGTCTCCCATAGCCTCAAAGGGCATCCTGTCATCGAACCAGTTGCCCAATATGAAGGGCATTGCAACTTCTAGATAGTAGCCGGCGTATCCTGGGCGTGGGCACACGATATTGATCATGCAGGCCCTGGATTCCGCTGGGTCGGTGCACTCGGGAATCGGGTGGAGAGTAGGTTGCCCATCTCGGACTGCGGTAATTGCGGCTTTCACCTTTGCTTCAGCCTACGAATAGGTTAGTATTGTTGAGCCACCTCCTCGTTCGCACGGGTACTCACGTCATCGAAGCCTATGAGAGCCTCGCAGTGGAAATCAATGTCCTCGTCTCGATCTGGGCGCTGGTGCTCATGCTCGAGACCTATTACGTGACCCAGCTCGTGTACGGCCTCTGCCACCTTCAGTACGCGGTTGCCTGGGTCGCCGAACTTATACCCGCTGATACGCATGTAATGACGCCCGGCACGATTCGAGCCGTACTGATAGCCGACGGAAGCATGACTTCCTCCATCCTCGGAGGAGATGCGGAGAGTATCGGGTCGGGAGTTGACCGAGCATTCGCACTCGGCGATACCCTTGCAATCGGGGTCCGTGACGAAGCGATGCGCACTCTTACTTGTTGCGGGTTCCCAGTGTTCGAAGGCCGTTGCAAAGAGAGGCGGGAAGTTGCCGACGGCCCAAGCACCCACGAAGCAGTAGTAGATAGGCGCCTGGTTGCCGTTTGCTGGATCAGTGACCGTAATAGGCCAGGGGCCCAGATCAACGCCCTGACCGCGTTGATTGGGCACACCGTAAGACCGAGAACCGAGGATATTGGTGGAGTTTGTGGTAGAATTTGTGGTAGTGTCCAGGAAGAAGTCCGTGTAGAAATCTGGGGTGGGACAGGCTGAGCAGGCCATGAAGAGAAAGCTCACCAGCACGAGCAGGGTGGGGCCCAGCATCATGGTGGAGGCCGAGTGTGGATGCAAGATGTTGTGAAGTGCAACCTTGTTGCTTGGGTTGGTGTGAGTCGATGATGTTGAGAGGATGTGTTGGATGGAAAGAGAGCGGAAAGGTCGTATCTCTTATAGTCCTGTGAGAACAGCAACTCACGAAAGCACAGACCGTTCATGCCAGCATGTGACGACGCTCACTGCCTCTGCAGAGAGTGAAGGTCATCACTGAAGGCACAAGCTCGCATGTGCAGCGGAGTGAAGGAGCATTGGCCTCACATGTAGCTGGCGAGTGGGAGTTGTGAGTAGCACCACGAGTATACCAGATTCTGTTTCGACTACCTCCTGCTCGCCCGCGACGATTTATGCATTCTGGCCTATGACCCGACGAGTCCCATCGTTTTCTTGAACGCTTCCCATACCTCGAGAGTAGCACAACGATTACTCGTGATTGTGACTTGTGCACCCGGTTTGCAACGCAGACGCATAAGAGCCTTGAAAGTTGCGGTTGCGGAGCCGGCTGGAGCGAGATCGAGGCTGAGCCGTTGTAATTCGATGTCTCTATCGGCTGGCAGTAGGCCGATCAGAGTGTAGACACGGCGAGCGACTCTCTCATTACCAAATCCGGGGCTCGTAAGGCTTAGGTGGTGAAGTTTTGTGATACCACCAAGAAAGCTGCATCCCGTGTCGGACCTCGCATAGCCATAGCTTATCTTTTTCGAACTTCTGATATTGACATGGAACTCCGTTGCCTCGTATAGTACAGGAATGGTCTCGGCAGACATGGTCTTACACGCCAACGGAAGTGCAAGCAGGTCGCAAGGCATGCGGGTTACGAGAGACGTCAAATTTTCAGTCCGGTATCTGAAGACTTGATCATCGTCGATGAGAACCTCGCACAGGTAAGTGTCATCGTAGACCATCTCGAAGATGAGTAAGCGAAGCTCTGCAGGCAACTCGAGGAGGCGGCATCGTTCGGGTTGAGGCCGCGAAATATCTTCTGTAATCTTGGCATCGTCCATAAGCTCTGGAAGCGCGAGCGCATCCTCTGCATAGTTCATGGTGTGATTTGGTATACTATGGATGAGAAAGGTTGGTGTTGATAGAAGAGAGTTGATTACGCGGTTCACGAGTGAGGTGAGGTCTTGTTAGTGCGACGCTAGCACGATTCGGGTTGGCCGCTTAGCCTTCCACTTCTCATAGATCACCTTCGTAAAGGCTTCTGAGAGTCTCAGCATACTCATGGCCAAGTGAATGCTTGGATTCCGCGCTCCGAAAACCTCTTTTCGTTGAATCCGGTCCGCGATGATACATATACGTTCAGCAGTACAATCCCCTCTTGCACCAGCGTACGCGGAAGCATCATCCTCATGTCTTAGACAGTCTTTATACACCATCGTGAGCCTCGCATAGGCTTGCAGCGTCGCTGAACTTCCGAACAAACTCCCTCGCTAGGTCTGGGGACACACAAGCAGAGTTCCACAACCTGCTAGGCCTGACCAATCCGAGAGTCACCTCCGGCTCGCACCTGAGGGTAAGCAGAGCACGTATGACAGGGTCGGCATCTCCCTCGTCGAGCCTTCCAAGACTGAGTGCTATGCGGCGCACCATGATGTTCGTGTGGGATGGCAGTGCGTCGATCACATCCATAACCCGGCTGGCGATAACGGCAATATCTTCTCGAGCTCTCAGCACTGACACTTCGTTGATCTTCTTGACATGCTTGAATATAATGCAGCGATCGAGTGGCCCAACATCAGCATCCGGTCTCCTGACTGCTGAAGCGCATATGTCTAGTTCGATGGCAGTCGCTTCGAACATTACCGGGAGTGCTTCCCGTCGTATCTGGCGGCAGGTTACCAGGAGTGCAGTAAAGTGTGGTAAAATCAGATGGCATCCGTCAGTTATGAAGTCCGCGTAGACTGTATGGCTGTCAACCAGGACTTCCATTCGATAGTCGCCTTGGTCGTAGACATGTTCGAAAATACGCAAGCGCAGTTCGCAAGGCAGTTCTAGGAGGCGACATCGAGATGACTTCGTTGTTGCGATAGCAGAACCGCTGCCCACCAATTTACCCACTAGTGCTATGACCGAGGAGGTAGATCGTGACATCCTGGAGTATCCAAAATGACACAGACCTTTTGCTCCTTAGATGCTGTGAGTTCGTGCAGGTGTACGAAGATGGACTGGAGAAGATGAGCGTGGCGGTGAGGCGAGCAGACTAGCGCAGCGCTAACGTTGCATGATCACCTGACGAGCGATGAAGTGGCCTTCTTGATATCAGAATATGTTCTTCCTACCGCCCAAACCCTGCCTTACAAAGACCTCAGCTAGGAGCCTAATCTACGAAGATCCCTCTCCACACTGGGAGTCGCACGCTCCGCCAAAGCCAGGATTAGGACATACCGTCTTGGTCTGACAAGGTAGTTGTAGATTTGACGGAAAGCTACCCCGAGCATTGCAAATGCTTTGGGACGCGGCAACCTAGATAGACGAGTCAGCAGCCATATCGTACTCGTGGTTCATTCCACATACAAATGGAATGCCGAAGGCACAAGGCGGAAGATCGTCCGTGATGTCGAGACTGGTATCAGGCTGTCCGTTGTTACAGGCTTGTACGTTCGAGTAGAAAGCATTCAGATCGAAACCATAAGGCTTGCTTGGGTCGTCGAGCTTGAGCACGATATCCTTGTCGATTACCACGCTGTCCTGCTGACAATTGACGACGTTGGGAGTGGGTTGCTCGATAGTAAAGCATTGGTTGTTGATGAATCGGGATCCTGTGATACTGTTGCAGGCATCCTATGAGATTAGCAGCACGAATCAGCGTCTGTCTCCAAAGTACACTGTTTCGTGCGGCTTACCGCATCACGATGCGTGTTCAAGAAGACCTACATAGGGTTAGCTGTCATAGTGGAGATGTGGTGCTTTAACAGACTCACGAAGTAATTTTGAGCAGCAAGGACTGCCATCACAGTCTGCTGTCGTACAAGCTGAACTCCAGCTTCGAACCCGCTTTGGGCGGTGTTGTTGACGTCGGCGGTGAGTACTTGATCCAATGGAAGCATGAAGAAGCCTGGGCCAAAGATCTGAGCAATTTGATTCACGGCGAGCTGGTCGCCAGCCGCTAAGCCGCTTGGATCGTTCGCTGAGGTGACGATGAGGGAACTGACCACCTGGCCCAAGTCGATACTACGCGAGATCAGTCAGTCGCTGTATACGCACGGCTTGCTCACCGGCGAGTTGTTCGGCGCCATGCAGGATCGTCTCCAGACTTCTTGTTTGGGATGTGTTTTGGGGTAGCATACTGCTGGTCATTAGTAACATGCTAGCATATGGCCTGTGGCTTGCCTTGGGTTGTCTGTACCTCGGGATCGGGACTCCCACCCATGAGTTTCGAGTTGAGAGAATGAATGGCAACCTGAGTGGCGTTGAAGGTGCTCTCAAGCGCTGCATCCGCCACATTCACGAGGTCGTTGAAAGAAGGAGAGTTCGCGGGGTTCGCACCGCCGAGCGCAATGACTCCAGCTGCCAGATTTATAGCAGCGCCGATGAATCCCAGAGAGTCAGCAAGCTTGCCAAGTCCCTTGGACTGCTTCACGACTTTGTCGCCAATGGACAGCTGCGGCGAGATGATCTTCAATATGTCCCCTAAGAGGCTGCTTGACTTGTCAGCATCCTGGGATGGCCCAAAGTCTGACACTAGCTTCGCAAGAGTCAGTCTTGTTGCAAGCAGAATCTTTGTTTGAACGTACCTGGCCGATTTGCAAAGACTGCTCGATAGCAAGATCCTGAACAAGCTCGGAAAGAGCCCGAAAGTAGGATTGTGCGTTCGCTGCCGCGAGACGGACAAAGAAAACTGAGTTTGGAGTTGGTTCAGAATCTCTCGGAGCTTTCACGGTTCTCGGTCTGCTTACATTGGGGCGGAGTGAAAATAGTGCAAGGGTCGGTGGGCTGGCACGACGAGCTTTCCAGGCTTTCACAGTCGATCGGGATGGGCTGGAAGCCTTGTGTGGTAGCTCTAGAGTGACTGAGTCAGCGTCGCTTCACTTGCTCAGCCGTACATGAGCTCACTTGTTCATATTCTGAAGCCAATTGTCTAGAAGAAGCATCAGTCGACAGACCCTTCAGCAGAAAAGCGCCCTTCGTGGCGTACCTGTGCCATTGGCTGTCAGAAAGCTGTCGAGGAACGCTGTAGCACCGCTGTTCTGATATGAGAGTGGGTCCGTGAAATCAAGATCACAGACTCCATTGTCGCGACGCTCCGGGAAGTTTCCTAGAGCAGCGGCTTTCGCATGAAAGCTTCCGTCGTGAGTTGAAGGTCTTTTTGCGCCTGTTCCTTGGTAAGCGGTTGGCTGGATCATCTTGTCGTCTTGAAAGTCTGGGAGGTATCCTTGGCTTGGGTCCACTGATATGACAGCAGCAACACCAAGGGTAGCAAACAAGAACAAACTGCACATCGTTGCGGTGCGAAGGAGTTTTAGAAAATGGACGGATGTAATGCCAACAGAAAGGCAAAGAAAGGCAAGTGTTAGGCGCAAATCACTTCTCTGGGTGGGACGATGTCTCTTTGACATGAGCCTTTATATGCGATCGCATTGTCGGCATGCTCGCTGCTATAGATCTTGCATATCTCAACTGCGGTCTTGGTTTACTCGGAGAGATAGGCCACAAGCATGAACGTTTGCAGGATACCCATGTTGCTACTCTGTGATCAAGAAGACAGCTCAATAGTTCTTCCTAGTCCGAGAACATACCCATCAACAGCGTACGAAAATGTCGGAGACATCTATGTCAGCCAGCTGCAGAGTACAAGTCTTGCACGTGCTTGGTACCGGCGACGTGAATGGTACTGTGTACATGGGCGGTGAGACTGCTGGAACTAAACGCTCACGTCAGCAAGTTTCGGTCATGATTCGCTCGTCCTCAGCCGCAACTGTCGCTCATAGTAAGAGGCCCAGCGCTGATTGTAGGACTCGTGCCACGAATTGACCGACGCCAGACTAGCCGTGGTATGCGATACGAGAACTGTCGGCAGCCTTGAGCCAAGTCTAATTTTGCGCAGCTGTTCTCGAGGACTCTCCACAATCTCGTAGAGTCAATGATCAAACACCTGTCCAAGCACAGGCCTTGTATACACTTGACGTATCGTACATGTGAGTAGTGTGGTCCTACTCCAGGTCAGCACTATTCGCCAACATCTCCTAACGGTTCTCTGTCGATTCCTCGTCCACTCCAGCCCCTCCAGTCAAGACTTTGCGGTACACATCGTAATGGATCCTTCCGTCCTCAGGGTCGGCCGCGATGTTCCTAGCCTCAGCCTGCACTTGGCGTTCTTCCGCAGATTTGGTCGCAACATTGACAACCCTCTCCTCCAGCGGCACCCGCTTCCTCTTCAGGGCGTTCGCGTTCTGCGCAACTGTCCCGGCTGGCGGACTGGGAAGTGGAACACCAAGTAGCTCACGCTTGCGAAAGAACTCCCAAGCGAGGCCGAATAAGCCCAGCTTGATGCCAGCAGCCGGGCCTCTGCGTTGCAGAAAGTCAATCAGCTTCGGGCGTTCCAGAGGACCGATTGCCTTGCGAAACGAGTCCGCTGTCCATTCGCCATCGCTGTACTTCACGAGTCTTGCAATCATGGCACGCACTTGATCGCAGTCCTTGTCGATATTCGTACCAGCACCTGTCTTATCTTCGTGCTCAGTTGGCTTTTGATTGGGATGAATACAAGACCAGGAAATGTCCTCGTTGACCTCGTAGTCACGATATGCTCTGAACCCGTTCAGGTTGGGTGTGAGATTTACGTCGCAGTCGATGGTGTGAATGGCTGCCTCCAGCTTGAGAAGGTTCCTAGCCTCGCCGCGATTCTTTAGCGATGGCAGCTTGGCCTTCAGTTCGTCCGCAACTTCCTCGGCATGACGAGCAGCATGGAGTGCCTCTTTGTATGACTGGAGGTCGGCATCGTTCAGGTCGGGGAACACGATCCTCGCGACGCGCTCCTGTTGTTCCACGGGCAGCTCTTCCAAGATGTGGTTCATGCACTGATCACGCACGAAGTGGTGTGGAACATCTTCCAACGTGTGGGCGCGACCCAGACGACCGCCCATTACCGTGGGGCCATCTTCGCCCCCTACACGTATAGCCGCATTGAACGATCCCTTCGGCGAGGAGTCAATCGCCGCGGTGGTCGTCCCTAGGATCTTCGCAAACCTCTCATCCTTCTCGGCAGCCTTGCAGAGATCGTCCACAAGCTGTTTGTTGGTTTGAGGCGCAGGTGCTCTTGACTCAGAATAAGGCGTCGAAGGATGCTCGTGTGGTGGCAGAGGCTCAGACACCACTGTACGCTTCTCGCGTTTGAGTCCAGTTAATGCCTTTTTCCACACCTCCTGGCGCTTTGCCGCGTCTTTCTTGGCGTTTACGAAATGTTCAACCTGATTGACGACCTTCGCGAAAGCGACATCGTCCGAGGTGACTGTCTCCCCGTCTGAAGCCTGCGTACTTCGGGATCGTTCTCCGATTCTGGCATCATGACACCGCCGCAATGGTTGAGCCGACTGAAGTACTCTCGCACGACAGACTGATTTCAGAGGCACTGCATCGCAGATAGGGTCGCTACAACTACCGCGCGCTCAAGGTTCCTGAGCAGGCGGTCGCGCGCCTTGAGAAGCTAACTCGGCCGGAACTTGTGCTTCGATCAAGTCGGTACTTACGTGAAAGTCGCTCATCATCAACAGTCGCGGCGGTTGGGATCTGTACGATCCTTAGAAGGGTCGAGAGACCTAAAGAAGGCCAGAGGATTAGAATCTAGGGAGAGGGAGAGGCTGCAAGACGGACGCGTTGTGATGATCGGCGGCGGCAGTGACGTCGATGGCCATCGCGAGAAAGCGTGACCAACTTCTGCTGTGTTGTGTCTTCATCCTCTTGATCTGATGGTCAGCCAACATAGCTCGACGTTGTTCAGCCAGGCTGGTGTCGGTGCCGTCCCGGTCTTCGGTCAGCATACCCACCACTCCAACGGCATGGTCTCCGGCTTAGGTAAACATGTCGATCGTCACGTAAGGCGGAGACGCCAATACGAGCATGAACGTTATGGCCACCAGCCGAAACATGTAGGAGATCTCGACTCCTGCTTGTATATGCTCGCGTAACCTGCTAGGCGCTTCCAAAGCTGAAGACTCTTCAGACTTGGCACCAAGCACATCACGAGAGGAGGATTGCGATGAAGAATGGCCTCCTGGAAGCTGCGTCTGCATGTTGTGAGGATGTCTAGCCATGATGGGAGGACAAGTAGCAGACCAGAATGAACAGACGGGCGGCTTCTTTTTCATTAATGGCCTTAGTGGAGTAGGGCGCCGCACACGGAAGGCACGAGCCCATACGGCGCGTATCAATCGAGAGCGCAAGGCGCTTGAACCGCGACCTCGACGCGAAAATGGTAAGGATCATGAAAGAGCTGGAGATGCTGCGCAAACTGGAGTGATCGTGGACAACGTGGACCAGGCAAAGCTGGCTCTGTATAGGCCTGTGTCGCCAGTGTTCGGTGCACTACAGGTGACCACATTCGACAAAGCACACGAGAAAGCCGCGGCCGAGACCTGGCGATATAGTACGTGGAGATCGTAGACAGTCTTGAACCTCTGCTGAATCCGCTCCAGCACGAGACTACATCCATCAAAGCTTGTCGCCCACCGCAGTAGCTGCACGCTTTCAAGCGTTTTGCCAGAGAGTTCCCTTCTATCACGCTGCGAGCTATTCTGCTGCCATCCACCACGATGTCGCCACGAAGAAGCTGGCCAAGACGCAAACCCAGGCTACCATCGCACACAAGATTGAATGCATCCGATTGGTGAACCAATTGGTCTCGACGCTGAATGACGATCCTGAGAATCTTGATCTGCTCTTGTTCTTGCTAACTTGTCTTCTCAACGAGGAGCCGACGCAGGCCATGCTAGAACGAGAAGACAGGGTCCATCTTTTCAGTCCACACCAGCCTGCTGTAGGAGGAGTCAATATCTTCGGCCAATGCAAAACCGAGCAGCTGCACTGTGATGCAGTGGTTCTGCTTGTGCAGCGCGCTGGCGGCCTTGATGGACTACGATGGCCTGATCTTGCGCGTGTGTTAGCCAGGTGAGGCTTATCAAGCACTTTACTTCCACCAACTAGAGCTGACTGGTATCAACAGCTGCCACCTCATAATCTCCAGCGTCAAATTGCAGCCTCCACCTCTTCCTCGTGCGTGGGAGGTCGAAGCTGTGACAGAGCCAGTGACGCTGTCAGGCGGTCGGACGCTCGCAACCGGATTTGCTAAGATCGCAACAGCACTCCCTACACAAGCGGCACCTGCATTCTTTAACCTTGCTTGGGTGGACCACACTGTCGATGGAGCTCGTGTCGTCCGACCAACGGACGCTCAATCTGCTCAGCATTCCCGCATGCTGATGGATGCACACCATCGTGTGATGTCTCTGCCGCCGAGGGAAGACTTGAGTGAACAGCAGGCAAAAGGACGAAATCTGGCGCTTTACGAGTGCTGTCGTCTCGCCGTCATGATCTACTCTTGCGCAGTCATTCTTCCACTGCCAACAGTAACTGGCTGGCACGTTGTGATGCTCAATCGGCTACGACGAGCACTGGACATTTCCTCACTCACCACCCAGGCCGAAGATACGAACCCGGTGCTCATCTGGTGTCTGGTTGTCGCCAACATGACCGCCATGCGATGTGAAAGCAAGCAATACTTTCGCCTAGCACTGCGGGACCGCCTTTTCGGCAATGGTCTGACATCATGGCCAAAGGTCAGGACCATCGTGCGGCAGTTCTTCTGGTCCGAGGCTGCGTGTGCGCAAGGCGCTCTCGTTATGTGGCAAGGGCTATACATGGATGAAGCCCCGTCGTACTTTGATGATTATCAGGTAAGTCTGAAAGTGGTAACCCATATGTGAGACATCGATGGCTAACCTCCTTCGCCTTAACCAGAGGTTTCGAGAAGAGTTAATACTGGCTGGTAAGGAAGGGAACAAGTGTAAAATTGAATGTGATGAGCTGAGGTTATAATATGGTGTGATTGTGGGCGCACAAGAGCTCAGTACAGGCTGAAATCCCCGCGCGATCCGTGGCGACATGCAGCTCCGGATCGAGAAGTTACTCGAGTAGGTTGGCTGACTGTTCCACAAACGACAACACAGCTACGTCAGCACGCTTGATATGAGAAGAACAGACTTGAGACCACATACATATTGAGAATGAGTTGGTGGCCCTAGATTGTTTCGACCTTGCTGTGCCACACTCTTAGCCTGCTCGCGCTGCTGAATGACCGTGGCGTCAGTACCATTTCTGCACGATTCTAGATGCCAACCTGCACGATCATTGGATATGCATGGTGCCGATGGCATTGCCTCTTTGACTTAGCTGTGACGGTGAGAGGGCCAAGAGCATGTTTTCGGTATCGTTTATGACAACGGGATCCATCTAGTGCCGATGCGACACAAGGAATCAGCCCACTTGTAGATTGCAGTGACATTCAGTATCGGTCAAGCGCTACGGATGGGCTCTTGAAGCACAGGAGTGTCTCTGTGCTGCTGTCTGATACATCGCTGAGCGACATTAGTATCGTTGGGTATGGCAGAAGGGCTAGGCAGCTTTTATGGGATTCCAACGTATTGTATATCACAATGCCTTCGATACATGGCAAGCGTTCCTGCCTCTTTCGTAAATGCGTTTCAGACACCTGTGAGTGAATTGATGACGATGACACCTCGATGCGGCACGTGCATCTCGAGAACAAGCATTCTCCGCCTCTTCAAGACTCCACCTTGTTTGCACCTCGATCCAGACCCACTCGCCGACGACGCCACCACGACCATCTCCTCAACTCCTCGCGCCAGCCTGCTCGTTCTTGTCCACATGGATTACCTTTTGTGATTTCGCCAACCAACAATAGCCGTGACTGAGCCGGCAGCTTCCGAAGGATTGAGGGACCGACGATCTATTTGATACCGAGGCGTATGACAGTCGCAGCAAGGGACACAAGACACAAGATTGCGGCTCGCATCCATTTAGAGAGCATCACTTGAACCGCCGCATTATCCGGACTCGCACTCTTCCACCACACTCGAGGGAACATCACCAACTCGGCCTGCGTGGAACAATGTCAGCAGCTTGATTGTTCGTGCTCACCGGACCATCCACTACACGAGCTGTCATAGTCCTTCATTGGGGCTGGAACGCATATTACTATCCCGACAATGTCTAGCAGCACGACTTCCGCATTACCAACCGCGACATCAACACCGAGCACGGGAGGTGGTGGTGGCGGGCCGACAAGCTCACCACTGCTCTTTTTCGTCGCACTGGGATTCGGCGTGGTCTTCACCAATCTATGGTATGCGCTGGCGCAAGGCGGATTGACGTACAGCACTAACTCGCATCAGGATCATCGTAGGCGTGAAGTACTGCTTTCGATATAACCAACGAAACCGACGAGCCCAAGCCTTCAACGAGAATGGCGACCCTATCGATCTGGCCGCGATACCGCGAACCCACCGAAGACGGAGAGAGAAGAAACTCATGTCAATGGAAGAGGTGAACGAGCGCTTCCCACTTACGAAATACAAAACATGGTGCGCATCGAGAGAAGCTGAAGGACTGCCACGGGCAGGAGGGGTTACGGCGCCACCGAGTCGGGCAGGCAGCTTGAAAGATGAGGAAGGGACTATTGGTACGAAAGACGGAAGGACATCAGCGGACACCGCACGGCCCACGACTGCGCTCAGTATGGCGCGACATGACCATGAGCACGGCGCAGTCGCTGGAGCAGAGAGATCAGCATCACCTGGGCCTGCTGAACAGACATCGAGTCTTGATAGTACGCCGGAGAAGACCGCTCAGCCAGCGTTGGAGACAGATGCTCTACGAAACAATTCAGTATCGACTGACGTCGAAGAGGAACTTGATGAGGACGACCCAATTCGGACCGCAGCACCACCAGAAATGCTTTCTGCACCCGGTGATGCATGCGCGATTTGTTTGGACACGCTGGAAGATGCAGACGACGTGCGCGGCTTGACATGCGGTCACGCCTTTCACGCCGCATGCGTAGACCCTTGGCTTACCAGCAGACGAGCATGCTGTCCGCTGTGCAAAGCAGACTACTACGTTCCCAAACCTCGGGGAGATGAAGACGAGACACCAACAGGCCGGAGATCTAGGCTCTCACTGCCTGTTAACCCACAGACTGCGTGGATGGGTGGGCGAGCGGGTGCGGCGTTCAGACCGCATATCTTCTTGGCTGGCCCGCGCTTCTTCGCAAGCGATGCGGATCGAGGGAATGTCGTGCCGCGTGGCAATCCTTTTTCGAACGCACCACGTGGCGGGCAGCCAGAGGCCAATACCAGTCGCTGGCGGATGCCTGCGATGCCGAGATTTGGCAGACGTACTCAGGTGCCTGCCAGTGATCATGGCCAGGTCGAAGAGATCGGCGCAACGCCCAGCGAGCTCGAAGCTGGCGCGCGCCGGTGATGATGGACTCTTCAACGACATTTCCTGCATGACGGACGACGATTTGATGATGACTTTGTGGAGCGTTCAAGCGCTTCTTCACTCATTCACCGCAACAGGACGGCGGTCGCACTCCTCTTGGGCAGGCTGGCGCTGGTAGCTGTGGCTGAGCAGCTGGTCAGTACGAGCATTTGGTGAGGTCGTGCGAGCTATTTGAGCTGGGTAGCTATGGCGGATCTGTATGTAGGCTGAAGTACGCGACGACCTACCGAGATACAGCGCCACCCAGTGATTCGACAATGGCACTATCACTCCGGGAAATTTAGCTCGTGGCATTGTTGTCTGCTGACGTAGAGTTTTCAGAGGCTGTGCTGATCGTATTCGTGGTAGACCGAGGACCCGATCGAGCAGCGGCGACATTATAAAACGAGTCACCCTCTTGCGTGTGCGTGTGCTTTCGCCACTCTCCGCACCATGTCTATAAATGCCGACCATCAGCCACAAAGGGTTTCACGACGACACGTATAACGGATAACCTTGCCTGCTAATCAAGCCTGGAGCCACTTCCTCTACCAAATTGCCGCCGAAAGTCTGCCGACATGGACAGCTCACCACTGGCTCGCCTGCCCGCAGAGCTTCGACAGACCATATACGAGCTGGTACTGACTATGGCCTGGCCCACTATCTTCTTCGAGCAGACTAAGCTCCGTCGCAAGATCAGATACGTGCTACGAACGCGCCAATTCGAAAAAATACCACATCATTATGATCCATGGGGAACACTTGCTACCCGTGGACATCGAAACAACCTCGCCATCATTAGGACATGTAAGCAGGTCCATCGAGAAGCCGCCAAGGCCGTGTTCAGCTGCAATGAGTTCCGTCTAACCCTTCGGACAAGCAGCGTCCCAGAGGAAATCAGGTACTCTGATCTAAACAAAGTGGCGAAAATACTCATGGCGCGATTTCTCGCCACCATTCATGGCAACAGTCCGAAGGCCATAGAGATTGCCTACGACAAGCCGTTCCTTCTGAAACACCTCAACTTTGACTCTGACTGGGACGATCATTGGTCGGACTTACGAGCGCTGCTACTTGAGCTCCGTCCTTTAGCGGCACGCCTCCCAGGGTGTGATCTTCGTGTAAACCTGACCATGGACACACCAAAGCTCTTTCACGACGGTGAAGAGTACGGGTACCGTGGTGATAACACGCTCCTCAATTGTCTCATTCGGGTTCGAGATCCTGTGTTATCGATCGAGAATATCGAAGCCCGAGTTAAACAGCGAACACTCGCAGTGCAACGGCCCCATCTAGCTGAAGACGACCGTCGCCTGCATGAGAGATGGTATATGAGGGATAGAGAAGAGGCTTTTTTGGATCCTGATGAGGTCGAAGCGGTTTGCCAACTGCTAGGGGTCCTCAAGGCAGATTATGAGAAGGAGATGTGGCCGGCTTCGGGAGGTGCAACGGTCTCGCATGCTCAGGTGGCTGCTGGCACCATACGCTATGTTTCCGCAAGACTGCCTCTCTCAAGTGTGACGTCCGTGGCGACGCCGCAGGACGCATCGCATCTGGCCTCGATCAACATCGGGCAACAAACTGGAGCGCTGACTGGCTATCACTCCTACGTTATCGCCAGTGGTCTCTCTCAAGAGCTGCAACAGCCTTCCATACTCCAAAAAGATCGGCACGCACCTTCTATGCCAACGCCGTCCCCAGTGATCCCTCCGAAGAGTAAGATCAGCTCGCTCGTTGCCACGAAGCGGTACAGGTCATTCCATGACACACTTGCGAGTGTAGATCTAGATGACGACGATCCGGAGGACGACACGAACATTGCGATGGCCATGGCCATGGCCAGTAACATTGTGAACGCTGCTGGTAGTTCATGCGATGGAGACCTCGACGATGTTTGGCCGGGCCGCGCACCTGTGTCGCAATCCAAGCCTACAGGAGGACCTAGTATCTCCGAAGAGCCCTTTCTTACAGCACTCGCCGAAGCTGGACATACAAACGTGTCTGTGTCAGCACCACTGGCCAACATTTACAGAGTTGCAATGGTCTTCACGTCCTTGGCCGAAGCACAAACATCACCCACACAGCTAGTCTTCGATATCCGCAACGAGCAGCCTAATTTCGGCGCTGATTTTAGTCGCCTGGCTCAGACTACCCTTGCGAGGCGACGTGAGAGGTCTCGGACATCCCTAAGGTGGATGACGCCGTGGTGGGTGAAGCTAAAGCTGCATGGTACCATTACTATGTGGCAAGGCGAGGTTCGAGATGGTGTTTGGGAGGGCGTACTGAAGTGGAAAGGACGTCATAGAATGCAGCCTACGAGCGAGGTTGCCGCCTGAGCTTAGTATCGATGGAGCTTACGTAGAATGAGAAGGACAAGAGCAGGAGGACATATGTTTATTGTCACATATCCCGCTCCCGTAGGATTGTGGGAACCTGCTGCTTCATTGTGAGATCCCTTGCCGCTGGTTGAAGTACACATCTCTCCCAAGTACATGTCGTAGAACGTGCATATGAGTAGGACGATCAATTCTTGGCATGTCACATGCTCCCGTTGCGGGACGGCTCTCCCGCGTGACTGCACTTCGAAGGTAGTCGTTCACTCGAGCATCATCAACGGTCAGATGCACCTGCTGTCGCGACACTATCACAATATCGCCTACGGATCACACACATCTCAATATCTAAAGCACGACTAGTGCGCGTACTTATCACGACAGCACGCGACACGCGCCAATTGAGCAACTCGAGTGATTTGAGGGAGCGCATGCCGGCGGAAAGCGCGCGGGCGGTGATGAGGAGCTGGAGGTAGTGGGCGGAGTCACAGTCGGCGTGATGGAGGTTACGATGGGTGATGCGTTCTCTGTGGCGCCGGCGGGATACAGCGTGCTGAAGCAGAGGGTGGACTTGGACATCGACTTTGCGCAGCAGTCGCTCAAGGGCAGCACGGAGATCACGCTGCAGCCTCTGGTGAAAGACTTGAGACAAATCTGGCTTCACTGCCGGCAATGTACACCAACTTCTATCCAGGCTGGCGGTATCACCGCAAAGTATGAGTACGAAGACCCTTACCAGCGACTGCGCATGCCGCGCGGAGCGACAGTGCATCAGCAGCACATGCTCAAGGAGAAAATTGAGCACTCCCTGCGACCACAGCCTTCTCCGTGGCTCTCAATCGCACTACCGCCGAAGCTCAAGATCCAAGAGCTGCAGCTTGACCCAGTGAATGCGCAGCCACAAAAAGATGCTCCATCTAATCTACAGAAAGAAGAGTCGGATGCTGCGGCAATTGTGGCGGAGACACCAACCATCTCTGCTGCGGTACAACAACAGGGTCCGCAGTTTGCGCCAATCAAGCTCTTAATTGAGTTCGAGGTTAGCACTTTCCGCGATGGTATACACTGGATTGGATGCGAGCCGAAGGACAAGCGATACCCATATATGTATACCAAGGCCGGACCGACACCAGGCACTACCAGCACTATCTTTCCGTGCGTCGATGACAGCACATCACGGTGCAGTTGGGAGCTAGCAATCAGGTGTCCGCGCACGCTTGGAGATGCGTTCAGGCGGCCGAAGACAATGACATCAACTTCAGAGTCTGGTATCAAGGACGATGTGGAGATGGCCGATGCTGCTGAGGCCGTATCAGCAACCGTGCCCGAGTCCGAATACCTCATCGAACTCGGTGGGGAAGATGCAGCGCTTGACTTGTCAATTGTCTCGGTAGGTGAGCAAGTGGATGATGTCGCTGATTCGGAAGACGAGACGCGGCACACCGTAACCTTCAGCCTCAACGATCCAGTCACGGCACGTCATGTTGGCTTCGCTATCGGTCCATTCGAGCGTGTAGACCTCTCTAGCTCTAGGGACGCCGACGAGGAAGAACGACTCGGACAGAGCGCCGTAAAAGTGGACGGTTTCTGCTTGCCTGGTCGTGGCGAAGAGCTGCGCAATACATGCTTTCCGGTCACCCGCATTATTGATAACTTCGCTGTCAACTATGGCTCTTTCCCGTTCTCGGCTTACCAGATCATCTTCGTTGACGATCTGGTACACGAGACAGTGGCTATTGCTGGGCTCTCATTCTGCAATTCGCACTTGCTCTTCCCGGAAGACATTATCGAGCCACTGGAGCGTAACACTCGCAAGATCATCCGCACCGTGGCCGATCAGTGGATGGGTGTTAGTGTGATTGCGAAAGAGCCGGTTGATGCGTGGGCTGTGGCGGGGATTGCAGGCTTTATGTCTGACCTGTTCGGCAGGACTCTCTTTGGCACGAACGCTTATCGATGGCAGCAAAAGCTTGCTGCTGAGAGGGTCTACGACCTCGATGCCGATCGACCATCGCTGTACCATCAAGGTGCTCTGCTGCATCTTGACCCATCGATCCGCGACTTCGTGGACCTGAAATCCGCCCTCGTGCTCTTCATCCTCGATAGGCGACTCGTAAAGGCCAGCGGCTCAACCGGCGTGCAGCGCATCATCAACCGCGTGTTCTTGAACGCCAAAACTGGCGCGCTTGAGAATGGCGAGCTAACTACGGCAGAGTTTCAGAGGCAGTGCGAGCGCCTTAGCCATGCGAAGCTCGAGCCTTTCTTCAATCAGTGGGTCCGTGGAGCAGGGTGTCCCATCTTTGACGTGACCCAACGCTTCAACAAGAAGAAGCTGGTCGTGGAGATGACAATCACGCAGAGGCAGATGGAACGTAAGACGAAGCCGGAGTTCGCGCCCAACAACTTCATGCGTGAGATCAAAGAGCATGTCGCGGAAGTCTGGGCACTTGAGCCACAGCCGTGCTTCACTGGGCCGATGACGATCCGCATCCACGAGGCCGACGGTACGCCGTACGAGCACATCGTTGAGATCAAGGAGCAGATCACGAAGTTGGACATTCCGTACAACACCAAGTATAAGAGACTTAAGAGGTCGAGACGGCAGAAGGATCGGATTGCGGCCGCTGACTCCAACACTGGAGAAGGTGGCGAGGATTCGCTGTTGTATTGCTTGGGCGACATCCTGGACTCGAAGGAGGACATGGATGAATGGCAACTGATGGACTGGTCTAAGGATGACGAAGAGCGCATGGGTCAAGAGAGCTATGAGTGGATCCGCATGGACGCTGATTTCGAGTGGATCGGCAAAATCTACCTCAACTTGCCGCTCTACATGTACGTGTCGCAGCTGCAACAAGATAGGGATGTTGTAGCGCAATACGAGGCGATGCGTTGCCTAAGCTTGGCCAACACGCATCACGTGTCGCTGAGCATTCTCCTGCGCACACTGATGGATCGCCGCTACTTTCATGGTTTACGCGCCATGGCTGCCGACGGGCTCGCGATGCTGGCCGCGCATTGTAACCCTAACCAGGAGGGCGCTGAAAGGTTAAGATCATTGGGACAATTTCATCTGGAGAAAGCGTTCGAGGAGATGTTCTGCTTTCCCGGCGAGATCATGCCAAAGCCGAATGACTGGTCGGATCGCACGCATTTTCTTCTGCAGTGCGCCATTCCTCGTGCCATGTCTCGACTGCGAGACACGGATGCCAAAGTGCCTGCCTCGATCCGTCAATTCTTCATGGACAAGCTCCGATTCAATGACAATTCCGACAACCCGTTCTCGGATTGCCACTATGTCGCCACTCTCATGAGCTGCTTGGCGGACGCATTAGTGGTGTCTCATCGTGAGCCTCAGCCTGTTTACACCTTCGCCTTTGGTGACAACGACGAGCCCATGGAGCCCGAGAACGAGGACGAGCCATTCGAGAGACAAGGCATCGAGGCTATCGAGCGTTATCGGCGGATCGACGAGTGGGAGACTACCTACCACAACGTCTACTCGCTGACAGCGCTCGACTGCTTGCAGAAGCTGACCAAGGCCGGACTTGTCAAGGACAAAGTCAAGGAAGTGTTGCAGTACACACAGCCTGCAAACGCGGATTTGGTTCGAATCTCGGCGTTCAGATGTCTTACAGAGACTGGTTTTACTCGGAAGGCGTCCATGACGCGATACCTGCTACACTCCATCGCTGATGAGGCGTCGCCTTACGTTCGGAACCGCCTCATGGCATGTCTCGGCGAAGCATTGGGCCACATCGCTTTAGGTGACGAGGAGCCGCTGCACGCTGTAGCGCCACCTCCTACCGACGGACTTGTGCTTGAGCAGGCGGCAAGTGGACAGGCGAGACAATTCGAAGCACTGCGTAAGACACCTGAAGGCGCCATCGCTGCACTCAAGGTTGCACTAGGCGACGATCAAGTCTTCAAGTTGGCTCTGTGGTATGCCATCAACTCCCTTGGAACGTCGCTTGATGAGATTGCGGCTTTGTGTGACCTGGCTGGACTTCTGTACCCAGCGATAGCATCGTCCAGGGTAATCATGAAGCTGCCTCGCGCATACAGTAGTTGCGAGCATCGTGGCAAAGGCAAGATGGTGTTCAAACAGAATGGTCCAATCAGGACGTCACCAAACAAGCCACTCGATCAGGAGGACTTGCAGATGATGCGAGACCTTGGCCTGGCGTACACTGGCCCCGTCGTGCCGGAGGAACCTGTGAGGCGCAGACAAAGCAGCGTAGAGGAGCTCAGCTTGAAGCAGGTCAGCGAGCTAGCTAGGCAGCAACAGCAGCAGCAGCCGCCGCCGCAGCAGCCGCAGCAGTCAATGGGTCCACCCACTACGACGGTGGAGAAAGCTCCGGTTAAGATCAAGATTGGTGGCGAGAAACGCAAGGCAAGTGTCGATCCGACGGTTCAGCGCGCTGGTAGTCCCAAGGTGCAGAAATTGTCGAATAACGCCGGTCCGAGCTCGCGGAGTCCTAGTGTGGTGAGCCAGTCTCGACGGAGCCCGAGCGTACCAAGTCAACGACGAGGCAGTACTCCTGCAGCAGGAGCCGTGGGCAAGGCTAAGAAGAAAACTAAGGTGGTCAAGCTGAAGTTCAGCGCTGCCGGTAGTGCACGTATGCGCGAAATCGTCTCACCTACGCACGCCGCCGCAGTATCGAACGTTCAGTCGCCAGCACCGGCGTGGCCGCAGGTCAATCCAGCACAGTTGATCACGCCTACGACAGCGCTACCTGTTCAGCCTATCTCGCCAGGTAGCTACACGCATGGCAGTCTGCTGCAAAGTCCGTCTGGCGGAACGAACCTGTTCTCACCCTCATCAGGACCAGCGATTCCGATGAACTTGGGCGCGTTTAGGAGTTACGGCCCAACGCCAGAGATTGCTGCTACCACTCCCGCAGATGACAAGCACGAGCCTGCGGCGATCAATCCTGCTTGGCCAACTCTGACCACAGGCACGCCATCTTCTTTGTCACCATCGGCCCCGATAGATACCACAAGCCAAAGCATGCAGCCGCCTCCGGTGCCGGCGGCCAGGCCAAAGGTGAAGATCAAGCTTGGTGTTAGGAAACCGAGCGTTGATGGAGGAAGTGCGGGCTCACCGCAGTAGAGCGGTGGTGAGACTCGCAAGGACGTGGGCGGGAAGTCGCTCGAATGCCTTCAAATGCTCATCAGAAACAAAGGGCAGTATTGCTAGTTTAGCGTTGGCGCTGGTGGTTGTCTCTTTTGGGGGCTTGGAAATGATATAGTACGTTCACTGTCACGATATCAAAGATGATACGCTCATGCACAGAACATACTGTCTTCCATCTGCCCAATGCGAACTGCGATATGCGGCCAATAGAAATACAGTCCACGTCCGCAATGGGCATGTCGGGTAGCTTCGAAGCATTCTCAAGCAGATGAAAGACTGTAGTATGTGGACTCCGTTATACGTGATTTGCGTGTATACGTAGGTGTCATCTGTTTGGTCTGCGTGACACTTTCTTCTATCTACTCAACTATCACCGTAGTGATATGAGTACTCCCATCTCTCCATAAGCTGAGTCACCTGCCGCATTGCACGCGACCCCAACGCCATTCTCGCTATGCAAAGAAAGCAAGTTGAACAGCTCAATACTCATCTCTTCACCCCCAGGTAGATCACTGGGGAAACCTCGCGATGTACTGGAAGTTGATCTGAAATGCTGGATCGCTAACCGCAATCACCTCCCCGTCCGACAGCAACTCCGCCAGCTTACGCTTCAGGTTGGGCCGCGTGCTTACCTCCAGACTCGCCGGAGTGGAATAGTACAATGACTTTGCCTCCGTCCTCAGATTCGGCTTCTTCAGCTGGCTCTCGGGTCTCTCTGCAAGCGACTCCACCAACTCTTGGAGCGTGCTGTCCGGGTCCAGCGACATGTCCTTCGGAAGGTTACCGCACACTGGGCAGTCGTCCTTCTTCTGGTGCTCGAAGGTGTAGGTGTAGACGCCGCTGTCACCGGTGTAGAGCATGTAGTTGTTCGTCCCATCGACCGGGAAGCCAAGGTACGGGGCGGAGGCGGTGATGATCTTGAATGCTTCGTTGCAACAAGAAGCAGCAACGATCGCGTTGGTACTGGCGATGGCCGGGATGATGTTCTTGACGACGCCTTGAGTCCGACTGTATGTCACACCTGGAATGTTGAACTCTTCAGCGCGAGAAAGAGCTTTTCTGTAGAGCCAGGTGATATGCTCAGGGTCGTCAGTGTCGAGTACATCGTCCTTGCGCTCCTCCTCCCACTTGATGATGTGAGCCCACTCAATACAGTGTTCTGGCTGGCGCGGTATGGTGGCGAGTGTACAGAGAGGCACTGCAGCTCGTGGGGAGTGCATGTCAAGCTGGCATTCGATGCAAGAAGTCATGGTAGGGAAGATGACGCGAGATTGGCCTTTGAAGCCTTCGGTGCCACCGTCAATTAAGGGCTTGAGTGAGTCTGCATTCGACATGTCTACCATGCCCACGAGGGTCGCATTGATCCAGCGACGAGCTTCGATGCTGTCCAGGCCGCAGACGACGATGGTGAACTGCATATAGTAGTCATCGTCCTTGTCTTGGATTTTACCAACGTAAGGCGTGACCTTGCAACCGGGACAGCGCTTCATGACGAACTCTGCTGCGACCTCCGCCTTTGGTCTGCCAACATCGCTCTCGCGGAATAGGAACTGTCGATTGAGGTTACTGACGTCGATGGTGTCCATGTCGATGACATCTATGTTTCGGATGCCTGAAAGGGCGAGGTTCTTGAGTATTTCACAACCCAGGCCGCCAGCACCAATGACGAGTACGCGTGCATTGGTGATGTTGTTGATTGGAATCTCGCCAGGCTCGAAGGCGTTGTCGTCGGTGTATGTGCGATCGCGGGAGAGCAGAGTGTCCATGTACTTCCACTTGGCTCGAGACTCGCCGGCATGCTCACCGTTGACGGCATGCATCGTGTCTTCGGATTGTGCAGTTGCGGCCATTTTGATGAGTTTGTTGAAAGTGTTCGAAGGTTCAAGTTGTTTGTAACGTGAGCTTTGAGGTGGAACACTAGCGTCGATCGCCCGATCCGAGCCGCTGGTGCTGCCTAGCCCGCGATCTAACTGCAACTGCTTCGTGGAAGCATTTCAACATCATCAATCCAGTGGAGGAAAGGATGTGCCCAAGCCGAGGATGGGAGACTTCTTGACTGCAGTGACTTCCCGGGCAGAGAAGGATGGCGATGGTGCGCTCACGGCAGTCAGAACCATCAAATCAAAACAGGCGTCGGATGTTGCGAAGGACAAGATCATTCCATCGTCCAAGCTCGACAGGATAGATGTAACGACACCGCAAGAAGCTCTACGTGTGCTTCGATCGCAGCCGGACACCACGGTACTGCTGGCAACGCTTCGTAAGCTGTCCTCGACCTCGTTTTCAGACTTTCACCTTGTCGCACCGGGGCCATTGCAAGCTCAGATCGTCAACAGCATTGTTAGCGATATTGTGCCGGCCTTCTGGCCCACCTTCGACCGGAACGAGAGGCTGCTTCTTACCCGTTGCTTACGAAATACTACTGGCATCAACGGTCTGCTTGCTAGACTAGGAACTTCGTCGGGCTCATCTGGTATCGAGAAGGGCAAAGCTCGGCCACAGCATGCGTACATAATTGAGGTCATCAGTCAAGTCCTTGATGGCCACTCGCTAGTTCGAGGCCTCTTGCAAGATCTGCACAACGCGGTACCGGAGAGGACTCGCCATGATGTTGCACTGAAGGAACTTGGCACCTTGCTTGGCTCTGGCAAGGTCATCTCGATCATTGCACAAGCCGAGGACGCTGCCCAAACTAGCATTGGTGGAAGTGCAGGCCTGAATTCGTGGCTTGCGAGAGGTAGCAGTTACGCAACATGGCTAGGAAGCAACATTGCGTCGCTCTTCCACCAGGCTCATGATAACTCGGGCGAGACCTACGAACAGCTTATGAGATACGGTGGACAGCTACTGGCCAAGTCACTCACTCTGGGCTACGCCAGTGCACTGGCGAAAGGGCTTGTCTCAGAGGCTGTACCTCAAGGCGAGAAGACACTTGGTAACATATTACCGCATGTGCCAAGGTATGCAAAGAAGCAGCTCCTCGAGCATATTCTGCGATGGCTATCGGAGCTCTGTCCTACAGGTCATCCGCATTTACAAGCCAAAGACGACGTGCCTGAGCTTGCCGCTCTGATCGCCATTCTTGTCAGATCAGAGCATGCGTCTCCTACGCAGCATCTTCGCGAAATCTGCAGCCATCCAATGCTCGTCCCGTCACTTTCACATCCTGTTCGCCGCGCCTGCATCGCTGTTGTGGCCGGAGTTGACTCCGAGGAGCTGCAAAGCTTGCTCGAAAGCCTGATGGGTACGTTCAGCAATCGTGTCTTCATCGACCATTCTCCAACATTGCAGCAAGATAGCATTGCGCAGATGCTGCTGCTGACGGCAGGGTATTTGCATCGTGCTTCTCCAATGACTGCGCTTATGGTTGCGCGGTCCACTGGACACATGCAGGGAACGAGTAACAGGTTGAATGCTTCAAACCAGCGGGCACGGTGGCTGGGAATGGTAGTCGCAACCGCGATCTCTGGCTTGGTGGACCGAGAGGGTTCACGTATGAACTTTGGCATTGACGAAGTGAAGACAGACGAAGCTTTTTGGTACCTTAGTCTTGTCACGGTGGAGGATCACGAAGGTGAGCTGTCAGCTTTCGAAGCTATCCGAGCTCGACAGGAGAAAGCAATAAAAGTTACACGAAAAGCCTATCACAACGAGACAAAAGCTCTTCCAATGCTCAACGGCAAGCCAGTGTATGGTCCGCCTCGTCCGCCGACACCAGTACAAACCGAAGTCATTGGCGAGAAGGTCACTGAATTACTTGATGAGATGTCGGACGATGAGGACGATGATCTCAAGCCGTATGGAAAGCCCGATAGTGATCCAGAAGACAGCGACGAGGATGCCACGCTGGTCAATCGCAACAAGCCGCGACCTCCGGTCTACATCCGCGATCTCATGAGCATGATCCGAGACGATAAGACACCGGACCGCTTCCAACTAGGTATGAAGCATGCCGCATCGCTCATCAGGCGCAAGGCGAACTTCGGCAAAGAGGTCAAAGATCATGCCGAGGAGTTTATGGGTCTACTATGCAATCTGCAAGATCCGTTCGACACCGAGCAGTTCGAGGAGCTCAAGCTGCAGGCCATGATTGCTGTTTTGCTGAGCGATGTTGAGGTGATGGGCCCATGGCTCAGTACACATGCCTTCGCGGAGGGGTATTCGATTGCTCAGCGATGCATTATACTCAGCGCGGTCGGTCTTGGTGGTCGCGAACTAGCTGGCTTGAAAGGCGAGGATGAGCTCAACCCTGTGCTGCGAGATGCAGAACGACCAAACAAGCGTCTGGCTACACAACAGCTTCACGCTACTTCGGCTGGTATGAAAATGCTTGAGATAGCTAGTAAGAAGATTGAAGATGATCTGATGCAGCCGCTCGCGCTCCAGGCCGCTGATCATACCACTGCACACCTCAACGCAGTCAAAGTCCGCACCTTCTCTTCTCGCATGGATGTGGAGCGCACCAAGCGTAAGCCGACGCCCAACCAGCTTGCCAAGGTCTTTGCACGCTCCTTCTTCCTACCTCTCACGAATCGCTATCAGCACGAAGTGGCAGCATATGGGTCTCGCAGTGTCTTTGCATCTGCGCCGGTGGTGCTTACAACGTTCTTGCGGACTCTGGCGCTGCTCGTCCATGCCAGTGGAACCGCTACACCAGATTTGCAAAGCCTCACAGCAGAGCTTTGGGACCTGTTGCTGTCGCTGCGAGTGCAGGCCGCTGGGGACATCTCTATCTTGGAGGCTGTTCTGTTCGCGACATTGACAGTACTGGAGGTGAACACAGCACACCAGCTGTCCGAGACTGCGCGGCAGATCATAGAAATGCAGCAGTGGGTACAGATTGTGTTTGATCGTGCAGGTGGCGGTGACATGGTTACCGAAGGTAACGCAGAGGAAGCTAAGATCCGCACACTGGCTGCTGGGGTATTGGTCAAGATTGGCGATTGGGTGGCGGAGCAGGAGAAGGCTTTTCTCCGAAGTTGACACCCTAAACAAAGCTGCCGACGGTATTACCCACGTTCAGAAGGCCGCAAAGCAATACTGGAGAACAACGAACAACGAGTGTTCCCTCAGCCGGTAACGTATATCCATAATTATGCTTTCACTGAACTCGAACTACTAGTTTTGATGAGCGTCAGAACATCAGTTTGCTCGAAGACCAATGCCTTGCCATCAAATGCCGCAAGCTTCCTCAAGCCTTCGCAGAAAGCAGTGACGTCAACTCGATCAAGAAGATACTCTGGGTGATTCTGCAGCAGCTGCCAGGCTGCATTGATGGTGAGCCCGTCTCGTATAATTTCTGCAGGTGTCGGATGCTCTGGCGGCTCTTTCGGCACTAACGTCCTTCTTATTCGCATCTTGGTATCGTGCGGGGCTGAAGGCCGCCGGCTGGCTTTGGGTGTTGGGGCTACAGGAAGAACTCGTAAAGTCTGGGTCTGCTCGTCGAAGTCACAGGTCTGGAGATTCGTAAAGTGGCGTTCACAATTCAAGCAAAGCGGACGGCGTTCGTCGCACTGCTCACCAAGTCAGCAGTTCGTCGCCTCCGTGGGTCAATCAGCGTCATAGTCTACCTTGACCTTGCGCTGTTTGCCTAAGTTGCTGTCAGAGGATTTCATCGGACATGTTCAGCTGCGCACTCACAAGTACGACACCCCGTCTTGCTCTTCTTGTGTGCCCTTCGTGGTATGGGAACACGAGCTTCTCGTGCGGATGCCGTGAATTCTGATTCTGGCGACGAGCAGCAACTGAACGCCATCGGGGTGTTAAAATTCGTTGCCGTCGAGCTTGACACCTCGCTCATCGAGGATCGGCTACCCCGTGAGGTCCTGACCGGTATCGGACCATCCACTGAGACCGGAGGGGGCCGAATCGTCGCATGAAGTACTTGGTTCTCGATCTTCAGGTTGTCGAGTTGCAGCTTCAGCAGTTCGTTGTTCGAATGCAGCAAGGACTGCTTGTCGTGATGGAGGATTATACCGGTCTCCAGATCTCGCACGTGTTGCAACTTGCGTTGGCGGAGGCTACGCTGCCTATTGAGAAGTAAAGTCAGCTTTGTGGCGATCGTTCAGACTCAAAGACACTCACGCCGACCTGTTTTGTGCCCTGCGCTTCGAAGTCACAACCCGACTGTCATTCGTATTATCGCCCTCGCAGCTAGGTGACGACTCCGCACCATTGACCACCTCTGCCTTCGCGCCCTCGGCGGCTACATCGATCGTAGAGGGTATCGCAGACTCGTGCATGTTCGTTTCCTCGCCGATTGAGCTCCAGAATGGCTGCATGTCAAGATTGAACAGCGCATCGGATTGCAGTTGCTGGTCGAACTCCCCACCATAATCCGGCAACATCTGCCAGTTGTAAGTCAAATGGATGTTGCTAGAGTAGCAGCAATGAACGCTTACTACGCATGATCCGGATGTGTATGGGCAGTCATCGTGGTAAGGTCGGAGATGCTCTTCGAAGAATGCAACTAGCTCGCCCTCACATCTCAAATCAGAGGCAGGGCCCATGATAGCATCATGCATATTGGCACTGCAGGTGGCAAGGCTGTAGTCACGGGTGTGCGAAAACTGCGATGGTACCTTATTGATGTTAATCGAAGTAGCAGTTCCTCCGTGGTCCGTGGGAGGGTCAGTCGATAGCGAAGCTTCAAAGTCTTCCACCTTTATGCAATCTGATCTGTCGGACAAAACAGAGGACTCGCACTGCCATGAACTGAAGCGACGCGGGTCCTACCCATGCATGCCATGTCCTTACACCGGTGAAGAAGTAGTTAGGGCGCCAGGATTTAGCGGCGCCGCCTTGCCGACTTGTGTGGCGCTTGCTAGTGGTTGTTCAGGAGCCTCAAGCTCCGTGCCGCATTTGCAGCTTGCGAAATTCTAGGGATGGTATTGAGTAGATCAATGCTCAGTCATGGAGCGGAAAGGCTAGATGCGTACACCGCCGCCGTGTCGGCTGAGGCGGGGTCCGAAACAATCGCGAAGAACGTGGGAGACAAGAGATGACTATCGTCCCCAGGATGTCCTAAACCTACCGCCTTGCAGCTCCAAATTGCAGGGGTCGGCGCCGCCAGAGAGGACAACAGAAGCGCCGTGGGTCGCCATTGGTCCCAGCATGATAGCACAACTGGGGAAATTGAGTGAGGGTGGAGTCAGGAAAACAGCTCGATCTTCAGGGACCTGCCAAGTGCGGACGAGGCTGGAGGAGTCCCCCTTACCAGACCATGCCGCATCGTTCCAGAGGTACCATCGAGACGTTTGCGGGATGCTACGCTGGGACGATGCACGCCACGATAAGCTGCGAGAGTGCTCCAGACGAGTAGCGTCGACCACGCGTGGGCGGACGACTTCACCATGCTCTGCGATCAAGTTTGGAAATTGTGCGAGTCGGCTGTCAATGTGTGCAGCTGAAGCGTTCTAATTGACCATGAGGCGTTTGCATGTTCGTCTCGCGTTTGAATTGGGATGCACAATGAGTCCATTCCAGCTGCGACGTTTGGTTCGAGGAGTTGCCGATCCAGTACGTGGTCTAGGCTATAGTACCGGTTCGGAGCGACCGAGTTGATCGACGTAGCTTGCATAGGAATGCATCCGGTGGAGCACTGGCGAGCAGTAATAGACGATGTGAAGTTGAAAATGGCAGGAACGGGATGGCCCGTTCATTAGCGCAAGAATCCTTCTCGGGTTCGTGAGCATTGTGACCTCACCTGCTCTTCTGCACACATGGAAGAGTGGTTCAGCATGCCGCCATGGGCCATGAAGATTGGAAGCAAAGACTCCGTCGCCGGCAAGCTGTCGCAGTAGCCAAGCAGCAATGTCTGCCACCCCGGCTTTCCGGACGAACACACTCGGGTTCCATCGCCGCGAGCGTTCAGCTGAGGTACACCGGTTGACCAGCACTGCGTCGCCTTCAAGTGCACGGCTCAAATCTCTTTCCTACATCTTGTGCATGGCACTGCGAGTCACGGGTGAAGATATAGAGGAACAGCGGCCCGAAGACGCCAGGAAACAAGATGGGCATGGGTGAAAAGTGGCTGCATCCACGCGTCCGCACAGCAGCTTCGAGTATGGAGGGTGCAATGCTTACATGTCCCTAGGCCGGAACAACGATCTAACGGGCCACATACTGCTCGCCTTGGTGCGGGCCTATCATGACTTACTGTTCTACCTGTTCTGAACGTCAAAGGTATTCGCTAACACATGATCACAGGCTACGAGCCCAAGTCACTCATGGTAGTATGAATCGCTCGGCCTGTGAAGGCCTGGCGACGCCCACGGCCACAAGACGCCTCCAAGCAGACATTCGTGCCCTGACTACCAGGTACCATCAGCATCTCAGAGATCATCAAGTCACTTCGCCTTCTGACGCTCGACTCTACACTCCTCAAAGTATGACAGGTCCGATGCTCTTTGGTCCTCAACCTAGTGTCCGAATACAACCCCCACATCGAACAAAGCGGCCATTACAACATGCTCTTTGAACCTTGGACCAGTTTTTAAAAACCCTAGTACCGTACAAAGCGGCACATTACAGCACTCCTTTGGCCTTGACAATGACCGTTGTGCTCCCACATTGTTCACCACAGCCATCCCCCCCTCAGCAGCACCATTTGTTAATGCCATTGCTTGTTGGTGAATACAACGTACCCAGTGTTCTTTGTGGAAAACACAAGGGTATTGTGACTCTTTCCCGTTGTTGACCATGTTCAATAGCAGGCCGCATATTGCATACAAGTACCCTCCTTAAGCCGCCCGAGGAACGACTTCTTCTCCTCATCCTACTTCCACATCCACACCAGCATCTGAAGGAAAGCCAACTTCAGTCTCCACTCACCACACAGCAAAGCAACTTCAGACAACTTCACACTTCACCACTCAACTCAACAAGCACACCTCAGACACACATCAACACACACGCCTCCTCAGCCAACATGTCGGTCTACACTGCCATCATGAGCGCCGCCTCGTCCGTCAAGGGCGTCCTCGTCAACATGGGCGTGGAGATCTGCAAGATCTGCCGCCAAGACGTTGGAGACTGCTCATGTGCAGTTAAGAACTGAGGTGTGAAGAGTCAATGAAAGTCTGAAATCATGAAGAGTTCGTGAGTCCTTCCAAGCACTCCCCCCTGCCCGCGCTAGCACGGCGAATGATGTATGATTACCGACCCCATTCGAAATCGCACGTCAACTCGGACTCGGGCGTTTTTGTGGATTTTGTGAAGTAGTGATCAAATAGAAAACGTAAGGATGGCTTATTGGCCTGAACAAAACTTGACTTTCCCGTTTCAATCGTATTTTTCGATCGTGTGATAACTTGGTTATGTCCGTGTCAATGCCTCGGGAAGCGAAGAAGGACAAGTAGTCGGGACATGGTGGTTATATGCTGACACAGCTGGACTGCGATGGTTTGCGGCATGGGCATGAGATCGCAGGAAGCTTTGGCACGCGAGTCTGTTGAAGGTGGTTAGTGAAAAGATTGGAGCTCGTGCACTTGATGAAAGCAAGCGTAAACCCGCTGGATGCCAGACGCCTCTTCTGTCAACATAGCAAGACTCTACAGCCAGGATATGACTTCCAACACAGATTAAGGCAATCCCTATAGCTTCGAGACACTGGACACGACACCAGCGTCTCTTTAGAGCACCAGCTGTGTTGACAGCTGTGTTAATTGCCCGCACAGCGCCCGTACCGCGTACTATCATGTCTCTGTCGAAGTATCCGGCGCCTCAACAACAAGCTCCATCGGATCCGCTCGATAGGTATAGGATAGAATGATCCCACTATCCAAGAGTGCGCTCAGAAGTGGTCTAGCACCATTGACTTGATCGGCTGTCATCGTGATAGTGATACTTCGTGGGTTGGTCTGCTAACGATCAGTACTTGCATTGATTCGTGGATGTAGTTACTATCAATCACCGTGGGAGCAGTATCGGCCTACATCTTGGGGATTGCTGTTCTGTGGTAGGATGGTGATTTCTAGTAGTAGCCTTCAATTGTGCTGCACCCTACGCAATGTTTGGTAAACGGCAAGCGGGAGTCTTACCCTGTGTTTCGCGGTCGTGGAGGAGATAAATCGACAGATCTACGCCCGCCTATATGGGCGGTTGTAAGGGCAAGGAAAGTATTGTATACGGATTTGACTCCGGGCAGCTGTCTGGTAACCGTCAGAGACGCCGCTCCTAGATCGTATCATCTTTAGACTTGCACGGCACTTACGAAGTACGTCTGGCGGAGACCGGTCCGGCACTGTGGCTTTCTCTACTACAGTCAGTGGAAGCGATAAGCTCCCGTCCCGAGGGTATCTTAGAAGTGGTGAACCCTTCCCATTACTCGCCGCAAGTCTCTGTATAGTCTCTATGGACGGGCGACCGTACTTGCTGCACAGCAATCCAGACCGCGAGGCTCGAGGCAAGCTCAATTTGGGAGAAATTGTACGAGAGAGACTGTGATACGGTCCTGTAGAGGTACGTACCTGCAAGGCTGCATCTGTCTACATTTTCGCGTCGGCCTGACAGCTCACTATGGGTTTATCGACCAATCTAGCCATACCGAGCGCTTACACGGATGTTGCGAATGCCCATAAGTCCGGAGCAAGGGCAATGTCTACGACGGTGTGTCCAAGTAGAAGGATAGAAGTAGAGGTGTAGTCGGTCTTTCCCGCAAATCTCCGGTAGGGCTGAGCGGAAACGGAGTGAAATGAAAGCGAGATTCAAGAGCATGCTAACAGCATGACCGCATTGTATTGTATCATGGAAGCGTTAGCATGTGTAGTCGCCCTATCCCCACCTAGACGCGCCTCGTCCTCCCTGCGAGAGAAGCCCTTTTGGCGGGCTTTCTGGCAGGCTTCCTTGCACACGCAAAATGCTGCAATGAGTACACTACCACAGTCCATGCGGTGGCCATAAGCGGTCCGGCAACCCGAATAACATTGCACGTCGTTTGGCCTGCCGCAGTGTCCGAACGAGGCACAAGACCAAGTGTTAAGACCAGACTACCTCCGCCAACCAGCATGCTGAGCGAAACGAAGATAATGCGCTCCCGCAAGACCCGAGCACAAGCCGCATTCAGAAAGACCCAACAAGCGAACCACGTGAACAAAGTGGTTGGAAGTGCGTACTCGGCTTCCCCGCCAGAGAGCAGCAATCCACACCATGCCAGGCCAATGCCGCCGGACAGGATAAGCCAGGTAATCAACCACGTCGTGACGCGGGCTTTGGCGCCTCTCCCTGCATTCAGAGTGTCTCTGACAAATGCTAAGCCCAAGCAGATGATGAGAAAAGGCAGTGGTAAGGTAGCGCCATCTATGGAGGATGGGTAGCTTTGTCGCTCCGCGTACGCCAATACTCCCTCCGTAGCAAGAGCGCTTGCGCCAGGTAGGCTTCGTAGGAGACTCAGCATGATAGCGGCACCTGCCAGTCGCAGAGAGGCTGTTCGCTGGAGCGCTGCTATGAGCATCGACCTGCGGACTCGCCATTGATCGACTGCAGCATCGCAAGCCGCTTGCAGCGGTGTAGCTGCATGGTACAGCACGCTTTCGCGGATGTTAGCACTGATGCCACTGGTCTCTTCGCACGGGCCTTTTGCGAACCAACTCGTCGAAGATTCGAACGCTGCGGAAACCATCTTGTTCAAAGTTTCGGAGATTAACGCGCAAGCGGAAGCATTTTGAGCATATTGCCTCTCGACGATGTCCGCCTTCTTGTTCCCAGCCTCCCTCGAGACGATGTCGCGTGCTTCGCGGAAGTTTGAAGCATGCAGCCTGCGAAAGCTAGCCTTAGGTAGCAAGCTCGCCGCACTGGCTAAGTTCTGAGACTCTCCACCGATGGGCATGTAGAGCTTGTGCAGTGTGCCTGGAGCAATGGGAAACGGTCTGACCAAGGCCACAAACTTGCCATAGCAGGCAAATCTACGCAGCATTGGCCGTTCCAGTATCGCTAGGTGGTGGTACAAGCGGCCAATCTGCGGGTGTCGATCAGATGCTTTGACGTACCGACTTGCTGCGACGGCTGTACAAAATCTGTTAGTCACCCTGATAGAGGTAATGTGTTCAGCAATGTAGCTTTACCTCCCCATTGCGCGTACGGCTCCTTTTCTTCTTCGATGGCCATGCGGTATCTCGCAAGGTCTCCGAGACATTCGATCCAGGTGTCCCGAGAAACCGGAGCGGTTTCGTACAATAAGGACATCATCTGGTACGCAAGGTAGATGAAAGACAGCATGTATTCCTGTGATGCTGGGCGACGATGGCGCAATACTTCCAGGAAGGCATAGATACCGTGTTTCCACATGCGAGCTGGCATACTATACTTGATCGGTAGTGCCTTCAAGGCTGGTGTTGTAGACGGGTGTTGGGTTGCCATTAGGAAGTCGTGGTGCTCGTACAACAGGGAGCGATGGAGAGCAATGAGAGCTTGCCACTGACCATTGTCGAGTTCGTTCGAATCACTAGCTTGCAGTGTGTCGAGGTCAATGCATTTGGCCTCGACAACGACCAGACCTGCATAGATGCTTTTGATCTCCGCTGTCAGTTGATCCTCGGAGACCGGCGAGCTATCTGGATGCAAAACAGGGTTTCGATATCCTGCGTCACCGCTGTTGGTGAACAAACGTGGTGGTTCTGGCGGCTGCATTTTCGTTGTGGCATGATATTGTGAAGCGTTCGCTCTGTTTGCATGACTGTAGTGAGGCGCCATGTGCAACTGCTGCTTACTTTTGTAGCCGTCCAGGCCATAAACAAAGTGCAGGTCTCGATCGAAGTCGACATCGTGACGAAGCCCTGGTTTGTTGATGGTATTGGCCATGTCAAACTCCGCCAGAGATTCTGTCGTTATTGGTGGCAAGAGATCAGCGGTCTCGTAGTAATGCGATATGTCTGCTCCACTGGTTTCCATGTGTTCAAGTATATAGTTCCATGTCTCATATGTCAAGTTTTCGTCTGCCATGGCGGATGTTATTTCAGGTCGGTGTAGCATCGGTATCTGCGCCAGAGGATCTGCGGAAGATGCAGTATCGTCTGTCATGGCCGACACTTCTGCAACATAATCTCCAGGGATGCTGTGTACGTCAAACTTCGTGGTGATTTCCGAATGCCTTACGCACGGAGAAAGCTCAGGCTTCGCAAAGAATCCAGGATTAGGCGTGGCAGTCGATTCGGTCATCGCATTGTGCTCGCTGGATAGCTTGATGGTGATGGCCAGCGCGATGTGGACAAACTGAGCGGTCGCGAGGTCTCACAGCGTGCCACTGCGTCGACAAAACAGGCCCAAGAAGCTTTCAGTTTTTGTGAAATCGCTGTTTCTTTGGCAGAGCCCGTGAGGTCGTCGGGTATCAAAATGCGTAGCAATTCGAGCTGAGGAATCGTTGCGAGTCGGCGGCTGCTTGTGCTTTGGCAGAGTCCACGGACGTCAGGTGTGAAGTCAAGCTTCGAGGCAGTGCTGGAAAGCATGGACGTATCAGCAAGAGGGCGTCGAGAGCGGGGTGCATACAGACATCGAATGGTCTGCGAGCGACCAGGTTTGGTGTTGGCTGTGACCAAGTTTTAAGCTCATTTTGGGCGTCAGTACATGGAGCTCTCAGCTGGAGACGTGCGGCCTCAATGCTCAGCCCCCAGCCGACGTTCGCACATGCTCAACAGCTCAAGATTTCGCAGCAACACGAGACTGTGTGCCGAATGGTGAAACAGCCATTCTCGTAGGCGTCGTCACTTCAACCGCCCGCCGCACTTCGCGACCTGTTCACCTCTACCGCCTCATCTTCTCCGCGCACTTCACTCTGCTAACCAGAACGTGAGAATAACTCACGATTTCCAGTCCGGTCTGGACATTATAGAAGACTACGAGAACAATCCCGATCTGGTCGGAGTCCTACCAAGATCATACGTTGACTCGGGCATGATAAATCTCTCGCGAGCCTCGTCCTGCCCACCTCGTACGGTAATGGCTACACCACCGAAGGAAATCGCCGTCGCTGTCGACAGCAACCGTCCTCCTCAGTTCGATACTGGGGCTTGCCGTAGCAAGCATGGCTGTGCCTGCGCTTGCAGCGGAGACAGGCGCCAGGACGACGGAAGTCAGCTCGTCGCCAACTACCTCGCTCGTCGAACTGGATCCTTTCGCCTTGAAGATGGTGGCTCAGTGAATGGTGAAGAAGGGCTTGATGACAAGAAGATCGAAGTAGCCGACCTAGGTGCAGCCAGCGTGCGGGTGATCAGACTAGCATTGGGCAAGCATCAGCGTTGCACCTGCGATGTTCCTGTGCAGAGCTCGTCGCCCAGCTTGCGACTCGTCAAAGTCGACGGAGAAAAGATCGATGTCAAGTTCGTCCACGAAGGCAGCAACGGTGGCCTACCTTCATACGAGGCTTTGTCCTATGGATGGGGTGATACTGAGGCGCGTGCTGCAGATCAAGTATACCGCATCGCGCTACTTGGTTTCGCTGGAACAGACGAAAGCCAACCAGGGCGGAATGAACCTCTTTCCAGTGCGTACGACGAGTATATCCTCAGTGCAAGACGTCCGCCAAGGGCAGTCCAAACCCGAACAGTTTCACGCCAGAGGCCGGTGGACAAGGATACCATGGGCGGTGAGCCTCCAATCCTCAAGCTCGGCACACATTTGCCAAAGTATCCATCCAGTGGTCACCGAAGGCGCCATTGGCCAGATCGATGGAGGCCAGGCACATGGACCATGAAAGCCGCCCTCGCCCTCAGCAGTCCTATAATGATGATCAGCATTCAGAACTATGCCAAAACGAATGGACTTACTCCCAACTTGCCCTGGAACGTGTCAATTGTACCCGGGGGCGGAGGTGGTTACAACTGGGCGGAAACAGTGAGTACCCCCACCACCAAAAGCACAACCTCCTCACTAACCAACAATCAGGCACTGAGCGGACCATTGCTGGACTTGATCTCTGACCCCTCACCCGTGACCTTCCTATGGCTTTGTGTCGGAACAGCACTCGCGATGAGAGCATATGCGCACTTGAATTCCTGCGATCGCTATCAGCCGTGGTTCGTCGCTATGGGGTTGATATGCTGGCCGGGGATCGGGATCGCATTGGGACTTGACCTGTTGGCTGGGAGCTTCTGTGTCATGCCTTGGGCGGTTTTCCTGGGGCTGCTGCTCAGCGATGCGGTGCATAGTCTTGCCAGGACACTCGGAAGACCGAACATGACCATCCTACGCTGTCAGCGTGATCAAGGTGACGAGAAGGCGCTGGGATCGGAGGTGGCTGGCTCGTGGCGAGACGAGAAGACCATGGCTGTGTGAAAGGTTTCGTGGTAGCACAAATTGAGACGGATCTCTGCTGGAAGCTATGTCGCTTGAACTCAAAATATGTGGCTCGGGAGAGCGGCTGAGTGTGATCTCTTACACCTACGTAATCTGTGAGTGTGTAGCAACCCGCCAGGCTGAGCAGCGAGAGCCATGCCACCGATCTCATATTCCTTTCCAGAGATCTAGATCCCAAACCCCAGTCCAAATGGCTGTTCTTGCAGCTTCCCGGGCTTGGACGCCCTTCCATCGACGCCAGATGCAATGCCGTGCCATGCTTGTCCCCCGAACAAGTCATGGAACTATGTCTATCATCTATCACACAACAAACGAAAGTAGTAGTCATACACTATGCCTTCGGCTCCTCAGCCTTCTTACTCTCCTTCTTCGCCGCATCATCACTATCAATCTTCTCCATCTGACTCTTAGCATCATCAAACTCCCCCGTCGCAGCCGTCTTCTCACTCTCCACCGACTCCCCCCCATCCTCACTGCCCCTGGCCATGACCTCCGTCTGCTTATTCTCCTCGTCCTCCTTCTCATCAATATTCTCCTTATCACTCACACTCGCCGCCTCCCTCCCCCCCCGCTTAGACTCCTCAGCCTGCTCATTCTCCTCCTGGATAAGTTCCTGCTGTTCTCGCAGGACTTCGAGGCGCTGCTTATTCGTCGCCGCACCCTCCGCAGTATGAACCTCCAACTCAATCTCATGGAACAGTTCCTCCGGTATACTGCTAAGCACAGCCTGCAGTGCGTCGAGTAGGGAGTCGAATTCCGTCTCCTTGCCCTGCGCGTACATGAATGCATTTGACAGCACAAGCAGAGTAGAAGGGACACCGTACTTCAACCGTAGGTCCAACCAGAGATGTAAGTCATCCCGTAATCTCCCCGGGCTCATCCCGTGGGTCCGTAAGCCTCGCGCAGCGCATGCGGTTTGTAGTTCCGGCACACTCAACGACTCCACGCCTTCAAATGCAATCGCCTTATCGTCCCTCTTAATCTGCCTCATACGATGTCGGACTTGGTAGCGCAGCATAGCGTCCGTGCCGAAGGTATTGAGGTTCATGTACCGCACCATCCCCACTAGCTGTGGTCTGCTCAGGTTGTCCAAAGTGAGGTCGTCTTTGAAGAGTTTGCAGACTTTGATAATATCGCTTTTCCCTGGCGACTCACCCGTAGCGCGGAGTTTACGGAAGAACTCGGTGAATTCTTCGCGTTGGAGATTCGCTGCCGAGACCGGGAGTCCGGATTCCCGCATTGTGCTGCGCAGGAAGTTTGAGACTTCCTTCCGGGAAGTGCGGAGGGAGGTGGCTTTTTTCTCCTTGCTCTTCGCGTCTTCATAGGTGGAGGGGAGCATGTTGGGGAAGAGTTTTAGGGCCACAGGGAGCAGTAATTCTGCAAATGGCACAATCACAAAAACACTGAATGGAACCAGTCGTCCCAAATCTTGGACTGTCCGCTGAAGTTGTCGGTGCTCGCGTCGGGTCAACTCGTACCCAGCAGCCATCTTCAAAGCCAGTTTGCTGGAAATCCTGACCTCCGTAGACAGCAGCTTGGTGCCATCCCAGTAGTGTTGGGCTTCGTGTTTGATCTTGCCCCAGAGAGATAACTTCTTCATCTCCTCCTTCTTAGCTAGCTTCTTCTTCTCGGCGTCTTTGTCCGCTGCTGATTTGGAGCCCGCTAATTCGGTCAAAGTTTGCTTCTCCGCTGCTTTAGTCGGGGCATGTACGCTTGGCTGCTCGACGGGGATGGAGACTTTTGCCTCCTTGCCTCCTTCGGATTGTGAAGCATTCTTCTTCTCCTTGGGCAACGGCTGTCGCGCTTTCTCTAGATTGAAACCTGGTGGCGGCTGCCCCTCAGCGCCATGTGTTGAGGTGTCGGTGCCGATTTGTCTGCTGTGCGGGATTAGGATGGCGATGGCGGGGATCTGCTGGGGGAGGCGAGAAGAGGCGCGTGTGAAGGCTGCGCGGGAGCCGTTGCGGAGGAGCAGGGGCGCGTAGAGCTGGCGGGTGGCGTGCGTGGTGAGCATAATGGCGGTGGACACTATGCTGCGTGGGAGATGCAAAGTGGCGATGTCGTGGTGGAAGGGTGAGGTGTGAGAGTGATGATGTTTTGGTGAGCGTGAAACACGTTTAGCACTAGGGATCGCCAGGGACTGCCGATGCCGATGCACGTGCTTTGGCCCGAAACATCCGGTTGCCGTCTCCGTTCAGCCTTGTGGAAGCTTGACTGCACGTCAGGACTCGCTCTTCGACAATAATTGTCATTAGAACATCGCTGTTCACAAGACGAATCTGACTTGTCCGTCGGTGGAACGCATGCGTACGACCACGGCGCTTCTGCGACCATTCGATGCATTGGACGTGGTCTAGAGGTACCGACGAATGACCTCTGATCAGGCTGGCGAGGCTGCCGCGAAGAAGATGCCACCAGGTACGTGCCTCCTCCCACCCTGCATCTGCTGCCACGTATCACGAGTGATTCTGGCAAAGCCTCTAAGCACGAAGCTGCCCCACCTTGGCTTATAGTACATGAGCCTTTGCGAGGCTCCCCAGGATAGCTCCTCTGCATGAGACCGCGGAATTTAATGTCTATGAGAAGCATCTACAAGTGAACAACGACGCACACACATGCGACAAAGAATAGTTTCCATATCAGTTACAGCTTCTGCAGAAGCTGTAACCTCATTCTTGCGATACGAAGAGGCTGGTTTTGAAGTGAAGCCGCCGGCCCACAGCGTGCTGTCGCAAGACTGTGCTGAGAATGTCGCGTCGTTTCTATCGAGACGAGCGGTTCTTTGATGTGCTGGCTGAGGTTGACCTTACGACACATTATGAATATAAACCCTTCCCGATAACCCAACACGCGGGGAGAACGATCAAGTACCCAGTGCTCGACGCCGAGCAGCGCCAAATACGCCTGTTGACTTTTAAGTCGAACAAACGTAGAGATGTCGTAGGCCACTTCACGGTGGTATCGCTGAACGAGACACCACAGTACACGGCTCTGTCGTATGTATGGGGCGCGGAACCAAAGCAAAAAACCATATATATCGACTCTGAATGTTTCCGGGTACGGCTCAGTCTCTTCGCGTATCTAAAATTGGCTGCCAAGGAGAAAACGATTGGTCATGGCATTTTTATTGATGCGATATGCATCAATCAGTCAGATGATGCGGAAAAAAGCAGCCAAATCGCTCTGATGGGCAGACTCTACGAGAATGCCTTCGAAGTCACTGTCTGGTTTGGAGCCGAGAGGTCCTGGGTGCCAAGGCTCGTAGACAAACATCGGGCCATCTTAAACCCAGCTGTACTGCGATCGTGCCTGCTTAGCGAGGCCACTGTCCATCTGACTATCGAAGACGCCAATGAAGTCCGTGCTCAAGTGCGTGATAGCCTGCTGCACCATACCTACTGGAGTCGGATATGGACAGCGCAGGAGTACTTACTCCCAAGGCGTTTGATTCTGCGCGCGGGCAGACTCACTCTCGATGACGTGAGCTTGTTCGCCCAGGTCAAAGATCTGGTACCCAGGAGTGTGCTATCATCGCTGGTAGAGGACAAGCTGCTGTCAGCAAGACGAACAATCTCGTCCGGAACACGATATAGCCCGCAATCGAAGCACCCAGCGCACCTGCAGCATCCAAACTTCAACAGGTGCGTCGAATTTATGATGGGGAGGATATCGAACGCAGATACAGCGCAACCATACAAAGGGTTGCTCTTTCGTGCTATACTACGCTTTTCAGAGCAGGAATGCTATTTCTTCCGAGATCGTATCTTTGGCCTACTCGGGCTCTGCAGGAGTGGTATAGTCCCAAACATCTATGCACCAGTGATCGAACTATACATTCAAGCTTTGTTCGAGTGTGTAACAGAGATACATCGCCTGTATAAGGGGACTACCTTGTACGTTGCACTGGGTACATTCATTGCCAGCCTGCTCTCGGCTCTTGGACTACGACTCGACTGCCCAGCTGTCTTTCTCATCACCTCGTTTGCGTTCGGTTTCGCAACCGAAGAGAGACAGAAAGCCATTGCCTTGGTCTTCGAGATCAATATGGACATCTCCCATCCTCAGCTCAACGACTTGCTGTACAATCGGGACCTCTTACATCTCGCCTGCAAATTGCAATTCAAGAACGTGCTTACAACCGTTGTGTCTCAGTGGAACGGCTGTGTGACCGGGCCTGACGGCTGGGACGACACAGTAGCCGGCTGGGTGTCCCATATCGATCGACTACTGTTGAGCTTGTCAGAGTCTCGAGGCAAGAAAGCTGACATACTCGACGATGGTGAATCTATGGAAGTGTATCGTCTCTGGCAGAAGTATAGACCTGCGGCGAGTGCTCAGCTGATGCTTCAGCACCGACTAATGATCATCGGCTCTTCTTGGTGGGCAGACTTCAAAACACACTACCTTCAGACGAGCAGTGTAAGCGCCACGACAGGGCCTCTTGACATATGACATGGCTTTACAGTCTGAGCATTGATATCGAGCTGGGGCTGGGTGACGGGTTATCGACGAGGCGTACAAGGTGATACTCGAAAGTGGTGATGTTTCGGAGGCCTGAGCGCTATTCAGTCCGTGAGGGGAGCCGAGCAGAACAAGCAACCAGGCGTGGTGTAAACGATGTTGAGATATGTCGACGAACAAGCCCCATCTGGCATTATACATCAGAGGTTAGCTCGTAGTCGAGGTGTGAGTCGGATGACAGCTGTGCAAGCCAGCGGCCGGGTCAGTGTTCAACCTTGACCAAAGTGTTGAAGTTGTGGAAGCACCAGTCACTCTTTTTGCTATCAAGCACTGCAAGCCAATCGATATGTAGAGGCAAAGCGCAGAAGCTGAGTACATTCCGAACATTATGCGGTTCCATATCTCCGCCTCACGCACATCCTCATAGCATAGAGGTACTCGCTCGTGAGCTTCTTCGTGAGCAAAAGAAACATCGACCCCGTAAGCAGCACCACAACCATGATCGTCGTAACTGCAAACCACCGTGCTACATCCCAGAACGCATGCCACTCTTTCGTTTCCAGTGACTCCACAGCCAGCGTGACCTGCATAGCATTTAGCAGCATCGAGAAGACGGCGAAGACGAATAGCAGAGGTCCGAAGAAGCGCTCGAAGTAATCCAAGTAATCGCTAGTTGTTTCGCGGAATGTCCAGCTTCTGAACAAAAGTTTGACGAGGAAATTGGTTCGAGAGAGTCGGATCTCGCCGAAGAGCTTGTAGCGTGGGCTGACGCTGTCCGCATCCAGATGCTCGAATGCCACTATGAATTTGCAGAATGCATCGTACGATATGGACTCCGGAATGAGGCATAGATCGTCCCTTTGTGCGATGGCGAAGTCGCTTGGATGTCGGATCAGATATGCATACGAGCGCAGCAGACCACAAGAAGCTTGAGCAAGGTGTTGCGTCTGGCTTAAGTTGCCGCGACCTGGAGGGGACAGGTACTCTTGCCAGAAAGCGTGGGATAGCAGGTAGGCTGGCAATGGTTTCAGGAAGATCTGGTGTCGTGTCCAGACCATGTGGAGATCCGGATCTTCCATTGATACAATACGGCGGCCTCGTAAGACCTGGCGGTGTAGTGGAGAGATGTTTTGCGGTGACGGAGTGGACACGAGCCAGAGCCAAGGCTCTATGCGGTCAAGGTCGGAGGTGACGAGATCAGAGTTGAGACAATCCAGGACGCCAGTAGTGTCTTCTATGCCGATGCGTGGATGGCCAGGCAGGCAAAAGTCGACACTTTCACTCTTCGCTTGCCATTGCCGCAATGTGTGGTCAAGCTCGAGCGCCTGACTGAACGGCACCGGAGGCTGAAGACCGCCGAATGACATCTTCGGATGCGCCATGGATACGGGTCTTGGACAAATGGCATCGTACTAAGACTGGGAGGACCATTGTCCTTATCTGCAGCACATCTTGAGCAGGCTGTGTTTGCTCCGCCTCTTGGGTGGTCGCTTCGCCCAGGCCTTGCGCGAGCTTGTCGGTCATTGCGTCCTGGTGGTATACCCGACCATTAAACAAGAAAGATGTCCTCAAAAACATCAATAGGCTCTTTCTTACCCTGGGCTAGCATCGCCTCCGAAATTGCTTCCCCGTCCATGACTCCATGAAGATAGCAAAGCTCGATGAAGCGGTAATGTTTTGGTCCCTGGGTAGGTATGGGCCGAAGCAAAACGGGCATACGACAGCCTGCAAGGATGTAGACCTCATCATCAACGTCCCCTCTGAATCCGATCGCACCCACATACCCACGGTCGGTCCTGCAAGGTCGATGGACACTACCGTTGAAGTCGTGTCTTAAGCGTCTAAACAGTTTCAAGTCGCGATCTGGGCGAATGAAGTCTCCATTACTATCGCGTGGGAAAGTATTCTCCAGTGTTGTACAGTCTTGTGTCGTTAGGCGGCGGCTACCACCCTCCCAGGAATCCAGCATGACTACTCTCCAGAACGCCTCTTCCGACTCATGTTCCAGCCAATGACGCCATAGCTGCAATTTCTGCTGCAGAGATGTGTTGCGAAGCTCGACTGGTGTCTGGACTTGTAGACATGCGGCAAGCCTATCTATTCGCAAAGCTTGTATCTCTAGTCGAGAGTCCCGGACCAAAGCTTCATGAGGTATTGAAGCTTTGTAGACTTTAGGCACACGCAGCCATCTCTCTGGCCGGCTCTTACTTCGCCAATCTGGAACCCAAGAAGGGGTGCCGTCTGCGGTTGCGGGAAATAGAGACGCGTAGTGCAAGACGTCGGAGACCAACTCCTTGTTCTTCAAAAAAGCCACCGCAGCATCAACGTAGACTTCTTCCACCGTCTTCGTATAGTCCACTTGTACGTGCGGTCTCAGTGGGGTTATGCTTAACAACGCGTATACCCTGTCCCGTGGATCTGTGCAACCTTGGTGCTCACCACTCGACAACGTCAACAAGGCAACGTAATCAGGCGGCGGTTTCTTGGAAGGACTCTGTAAAGGTAACTTGAAGTTCATTGGGGGCTGGTGGTTAGCGGCATCGTGAGCTCGCACCGCTAATTGGTGCTCCGTTACCATGTACTGCTCTGAAAGTTCCTGCGCCTGCTGCTGTAGCAACACTCTCTCTGAGAATTGCTCGAGTAACGGCAATAGGAACAGCCCCTTGTGACCGAGCTGGTAAACCAAGTGCGCAAAACGCTCAACGTGATCCAGCCAGCCCGCGCTAATGAGGGCAATCTTTGTCGAGACCGCTACGATCTGTCGAAATGGCAGAACGGATGAACCTACAAGGGCCTCGGCCCGCTTGGCCAAAGTTACCTCTTGGATGACCCAGAGTCTCGTGAACCATGGTCGCGAGAGCACATCGTGCAAGGCTTTCAACATGATAACTGTGAGCTCGACATCTGCGTCCATGGCTTTCGGCTGCCAGCCTTCTTGCTCCAGTTCCAACATATCCATGTCCTCTCGATATTCACTTATGCATGTAGCCTGCCAACCATGTATCGTTGCTGGGGACATATCGGCCACGCTCCACAGATCTCTCGGTGCGATTGGTAGGTCGTCTACCTTGCTTCTAGCATTCCAGCAATAGCCTCGCAGAGCGAGATCTCTCCAACGCTTCGTTCGTGGGTTCTGGTCTTCACCGAGCCAGATCTTGACACTTCTAGCTGCCTGATAGATGTCGCCCATCATGCTAACTTGCTGGCTCTTCTCCGTAAGGTCGTCCTGGTTGACACTGAGAGCATCAGCCCACACGACTCTGGTTCGACAATTCCATCTGAGGCGGCGTAGAGCACTATATAAAGACACTGTGACCGGGATCTGGATACTGTCGCGCGAAGCATCTGTGGAAGAAGTGAAAGAACTCTCGGTGTCCGAGGAGCTTTTCAGGCTGCTGGTTCGAGCGTTTCGAATCCAGATCTCTGTGGTATTGCCGGCGTCACCCCAAGTATAAGACAACGCCTCGTAGTAAGGCTCGTCCTTCAGTGACACGGTCTTCACCTCGACATAGATAGGTGCATCCAGGTCGCGTGCTGGCAGGAGATGCAGGACCCGAATCTCCTGCTTGTTCGTGTTGAGGGAATGGTATATACTAAAAGGCTTAGCGGTGTCTGCCATATCGACTGTTTACGATCATGGAAAGAAGGTTGACGCGAAAGGAGAAGGGCAAATATGGACATGTCGGGAGATGAGGCAGCATGGCGGCTATGGCAAGGCTGAGCTGGTGGCCTCAAGCATGCAGTAGCTTTGCAGCGTCGAGGAACCTCGGTTGAACCTGACCAAGGCATTGTATCCTGCTTCCCCACTCGCTGAGCATCGAGCCGATGGATCCAGAGTCCACAAGTGAGTGAGAAGGAATATCCCCTTGGATGTGAGAAGGAAGAGGTGATGTCCATCGGGCACTTCGGGGTTGGTATTCTTGGCTCAGCCCTATATCTCGGCATAGCGGGGAAGTAAGCTTGGCCTTTGCGGAGCCGAGACCGAACCTCGACCGCATCTCGTCGTGTTACTTGCTTGTTCGACTCCCACACTCACAGCAAAACCTTATCGATCACCCTAGACGTCCTCTCGTCACTGCTGCCACCATGTCCCCTGATACCAGCTGAGAAGCCTAGGCACAGTCCTACCAGGACATCACCACCATCAACCTCCGCACGTCCGCTTCGGTCCACCGCTGATCACATATCACCTACCTCCAACTACTTGACCCGTACTCCTACTCCTACCACCTACGCATATCACAACAAGATGCAGCTCCGACGCGCAGCTCGCCTTATCCTCGTCGGCGCTCCGTAAGCCCAGAACCCACTTGGCACGTGAGCACATCGAAGCTGATATCTTGTTTCAGCGGCGTCGGTAAAGGCACCCAAACCGAGCGCATGCTCAAGCGCTATCCTCAGCTCTCCTCCATATCCTCGGGCGACCTACTGCGAGATAATGTCCGGCAGCGAACACCGCTCGGTAAGGCCTATCTTTGAGTGCGAGTGGTTATGGTTGCTAACCACGGTATTGTATAGGCATCCAAGCAGACTCCCTAATGAAAACCGGCCAACTAGTCCCGGATAACATGATCCTCCGCCTCATCCGCAACGCCCTCACAACCCGCGGCTGGCTGATCCCAGCTTCCGGCGCCGAAACACTAACCCTGAACTCGAGTTCGACAGCCACCTCCCACATCCACGCCGACAGCGATCCCTCCAGCCTCCCACCTCTGCACGCAAGAGAAGATTACGATTACAGCGACGATCCGGATGCGTCGTTTATTTTGGATGGGTTCCCGAGGACTTCGGATCAGGCTACGCAGTTGGCGAATCTGTTGCCGATAAATATGGTTATACATATTCATACACCTACGTCGATCATCCTGGATCGGATATGTAATCGCTGGATCCACGCTCCGTCTGGAAGGGTGTATAACACGACTTACAACAAACCCAAGGTAGATAAAGTAGACGATGTTACGGGAGAGGCTTTAACGCAGCGGGATGACGATAAGCCCGAAGTTTGGGAACGGAGGTTGAAGCAATTTGGCGAGACGAGCGCGCCGTTGTTGGAGCATTATGATAAGCAGAATGTGCTGTGGACGGTTGAGGGGAAGAGCAGTGATGAGATTACGCCGAAGATTTTTGAGGAGTTTGGGAGACGGTTTGGCGTGTAGTGAGGTTTTGGTGGTTGAGGATTGGTGGGTCTGTTTTTGAGCGTAGGTGTTCTGGTGTTTTTTTTGGGAGTATGAGGTGGGAGTGTGCTATATCAACGGGACAAGATGGTGTCTTGGGTAGTGTATATACTGCACAGAATGGTAGTACCAGGAGCATGATGTGGTTCGGCACGGAGCTGGATGATGTGATATGGTGGCCGCATTGGGAAGGTACGGACACCAGATTAGGAAGGCACGTGAAGACATTACTTGCGCTCCGCGATATGCCTCGAAGAGGCCGTTTACTTTGAGACGTCTGATCGATACCACAGAAGACAACCGCAGATGTTGATCTCGAAGTCTGCTTTCGCTGACCTGTCAAGCAGCATTTTATGTATGAGTGAAACTAAGCAATGATGATCACATGAAACCTCAGGCTTTCGGTCGAAGCACAGAGATTGATGGAGTTTTCAACTATCGGACGGCGAGATGTTGTGGTTTTGGTTGGTGGGGTTTGTGAAGTACCATGAGACATGAGACATGGCTCAAATTCTTGCTGACAGACAATACATCGGCGAGCGATCCCTCTACGCCTTGCAATCTCACAGGGGTCATCTCATGTCATGGCCATGCCAATACAGCAAAACACCATCCAGGTCTTGTGCGACCACTACTCAATTCAGTCGATCCATCCTCAGCTCGGTCAATTGTACTCAAGCACGACGCACAATCGTCCAATCCTCCAAGCCGTGTTCAACCCTCTCCTCAAACCCATGGAACTCAACCGGACCCTTAGGCCTGTCCCAAGCATGCTCACCAATGCCTTCCCAGAATCCCGACCTCTTCTCCGCCAACACCGGCTTTCCGTCCGGCACTTCCACCACAAACCCCTTGCTCTTCAGTACCGGTGTTTCCGACGGGGCTCGCAGGAAGTCCTTGATGCCTTCCAAGATGCAAGCACCTGTCTGGTTCCTGGGGAGGAGATGAAACGGGATGTCGGGATACCACGTATTGGACGGCTCGGGACAGAGCAGAAGAAGCGATTTCAGGATCTCGGAGCGGTAGACCTCGGGATCCCAGTCGTTGGCTTGAGCATGCAACTCCAATTTCTCCTTTACCGCTTCGCGGAACCATGCGGCTTCGGCGGAGGTTTTGATCATTCGGTCCAGGTCTTTGTTGCTGCTGCCCCCGTTGCGGAAGGTGTACGCATTGATGTGAGCGGCAAAGCAGCGGGAAGCGTCGATCTGGAAGAAGACGCCTACGCAGGTCTTGAGGCTGTGGGTTCCGACGTGCTTGATCAACGACTTGTTGCGAGCGTCTGTCCAAGCCCAGGGGGGATGGTGGAAGTGGAGAGTGCCGCCTTTGCCTTCGGGGATGAAGCGGTACGGGGTGCGGTTGTTGGAGCCTGAACCACCGCGGTAGGCGAGGCTGCGGGTGAAGGTTTTGGGGAGCATGCTGGTGCTGGGCCTGGGTGGTGGGTTGTAAGGAAGGCGTTTGGGAGGATGGGTATGGTGGGTATATGAACGTGAGTGGCGACAAAGGCTCTACGGATGGCAAACTTGTGTGCAGCATGGCTTGCATTGAGCCCTTTGATGCTGCGTGTGCAGGGACGGATGGCTACCGTTGATGTCAACGGACAACTTGGCGCAGTAAACATAACTGGACGTCTGGCTGGGGGCTTTCCAGGGTGAACGAGATGAGCACAGCGGATGTCATTGCAAGAAGTCCTGAACAAGGTCGTGGCCCTGCTAAGCTGCACGACTACGGAGAGGACATGTGATGCAGTATTGATGTGCATGTCGCTATCTGCGAGGAGTGAAGACCGCTTTTGTACCGACTGATATGGAACCTGCGCTTTCCAACCAGATCCATTCAACTCATTTCAGCCGGCCCTGGAAATCTTGCGTTTATCACCCAATCCTCCGTGTCTGCCTCCCGAGACATCTCAAAACCTGCCTGCTCCAGCACTACAGGCAGATCAGTCGTACCCTTGCCTTTCTCTGGAACGAATACCGGCACCCCACCTGGATGCTCAACGACGAATCCGCCACTAGTTAGGAGTGGTCGCGCTGGCACGTTCAGAAACTCTCTGATAGCCTCCGCTACGTAGAAACCCGTCTGCTTCATCTCCCGAAGTCTCGCGCCAGGCCAGGGTCTGTCCTCGAATTCTGGCTCTGGACAAATGAGCAGCAATGACCGTCTGATGCGTACAAGAGTACGAAGATTGCGTGGAGACCACCCATTGAACCGAGCGTGTTGATGCAGGAGAACTAAGGTCATGAGCTTCACTGTCGCACCCTCTGCATCGTTCCGGATAGTCCTTGTGTGGCCGTCATTGCGAATGGTGCAGGCATTGATGTGAGCGACAAAGCAGGTGTGGTCGTTGATGGCAAAGTAGACACCTACACATGTAATAAGGCCAAAGGTTCCGACGTGGTGCAACCTTTGCTGTGCGAACTTGTAGCCGAACAGTGCTGCGTACATAGGGCCACCGAAGTGGAGGGTTGCGCCTTCGTCTTCGCCGACGAAGCGGAATTTGGTTCGCGCAATGGCAATGCCGTGAGCAAAGGAGAAAGCAGTGTAAATGCCGAGCCTACTCACTGTGAGATGAAGGACCATGTATCTTGGCAGTAGCGGAGCTGATAGTAGAAGAGGTGAAGCTGGCTTGGCTAGGTCGGCTTGGGAATGCCCCCATTCTTGCTCTCCATGGCCATGAGCAGGCTGCTTATATCGTGGCAGGTAATGGTGCTACAACCTCAAACAAGCGTCAATGGAGCAGCCGATCCCTTGTTCGACGATTTGTTGTCATGCACGCACGGAGCAAAACAATCCTTTCAACGATCCACCAGATTTCGTCTCTTTCAGCTTGATGCTATGTCAAACAAGACCGAGCGTAGACTATCGAGTGGTCCGACACATGACCATGTTCCGAACCCAGCGCGAACACCACAGCGCTCCATTGTAGTATCCAGCAATCAGACCTGGCACAGTCCCTCGTTCCGCCCAAGTCCCCTCTCCCCATCTAGGCAAACGCCGCAGTACCCAGTCATTCTCAACACATACTTCTCGCGAGGGCCGGAAACCCGCCAGTGCAAAGACCGCTGGAGCCTTGACCACACCATCACCCATACCTTCCTCAAATGCCAACCGTGGTCTCCCTCCCGAATGCTCCACAATGAAGCCGCTCTCAAGTCCAACAGCAATATCCGGTATATTGAGGAACTGTCTGATGCCCTCCGCCACCCAAAGACCAGTCTGCTGCATAGTGACCGATGCTTCCGGAAAAGTATGCGTTGGCTCCGGGCACACCAAGATCAGTGTCCGTAAGATCCACGCGCGTGTGGCTGGGTCTTGCGGATCCCATCTGTTCGTTGAGGCATGCTTCTCCATGCGCTCTCGAGCCATATCGCGAAAGAAGCTTGCTTCCATCTGATTGCGTACGACCCAAGGAGACAACCACTTGCGTTCCGTATAGGCATTGATGTGTGCAACGAAACACGTGGCGTCGTCGATGGCAAAGTACACTCCAACGCAAGTTATGAGTCCAAAGGTACCGACGAGGCGTAATGCTACTTGATCGTGCAAGAGTGAGCGAGCGGGCGAGTGAAATCGGAGAGTTGCGCCCTCGCCTTCAGCAATGTGTCGAAATTGCTCCCCTCCTGGGATGATAGGCAGGCTGATTGCGATGCGAGATGCGTCCAAGGCTGCGAGATGAAGTCCAACCATCTTGACACTGTGCAGAACACTGTTACGGAAGACATGCTGATTAGCATCGCCCACGATCAGCTCTATATGCCCTCCTGGGAAATGGCACGTCCGTTCAGCAGCGGCGAAACAATGCCTCAGAGCAAGCATCCCAGCCGGATATGCAAGTCTTCCGAACGAGCAAACAGTTTGTATTGCGGGATCGATGTTGTATTTGCGGGTATCGATTTCGGGGAACGTGGGAGAAAGTCGAATGGCTCTCTTCATACAGCTGCTCGTACAGTGCGCAAGGCTCCCAGAAAGCCGCACCAACAAGTAAAGATCTTTTGTGTCAGTCAATGTTCCTAGGAGTCATGCCTTGCGGTACACCTAGTCAGAGTCCTCGCCCAGACTTCGAAACGTCGGCCAAATCGACCAATATTCCACTCCCGTCTCTGGCACCGCCTCGTAGCCATGTCCCTCCAGTGTCGAAGGCAGCTTATCATTGCCCTTGTCAGGCAGTAACACTGGTCGACCACCACGATGCTCAACAACGAATCCACTAGTGGATGAAAGCGCTCGGTTCGGCATGTTCAAAAACTCCCTGACACCCTGTGCAACGTAGTACCCTGTTTGTTTCATCGCCTGCATGTCGGCAGATAGAAGCGAGCTGTCAGTCGGCTCGGGACACGACATGACTAACGTGAGGAGTATGTTCATTCGTGTCCGTGGATTAGTAGGCGACCAGCCGTGAGCTTCCGCATGCTTCTTCATCAGGTCCCGGGCCATGTCCTTCACGACGGTGCCCTCCACTTCGTCCAGAATAAGCCGTGTCTCGCCTTCAGGACGTTTGGTGTCGGCGTTGATGTGGGTGATGAAGCATGTTCTCTTGTCGATGGCGAAATAGACTCCGACGCAGGTGATCAGACCGAAAGTGCCAACGTGATGCAGTCGCTCCTGAGCATAGGGTTGGGGCACGAGGCAAGTGTGTGCTGGGTGGATCTTTGGCAGAAAGTGGAGGGTCGCGGCGTCACCTTCGTTGAGGTGACGATATTCGATGGGTCTGATGTCGTGAGCGAAGTGGAGAACAGGATGTATGCCAAGCAGGCTCACTGCCAGATGTAATCCAAGCAGTTTGGTAGCGGGAGAGAAGACGCCGAGAGAGAAGCTGTTTTCGCTGCACATGGTGATGAAGTGTACTGAGTGCAGGACTTACCTATGATTTGCACGGACAGCGTAGGTATATGCTTTCAGAGGCAGTTCTGTGACTTGCCATGTTGAGACAAGCATCAAAGGATCACTGTTTCCACGTTAGTGATACTGCGAATGAGACAGACTGTACTAAGACATGCTCGAGAGCAGCTGGTAACGTTCAGCATGTCCGGCCGCGGCAAGAGGCGCGCAAGGGTCATGGTCGTAAATCGTGAGCCTGTACATCCTTCTATATCTTAGCCTTGGCGGCCTCCATCATGACGTCCCGCGTCAGTATCTCGCCTTCCTTCTTCTTCGGGCTGAGGCGACCAATCTTCAGCAGACGATCCATCATCTCCTCATCTCCGAAATGACTGTTGTGCTCGAACTCCGGTTCCTCACCATACGCCACTCTGGCAGCATCAACCAAAATCCGTGCCGTCATGCCAAAGACGCGATATCGAGGCTGAGCCAGCGCATCACCTGCAATGGAGTAGAATGAGCGTGGCAATGGCGGCTGGAGGCTAGACTGTGATGGCTTACCAGGTAGTGTCTTGCTTTTCCCGCTTGCCACAGGCATGTTTGCGCCTGTGGTCTCCGGTGGGCGTTCGTCTGCAGTGCGAGCGGAACGTGGTTTGCTGTCTGCATGGAAGACCGTTGATCTGTAGACCGGCACGAAGAATTGGTGCATGCGCCATGCGGTCTCGTGCCAGCTGTGCCAGGAGCCTTTGTACCACTCGCCTGGTACTGTCTTGCGCGCTTCAGGGTCTAAATCCTTCTCGCGTAGGAAGTTGTAGAATGGGGCTGTGAAGACTGCGGCGACTTCTTTTGCGTCCAACTTTGGCAGTAGATCCCGAGCTGCGTCCGGGTCTCTGTTTCGTTCTGACGGCAGCGGAGTCTTCAAATATGCCACGCAAGGTCTCACACCAAGCTCAGTCATGGCCAAGTTCGCAGGTAGCTCAGCGAGATGCTCAAGCTCGTAGCCTGCTGGTAGCTCGCTGTTGTTCATGCCAAGACCGATCTCCTCGAAAGCCTCTCTTCTAGCAGTCATGAACGGTGTCTCTTGCAGCGTATCGGCCTTCCCGCCTGGCAGAGCAGCTTGTCCAGCATAGTTGCGCAGACCAGCTGATCGGATAGTCAAGACAACTCGCAAGTCACCTTTCCGGTCAGCGAACAGCAGTATCAGCACTGCCGCCCGCCTCGTTAGAGGGCATTTGTAGTAGTTTGTTGGTGGAGATGCGAAGGCGCGGAGGTTGGCTATGGCTTTCTGGAAGCGAGTCAGCTGGAACGTGGGCTATTACCAGCAGGGTTGTACCTTCGAGGCTGGTGATAGGTACGCCATGTCGCCGCCATGTTGAAGGCGACGACCATGTTTGTGGTTGTCGATTGTGGTGATGTTTGCGAGCCGAGGTTATCGTTGGAAGCTGCTGACTAATCCGCCAAGCCATGGTTAACTTCTGGGACGCGCTCGACTGCATAACGAAGACCGTTCCACATACAGCAGCATTCATATCGACACCAGAATCGACTGCTGCTCCATGAGCTTGATGTCTGGCATGGGCTTTGCGACAAGGAGCGTGCCACCAAAGCCTTGCCTCACGGTCACACAAACGCGAGAGACGCAGCTACGCGTAGGCTATTCGCAGGTGAGCGCTAAAGCGTTCATCATGCCGACGAAACCCATCTTTGCTCCGTGAAGATGCGCAAGACATGACAGAGTGGGTAAGGGTCTGTCTGCAATAGAGAGGGATCTGCACGAAGAGCCCGAGTCAGAGGCTTGTTGGACCTCGATGCGCCAGTCACAGGCGAAGTATTGAAACGTATCGACAAACCAGGCGTCAACGTGAGTTTAGACAGAGTTCTCACATGGCAGGTGAGGTGAAGATATGAGTACAAATACTTCGTCGCCCCCCGAATTCTGGATGAGTGTTTGGAGATGCACAGTCTTAGGGTTGCAGCCATGTCAACGCTCTACAGTTCGAGGGGAGTCTACAAGCGATGCGTAGGATCGGAGCACCTCGATATGAGCAGGGCGAGTGATTCTGCGTCCGGTTTCGTCGGTGCCGGTGCCGGTGCGGATATTCGCATCGTAGAGTGGATCGTACGCCGGCTCGTAGTTGGCGCAGAGCCGGTAAGACGGGGAATGATCGAAGAGCGGACGCAGCAGCGCAGTTTCCGCAGTCGCAGCAACAAGGTGAGCTTCAGTGGTAAGTAATGGTCGCGTTCTGGCAGCGGCAGGTCGCACATGGCGATGCCGTAAGCAACGAGCTCTACAGGCTGCTATAAGCATTCGGGTTGATTGAGATGCAGACGGAGGTTCGGTCTTACGTCCAGTCTGGAGGCCATGAAGGAGCTGCGTTCGCCGTCGATGACATTCGGGCCCTTAACCCTATGACAGTCAGTCGCCACAGTCTGCTGTCGGATGTCAACCTCGCTCCAAACCCATGAGGATTGCTAACTCCCGCTTTTGAGAGACAAGTGGGAAGGTGTCGATTTCATGTAGCAGGAGAGAACTCATACCAACGCTACCACGCTTTCCTGAGCGATCGCGATGTACAGTGCACTTGCTCAATACCAACATCGGTCGGACATTATGGTTCCCATAGAGGCTGAGCAGGACAAGTCATCCAAACTGTTATCGGAGTTAGGGATTCCCGCCAGGCTGCGCCAAGTTGCGCTACCGTACGACGATATGCTAAGGTCCAAGACGCGCTAAGTGTCAGCCGCCATGCAAGGCAACGAATGGAGACGGTCCCTCGAAACACACCCTCTGCAGTTCGAGAATTGCTAGTCATTCCTGTAGTGCATAACGGAGGAACGACATCTGCACGAACCCTAAGACGAAGTCACGGAGAGTTCTATCAATAATCGCAAGGTAGGTTTCCTGTGTCTGCATATTCTCCTTAAGACAGGGACATACAGCCTCCGCAGTGGTATATATGAGATAAGTCGCACGCCTTGACTATCACAATCTCCATCCGCTTTCGCCTACTCCATACACCACCCACAGATCAACACAATTACTGCCGACGCAGCCCTATAACTGCATACTTCTGCCCCACACCCCTCAACTCGCACAATGCTCTCTCGCCATTTCGTGAGCCTTACTACGGCTCTGGCTATCCTCGATCTTGCAAGAGCCACATGTGTGCTGCATAACAACTTGCCAGACGTCGAAGCTCTCATCGCTGCAGGCGTCCCAGATTCTCTTTGCACGCCTGGTGGTGACGGCGAGTATCATTTCGCCCAGACGGTTAGTGAGGCTGCAATCCCCGCTCCCGACAATACAGGCAATTCTGGCGGGAGTAGCTTTTATGTCTTCGACTCGCAGTGCGTGCCCGTCGCTGCATACGGACTCGACGGGGAAGGCAACGAATGTGGCATTCCTTATGAGATGGACTACGTCGAAGGCAAGCCGTTGGTGGTAACCAGTATCAACTGGGACGTTGGAGATCCGAGATTTTCCTTCGACTTTGATGGAAAACATTACAAATCGACTGGTGGGGAATGTGAAGGATGCAATACCCACTATCTAGCTGGCGGATTGCAGCCTGTGAAGCAGTGCAAGTGCGGCTTCTACGTCGGTACTTGTACCCTCGATAACGCCCTAGACGAGCCGATGGAGTACCCGGAGACGAAAGACGCCCTCTGCACGCCTCAAGAGAGCGGGAACTACCAGCTTTCCTTGGACACTCGCTACTCTGTGATTGGTCTTTACGACTCAGAGTGCCACAGTGTCGGTCAGTATCGAGTCGGGGCGGAGGAGCGGAGTACTGCTTGTGCGTTGCCACTGAAGATTGATTACTTCGGTGCTGACAAGATCATCATGGTTCGGCACTTGAACGGGGATGTTTATGCGGATGGTTGGAATGCTGACGGGAATCCGGCTTTCACGTTCGAGTTCAATGGTCGGAGTTATGGAAGTACGGACGATTGGTGCGCAGGCTGCAAAGGGCAGGGGAGCGACGATGAGCTCAACCAGGGATGCATGTGTGGGTTCTATGGCGGGCATTAAGGACGTGGAGGTGTAGATTGCTATGAGATTTGGCTTGCCGCCAGTATTGGGACTGAGGGTACGAATGCTGTTCAAGTTTGTGTTTAGAGATAGATTGCTCACTTTGGAGGGCAAACCAAGTTCGGGCAGCTTACGGATATACTCAAGTGTAACAAGAGGTATGCTACCTCTGTCGAATGCGAATTTGATAATCGACTGACATTCTCTACCACTTGTTTACAACCTTGATCTCATGCGCCAAGACAAGAACCAGTTCTAGGGTCGCCACGGCTTGCCCGGAAGAGGAGAGTAATACTTCTCATCAATTTCCCCGCGCCGCGAATGCTCGTATATCCACGTGATTTCCTCATTCCTCGCTTCCCTTTCTGCGCCGCTCTTCTCCCGCATGTCATCTTTCAACGCAGTGATGAAACAATCAGAAACATGCCAAGCCCCTTCCTGTATCCTATGCTGCTCGGGCGTACGCCTGGAACCGTTCTCCATCCTCCGTATCCTCTCAAGCATAAGGTTTGCGTAACGATCTTCGATTGCCGCGTACAAAGGACGTTTGACGATCTGAGGGAACTTGGCTGCGAAGGCGACGCTGCCGGGCATGTACTCACCTTGCGCGTCGGCTTCGGTCATCGCCATCCTGACCACGGGGACAGGCTGCTTGGGCGACAAACCATCTTGAATGCGCTTCAAGATAGCGGAAGTGGCTTTGGCCTTGCCTTTGCTAGGCCCTTTTGTGCGCATGGAGGTCGATTTGCTGATTTTCTTCGTACTGTCGGTAGCTGTGGAAGTAATCTTGGCTACGGCGCGCTTGGACGCGGATCTCGTGGTGACCGGCATGCTTGTTGATGTTGCGGTATGTGCAATTCATCCCAGGAGCGGGCCAGTTAGTATGCAGAAAGTTCATTCTTTCATCGCCGGAAGCAGGCACACCTTCGAGGCTTTGTCTTACCGACTGGCAATACCTTGCATACGGGTCAGTCGTGGCCTGTTGCATGTTCACGAGCAGGGCTTCCTTTGTTCGCTTCGATGTGCCTGCTAGCAATTCGACGAATCTGGAAATACTGTGCACTCTCCAATGCATCGGCATCAGGCGAACGATTGTCACTCCACAGTGGCACCGATTCTGAGTTTTAATGATTATATTTCGCACTCGATGGGCAAGATTTTCGTCGTCCAGGTGCATCTTGCCATCACTCGTCATCTTCGGAGTGGTTCGTCCCCTTCAATCGAGCCGACCAAACTGGCCGCTCTCGGATGACATTCGCAGCCGTTCTCAGGCCTCATCACGCTGCACGGCTGCAAGGGCTGCACCCGCACGTCTCGAAGGCAGTGTGGCACTTCCGGGATCCACCGTGCCATCATAAACTGCGTTCAGAGGAGGCCCGCAGTCGAGTCTTCCATCACGCTCGCTGAACCTCCAATCAACAAACTTGCTCTGCAGCAATTCCTGCTGCTGCGCCCAAGCCTCGTCTACGTTGCACGGCTGCAATTGCTTCACCCGCACATCTCCATCAACTATCCGGAAGCCCCACTGGAATGCAAGTATCGGACGCACGTGACGCGTCAAGGCCGCGTCTTCGATGTAAGTCAAGAAGCTGACTGCTGTCCAGTCGAGGTCCCGAACTTCCTTCGGCCTGGAAGGACAATCGAACAGCTGTGGCTCGGCTCCGAAGAAGCAGAAAGGGGTGTTGAGATCTGCCGTGATTGGCAACGGATCCATCTCGAAAGCGCCAGAGTCTTCGGCAACCATCTGGATCCAGCCATAGTATGCAGCATAGCCAATCGACTCCGGTGAGGAGATTTTGGCTTGACAGATGGGGTAACCTATGAAGTCGTCGGTGTTATCATCCGGGAACAAGAGGCGTTGTCCGATCTTATCCGGGTCGTCATTCGGTCGTACTGATACTCTAACGTGTGTAGCACTTCGATCAGGAACCGTAAACTCTAGCTTGAGGATCTGCTCGCTGGTTATCGTCTGTGGCCTCGACATCCTCGCAATATGTGGCTTTGTTGAGCTGACCCGTCAAAGCAGTGCTTCCAGACGATTTCTTGGAGCAAGCCAATGAGCAAACAGTGAAGACCTATGAGTTCGTGTACATAGGTCGGTCTCTGGATGAACGGCGAGTCTTTTCATCAATCAAAAGTTTCGAAGGATTGTCGTTGAGCTTAGCCGAGATACCGGATAGCAACTGACGTATCACCATCGAGCAAGACGTCCGATGTCTTTCACTGTCTCACGGGCCATGCAAAGCGACGTGTTGCGCATAGCAGAGATTGTTGTGTCGGCTTTTGACAACGACGCTCACACGCAGATGACCGTTAAAGCACAAGGGCGTAGCGCTTACCAGAAGGACATAGCGCAAGGCATGCAAGGATTGATGGCATCTCCTCGCACGATCGTAATGAAAGCCACAGATGATCGTGATCAGACTATTGTTGGTTTCTGCGCCTGGGGATTCGATGGAGTGCCTGTTCCGGAGTCAGAGGATGGCAGCAGCTCCCAAGTTGACAGCGAGCTCAACCAAGAGGCCGCAGAAGCCGCGCTAGCTCCCAAGAATGAACGTATGAAGCGGAAAGCCGAGCTGGGGACTGTCACTAACAAGCACTTGATTGACTTCATGAGGAAGATGCAGGCTAATGGCCCGAAGCGCATATTCCTCATGAGCCTCGCTGTCGATCCGCGATACCAGGACCAAGGCGTTGGATCATTGCTTGTGAAATGGGGCACGGATGTGGCAGACAGGGCCGGCGCCTTTTCCTGGGTGCAATCGTCAGAGGGAGGGTGGCGGTTCTACGAGAAGCATGGTTTCAAGGAGGTTGACCACTTGACCGTCAACTTGGATGATTGGGCATCCCATTCGTCCGAGGAGCAGGAGAGGTGGGGTGAGTATACCTGGAGATATGGGGTGCGGGAGGGCGCGGTGTGAACAGCTTAGTCGTGCTCGCCACTACTACTCACTGTACCTCGTACCAGCCTTTGTCTGTGTCTACTCTGTCGTGTTGTCCGGCCCGTGGGTGCCCTTCTTCTCTCGGTCAGCCTTCAGGCGCTCCCATCAGTGCAAGGAAACAGTACTCACACCTTCATTGAGATATACCAGTACCCTTCCCCGTTGTCCGATGACTTCCGCACCCTCTCGCGGTGGGGTTGATCACTAGGCCGGGTATCCTCCACAGTCCAATTTAGTGTAAGAGCATTGTCATCCTCCTGTGCTGGGATCAGGATAGATTACCATCGACAACGATTGCTTATGAACAGAAGGTCCACGTCTTATGCGGCCTGCTGTGCCGTTGCGACTTCCTTGTCCGACTCATATCCATCGTAATACCGGTGTTTGCGCGCGGGCAGTGGATCGAGTCTGGAGGTGTCGGGGTTGCGAGACGCTCCGAGGGAGTGAAGAGCGAGGTCGGCAAAGAATTCGGAGGGCACGTTGGGCTGCAGCTCTCGAAGGAAATCGCGCATCGACTTGAGTGCGCCGTTGCATACGACGTAATCGAGCACCATTTTCCGGAGGCCAGACTTCGATGATGTCGAGCCCCAGATATACGACACAATGTCCTCCAACCTGTGAATCCAAGTGAAATTTGCGGCGATGATTTCTGTGATGCCGTCCACAGCTCGCTTCATGAGTTCCGCATCGCCAAGAAAATCCGCTGCGACATGCAGCCTCGTCAGGTCCATCATACTCGTCGACCAAAACTTCCTTGGTTTCTCTTCTATTAGATCTTGGCGTGCGGTAGCCTTTGGGACAGCGGCCACACGTAGTGCTTCATGGTCGATCTTGCCGTGATATACCCACGCCGCATACAGCTCGAATGTGTCCGGGGCAACCTCAGGGAGCTTCACCATTTTCTCTCGCCCTTCGGTCCACTCGCGTTGACATGCTGCATCGAAGAAGGTGGACTTGGCGCGTATGGTGTCGGTGTGAATTGTGAACGGGACCTTCTCGTCTCCAACAAGAACCGTGAGCGTGTCGGTGAAGCTGGACCTGCGTAAGACTCCCAAATTTGGAGAAAGATGCAGCTTCAGTGAAGCACGTACCGAAATCGCTTCGCCAGCCTGCTCTCTTCTTCGATGTTATTTCCGTCGTGCCCGTCCTTCTCTTGATTCCCGGCTCCTGTGGTGTCGTCCTGCGGTGCCGCGCGTTTTCTCTTCGTAATTTTGATAGTCATATCCGGCATTGTGCAACAACGTTACTTCATCGTTTCCACAGATGTTGGTGTTTAGAGTGACGTGGATCCGACATAGTACGCGCCGCGTGAGTTTCGCGCTTGCCGGCTGTCGGGCTATCTCCTTCCGAGACACTTCGCTTCACCAACACCTCACTACTACCACATGCACACGACTTACTACGGAAACGAGTTGACAACGCACCGATGTAGAAGAGACGTTGCTAGCTCCTTCTTTCTGAAGGGCTTGCTACGCATTCATTACAGCATCCACTCTAGCGAAGCTTCTTCTGTACAAGAGAAAATAATCTGCAGCATCCTCTCACAGCAAAGGATTGTCCACCACTCACTTATCCAGACCGACATTGAAGGTACATGTGGTCAAGCTCCTCTCAGCAATGGCAACGTCGCTTGTCCTGATCGCCAGATAAGAGGTCTTGATCTTCCAATGTTGCCACCCGCTCCTGTATACACAATGCACCAACCCCATCGCCCCGACTGTACTTCTCTCTTCCGCTCCAAGCTTACGGACAGCCACAGGTCTTCTCGACACACAGGTCAATCGAGCTGCCGGTGACGCACGCTTTGCACAATTCTCGCGTGTCCGCAGTCTCCAGGAAGCAATCGACGATCACCGCGAACGTGTCCTGACGCGAGACGTACACCTTTTTGGTGACCATGTCGTCATATCCGTCCTCGTCCTCGTCGTCGTATCCGTCCTCGTCATCAGACTGCCTGGCCTGCTCGACCTCTGAATTGGGACCCTTTTTATCTTCGGACTTTGCCTCCTCGGGTTCTTTGACCTCATCCTCATCCTCTTTGCCTGTAGATTGAGGTTCTGTGTTCTCAGCTTTCCTCAGCTTCGCCTTCTCGAAGCCCTCAACGTCGATATACACGGCCGCGGCAGCAGGCGGCTGCATCAAATACATCCTGCGACACGACGCTTCCGCATGCAGACCTTGGCTCAGTATGTCGGCGCGTAGGGGGGCGCCGAACATTGGGAAGGTTGTGGAGGGGCCGACATTGAGGAGAAGAGGATCGAGAGTGGTAACGGGGCTTTTCCAGGGCACGGGTGGGTTCGCGCGTTTGAGTGTGGGCTCGAGGTGGAGGTCATTCTTCGTTCCAGGCAGGAAGAAGAGAGCTTTTTGCAGTGATGGCGAGGTAGTGATTGTCGTGAGCCAGTGTTTGGAGACTTTTTGGGCGAAGAGGAGGTCTTTAGTAGGAAGATAGAAGAGGATTATCTCGAGGAGCTCAGGCAGAGCGAGGGCTTTGGAGCGGGCTGCCATGGTTGGTGGCTTGTTTTTTCGGTTGTTTGAGGATGTAAAGATTGCATTGGGAGCAGAAGGTTGAGAGGTTTTATAAGCTCCGGAGCAACGGAAGTCACAGTGCCCTGGTGACTCACGGCGCTAGGATTCACACGGGAGCCGCCGAGCGCTCGACGTGGCAGGCACGGACAGGCGATCACGGGACTGGGATCTATCGATCATAAGACTCCCAGAAACGGTCCTTGTCCAAAGGCTCCTCATCCTCCGCAGATTATTTCTATCAACTCCATCGCACTCTCCTCCAGTACTACCTCAAACTTGGCGCTTTTTGCGATATACACCGTCAGAGAATCGGCTTCCAGATCTTGGTCTTTCGGGCCTACCGAGTCGCAGATCTCGACGAACAAACAATCCCGCGGCTGTGGCTGTATGGCGAACATTTGGCGGCACCATGCCTCCAGGCTGTAGTCCAGCGTGTCCGCGTGCAGAAAGTAGTGCACACGGGTCTTCTTGCCTCGACTATTCGCCGACAGAATCATATCATCCCTTCGCCTGTAGCTCTATGGCGACATGCCAGTCAAGGTGCTCGAGCACTTCCAATGCCGCAATGATCTTGCTACAAGATGGGCAAAGGTAGGTATCTGTAGGCACGTCCGGTTCGTCAGCGGCATGGGAATGTTCGGCCTTGCTGTCAGTCTCTATTGGCTGCGAGACCTCCATAAAACGCTTTTTCATGCCTGAGTCGGGCAGCACGTCCGAGAGACGTCGCTTGATTGACCCTTGATGGCTCCTTGCCAAGCTATCCTCTGACTGGGGCGAGAAGAACGACTTGATTGAAGCAGATTGTGTTTCAAGCTCCATGAAATTGGACAAGCTCACCCCAAGTGCTGCACATGGCCAAGAAGGCTCCTCGGAGGTGATGTCTCGCAGCTTGTCATATGCTATCGTACAAAGCAGGTCCGCAGAGAAAATGGCACCTCCAGGAATGAGGGTCTGCTGACTGCGCGTTAGACCAAAGCGGCCATTGATATGATGATTCACTGCAAGTGTCCGAGGCCGACGACGAACAGTGGGTGTGTCCAGTTCCAGTACCCGCTCGTAAAGCTCCGCGGCGAATATGCGAAGCCACTTCGAAGCCTGCTGAAGACCGTCAACACTTGGTAGGAAGGTCTTCTGGGATAGCATTGTTTGAATCTGCACTCGCGCAGTGACCTCACTATACTCTGACCCACGAACAACGTTGTGGAGCCAGAGACCGGTTTCGGAGCCGAGTTTGGATTGCATTTCTTTCAGCGGCACGGGTAGCAAGTCTGCAACGGTGGTTCCGTGGAAGTGTGCCTCAACCTTCTCGCCCAGCTGCCTTCCAAGCCCGCGAATCTTCCGATATTTGAGCGAGGACAGAAAGTCTGGTGCGGCGTAAGAGGTGATCACCGTCTGCTGGTTTGGCTTTCGGTAACCCGCGCCCAGCTTCGCCACTGTCTTGTTGGGACCGATGCCAGCAGACGTGGTGTAGCGAAGGGTGTCGAGGATGATGCTTCGTAGACCGCGAACAATACCAGCAGCAAGGGAGAAAGTGACATCGTCCCAGTCCAATCGGAGCGGGTGGTCGCCAAGGACATGGTCACCTTCCCATTCGAGCTCATCCGATGGAGGTGGCGGTAGACTATCGTCGTCAGAGTCTTGCATGGGCATGGACAAGCATGGGTACCGCTCGATGAGTACGGTGTGGACTTGACTGGAAAGATCCACAAACATCTCGTCTATGCTGGCTTTCTCGACCTTCGATGTCTGAGGTAAGGAGCGTACGACCAGGTCTAAAGCCTTTCTGGACTCCATCCGGTATGGCTCAAGCGCCGCTTTGTCGGTTCGCATGTGCTGGACAACATCAGGCCGGTAAGCCCAATCTGTATCTCCTTCTCTCCACGTTGCCACATGCTGCAGACGCAAGTGGGGACAGCGGAGCTTGGCTTCATCTACCGATACGCCTCTCTTCAGACCGTACTCGCGTGCAGCGTAGTTCAGCGCGATGATGGCGTTCCACTGTTGCACAGCCAGTGGCTCTTCGGGGGCAAGATCAAGACGGACCGTCTCGCACTGGGCGTAGAAGGCGTCAAAGTCGATCAGGGCAATGACGCGCAGTGGTGATTTTGGCGAGGAGCGTCCCATAAGACGCAGGTCACGGTGTGTGAAGCGTGACATAGCGTGAGGAGCCTGGTGCGAATCGCCCCGTGGATTGTCCATGATAGTCGAGCAGTATTTCGCCTCCGTGGTCGTCAGTGCGTGACTTCTTGCATTGAGGAAACGAAGCCATCGTCTGTCGAGCGTATTTGCGCTGCCTGGTAATTCACATCGGAACACGGGTGCCTGGGTTCAGTGTTGGTGTTGAGAATGTTAAGTTCATGGTCTGGACGTGGTCTCGGATACGTCGCGGTACCGAGATCCGAGATTTCGCGTCAAGTTCGTGACGCGTCACACGAACACGATCAATAATCGGTGATATCGTTGACGCCATGAGGCTTTACCATACGACCTTGTCTACTCTGTATATGTACTACGACTAACACGGGGCGTCCACCGTCCTTTCACTCTTTTACTACTGGGTCGCATTTACTATCGCAACATTCATGGCGAAGCCTGTAACCCAATCGAAGCCGATGGTGAGTGGAATCACAGCTAAACGTTGCAGTCACTAATTAACGACGTTCAGGCCGGCCAGTATGTGTGATCGTACCTGTTACGAACCAGGCGTACGACTGGGCATTGGCATGAGGTGGAAACCCTTTTGGGTTAGGGGTTTGGCCCGTGGTTAAACCAACGCAATCGACGAACTTGCTTGCTGGATCTATAAATTGTCAGCAAGACTCAGCGCGCTGGCGTTCGCAAGTGCAGACTCACCACCACGACTGATGTCTTGTAGGTGCATCTGTTCATGCACAAGGGTGCCTAGAGTTCAACGTCAACCACAGTGGGCCAAGCATAGAACACTGTAGGCGTGCTTACCACCCAGCGTGAAGAAGTTCCGGAGCGAGTCTCCAACATTTGGCGTCGACAGTTCTGCGATGGATTTGGTGAAGGTGTCAAAGACAAGTTGGCAAAGCACAATGGTGCGGTCCGGGAAATCTGGACCATCGGGCCCAAGAGAGTATGCACTGGATCATCGTTAGCGGATGCATATTCCTTCAGGTATGCGAAAACCATGTACAATGGTGGATCGATCGCTCGATCACATTTCTCAAGACTTGCGAACTCTGATTGCCTGATGAAGTCCTCGCCGCAGAAGATTTTGGTCGGGCCATCCCATGTATTCTGGACATCGAGACCCTCTGGGTAGCAAACTCATGTCAGTGCACTGCTCTGCGGCTTGGGAAAATTGCAAGCCCGTGAAAACTCACGCTTGATCGTGAGCGCATTACCCGGATTCGGATGATCCGAGTTGGCAACAGGCAGAAACGCGAAACCCAAACCGTTCACCGTCTCGCTGTTTGAACTCTCGTCGTCGGCCTCGTAAGCTTTATCAAGGTCGTCGGGGTCGCTCTGGAACATGGGATCGAAGAGCGCCACAAGCAAAGCTTCTACCTGAGGCGTTACTGCGTTCACTGCAGCCCTTTGCGCAGAGGTGCCGAAGAGGGCTGAGACCAGCGTGAAAGCAGCATCGGCGTATGTGGTGGCGTCGGGAATTGCTTTGTTCAGTATGGCGAGGTTGCTCCCTGTGCAGGATGCGTCAACAACAAATTCTGGATCTCTTCTGAACAGATGTCTTGGCGACGTGTCCTGGCCCGCAAGAACGGTGACAGCAAAGACCAGCAGGCCGGGTAAAAACATCATATAGGTCCGTGATACCGGCGTCGGGTTGTATGAGAGCAGAATGAGGCAAAGAAAGAATTCTGCGGCTGCCTGCAGATATACCCAGAGCACGTTGGATGCGGATCACCTGCTTCTGTCATAGGACATCTTCTGCCCCAAAGCCATACTCAGTTGGCGATCAAGCTTTTCTCACCCAAGAGGACTAGCCTGTCCACTTTGGTGGAATACGAGATACTAATAAGCGTTAAAGCATGTTTGTGTTGGAGATGTTCAGTGACCACGGAGTCAATAGTAATCGTGTTAGCGGACTCTACCCGCTGCTCTTGCTGAGATTACTTGTGCCAGAGCGTCGAACATGGTGCTAAGGCTGCGGCCGAGGCCAAGTAAGTGAGCACGGTAATCAATTCTCCAATCAGTTCTCTGGATGGGCTGGAATCATTTGTAGTACCAACACGGCACTCTGACTTTACGAAGTATCTTCCTGCATCAACATCAACAGTGTCAGCGGGTCCGCGAGTACGACGTGATGGCGTACACGTAACGTCCAAGTATAACAGCGCGAGGTATCTCCACAATTGGAGAATGTCCAAGCATACTATACCTTAGCCAATCCTTATACTCCTTGACAGCAACGATCATGGTCTATCACAGGAATGCCACTGTTTTGGCGTGGACATGCTTGTTGGTCCTCGTCCTTGCCTGGCCCAGGAGCCACGACCAGATGAAGTACCCAGGTGATAGCGTGGCTATGGACTATGCCAGCATGGGTGAGCGAACTTGACACTTGAGCAAAAGCTTGTCACAATGCTGAATCCAGGCGTTAGACTCCCGCACATCAAGCAATCTCGTACCGAGCCGAGGCAGAAGACTCAGAAGACAAGACGACGGTGGAGTCGACGGCTCGACAACGATAACGACAGCGACAGATGGAGCTGCCACGTCGAGCTCAGATCCAGCATCGAGCACCGCTTCGTTCACTGACACGACACTATCTGGTGAGATTGATGAAGTGGGCACTGATCTGCTCACGACCATCAGCCCCACATTTTTTGGCCTTTTGGATGTCACAACCTACACCATAACGAGTTTGGGCGCAACCTCAAGTTCGACAACAAGCACTTCGGACGCTTCGGTGGACAGCACTACAACCACTCCGGACCCAACTACAACCACTCCGGACCCGGCCGCAAGCGATCCTCCTTCTGATCCCGAAGCATGCGCACAGGCGTTGGCATCTGTGTCCAAGGTCTCTTGCGCACCTGGGAACTCATTGAGCTTGAGCGACTGGTTGAACCTGGTACAGGTGAGCCTCGTCCACGTCGTTTGTTCGCGGATCGTCATCTCGTCATGGGTTCTCTGCTACCACAGAGCAACTTCTGACAAGATCATAGGGAACCTTGAACAATACGCTTGGGACTAATGGCGGCCCAATTCCGGATCCATAGTAAGTCACTCCCACAAAGTTCTCGCACGCTTCAGCCTGACAACATGACAGCCCATTGAACGCGTTGTCCTCGATCGAGTTCGGATCAGGCTCGACACAGTTCTGCACGGAGAACGACTTCATCAGTCAGAACACCCATCTGCCATTGAAGAATGCAGCGGAAGCCGCAATCGCAATCGCGTGCCAATGTTGCACGACCAGCGCGTGTGGTGGCGGAGAAGCAACCATCAAAGGGGACAGCGGGTTATCGCTCATTACGAAGGTGAAATCGACGTCCGAGGAGTGTGGAGGGTCTCTGCAGTTCAATACTGAGACTCTGAAGGATATCCTGGAGGGTGTCGAGGACGTTGTGAAGTTCATCCAGAAGGTAGCGGCTGAGGTGGAGAAGGCTGCTGAGTAGCTTGGGCTCGAGCGTTTGGTTGCAGTAGCTGGCGTCGACAAAGCGACGATCTGGCAGTATGGATCGACCGGTGGTGTGCACCGGCTTGCCTAGTGGACAACAGTTGAGGGCTGGAGTGTATCAGTATCCCCCACCACTCATTGTGCCCCACTGATTGCGCAAGTTTTCTCCTTTCCCGTCGCTCGAGCACTGCAACCTATCGACCACTTCACCGAATAGTAAAGACTTGCTGCTCTAAACCATTTGCGTGTGCTTTTTGGACCGCCTCTCCATGCATGATACCAGAAACGTAAGCCGCCCCAATCAGTTGATACTCCCGATCGAGTGGTCTTAAGATGAAAGGCAATGCCCCGCCACGCAACACCGTTACGACATCTCCAGGTCGTGCAACTTTCGGTCCAAGACCAATTCTTCCTGCTGCAGTGCGGAATAGCCTTCGATTTGACAGATAGTTAAGCGTGCAGGTCTGGCTCACTGCGCTGAATAATTTAGGGTCGGTACTATCCTTGGTGCTGCTATCCACCAGCGCTGAGAAGCACGCTGTCACCTCAGCTACTTGCTCTGCTTCTACAGTTCCACCATGCTGCTTTCCCTCGGTCGTGAAAGCTCGTGCCAGGTCGTCCAGGAATTGTGAGGTCAGTGACAGCTCGTCAGCACGGGAAGGCTTGACACAGTTGCTGAGATCTAGGATAGCGTTGAACGTCCATTCGTTGAACAACTTCCCATCATAGTAATACTTTTCGGAGCATGCAGCGCTTGTAACAGAGATGGTGTCAACACTGAGACCTGGCAGCGTGATCGTGGCAGAGTCGACGGAAGCGCCGCCTGAACCTTTCGGTACCTCGGGATGATAGTCAAGACCCGTCCAAGTGCAGGACCGAGTGGTACCAAAAGGGCTAGGATCCCAGGCTTCGTAGAATTGTCGGTCGTATGGACACATCCACGAGCAGATGTCCACAGGGTCAGATTGATGACTGATGAAGTTGAGGGGATGTAGAAATTGCGTTCGGTCCAGGTGCGCCAGAACGTGACGAGTCGTCTCCTGGAGAATCATCTGCGTAGACTTCGTGTAGTCGGTCACGATGTCTTTGGGTCGTTTGGACAGCATGCCGAGCAGTGCGAAAATGCCATCACGAGGCTCGCTTCTCTCGAACGTAATAGCAATTTGGAGTAGGTACGGAAGTTGGGGGTCTCCCTTTGTCAGCCCAGCAAGTCCGATTTCGCGATCGGCCAGTTCAAACAAGTGAAGAATGCATACTCTTCCCACCAGCCCTTCCGGTCCTCCTTGGTAAACGATCTGTGCTGTGTACTCGAGCCAGCGAACAGTCCTCAAGAGAAGGTTAAGAGGGCATGGCGGCATTTCTCCTAGGTAGCAGTTGTTCGAAGGGCTTACCACAGCTTCCTGAAGGATCCAGAGTCGTCTGGGCGTGTCAGCATTGTTTATCGTCCAGCATCCAGCGCGTGCTCACCGAAACCATGGAAGCCGGAGCAAGGACCACAAAGCATCTGAATCCAGATCCTCGCGACGTGGGCGGGAATCACGGTTTGAGCTAGGGTTTGTGAAGTCGGCCCCATGCAATAACTTGCCGAGATGCGCCTTGTCGCCAGTCTCTGCTCGTGCTTCTCCGTCGATCTGGTGTGCTAGCCGTAGAATCCTCTCGGCGAGCGTCTGGTTGTCGGTAAGATGTACGAGGTTGCCGGCGGAGCACCTGTATATCGTGCCCATGAGGTCAACCTGCTGACCGCGCTCGTGGATATCGTTCTGATTTATGCAAACCTAGATCGATAGCGAAGTCATCAGATTAAAGCGGTCCCCGTCCGCGTCGTCTACGACCTACCGCGTCGATTCATACGACGCGCATACTGTCGCGAAGTCGCATCCGACGAAGTGCTAGTATAGTATTCGCAGGTACTGCGAGGCTTGCATCTCCAATGCGAAGGTCGCCATTTTTCGAGGGATCGCCCCAAACATATGAGATGGTGTTGTATGTAGGCAATTTCTTCACCGAGACTGTCACGAGTGCTGCCTGGAGAGGATCATTGTACTCGCCCGGACTCAGCTCTAAAAGACTAATTTCCTGCTCCTCGACGTTGAGAAGGCGGTACATGTACGTTGGCATGCTGTGCGTCGTGTGTGCCAGCATGCAAGTCTTCGCGCTGATGTACGTGGTTATAGGAGAAAGTTGAAGAAGATGTAGAGTGCGGTGAGAGGAACGGCGCAATGTCTGCTCGCGACGGGTTTGGTCGATGAGACTAAGGATATTACCAGTTTCTAGATGGCGAGGTGGATCCAGGTGTAGGCTGAGAGGAAGGAAGAAGAGGTCTCTCGCCGGGGTAGCACACGACTGAACATTCTGAGTCATGTCCGTTGGCGCTCGCCAAAATCTTAATCACGGAAGGCACGTTCAACTTCGCTCCTTCCTTCGTTCGCACTGCCCTCGCCAACAGAACGGTCTGATCTGCGCCCTTGAACATGCTCAAGGCGAGAACACTGCAAGCGATGCGCGACGCGAATGCCTGGTCCAGATTCAGCCGAGCAAGAAGTTACGCCCAGGACCCACCTTGCTATATTCGGCGGTCCTTAATGGCGATGCTACCATGAATAAGCAATGGCACCTCGCGCTGCCCTGGCTTCTTCCCTGGTCATGAAGATGAAACGCACGAGGCGTGAGGCGTGAGGCGTGGGACTTGGTCGTGCTCTGCGATACCTATTCCAAATGGCACGCATACGGTGCGGCGGTCAAGACATGCTCTGAGATCCTTCACTACTACGCTGGTTCAGGCAACGATCTACTGACAGCGGCCGACCAAGATTGGTATATAGTGCTCAGAATGTACGGACGATGCAGGAGACATCACCCAAACTCCCTTCAGCACGCCGCGCTCATCACAATATTTACAATGCCATCCGCGAGCGCTCTCGCTGTTGCTTTCGTTACTACGCTTCTCCTCACTCGAGACGCTGCCGCATCATGCGAGCCTCCAGTGGCCTTCTTACCTCCTGTTCTGGACAGCTGCTCCCTCAACTCGACCTTCGCCGGAATCAAGTCTGTACTCGACACCTACTTCTCGAGCGCGAACTTCGCAACTTCAACCGTCTCTATCCAGGTCAGCTCTGCCAACGAGACGATCTGGTCAGCCTACCATACGGCAAACACAACGGGCAATGGCAGCGCGATCAAAGTCGACGGCTCCTCTGTGTACCGTATAGCAAGCAACACCAAGATCTTCACCGCTTTGGCGATTCTTCAGCAGCATGCTCAGGGGAAGGTGGATCTTGACAGCTCGATCACACGATACGTCCCCGAGCTCGACGTGTCAAGCAAAAGTCACATCGAGTGGAACCGGATCTCCGTGAGGGACCTGATGAGCCACTTCGGAGGTCTGCAAGACAATTGTACGTGTATACGGCTTACTCGAACGGTGGAATCGGGTTGCTGACTTGGCGTAGACGCCCAGGAGGATCTGGCTGCTCTGTTGCCTGTCGATACCCTGTCAGCTCTGGGTCTGCCACCTTTGTCAGATGCCGCAGCGGCGACGCTGCCTGCCTGCGTGACCAATACGTCAATACTGTGCACTGCTGCAGGTGAGACACGTTCCCCAGCTTGCCCGGAGCATCAGACTGACTACAAGACGCAGGCCTCATCGACAACTTGTCTACTGCGGAGCCTGTCTACCCATCGCATATGGATTCTTCGTATAGTAACGTCGGATACGACCTGTTAGGCCTTGCTATCGAGAATTTGACAGGCATGGCATACGAAGACTACGTGACCACGAACATTCTCATTCCGCTCGGTCTCAATTCTACCACGTTCGATGCGCCCAGTCGTTCGATGGGCGCCATCCCAGCTGGGGAAAGCCAGTGGGGAGCGAAACTTGGTGTCGACAATGCTTCGTAAGCCTCACCGCTTGCAACTCGGCTGGGTTGACATGCTAACAGCTTCCAGGGGCGGCATCTACACATCATCCACCGATATGACCCACTTCCTCCGCTATATCCTCAACAACTACAATACCATCAGCCCCACGATCAACTGGTTCAGCCCAGTCACCTACTCGACTGGGTCGCACAACCTGTTCGGCGCGCCTTGGGAGATCTTTCGCACGACGGCCATCTTGACGCAGACAAATCGTCCAGTCACGATCATGACGAAAGGTGGCGGACTGGCTGGCTACTACAGCTACAGTCTGTTGATCCCAGATTACAACCTGGTCATCAGTATCCTACTTGCTGGTGAACTCAGCGCACTCGATCCGCTCCTTGGATTCATCACTACGCCACTCATCCGTGCGATCGAGAACCTGGCTCAGAATGAGCTGGAGACACGCTATGCGGGCACCTACGCCGCGACCAATCTCAACTCCTCGCTTGTTCTCGCACAAACCCCAAGCCGATCTCTACACGTCGCGGAGTGGACTTCGAACGGAACAGACGTCCTTGTGCCTCTGACTCAGTTCGTCGCCGCGCAAGCTGGGCAGGGTGACGACATCTATTACCAGATTATGCCAACCTCCGAGTACCGTCACCGGAACAACAACCAGACCGGCGAGGTATGGCGCTTCATCAACGTCCTCGACACACCCGCCGAGACGAACGTTACGAGCGAGATCTGGAACGATTTCTGTGTCGCCAACATGGATCCGATTAGCTACGGGGGCAAGCCGCTGACCGAAGTCATCTTTTGGACGGAGGGCGGAGAGGTGACGGAAGTCGAGTTGTCGGCTTTTAGGGTGACGATGGGGAAAAATTGAAGGTTTCGCGAGTATTGTCGATCAGATGTGCAGAGTCGTTATCAACTCTGCATGGCTCCGCAACATTGTGAAACTCCGATCCGTCGTTCGATGTCTCACTCCGTTCTCCCTCGTCAGCTCGCAACAATGTTCTTGGGATGGCGTGTCGGTTGCAGAGGCTCATCAGCGAGAACAGCTCCGCCGCCGACCTCCAAGTAAAGTAAACGTGACCTAAGGAGGTATATGTTTGTCACGCTCATCCACTTGCAATCCTAAGACTCTGTGGTGCCCCAGTCTCTACAGGCTTGCAGCGTTGGGCTATGCCCCCCCGTGAGGGATAAAGCTCGTCCACATATTCTGTGGTACTTCATAAACTTTCTTGGGCAAGTAGAATAGATCGCGAAAGCTCTCTACGACGAGGAAACAACCTTGCAAAACCATACATGACACAAAAAGCCACCAAAAATAGGCTTCCGAGGCATTGGAACACAGCTTTGTTCTTCTCTTTCCGTTTGGGCCCCAGAGGAAGACCTCCGTAGGCGAGCTTCAGGCAGAGCATAATTGCCATGGCTACAGGTATTGTGGCTGCACTTGTCATAAGCACAGCCGAGATGCGCCAATATAGTTGTTCGCCAGGCGAAGGAAAATCGTAGTTCCACGCTGATGCATGTATTGCACCGTATGTTGCACTAAATAGAAGAACGCCTAAGATAGTAGGCCAGTTGCTTGATCTCGACAATGTCACGTAGCCCTTGTCTTCGCGGGTGTGTTCAAGTCCGTACCTAGACATTGCTCTTGACGCACGGGTCCAACGTCTGATGTCCTCTACTTGAAGGTCAATTTGTTCGGCAAGATTATGCCTGCTTGGGCCGAGAAGCTTTCCCTTGTGTGCAAACTGTTTCCCCTGTCGTGGAACCGCCGGCTGTTTCCCCGCAGCTTGAAGCCAGTCGCAAGGAGAGACTGACCGGCCTGAAGCTTGATGTTGGTCGGCTCAGAAGAGTTTACTGGATCGGTCAAAGATCTACTAGCTTGCTCGTGAGTAGGGCTCGCATCCAGGTATCTCGCTGGCAGTCGGTTATGGGGCTCGGTGCGTATTGCCGCATCTGTGGTATTCCCTGCAGGATGATACTGGATTCGTTCGAACTCTAGTATCAGGTCGAGGTGGTTTGCACTCGTCATACTGAAGGCGCTGCACATGCACATGTACGCGCAGATGTCCATTCCCTCGGTCGTGATCGTAGGCTCTTCTATTCCGAACGGCTTCTTCCACCACAAGCAATACACCAGAAGTGCACACATTGAGTGAGCGATGGTATTGATTTCGAGAAGGCTAAGGTGTAGGCTGTAAGCTACACGGGTGATGCTCTGTAAGCAAAACCATCCAGCCTGCAGGCACAGGAGACCTTTGCCGAAGCTCCCGACCTTACTTTTGTCTTTTATTTGGCCTGAGGTCAATTTTGGCACCACTTCCCCAAATCTGGCTTCATGTTCGAACAAAAATCGGACTCCTTTAGGCGTCAGGAATACTCGAGTTGAAGCGCCGTGGATGAAGGACTCGACGTCTCTGCTGTCGAAGGCAAAGCCGCCCATAGCAGCGTAAAAGGCGTGCACTTTCGTCCAATCCCGACTATCTTCGACGTCTTTCGCATCTCTGTGCACTAAATTTACGATGACATCGTACTCCGGGTCTCTGAAAATTTGTCCAGATCTTTGAGGGTTTTCCACGCACTTGCTTCCAGACATGTCCAACATTTTGCGCAAAGGTTGGAGAGGGAGGAAGTCCTCGTATCTTCTTAAAGTCCTCCTCGATCTCGCTTGCGGCGAGATACTGCATCAGAGCCATGACAGCAAGTACCTCGGGTACAAACATGCCGCATAGCACCCACCGGACTTTCTCCCAGACTTGGCTCTTCCGGTAGGGTGGAATATTCAGATGAACAGCAGACCACACACATAGACCAAGGGTGATCAAGCATCCTGACAACACTGAATACGTGCCTCGTGTTGTAGGTCCCGGTTGCCAGATAAATGGCCTGTTGGCGTGGAGGGAAGTATTGAGTCCACGGTCGAACAACGCAGGCTTGGGAAACATCGTGGTGGCAGTGGTGGTGTAGTATCGCCGATGCCAGTGGTAGTAGTGATGGTATGGCTAGTATGGCTGGTGGAGGTGTGTAGTCTGGTAGAGGGTTGCAGGCTGGTATAGCTAGTAGCTGTTGCTACTTAGTGCTGGCTGTGGCTGCTTAGTACTGGCCATTACTGCTTGATGCTGGTTGAGGACTGGCTGAGGCTGGCTGAGACTATCATTCATAACACGTTGGTTTGAGAAGAGCTGATTGGGGGCAAGCCTAGCTGTTGCCTTCAGTTCTAAATCGCGGCACCCTGTACCATTGCTCATTTAGTTGTAGCCGTAGCACTTGAAGGAGCTTTGCAGTTGTTGCCGCTTCCTGTAAGTCTTTTGCTTTTGGTTCAAGCCAATGGGTGCTCGGTACCCGGTCTTCTCTGTGTGTCTGATCTTTCTAAGGTTCTGCCGTGAAGCAATTGGTGGAGGTGGTGTTGCCGTGAGGCAGCGGGTGTAGTAAGTACGCTGGCTGAGCGCGACGTGGGAGCGCAACAGGTGCTCGAGATAAGCGCTCGCTGAGTAGCGAGCCGGTGATCTGGTCTTGTGAAGGTGGTGCTCTTGCAGTCGCGGAGCTTGGTGATTTAAGTAGGAGTAGGAGCTGGTGCGTTCGCAAATCATGATTGACGTCCCCGTTACGTTACAAGCCCTTGCGTTCTCCTTGTTTTCTCCCTAAGCACCACTTGAATGGAGCCTCATCACCTTCTAGCCGCTATCGAGGCGGCCAGCGAAGTCCTCGTTGTGCTCCAAATTGAGGGCAGCGAGCTTCGCCAGCCGCTACGTACAAGTGACCCCGTCCGCATCCGCATCCGCATCGGCAAGCTAAACAAGAAGAACGTAGCGACGTAGTACCTAACCGGCAAGGTGCAACCGCTACCACCCTCCGCGTTGCCCGGGAATGTAGCACTCCTAGCCAACACGCCTAAGGACCCTGACGCCACGCCCCCTACGTTCATTCCTCTGGACCTCCGCCCACTCGGCAGCATGCCCACCCCAGCCAGATCGGCAGCGCGGAAGAGGCATTGGAGGCTCTCGGGCGACGCAGGATTCAGCTCGTTTGACACCCGGGCGAGACCGAGGCATCAAAGAGCGGAAGGCGCATGAACATAAGGTGTGGAAAGGGAATTAGATGGTGAACTGAAGAAACGTCTATTCCGTCCAGCTTCTATCGACGCTGTCTCACACTACACGCTCCAGGATGCTACTCGTCCTGAAACAAGTGTAGTCGGCCACTAATCGAATGCCTGACTCGGGACGTCCCAAGCTCGAGTCTTCACCACTGGACGAGTTGGCCGACTTTACTCACGCATCACTGGTCCCATGCTCGACTCATCCCAAGCTCAAGCTTTCCCATTAGAAGAGTTTGCTCGCGATCATCGGGAGTACCTTCGGTAGTTGTTTCCTGCACCATCGAGTCAGCTATCAACGCGCTACATATTCAGCACCTCCCTACCGAGCATCCAGGTGGGAGGGGGGACAAACTCACATGACCATCGGCAAGATCTTCCTCACCCTCGTCGAGACGCTCTGGTTCATTGCTACCAACGCATAAATCCATCAGCGCAAATGCACTTTGCAGGGTACAGTACTTACTCGCTTCGACCTACCTTGGTTCTTGGCATCGTTCTCCGGATTGTTGAAGCGCTCGCCACCGAACTTCCGCTCGAGCTTGTCGAGGACTGCGGTGCGAAATATGTCAGCTTTGCTGGCATTGAAATGGAAGAGGCAGTGCCACAGACACTTGCAGATAGCATCGGGGCCTTTGCCTTCGGTGCCTGTACTTTGGCCTTGGGCGCTGTTTGCGATATTGGAGGATTGCATGTTGTTGGAGGCTATGTTGGAAGATCCCAAGTTAGAATTTCCCATGTTATTGGATGTCGCGTTGTTGGGCGCCATCTGCGAGTATGCCGCGCTGTTGGCGGATCCCATGTTTGAGTAACCTGGGTTGGAAGATGTAAAGTTCGAAGATCCGAGGTTGCTGGATGCTATACTGGAAGTTCCTTGGTAGCTGGTGGCAGTCATGTTGTTTCGCTATGAATTTGGAGATTGATGGAGAAGTCTGTGAACGTGTCACTTTCTCGTTGCTGGGAGTGCGAAGTATCACAATCTCATTCTCCAAATGACCCTAGGACGACGATCGGCATTGAGAACTTGAATGATACAGTGTCGTGGGTCTAGACTCTGTTACGTCAACAAAATGCACTACCGTCTGTCGGCGGTCCCGGGCATAGGTCCGAGAAGGCGGCTTCGACCAGGGTCCAAACCGCATTCGATGCTCTCAAGGCTGCCTTCACTACAGCACCAGTACTGGCTCATTATGACCCATCGCTTCCAGTCATGGTCGAAACCGACGCCTCCGACTACGTCACGGCTGGTATCTTGTCTCAACGCCGCTCTGCGACCGATAAATGGAGGCCAGTAGCATACTTCTCAAAGAAGATGACACCTGCTGAGTGTAACTACGAGATTTACGACAAGGAGCTCCTAGCAATCATCAAGGCGTTCGAACTCTGGCGACCAGAGCTGGAGGGCCGAGCGACTGATGAAAAGATCAAAGTCATTACAGACCATAGGAATCTGGAGTATTATATGTCGACCAAACAGCTGAACCGCAGGCAGGCTCGATAGTCAGAGTTTCTCAGCCGCTTTAACTTCGAGATCACGTACCGCCCTGGCCGCCTAGGCATCAAACCAGACGTTCTCACTCGCCAGTCAGCGGATTGGCCGGTGGTTGGTTCAGATGACCCCCGTCTGCTCGCACAGAGCCAGCTCATGTTGAAGCCGGCGAACCTCGACAACGCACTCGCCTCTCTCAATCTGTCGAGCATGACCACCGTATGCAGCAGCAGCACCTCCGCTGACACCGACGTAGACAGCAAAACACTTGTTGACCGCATCAGAGCCGCAGCGCAGCTCGACAAAACCGCGCTAGAAATCCGGCAATGCCTTGAGGGCAAGGCACCTAGCAACAAGCTCAAGATGTCGCCGTCCGAGTGCACTGTTGACCCTACAGACGACCTTCTTCGATACCGAGGACTCGTTTACGTACCTGATGATGAGCACTTCTTGAGGACTGAGATCATAAGATCGCATCATGATACTGCCTTGACAGGTCACCCTGGCCGCAACAACACGTTCGAGCTGATACACCGGCACTACTATCGGCCCTCACTTTTCCGTGATGTGGCTCAGTATGTGAGCGCATGTTATACCTGCTCACGTGCGGAGGTCTTCCGCCAGAGCAAGAAAGGACTACTGCGCCCCTTGGAGGTACCTGTTCGTAGGTGGCAGCACCTGTCAGTTGACTTTGTTACAGGGTTGCCAATAAGCGGAGGATTCGATGCTATCATGGTTGTCGTCGACCGCCTGACCAAGATGCGCCACTTGATACCCATGAAGTACAGCGAAGGCGACTCAGGCTCCGCCGCAGTTGCGCAGTGCTTCCTCGACAATGTATGGAAACACCATGGCCTGCCTGAATCCATTGTCTCTGATCGAGGCACGCAGTTCATATCGAAGTTCTGGAACCGCTTGTGCCGCACCCTTGGAATCAAGCTTGACCTCTCAACCGCTCGCCATCCAGAGACTGACGGCCAAACAGAACGAATGAATGCCACAGCTGAGGCTTACCTGCGATGCTTCGTAAGCTATCGCCAAGACGATTGGTCAAGGTGGCTACCAATGGCCGAGTTCGCTGGCAACAACGTCGTCAACAGCACCACTCAGATGACCCCGTTCTTCGCCGCTTATGGCTTTCACCCGCGGCTAGGCACCGAGCCAGTTACTGAGTCGCTCCTCCCCGCCAGCAAGGACGCTGCAGCATGGATTGGCGACTTCAAGCAGATCGAACAGACTGTTGCACGGCAAATCCAGTACGCTCAAGCACAAATGGAGGAACAAGCGAACCGTCACCGCCGCGCTGCACCTGCCTAAAAAGTAGGAGACCAAGTATTCCTGTCATTGCGAGGACTCAACACCACACGCCCAAGCGTAAAGCTCGATCACCGACATTCGGGTCCGTACCGCATAACCGCAGTGGTATCGCCATATGCCTACAAACTGGACCTGCCCTCAACTATGAAGATCCACGACGTCTTCCATACCAGCCTCTTGTCTCCAACGTCACATCCGATGCCTGGGCAGGTCCAGCAGCCTCCTCCGCCTGTCGTCATTGATGATAGCACAGAGTGGCTAGTCAGTGAGATTGTCGACAGCCGCATCAACAAGAAGACCAAGAAGTTCCAGTACAAGGTCCTGTGGCAAGGATGGGACCGCGCTGGATGGGAACCAATTGAACACGTTGCAAACGCCGCTGGCCTAGTCGCCGCTTACCACGCCAAATATCCTCAGCGCGCTACACCGCCACCACGGCCTCCTCCGCCGGCACCCCCGAGCCCCGTCTCATAAGCCCACGCTCACGGTCTGCTTACGGTCGATTCGATCAACGCTGTCGCCGCTGTCACCGCGCCAGGCCTCGCAGGAGCTCAGCCTTTAAAGGGGGACCAACTGTTACGGAGCAGCTGCAAGGGCATAAAGTGGCCATTGTAGGCACGTGACATGGTCACGTAACGCGGCTCCGCGGCTCCTCCCGAGAGACTTTATCTCGACTTTGTAGCCTAGAACCTCTCTCTTCGTTAGTTTTACGTTAATTAGATAGACCTACCTATTACGCTTCCTAATATCTAGTAAGCTAAGTAATAAGTTAATACTACTATAGTAGAGCTAACTATAATAGCTAAACTTAACTATTATAATAAGTATAAAGATCTAGCTTAGTTTAGTCTACCTTATAATAACTTACTACTACGCTACGTTATTAAGCGGTTACCTATATCTATCGATTTACTTTACCCTTAATACTACTTACTTAGTACGGTAATAGCTAATCTAAGCTAGAGGCTTAGCTATATAAACGCCTTAATACTACCGAATAGTCTACTAGAGCGTATTACTATTAATAAGCGGCTTTACGCCTTATATATTCGGATAGTCGATTTCTTTATAGGACTATTACTACTACTTAAGGAGCGGCTTATTAATATAGTTAAGAGCTTCGAGCTTATTTAAATAAACGCCTACAAGGAGCTCTTCTACTATAAGAGCTTACTAGAGGGTACTACCTTCGTAGTACTAAGGAGTAATTTTACTAAATTAAAGAATAGCTATACTAAGAAGGGTAGAAATAAGACTATAGCTAAGTAGGTAGAGAATAAAGTAAAGAAGGCTTTACTAGTAGTAAGTAAGGCTAGTAATAAGGCTATTATAGCTATTACTACTACTACTATAGGCTCTATAGGCTTAGAGGTCGTAAATACGGTATAAAAGGGTAAGGGTAAGGGTAAAGTAGCGAAGGTAGTAGTACTAAGAGTTACTAAAGGTAAGAGAAAGGCTATTAGGAAGTCTATTAAGGTCGCTATCGCTCTAATTAATAAGGCTAGAGGTATTATTTTAGAGGTAGTTACCTTATAGGGGTCCGATCTTATAGTACTAGTTATAGAGCCGCCTAATATCTAAAATAGACGTCGGTTAGCTCGTAATATAGGTAAAGGTATAGACTATAAGGCGTTAGTAAATAGTAAGCTATAGTATTAGTATAGTAGTATCGTTAATAGCTACTATTAGTAGTTATTAGAGTATTAGAGTAAGTAAGGTAGTTTAACTAGTTTATAATACTAGCTACGTAGGCGTTCTTATAATAACGCGAAGAAATACGTAACCTTTTTATTATTAAGATTTATTAGTCCTAAGACGTTTTAAATAGCCTATAGAGTATACTAGCTATAGATATAGATCCGAGGATTTTAGACGTTTACTACTAGCCTCCTTTCTACTACCTCTACCTAGGCCGCCCTCGATATCGCCTACTTTACTAATACGGCGCGGAGGTATATAGTCTATATACCTCCGAGATTTCTTTCCCGATTTATCCTCGGCCCGGCCGATTTATTACGGCCTAGCGCTTATTTTTCTA